>CM046659.1:50478251-51088251 GCA_025594165.1 Tamias sibiricus | reverse complement strand
CAAGGTGTGCTACCTACAAAGAAAAGAGGTTTATTTTGGTTTATGGTCTGGCAGTTCTAGGGCTCCCATCTCGTGATAACCTTTTTGCTGGCAGATTCCCAAAGTGGCACAGTGCATCATATGGCAAAAGACAGGGAGGGTACATGAGTCTTGGGTTCTCTCCCCTCCCTCTTGTTACAAAGGCATCAGTATTTAAATGTGGGGGCCCCATCCTGATGACCTTATCAAATTCTAACCACTTTCCAAAGGTCCCATCTCTAAACATCATGGTCTGATTAAGTTTATACCTTCCTGACATCTCATCAAGGGCATTAAATTTTAATACATGAAGACTTGGAGGATGCTCAAGCCATATCCAAACCACAGTATGCACCAGAGCCAACCAAAATTGCAAAATTGAAACTAAATTCCCAAATATGCAATATGAAACAAACCTCCTTCCTAGCTCCTACCTTGGTACTGTGCTATACATTTAACCTTCATCATTATTTTCTTGTGAGTTGGAAGACACACATTTTATAGATGAAGAAACAGAGGCTCGGAAGGAAAAACATGTCAACAGATGGCACAGCTGCCAAGCAGCTGTGGTGTCATTCAAATAAACCGACAGGTGTACCTGATAACAATATTCACATTCTTTTTATAATGCCAAGATTTATATATAGAACACAGGGCTTTTGTGATTGAAATTCTGTCTTCATTAAATTTTGCTGCTTTTTTATTTGTCCTCCTTTTTGGTTAGGGGTGGTATTTTGATAGGATAAGGCAGGACAGCTCAAAATATGTTACCAGACAAGTATAGAAATTGAGAATAATCATTTAAACACTTTGAAAGCAATTCGACACTGCTCTGATATCCAAGTCAGTGAACAGTGGATTCGTCTCATTGAACAGAGCACAGGCCAGTTCAGAATTTCAAACTCTCCACGTGAGTCCCATGTGCCTCAAGCCATATTCGGATCCCAGGCAGCAGGACCATGTATTGGCTTGTGATAGATTGGGGGAAGCTAATGGATCCTTCAGATATTTTGGAAAGCACTGGATTTTGCAATGGAAAATGTTAAAGGTGTTATTGATGTACTTTGCTTCCTAGTTGCCCATGATGCAAGGCAGATGCAAGTTGACCAGCCTCTCACAGATGCCCAAGCTTTATAGAACCCATGGCTGCCTCCCTCGCTGACTTTCCCAGGCTTCCTCAGACAACTGTGACCATCACACCAACTGCATTCTACAAAATGTTCTTTCTCTAATATCAATTCCCAATGTGTTTCGTTAGCTCATAATATTTAGGGAGTGAGAAGGGGAAGGAAACTTGAGAGAGGAGGAACCCGAACACAAATTTCATGCCCAGTCCCCCACATGTGACTTGCAGGGGGCATCACTATTGGAACTCTGATGTTAACTGATGGACATTTTTTGTTGCTATGATGGATGGTCCCTCTTTGGTTTAATTTTATTATTAGTCTAGAAGCCATTTGATTTGGAATTTGATATCCCTTTCTTCACTAGCCCAGCCTCCACTGTCCCCTTTTATCTAATAGATATTACTTGAAGCATTTTATCTATAAGATACTCTTTTATAGCAGCTACAATTTACCAAAAACTTATGTGCCAAATAGTAAAGGAGGCTGGCTTTCAGTGAAATGATTCTTTTAATTCATACAACTACATAAATCACACATGATTACCCCCAGGTCTTAGATGATGGAACTACAGTTTAAGAAGGTTACAAATCAGCTAATAAGAGAAAAGGCATCATGTATAACTAGAGAGAGAGACAGACAGACAGAGACACACAGACACACAGGGTAAAGAACTTAACTCTTTTGTTTTTTGTTTTTTGGGTACCAGGGATTGAACTCAGGGGCACTCAACCACTGAGCCACATTCCCAGCCCATTTTTGTATTTTATTTAGAGACAGGGTCTCACTAAGATGCTTAGCACCTCGCCATTGCTGAGGCTGGCTTTGAACCTGCGATCGTCCTCCCTCAGCCTCCAGAGCCGCTGGGATTATAGGCATGTGCCACTGCACCCAGCTGACTGTTTTTTAACCACTTCAAGTACGTAAATATTCAATATTATTAATCACTCCATGTAGTTACCAGTAAATATGTTCATTTTAAAAGAGAAGAAGGCTGATGCAGAGAGGATCAGGTACCTAGGTATAAGACACGTTCTCATGACTCCAAGTGATGACCTTCAGATTCATGCTCATTTAGAGATTATGTTTCTCTTTTGTTAGTACTGTCTGCCAATGTCCCACTGTGCTCTTTTAAGGCCATTATTTGTACCATGTAAATGATTTATTTGAGCTAAATATCTCAGAAAAGACAGGAGCAAAACACATCATGTCACTTCAAGTTATGAATGCCTAGAGCTTTCGGACTGTGTTTTTATTTAGGTTAATATTTGATTGAGTCTCCTTGCAGATAAAGGCAAAGTGAAGTTGTATACAAAGAGAGGAAGCTGAACTGCATTTCAAGGAATAGGATAAAGATAGAATATTAGATCTCAAAAGTGACAACAATATGTTAAAAATTCTATGTTCAAAATAATAATATCATGTAGCACTTATGAAAAAGACCAGTGGCAGCTTTTTTGAAGCAGTGAATTTGCCTTCATTAAATTTTGAATGAATCGATATGGAATACAAATCCAAATTCCGAGATATTAAAAACAAGCCCTTAAAAACCTTCTATGTGTGTGGAGATATATTTTTTCCCTTGGAACCAGGCAACCCAAATACTTGAGAAAGCAAAATTGCCAATTGGACTTGCCTGTTCTATGTTCCCAGAACAATTAATCTCTCTCTTCCCACACTGCTTTTCTGATGGAGCCAAAGTTCTTACTGCAATCCCTAGAAAGTAATTCCAGAAGAGGATGAAGTTTGTTGGGAGAAAGTCAAGCAGGTAATTTTTAAGATAATGTCTTTTGAGACTTTCCCAGCCCGCCAAACGCAGAGAGGCGATCCCAGCACGGCACCCCAGCGGAAAAAGCCTGGGCCTGCAAGCTTCCCAGGTTCTCAGTAACTGCCTGGATGTGATCCGGGACAACTGGCTTAAACTGGGAGGGAAAAATAGAAGGACTTCACAGGGCGCTGTTTGACTGAGATCTGTTCCTGAGATTTGTTCCTGGGTTCGACTTTTTTTTTTTTTTATTGTGTGTTTGTTTGCTTTTATTCCTCTTTTCTTTTCTTTCTTTTCTTCCTTCTCACTTTTGTCTCCTTTCTTCTTCCCTCATCTTTCCTATTTACACCCTGCCATTGCATTCTCAACAGAGGCAAAAATAAGTTATATGCATAAATTGGGATTTCTAGAACTGGGGCAACTAAATTATACAGCAAAGCGATGTTATATATAATTTATTCTCTTTGTTTTCTCACTTTCTCTTTCCTCTCTTTTGCACTAATCCCTACTTCTTTGTCATCTCTCTATTTTTTTTCTTTCTTCTTCTTTTTTCCATCTTTCTTTTTTTTCTTCTCTCAAAGGTTGCATAAGTTTGGCGTATATATAAATCGGTCTTTCCACTAAATCATTCACTCTCTTTCCTCTCTTGTCTGCTGATATTAAACCACTTCCATAGAATTCTATTTTCACACTTCCTAAGAAAGATCAACCCAATACCCTCACTTCCTTCTTCCTAAACTTATCACCTCTGTGTCCAACCCTTGAAACTACAAAGCCCATCACAAACATACAGAGTATATTGGAGACAATATCTGAGTTAACTAAATCTGTACATGTGATCAAACTGTGATTATCTGAATAGAAAGTGTCTGGTTTTAAACTGTAAAGTATTTATAAGGGGTTCTGATAGCATTGTACTATGGGAGTATCATAAGGATTTAAGGTAAAAATGAAATAGTCAAGGTTCCACAGTGCTAGAAGAAAAATCACACAAGCAATATGAAGAAACAAGAAAAGAAAGTGACTCAAACAAATCAACATATCTCCTCAGAAGATTCCATGGCAAGCACAGTTGGTCAAATGCCAGAGATGGAATTAGAAATTACATACTCCAAATGTTTATGGAACTTAAGAACAAACTAAAAAATGATATAAGGGAGCAAATACAGGTGGTAAAAGATCATTTTGACAAAGAACTCCAAAAACAAATACAGGAAGCAAAAGATTACTTCAATAGGGAGATAGAGGTTCTAAAGAGAATCCAAACAGAAATTCTGGAAATGAAAGAAGCAATAAACAAAACTAAATGTTCAATTGAAAGCATCACCAACAGATTAGACCATTTGGAAGAAAGGACCTCAGATAACGAAGACAAAAATATATATCCTGGAGAAAAATGTAGATTACACAGCAAAAATTGTAAGAAATAAAGAACAGAACATTCAAGAAATATGGGACAACATAAAAAGACCAAATTTAAGAGTGATGGGGTGGAGGAAAGTGCAGAGTTCCAAGCCAAAGGAATGAGTAATGTAGTCAATGAAATAATAGCAGAAAATATTCCAAACATGAGGAATGAATGGGAAAACCAAGTGCAAGAGGCTTACTGAACACCAAATGTACAAAAATCACAACAGATCCACACCAAGGCACATTATAATGAAAATGCCTAATATACTGAGCAAGGAGAGAATATTAAAAGCCACGAGAGAAAGGAAACAGATTACATATAGGGGGAAGCCAATCAGACTATGTTCAGATTTTTCAACCCAGACTTAGCTCTGAAAGAAAAGGGATGTCAACCAAGAATCTTATACCTAGCAAAACTGAGCTTTAAATTTGAAGATAAAATAAAAACCTTCCATGACAAACAAAAGTTAAAAGACTTCACAACTTGAAAGCCAGCACTTCTGAACATCCTGGGCAAAATATTCCACGAAGAAGAAAAGAAAAATAACAATGAAAGTCAACAAAGAGAGATATTAAACTAAAGGAAATACCAACCAGAGGAGAAAACAAATCGAGTTAAATACCATAAACAAATAAAAATGGATGGAATAAGAATCACACCTCAGTAATAACCCTAAATGTTAATGGCCTAAACTCACCATTCAAAAGACACAGATTGTCAGACTGGATTAAAAAAAAATGACCTGACAATTTGCTGTCTCCAAGAAACCCACCTCATAGAAAAAGACATCAATAGACTGAAGGTGAAAGGCTGGGGAAAGTCTTATCACTCACATGGGCTGCAGAAGCAAGCAGGGGTTTCCATTCTCATATCAAATAAGGTAGACTTCAAGCCAAAGCTAATCAAAAGGGACAAAGATGGATATTTCTTACTACTTAAGGGAACCATTCATCAACAAGATATAACAATTATAAATCTATATGCGCCAAATAATGGGGCACCTACATTCATCAAACAAACTCTTCTCAAGTTCAAGAGTAAAATGGACCACAACACAATTATTCTAGGGAACTTCAACACACCTCTCTCACCAATGGATAGATCATCCAAACAAAAGCTAAATAAAGAAACTGTAGGACTCATTAAAACAATTAATAACTTAGACCTAACAAACATACACAGAATATTTCATGCCTCAGTGAGTGGATACACTTTCTTCTCAGCAGCACATGGCTCCTTCTCCAAAATAGACCATATATTATGCCACAAGGCAAATCTCAGCAAATATAAAAAAAGTAGAGCTACTACCCTGCATTCTATCAGACCATAATGGGATGAAATTGGAAATCAATGACAAAACAAGAAACAAACAAGCAAAAAAAAAAAAAAAAAAAAAAAACTATTTTAACAACTGGAAGCTAAACAACATGCTACTGAATAAACAAGAGGTTGAAGAAGACATCAAGGAGGAGATTAAAAAATTCCTAGAGGTAAATGAAAATGCAGATATGTTGTATAGAAATCTCTGGGACATTATGAAGGCAGTAGTAAGAGGAAAATTCATTGCACTGAGTTCATTCCTTAAAAGAAAAAAAAAAAAAAACAACAAATAAATGACTTAACATCACACCTCAAAGCACTAGAAAAAGAGGAACAAATCAACACTAAGAGTAGTAGAAGACAGGAAATAATTAAAATGAGAGCTGAAATTAATGAAATTGAGACTAAAGAAACAATTCAAAGAATTGACAAAACTAAAAGTTGATTCTTTGAAAAAACAAATAAAATTGACAGACCCTTAGTAATGCTAACAAAAAGAAGAGAAAAAACCTCAAATTACTAACATCTGTGATGAAAAAGGAAATATCACAACAAACACCTCAAATCTACAGAAGATAATTAGAAATTACTTTGAAAACTTGTACTCTAATAAAATAGAAAATACTGAATGAGTTGACAGATTTCTAGAGTCATACAAATTGCCCAAACTAGAACGGGAAGCTATACACAATTTAAACAGATCAATTTCAATCGAGGAAATAGAAGACGCCATCAAAAAGCTACCATCTAGAAAAAGTCCAGGTCCTGATGGGTTTACAGCCGAGTTCTACAAGACCTTCAAAGAAGAACTAATATCAATGCTGTTCAACTTATTTCAAGAAATAGAAAAAGAGGGAGCTCTTCCAGACTCTTTCTATGAGGCTAATATTACATTAATTCCAAAGCCAGGCAAAGACACAGCCAAAAAAGAAAACTTCAGGCCAAAATCTTTAATGAACATAGATGCAAAAATCCTCAACAAAATTCTGGCAAATCGAATACAAAAACATATCAAAAAGATAGTGCACCATGATCAAGTGGGGTTCATTTCAGGGATGCAAGGTTGGTTCAACATTTGGAAATCAATAAACATAATACATCACATCAATAGACTTAAAGATAAAAACCATATGATCATCTCAATAGACGCAGAAAAAAACATTAGACAAAATACAACACCCCTTTATGTTTAAAACACTAGAAAAACTAGGAATAACAGGAACATATCTCAACATCATAAAAGCTATTTATGCAAAGCCCCAAGCTAACATTATCTTAAATGGAGAAAAATTGAAAGAAATTCCCTGTAAAAACTGGAACAAGACAGGGATGCCCCCTTTCACCACTGCTATTTAACATAGTACTTGAAACTCTGGCTAGAGCAATTAGACAGATGAAAGAAATTAAAGGGATCCAGATAGGAAAAGAAGAGCTCAAATTAGCACTATTTGTTGATGACATGATAATATACCTAGAAGACCCAAAAAACTCTACCAGCAAACTTTTACAACTAGTAAATGAATTCGGCAAAGTAGCAGGATACAAAATCAATACCCATAAGTCAAAGGCATTTTTGTACATCAGTGACAAATCCTCTGAAAGGGAAATGATGAAAACTACCCCGTATACAATAGCATCAAAAAAAAAAAAATCTGGGAATCAACTTAACGAAAGAGGTGAAGGACCTCCATAATAAAAACTATAGAACACTAAAAAAAGAAATTATAGAAGACCTCACAAGATGGAAAGACCTACCTTGTTCTTGGATACGTAGAACTAATATTGTCAAAATGTCCATACTACCAAAAGCATTATACAGATTTAATGCAATTCCAATAAAAATCCCAATTACATTCCTCAAAGAAATAGAAAAAGCAGTCATGAAATTCATCTGGAAAAATAAGAGACCCAGAATAGCCAAAGCAATCCTTAGCAAGAAAAGTGAAGCAGGTGGCATCACCATACAAGACTTTAAATTATACTATAGAGCAATAGTAACAAAAACAGCATGGTATTGGCACCAAAACAGACTAGTAGACCAATGGTACAGAATTGAGGACACAGAGACTAATACATATAATTTCAGCTATCTTATATTAGACAAAGGCGCCAAAAATGTACAGTGGAGAAAGGATAGCCTCTTCAACAAATGGTGCTGGGAAAACTGGAACAAAATGAAATTAAACCTTTATCTCTCACCATGCACAAAATTCAATTCAAAGTGGATCAAGGACCTAGGAATTAGACCAGAGACAATACGCGTAATAGAAGAAAAAGTAAGCTCCAATTTCCAACATGTCGGATTAGGCCCCAAGTTCCTTAATAAGAATCCTGTAGCAAAAGAATTAATATCAAGAATCAATGAATGGGATAGATTCAAACTAAAAAGCTTCTTCTCAGCAAAAGAAACAATCAGTGAGGTGAATAGAGAGCCAACTATTTGGGAACAAATATTTAAAACATGCACGTCAGATAGAGCACTAATTTCTAGAATATATAAAGAACTCAAAAAACTTAACTCCAAAAAAGCAAATAACCCAATCAATAAATGGGCTAAGGAATTGAAAAGACACTTCTCAGAAGAAGATATACAATTAATCAACAAATACATGAAAAAATGCTCAACATCCTTGGCAATTAGAGAAATGCAAATCAAAACTACTTTAAGATTTCATTGTACTCCAGTCAGAATGACAGCTATTAAAAACACAAACAACAATAAATGTTGGAGAGGATGTGGGGGAAAGGGAACACTCATACATTGCTGGTGGGACTGCAAAATGGTGCAACTGTTATGGAAGGCAGTATGGAGATTTCTTGGAAAAATGGGAATGGAACCACCCTATGACCCAGCCATCCCACTCCTGGGTCTATTCCCAAAGGACTTAAAAACAGCATATTACAGTGACACAGTCACTTCAATGTTTATAGCAGCACAATTCACAATAGCTAGATTGTGGAACCAACCTAGATGTCCCTCAGTAGATGAATGGATAAAGAAAATGTGGTACATAAATGTTTTCTCTGATATAAGGAGGCTATTTCAAAGTATTGTTGGATGGGGGTACATAGGAGGATTAGAGGAACACTAGAATGGTCAAGGGAAGGGAGGGTAAGGGAGGAAGCAAGAGGGGAGGGAGGGGGAGAAAAGAAAAAAAAAAAGGTGGTTGAATGAGACGGATACCATTTTCCTTAATGCATGATTGAAGACCTGAATTGTACGAATATACTTTGTATACAAACAGTTGTATGTAAAAAGATACTAAATATATGCACTATGAGTTGTACATATTAAAAATTATAAAAATAAAATTAAAAAAAAGAAAATGTGGTACATATACACAATGGAATTTTACTCAGCAATAAAAGAAAAGAATGGCATTTTCAAGTAAATGGATGAATTTGGAAATATAATGCTAAGTGAAGTTAGTCAATCTCAAAAATCCAAATACCGAATGTTTTCTCTGATATAAGGAGGCTGATTCACAGTGGTGTTGGGTCGGGGTACATAGGAGGATTAGAGGAACGCTAGAAAGATCAAAAGGGAGGGAGGGGAAGGAAGGGAGCAAGGGGGGATGGAGGGGAAAAAAGAAAAGGTGATTGAATAAGATATATGCTCTATATGTTTATTATGAATTATAATACATACTATTATTATAAATATAACAACTTTGAATAAAAAATATGGAAAAATAAAAATAAATCAAACAACTATTTAGGAGCTTGAGGCATAGCTCAGTGGTAAGAGTACCTGCCTGGCATGTGCGAAGCTCTGGGCTCAATTCCCAGCATCACCCACCACAAAAATCTTGAAAATAAAACAAATATTTGAATAGTGCAAAAAAAAATAATGTCTTTTAATGTTTTCTGGTTTTATTACTCTAATTCCTAATCCTTTTCCATAAAAATTCACAGATTTAAGAGTTTACTTGACTTGTCGGCCATGGTGCCACATGCTTGTAATCCCAGCAATTTAGTGAGACCCAGTCTTAAAATAAAAAATAGAAAGAGCTGAAGATGTAGCTCAGTGGTAGAGCACCACTGGGTTCAATTCTCAGTACCCTTCTCAAAAAAGGGGGGGGGATGGTATTTGACTTAAGTTCAAGGTGCAATTTGAACTTTCTCTCCCAAAGGAACAATCCATGGTCTCATAGATACCCCTCCACCCTCCCTGGCTCTAGCTTCTGCTGTTTGGAAGAAGATAACTTAAGTCCACCAGTCAGCTCTGCCAAGAAGACATTTTCCATTGGGATGGAAGCCCATTCTTGTAGGGAGCTTATCCATTAGGACAAAGTTTTGACTATTAGGATCTGTAACAGCCATTTACTATTTATTTAAAAATATGGGGGCTGGGGCTATGGCTCAGCGGTAGAGTGCCCGTCTTGCATGTGTGAGGCCCTGGGTTTGATCCTCAGCACCACATAAATAAAAATAACTTTTTAAAAAATTAAAAAAAAAAATACAGACAGCTCTGGACAGCACACATAAGCCCACTGTGGCTATAGCAGAGGGAAGATGGCAAGTGCTACAGCCTTGGGAAGCAAGTAAAAGTGCCACCACAAGGCACAGGCATGAAAATAGTGATTCCCTCTACCTCTTATTGCCACTGATGTTCTTCTCACCCTTCCCTGCAGACTCTGGGACCCTCAAGGGATATGCTTTGACATTGAGGACTACAGAGAACAGAAAGAGATTTTGATTATGTGATGAAGCCCCATGCTACTGGTGGGGTTCTGCTGTGGTCTCATTATGCTGTATTTTGATGTGTTATTTTTTCCTTTGTTATTTTTAGTGATACACGACAGAAGAATCTATTTTGATATATTTATATAAGCGTGGAATATATCTTATCCAGTCTTGTGGATGTATACGATGGAGGGATTCACGTGGTGTATTTGTATTTTGGTATTTCAACAGTATTTTTATTTCATTTATTTACAATTTCAAAGAAGAAATATTTGACCCACCTTTTTAGAAGAATTATCTGGTTTCCAAACATTTGAGGAGATTTTTTTCAAGTATCTTTATTATTGACTTCCAATTTAACATCATTGAGAATAGAAAAACCCTCCTATGCTTGATTTAAATTCTCTTCAATTTAAGACTTACTTTTATGATCAGAATATATCTTAGCATATTCTCTGTGTATTCTCTTTTTTAGGTATATTGTTTTTATAACTGAGGTTTAAATCCAACATCTTGCTATTTGTTTTCTATTTTTCCCATCTGTTCTATGTTCTATTTTTCTTACTTTACTTCCTTCTTTTAAATGAAGTGGCTTTTTATAATTCCATTTTACTTCTTTGTATTTAAATATAAGCTTTTGGGGTTTTGCTTAATTATTTTAGTGGTTTATTTAGGGTTTATAGCATATATCTATAACTTATTATACTCTACCTTCAAGCAGTAATATAACACATGTAGATGAAGAACTTTACATTAGTCTACTTTCTTCCAGACTTTGTGCTATTTTATCATGGTTTTTGCTCCTACTTTTGCTGTAAATCCCATTTATTCCTCCTTCATCTAGAAAGATTTTTTTCCTGGGTATAGAATTCTACAGTGTGTGTGTGTGTGTGTGTGTGTGTGTGTGTGTGTGTGTGTGTGTGTTTCACACCTTAAAAATGTTGCTGTATTTAGATGAAGTATATACTTATTTTTTTCAACTTTAGTTTTTATTCTAAGTTGTTAGAAATGACAGTAGAATGTATTACATTTCATATTATACTTGTAGAGCACATTTTTACATATCTCTGGTTGTATACAAAGTATATTCACACCATTTGTGACTTCACACATGCATTTAGGGTAATGATATCCATCTCATTCTACCATCTTTTTTTTTTCTTCACCCTTTTGCCCCCTCCCTTCCCTTCCCTTCCCATTGGCCATTCTAGTGTTCCTCTAATTTAGGTAAAATTTTAGTTCTGTAAAATTATAACTACTTAAACAAATTTCCATGTTAACCCTATGTAAATTACTACAGTAACAAAAAGATAAACTGTTCAAAGAGCTTTTGAAAAAAAAAAGTCCTTGGTTTTTAATTGAAAAGTCTGTTAAAGCAAATTTAAATGTTCATTAAATTCTTTTGCAAAATACACATTATTATTCTTTTAATAAAAGACATAAAATGTTTAAGTTGTTGCTGTACTGGCTTTTTACTTTGCATTATTTCTGAAAAGCAATATGTAAATACTTTAATATTTTCCTCTATACAAATATGTCTTTTGTCTTTGGTTTATTTTAAGATTTGCTCTTTGTCAGTGGTTTTGGACAATTTAATATGCCTTGGTGATGTTCTCATGTTTCTTGTCCTTGAGTTTTGTTGAATTTCTTCTTAACTATCTTGATATTATGCTGCCTCTTGAAGTTGTTCCACAGTTCACTGATACTTTGTTAATTTCTTCTTCTTCATTTTATTTCAGTTTTTACTTTTTAAGCCTCTCTCTCTCTCTCTCTCTCTCTCTCTCTCTCTCTCTCTCTCTGGCATTATTCTGGAGAGTTTCTGTGTTTCTATTGTTCTAACTTCACTAATTTAAGTTCACTAATATTTTCTTCTGCAATGTTTAACTTGCTTATAATCTCATTCAGTATGTTTTATATCTCAGATATTATAATTTTAATATCTGCAAATTTGATTGGGGAGATACAGATAGACAGATAGGTACATATTTTTGACATTCCCAATATTCTCTTCAGCTTTCTGAACCTATAGAATATAGTTACAATAACTATTTTAATGTTCTTGTCTTCTAATTATAATGTCTGTGTTGGTTCTGGGTAATTTTCTTCTTAATTTTTCCTTATTACAGGTATTTTTTTTCTTTTTTTTCTTTTTTCTTTTTTTTTTTTTTTGGTTTATTTTCATGCCTGATAATCTTTGATTGGATGTGGACTGTTGATGGTTAGCTTTTTTAAATTGTAATACCACATGAGACCTACACTTTAAACCAATTTTTAAGTACATAATAACAATATTGTTGCCTATGGAGAAAATGTCATACAGCAGATCTCTAGAACTTGTTCTTTTTGCATAAGTGAAACTTCATACTAATTAAACAACTTTCCATTGCCCCCTGATCTCAGGCCCTGGAAACCATCTTCCTGCTCTTTTTCCATGAGTTTGATTATCTTAGATACTTCACATAAATGGAATAAAACAATATTTATGGAGGATTGATTATTTTAGACACTTCATATGAATGGAATAAAATAATATTTACCCATCTGTGACCAGCTTATATAACCTAGTATTATGTCCTCCAGGATCATCTACATTGTCACATCTGAGAGGATTTTTCTTTGCTAAGGCAGAATAATATTCCATTGTGTGTGCATGTGCATGTGTGCGTGCATGCATGTATATCACATCTTCTTTCTCCATTCATCTGTTTCTGAATAGTGGGTTGTTTCTATAGCTTAGCGATAGTGAATAATACTGCATTAAACATGAAAGTGAAGGTATTTCTCTTCAAGATTCCAATTTCAATTCTTTTGGATATACACCCAGAAGTGGTTCTTTGGGACACATGATAGTTACATTTTTAATTTTTTCAAGAATTCCCATAATTTTCCATAGTGTTATGCAATTTTTTATTCTCACCAATAGTGTATTAAGGGTTCCAAGTTCTCCACATGCTTGGTAACACATTTTTCACTTTTAATGAGTTTGGGTGTGAGGTTACCTCTTTGTGGTTTTGACTTGCATTTCCATGATAGTTTTTTAGCATCTTTTCATATACCTATTGACCAAGTGTATGTCTTCTTTGCAGAAATGTACATTCCAGTTTTAAAATAGATTATTTGGCTTTTTTTTTCTTTTTCTTGCTTTCTTTTTCTTTTTCTTTTTTTTTTTTTTTTTTTTTTTTTTTTTTTTTTTTTTGGCACCAGTGTTTGAACTCAGGGTGCTCAACCACTGAGCCACATCCCCAGCACTATTTTGCATTTTATTTAAAGACAGGGTCTCACTGAGTTGCTAAGGAATATTTGGCTTTTGTTTGTTTCTTTTGCCCCTGAGTTGTATGAGCTCCTTATATCTTTTGGATACTAATACCTTGCCAGATAAGAGGTTTGCAAGTGTGTCCTTCAATTCCACAGCCTGCCTTTTCATTGTGAGTTTCCTTTACTGTGCAGAAGCTTTTCAGTGTGATGTAGTCCCACTCTATTTTTTTCTCTTATTGCCTGTGACTGTGGTGTCACATCCAAGAAGTCCTTACAAATGCCAATATTATAAGGTTCTTCTATGATTTCCTCTGGGATTTTTATAGTTTTAGTTTTTCTTATAGTTTTTATAATGTTTTTAATATGTAAACAATTAATCTGTGTTGCTTGCATTGTTGACAGGAAACTTTCTCCAGAGTTTAAGTTGGGGTGATTGTGGGTCTTAGGTCATCAGTTTCTCATCTTTTAGAGATCATGAGCATCCATTGTCTGAAATTCAATGTCTTGAAAATAGTGGCTGTTCACATTTTATCTAATTTTTTATTTTTTTCACGCATAAGAATAAATCTGACCCTCTTGTTTCATATTGGTCAGAAGCAGACACCCTCTCCACCACTCTTGACGTATGTATTTATGTGAATTTTCTTGGCAAGAGGAATGAACTCTGGTTACATTTTAGAATATCCTACTATGATTTCATTAATCTGACAAAGGTAGAAAATAATGATTCAAGGATAGCTAAAGATTGATGATGGCTATAAGCAGGAAAACTTTACCAAGCCATCATAAAAGTCTAGATGATGAAGAGTTAAAACAAAAATTGTTTACAAAGTTCATTTTCAGGAACTATAAGTTATCACAATGATATCCAATGTACACTGATTTATGGAATATTAAAGCTCTCTACTATAGATTAATGTATCTATTTTGTATAGACTTTTATACATTTATCACCATAAAAGTAATTTTCATGCTCACAGAGACATGGAGTCAATAAGACAGAATTTAAAAATACAAACTCCCTGACATCAGCAAATACTTTCAAACAGAGACTGAAGAAATTTTCCTTAAATAAAGCACAAAACTGACTTAAGATCAACACAAAATATCTTGTGACAGGAACTATTTCACCAGTAGAGGACAATTACTCAAATATTGGCTGACCTTGGAGAGTATGAATCCCTAATAATGTTTCAGTGTTCTTGGTTGTAAGGAAAAGAAATAATCTTATGCTCCTGCAAGTAAAGAAATTTATTTAAAGAATATTGAAGGGATAACAGAATCTATGTAAAAGATACAGTTATTGGTTAGACAAATAGGCTGAACGGAAGGGATTTAGAAGGTTAGATCTAATACTAAGTCATGTTGTGGTATGCCAGGAATGACCTGGTTGGAGATCTTGGCTGTGGTACCTACAGAAACCTCTAGTACAGGTGAAATGGATTAAAACCATATTACTTCTTTATGTCATTCAAGTCTCAGGCAAGAGAATTCAGTTGGCCACATCTAATTCATGGGTTGGCATCCTTGCTGCGGGGCTTCAGAGAGAACATGAAACTCTTCCACCCTCCAAGGCTCACCCAGGAGTGGATTCTCTGAACAACAACAACAACGAAAAGTAGGTTCAGATGCCATGTAGCAAATAAAACAACAAAGTTCTGCTCTATCTTTCCGGAACTTTCATTTTTCTTCAGTTAGAAAAAATTGCCCAAGACTTGGACACAGGGCAGAGGAATTACTGAGAACACTTACTGTGTAGTGCTTGGCATTATCTAGCAGGCCTGCCCAAAGGCTATCTAACTCTCTGGTATTTGGACCTTTATTCACCTTTCTACTTGATCAGTATACTTTACAACTCTGTAAGGGTAGATATTTGTTTATAGAAAACAGAGTGACACCAATGATCCCTGTCCCATGGCAATGCAACTAAATTGGTCCAGGAATATAAATAATGTCTAACTAAAAGAGAACCCCAAGGTTACAGTTTTACTCCTTATAGATATTAACCACTTTTAAAATTTAAATTATCAGTTATGTTCAAATTTCCCTTATTTCAGCAAAAACAAACATTTCCATTTTCCCAGTTCTGTTTAAGCTAGTCTTTCTGTTTTGCTAATCTGAAACTGTATACTTTGTATGAGTTATGTTTTTAACTTTTTGAAATTTATACAATGCTTTCTGCCAATATCAATATACCCTGCTTCAAGATACCCTGATTTTTCTACTTTCTCTAGCTCACTCATTGAAAAACAATAGAGAAAGAAATTTGTTCTCCTTAATTCAACCAAGATGTGGGAAATATTTTCAGTTTAAAAAAATCTAAGATAAATACCAAATATTCAGAGAGAAAATGGTACAGTGATTAAGAGTATAATCTCTAGGGTGAGAATAGCTGGTGTTTATTGGCTTTATAACCCTGAGCAAGTTACCCAACATTTATTTTTTCCATCAGTTTCATCTTCTACAAATTCATGATAATAATCTCTACTGGGCTGTTATAAGAATTAAGGGCTTGATGCCTATAAAGAACTTAGATTAATGCCTGAAACACAGAAAGCACTAGAAAATTATGGTTATTATCATTAATGTTTGTATTTCATGTTTACAAAGTACAGATTTATAGTCTTTTATCATCAATGGCATCACTTTCAAAACACAGCTTATCTGCTATTCCCCACTCAAGTAGCTTGTATTTTCCAAAGTTAGAAGCAGGTATTTCTTATCTCACTTAATACTGTAGAAAGTAAGCTTAGTATACCTTTATAAAGAGGTGGCATCTATTTACCTTTGAAACTTCAGAAGGCCTTAGTGGTTTGCTTGACCAATAGAATGTGACATTTTGCAGTTTCTGGGGTTAGGTCATAAGAAGCCTTGCAAATCCCATCTCTATGTCTTTACATTTGCTAATGAGTGGCACCCTTCCAGAACCCATCTGCCAAGCCCTGAGAAACCCAAGCCACAGGAGAAGCTGTGTGTGTGAGCACTGCAGTTGATTGCTTTAGCTTGATTTTTAGACTATAGTCAACATGTCTACTGCCAACCATGTAATTGATTCTTTTTGGATGTTCACCCCAATTGAGCCTTCAAATGACATCAGCCCCAGCTTCTGAATGAAGATTCCAAGCAAGAGCCTTCAAGCTGAATCCAGCAACCCATGGAATTATAATAGATAATAATGAATTTTATTTTAAGCAGTAGGTTTTGACATGGCTTGTTATGCAACAAAAGATCATCAAACCATACACACCTTTAGACTCTTTTGGTCTCTTTACCATGAATTCTAAGAACTACAGCCTTCTTGGTTTATCTTGCCTGTAAATTGTTCTACCTAAACATTACGTTATAAGCAAATGCAAGCTAAAACTATAGACTTTCAAACCATCATTCCTTTTGGACATGCTCTGCAGAGGGTATAAGTTCACAGCTCATTTAAGGTAATTTTCAGCATAAATATTTGAAAATAATGAGATGTTTTTGAACTGCTTCCTGACTTAAGCTTTCCCCTCCCTTTGGGAATTCTAAGTTGCCTTTTTATCAAAGTAACCCTGGCTGCTGTTAACTTCCAGGAGTTTTTAAATCCTACATGTGTAAAAACTGAAAAATATACCACTTAAAAGTTGCAAGTAGTTTTATGCCCCTTAGGATAATGTAGATTTTCCTTTATGACAGATGAACCCTTGGTATAGGGCACGAAAAAACCAACAGACCTTTCGTTATGCAAAAATATTGCAAAGACTCGTTTCTGAAAGCAAGGGCATTTGAGGCTGTCATTCCAAAGAGCTGAGTGTTCTCCACAATAATGTAAAGTTTGTTTTATGGGTAAATAGGTTCTGCTTTGTAAATAATATTATCTTCAATGCAGTGATTCTCAAAGTAGAAACTACTTTAAAAAATTAGTAGAACTCTTCTTCACTGTTTTAAGTTATTAGTATTGTAAAATTACTTAAATATGTACCAACATTTATAAATGGGGTATGCATGGGTATCTACTGTGTGCCAGATATTGTTCTAGGCATTGGAGACAGAGTAGGGCATCAGGGAGTTGATAATCCTTGAAATTTTAAGTGGACCAAACCACTTATTTTCTACACATAGAATTATTCAAGATAGAAAAATCCATATTTTGAGAAATATACCAATGTTATACCATTGTAATCTCTTATCTTTGAAAAAGGCTAAAGGGCTGAGAAGAGATTAAATGTTCAGGCTGTCAATTACCCGAGTAAAGGACTAAATTGGCAGAGGCAGGGCCTCAAATAAGAATTCTGAAAGCAGGCCTTCCAGGTGAGGTAAATTTATTCCCTCTCTAGGTCCTTTCAGTTAGATCTGGAATATGAAGCAAAAACTGCCACAAATTCCATTCTACATTAGGAACCATAGACAGCATTTTAAGAATCCATAAAAATGTTTAAAAATTGGAGAAAATTATTGGCTTCAAAATATGAAAAGTGCCATATCAATATTAATAGACCCTCAATTAAATGCCTACAAAATATAACATTATGTCAACAGCATTAATTGTTAAAATTAGTATTCATTAAACTGTCATTACATTTGGAAATAATTAATGGGTCACATTATCTCATTTTAAAAGAATTTTCAAATATGCACAATCATTGCCAAGAAATCACTGCCAATCATAAATTAAATGAGTTGCCAAATAATTTCCAAAGGAAACATAAAATCCACTAATACAGTCAATATTAAGTGAATATAGGGTGTGGATATGTGTCAATGTGTTGGATGCAAAGTGGAATATGTTCTTTAGAAGTTTGAGAACCTACAAGCAACAGTAATCTTAAATGCTGAACAAAGGTCTGATTTCTCAGACCCTACTCAGCAAGGGCAAGTGCTTTCCTATCCATACAGATGACCAAACAATAGAGCCCTAATGTACATCTCTGATATAAGAAGGCTGATTCATAATGGGGTAGGGGTTGGGGAGCAAGGGAGGATTAGATGAACACTAGATACGGCAAAAGGATGGGAGAGGAAGGGAGGGGACATGGGGGTAGGAAAGACGGTGGAATGAGATAGACATCATTACTCTAAGTACATGTATGAAGATATGAATGGTGTGACTACTTTGTGTACAACCAGAGATATGAAAAATTGTGCTCTATATGTGTAATATGAATTATAATGCATTCTGTTGTCATATATAACAAATCAGAATAATTTTTTTAAAAAGTTAAAAAATAAAACACTACCTAATACAGCTTAAAAAAAAAAAAAAAACACTAATAGGATGGATAAAGGATGAACAAATCTACAGCTACAGCTGGGGGATTCCATAACCCCCTCTCACCAACCAGAACTGTTAAGACAAGAATCAGGAAGTACATGAAATTGTCAAACAATCATCAACCCACATGATCTCACAGACATATACGGAACACTACAGACAGCAGCAGCAGAAAATTTTTAATCACCCATGGAACATTCACTAAAATATACCATATCCTGGGTCATAAAACAAACCTAATAAATTAAAGAGAATTAAAAGTATACACTGTGTTTTCTGTTTATAATGGAATCAAACTAGAAATCAGTAAAAAAGAAAACAAGTCAATCACTAAACAGGTGGAAATTAAACAGCACACTTTTCCAGTAACAATGAGCCAACAAGGAAGTCTCAAAGAAAAATTTAAAATATTTAGAACTGAATGAAAACACAACTTATCAAACATGTAGTATGCAGCTAAAGTAGCACTAATAGGGAAATTCATTGTACTAAAAGGTTTACATTAGAAAAGGAAAAAGGTTTCAAATCAATTAAGATACTAGAAAAAGAATAGTAAAAAAAAAAAAAAAAGCAAGCAAAGAGAAGGATAAAAATTAAAATTATAGTAAAAATAGGTTAGAAAATAGAAAAAAAGGTTGATAGGAGCAAAAGGCTCTTATTAATTTTACAAATTAATAAAATTTAAAATCTTAGAGCAAAACTGACAAAAATAAAAATAGAAAAAAGATACAATTTTCCAATGTCAAGTAGGAAACAGAAGACATCACTATAGATCCTGCAGCCATTAAAAGGATCATAAGGAAATACTACAAAAAAATGTTATGCATGTAGAACCCCCCTTTTTAGCCCCACACCCTTTTTAGTTTAACCGCTTCTTTTTGCTTCTGTAAAATGCTTGGCTTTAAGATAATAAGAGTCAAAAAGCTTCCCCTCAAGGCAAGTTGGAGCTGCGCACACCGCCTAAGCCTACGTGCCTAAACCTACATACCTAAAACCGTATGTGCCTGACTCCAGTTTGTAATCAGCACATTCCGTCACTCTGAGGATAACCTCCACCAATGAAGACCCCCTAAGTCATTCCCCAGTTTAAAATGTGCTTGGTGTGCGCGGGCTCCCCTGGTCAATTACAATGAGACAAGACACCCTAACTGTAAAGAAGGCCAATCATGTAACCCCCTCCCTCTCCTTGCTTCTACTCCCATAAAAGACTTGCCCCTCCTGGGTTCGGGACACACAGATTCACTGTGTTGGTGAGGTCTGGGAGTCTGAGCTTAAGCCCGTATAAAGGCTCTTTGTTTTTGCATACACTCTGAATTCCTTAGTGGTTTTTTTTTTTTTTTTTTTCTTTCTTTTTTGGTACCAGAGATTGAACTCAGAGGCACTCGACCACTGGGCCACATCCCCAGCCCTTTTTGTATTTTTATTAGAGAGAGGGTCTCACTGAGTTGCTAAGGGCCTCGCCATTGCTAAGGCTGGTTTTGAACTCGCAATCCTCCTGCCTCAGCCTCCCAAGTGCTGGGATTATAGGCGTGTGCCACACGCCCGGCTTCCTTGGCGGTCTTTGGGGGATCCATTCTCTGGGCATTACAATGCACATGTATTCAACAATTTAGAAAAAATGGACCAAATTCCTCAAAAACTAACTACAAACCATCAACATGCAACCAAGGTAAAATAGATTTTATAATTAGTCTTTCATCACAAAAGAAATTGAATTCATTATTTAAAAGTTCTTGAGAAATAAATCTTTAGGCCCAGATGGTTTCACTACAGAGTTCTATCAAACGTTTTTTAAAAAATCACTACCAACTTTACACAACGTCTTTCAGAAAACAGGATAGAAGAGTATACTTGCCAACTCAATTTGTGAGGCCAGTGTTACCTGGATATCAAAACCAAAGATAATACAAAAAGGATGAAACAGCAGTAAACTTTTCAGGATTTTCTGTTGTTTTGCCTAAAACAAAATGCTCTTTTCAGTTTATCCAATAAAATATAGGGATATATTTTTTAAAAAAATGCATTCCCAACTTAGGCTCCCTAGCCCCACACTTCAGAAAAAAAAAAAAAAAATTGTTTCTAAGAGAATAGAATGAGTGCCCAAGTTTTGGATAAAGAGGCAAGGAAAGATGGGTCTTTCCAAAATGCAATCATGTTCTCTAAAGCTGTCTTGTGAAGATCAAGGAGGGCCATAAAACAGTAAGCAGTGAGATGTGTAGGGGTGGAGAGTCACCAATTTCCTATCTTTGATCAGCAGTTTTCTTGAATTCATTGACCAATTCCCCCATGAATCCCTCTGTCAACTCTAAATTCTCGAAATAATTCTTCTGAAAGAAAACTCTCAGTGTGCACATTTGCACAAACCACAATCTCTCCCCTTTTGCTGACATTTGGGTTTACCATAAATTATACACAGAATGATGGATGAGAAAGGAAACCTAAATATCTCTACCATGGAGATACTTCTGGAAGTATCAACCTTGGTAACCATTTTTAGTTGCTCTGATGATTCCTATTTGCAGGAATTTTCAAAACACCTCACCCTTACCTTCAAAGAACAGGATAATGAAGATATCTCAGAAATGTTAGTATCAGCCCTGATACTGAAGAGAAACTCTGGTTAAACAATGCACAGCCTTCCCTAGTAAGCAGCTTTACTGCTCTGCTTCACTATTTCTTCAGAACTCCCAGCAACCCCACTGGGCTTCTATTAGCAAGAACAGCCGTGGGACCAACTCACCTGTAGGGCCAGATGTCCATCCTTTTCTTAGTATGATTGCTTTGAGCACAGCCGCAAGACCTAACATGCCTATTTTCCCTGACACTGCCTCTATACAAAGGTAGGTAAAATTATTCTCTGATGAACACATACCAGAATATTAAGCATTCTTCCAAAGGAATAAAAATTGGGTTCTGATTCTGTGCAGATGCAACCAGCCAAAACCTCATGAAATAACTCTTAATTTCAGTGGCAAAAATCCATCATGTTACCTGCTTCTTTTAATAGATTCAATGAATGGAAACCTGCCTTTCTCATTTCTGAAGATGACTTCTTGGGTTCTTGTAAAAATCATCATCTCTAAACAAAGTGACCAGAAACCTGAGGTTGGTGCTAGAAAGGCCACAGCATATCCAAATACAAGGCCTTATAAAAAGAATGCAAAATGGATGCAGAATGCTTTTTACAATGTTCTCTGGTGTTTAGTGATTCTGTAACTGTCCTTCACTTCACCTTTTGTAAGAACTGAAAATGAGTTTTCTGCCCCCTTCTTTATAAGACCAGATGTAATATAAGCATTTTAAATGGATTTTGCCTGCCAAGTCCCATAGCATGAGGGTGAGCCTTTTGGAAAAAGAGCAATAGTATTCTCCATATTTTCCTAATGTTTTGCATTAATTATTTAAATAAAAAATGCCATCTGCCTCCTTTGCCAAGGGCCCCAGTTCTGGATTTAGATGAGAAAACACAACAAAAATCCCACAGAAACAAAAAACTAAGCTCTGTGAAAACACTAACCCAGTGATAAGCTCTGTATACAGTGCAGCAGGTCTCAGGTGACCCACCTGGAACAAGGAGATGGAAGCTGCACTGCTCAATGGAGAACCTGTTAAAATGCAGCTCCTCACCAGCAGGAAGTGCACTTCAGAGGGCCATTCAAAATGACAGGCACCGAGGTCACCTGTCTTCCCTTCTGACAAGTGGTTGCAATGAGAGGGCAAAGGTTTCTAAAGGACAGAATATCTGTCTCTGTTTTATCACTGTGTAATGTGTTGCTGTGCCAACTTGCAGCATTTGAGGATTTTGTGTGAGTGTGTGTGTGTGTGTGTGTGTGTGTGTGTGTGTGTGTGTGTGTGTATGGTTGGTGTGGTTGGGGTAAGTGTTGGGCATAACTTGTTTTGTTTTACAATGGAAAAGCCAAAAATGCTATATTTCTTATTTAGTTATCATCTTCAAGATAAGAACCATCTTAAAACTCTTGGTCAAGGCTACCAAAAAAATAGTATAAAATCAAGCCCTCCAAGGTAGGTGGGTGAGTGGAGGTAGTAGGCAAGGGCACAGCTTAACCTCACAGGTTATCTCCTGTGTCCTGGTGTCTCTCCTCTTCCTGAGCTCTGAGGACCTCAAGCTGTGAAGTGGGGGAATTTCCCGTGCAGGGATAGGCTGGTGGGTGAGAGGGATGGTGTCAATGATACCTGCAAGACTGTCAAGTCCAATCTCACAGTGCCTTTCTCCACTGCCACCTATGAATCCGAGTCCTGGACTTTTCTAATTCAGCCAGTGCTTCAGGGCCATTTACCGTCTTGTAAGTCACAGTGTAGAAGAGTAAATGCTGGTTATTGTCTTGACGTACATTATAATCATGTATCTCTCAAGGGATAGAATTTCTTCATTTCAGAGTTCTTAATATGGAAAGCGGAGGCATCAAAATTTCACATACTCAAAACCTCACTGGCCAATTTTAACTTCAACTCAGGCCCCTCCCTGTGGAGTCTCCCAAGAGCTCTACATCTCACAACCATTTACTTCAGGACCCGACTGCCTTTTCAGTATGCACGTATTCTTTGGGAGAGTATAACTGTCCCTCTTACTCTACTAATGACTTTTCTCCTAGTTCTAGTTCCTCCAAGTCCATTATGTCATAGGCTTTTCCTCACTCTGCACTTATTAATTGTAAACTCACATGACTGAAAACCTCTTGTCTTCCCAAATGTCACCACTATTTGGGTTTGTATCCCATAACTTTGTCTAATAACTCTGAAATCTCATTTCTAACATGAGGTCTCAGATTCCTCTGCCTTCCATTTATAAATGATGTTTTATAGTTTACAAGTGACTTCAGACCAAAGGTGCCTTGAAATTGTAATGGAACCTCATAAATACTACAGTAAAAAGCATGGAGAAACAAGTAGGTGATATTTCCAGTCCCAGAAAGAAAGGTGAGAAGCTAGTTCCACAAGCACAGAATCTGCTACAAATTGTCTTCATAAACCAGGCACAGTGGCTCACTCCTATACTCCCAGTGGCTTGGGAACTCTAGGCAGGAGGATTGCAAGTTCAAAGCCAGCCTCAGCAATTTAAAGTGACCCTATCTCAAAAAAAAAAAAAAAAAAAAAAAAAACTACTGGGGATGTGGTTCAGTGGTTAATGGCCCCTGGATTCAATCCCTGGTATAAAAAAAAAAAAAAAAAAAAAAAAAAGTTTTCCTAAAGTTATAAGTTGTCACTTTATAATATTGTCCAATATTTTAAAAATTTGAATCTTTGATTATTATTTCTTGTTGATGTATAATTCCCTTAAGCAGTATGAAATGTCCTTCTTTGTCCCTTCTGATTAACTTTGGCTTGAAGTTCACTTTATCTGATATAAGGATAGAAACCCCGCTTGTTTATGCAATCCATGTGAGTGATATGTTCTTTCCCCATCCTTTTACCCTCAGTCTGTGGATGTCTTTGCCTATGAAGTGAGTGTCTTGAAGACAGCATATTGTTGGATCTTGTTTTTTAATCCAAGCTGCCAGTCTATGTCTTTTGATTGATGAGTTTAGGCCATTAATGTTCAAAGTTATTATTGAGATATTATTTGAGTTTTTGGTCATTTTGGTTTATTTCTAGTTTTTAATTTGAATTAATTTCTCCTTTGATTGACTGTTCCTTTAGTGTGGTTCCTCCCTTCATTGGTTTTTACTTTTTTTTTTTCATTTCATCTTCATGGAATATTTCACTGAGAATATTCTGAAGTACAGGCCTTCTGGTTGAAAATTCTTTTAATTTTTGTTTATCATGGAAGACATAACAATCATATTTATGCCCCAAACAAAGGAGCATCTACATACATCAAACAAACCCTTCTCAACTTCAAGAATCAAATAGACCACAACACAATAACACTGGGTGACTTTAACACGCCTCTCTCACCACTAGATAGATCTTCCAAACAAAAACTAAACAAAGAAACTATAGAATTAAATAATATAATCAATAATTTATACTTAAAAGACACATTTAGAATATTTCATCTATCAATGACTGAATACACTTTTTTCTCAGCAGCACATGAATCATTCTCTAATATAGACCATGTCATGTAAGCTATCACATATGTTAGCATACAATTGTAATATTTCTTTAATATATTTTTAGTATCTGTAAGGTTGATAGCTCCCCTTCCATTGATATTAATTTTTGTGTTATTGATTTTTTCTTGATTAGACTTTTTAATTTTTATCAAATTTTAGCTATATTATTTCTTCTCTATTTCATATATTTCTTCTCCCACTCTTATTTTTTTCCTTCCTATTACTACTTAATTTAAAAATAATTTGATTGTTATTCTAGCTTCTTTCTGATACAAGTACTTTAAATTATAAATGTTTGTCTGAGTACTGTTTAATCCCAGAGATCCTGATATTTTAAGCTTTTATTATCACTTAGTTCAAAGCACTTTTATTTACTTTTCTTGTGCTTTCTTCCTTGACTTCAGAGATATTTATAAATGTGCCATTTAATTTTGAAATAGTTGATGTTGGGATGGGGTTCTATATGTCTTAAGGTGACTGATTTAAAAAAAATTTTTTTTTAGTTATAGATGGACACAATATCTTTATTTATTTTAATCTGGTGATAAGGATTGAACCCAGTGCCTCACACATGCAAGGCAAGCACTCTACCACTGAGCTACAGGCCCAGGCCCCTAGGTGACTGATATCTAATGTAATAAATCATGCAGGAAACACAATTTGCATAATTTCAAATTTTAAAAATGTATTGGAAATGTTTTTTATATCGATTGTATTGGTTACATATGTGTCGAAACTGATCAAATTGCATACTTCAAATATGTGCACTTTATTGTACTTTAATTTTACTTCAATAAAGCTATGGAAAAAAATTTTTAAATGTGAACCTATATTTTTCTAGATAAAAGTATTTGTGCTACACATTATGCATTCATAATTAATTTCACTTTGCATAGCATGTGTCATCTTTGGTTTTCTAACCCATTTCCAATCCCCTGTCTATCCCTGTATCTCCATGCACATTTAAAAATAGAAATAGGAAAACAAATCTGTGAAACAGCACTGAAGAAATACACATAAGGCTTATATAATATTCCATGCTACATAATCGCTTAGCTGCTTTTCACTGTCAGGAAGTAAAATACCATGAACAGTGACTTAGCAAAAGGAAGGAATTTTTTGTTTCAAGTTTTCTCCTCTGAATCACAGAAGAAAATATAATAGTGAAGGTCAAAGTCAGGGAATCATTCCTGGAATAAAAACTATATAATGAAATCAGACTATGTGCTGCCTCCCTGAAGACCATCATGCATAATAAAGAACATTGACCAGTATTTATTGAGCACTTGTCATGTGCTACATGTACACAATATTTACATATATCATACATATCTCACAAGTGCTACATGGAAGTTACTACTGGTCCCATCTTGAAATCATGCTTCATCCTGTTGGGGTCCCACAGTTAGTACCAAAGTCAGAATTCATACCCAGGTTTGTCTGATAACCAAGGCCTATGTTGTTCCTCTCTGGCATAGTTAAGGGACATCTTTTATTAGACAAGTTAACATAGTATATTTGCTTTAAATTTTCCACCATAGACCCCTGGTTATTCAACTTTAAAATACAGGCAGTATAAAGAATAGTCTTTTTTTTTTTTTTTTAAAGTAGATTTTAAAACAAAAGAAACAGTCCTTCTGACATGACCTGAAACATGAAAATAAATAATGGTTTATTAACTGTGGCAATTACCCAGTTACTCCAGATAATGCAAAAGTACATTAAATACAGTAACTCTCATGTTGTTCCCAAGAAAAATGGGGTCGTTCTAAAATCAGTACTAACTCTATGCCCAAAGAGCTTGGTATGCATTGGACACAGAAGCTATGTGTTAAATTGGTGCTACCAGAAAAATACCTCCCAGAACTTTCCTTCCTAAAGATTGAAGGGAGAAAATTACAAAAAGTATAACGGAGTTCAGAAGACAGCAGGCAAGTAAGATGAGTACACTTGATATTGATACACTTCAGTAGGCCATCTGTGTACTAGAATGTAGCACAGGTAATAAATATTTACCATAATTACCCCTTCAGTTATCAAGGACAATTTAGCCATGCCCACCACTAACAAAGTAACAATTTTTTTTAAAATTTATGTGCATCTGTTACATTAACTCAAGTGATTACAAGTAATTTGAACATTTTGATAATTTTAAAAATGAAGGCTCAATTACCCAGAGTATTGCACTGAGTGAAGTATCTCTGTGATGCTGCCAGATAAGACAATTGAAACTAGATGGCAACAACTATGGTATTACACTAACTCCCAGCCCAGGATAACATTCCCTCTCCTGAGACCAGAGGCCCCTGCCCCTCACCATGCTGCCCCATGGCCATATCTACTTTCCAAGGCTTGAAATGAGTCAGAAGTAGAGGAAGTGTTTCTTCCTTCTTAAAAAAAATAAAAAGCATCCAACAAAACTAAGGTATGGGACTTACAAAGAAATAAACAAACAAACAAATCAAGAAAGTAGTGTCTGGAAACAGGAACAACAATTCTCCAAAGACTATCTTATAGCATCATTTCCAAATCCCCTGAAAGTTTGTGCAGTTCCTCTGTGTTCTGTATTGACAGAACACAGATCAATTAATAGTAATCGGTGTACCTGAGAAAAATCACATCCATACCTCCTTTTTCATGATCAGTTTTCAAACTTTTTTGTCAAATTTTTCTGTTTTCTCTTTCATAGTAACTTTTGCCACATCACCTAGATCCACGGGCCCATTCTGTTAGTTTATTTTAACACTTTGGGCTTGGATTTCTTTACATTTCCCACTTCATTCATCATTCTGGCCACTGGACCTGGGACAAAGGAACTCCTTTTGGGTGTGTTCTGTAAATGTTATTACTGAAAAACCTACAAATAACATATAAATAAAACTATTCAAAATGATGTGCTTTATGTGCCCAGATAAAATACTTCTGGAAAAAAACGACCTTTTAATAAATCAACTCTCATTCACATTGACATTGCAGATTAATAAAGAGACTAGAAATCTTGAAGATGTGGGATTGGGCTTTGAGTTACTGCTCCACCACTTACGAGCTTTATAAACTTGAACAAGGTACATTATCTCTGGAAACCAAATTTTCCTCTGCTGTAAATTAGAGATAAAATGTCCTCCTTTTCTCAAAGGATTGTTATGAGAGTTTAAACAAGCTGATATATGCTCATCACAGAACTTGGCACTTTGTAAGTATTCAACAAATGCTAGCTATTAATGTTCTCACCGACTCCCTTAGTCAGTTTGTACATATAGATACAAGAAACAAAGTATTACATGGGTTTTGATCAGCAGGAAGATAGAAAAAAAATTGGGAGAAACAAACTCATATTTTGTCTATGATTTTCACTTTTGTGCTCAAATCTCAAGTTCTCTTAGGTAACCTAAAAGAAATGGAAGGACTTTATGTTTGTCAACTTTTCATTTTTATGACAAAATACCTGAGGTAAACAACTTAAAGGAGGAAAGATTTATTTTGATCACAACTTTAGAGGTTTCAGTCCACAGTTACTTGGCCCCATTGCTGTGGGCTTGTGGTGAGGCAGAACATCATGGTGGGGAGGGTGTGGGGGAGCACACTTGCTCACCTAATGGGGGACATGAGGGGGAGGAGAGGGGACGAGTAGGAGAAGAGAGATACCCTTCCAGGGCATGCCCTCAGGGACATACTTCCTCCAACTAGATCCCCCACCACCTTCCAATAATTCCCTTATCTATGAACCCATCTTTGGGATAAGGTTAGATGATCCAATCCCTCATGGTCATTCCCTCATGAACAAATCTCCTCCCAAGAATCCCATCTCTGAACATTACCACATTGGGGACCAACCAAACTTTTAACACATAAGACTTTGGGGAACTGTTCACAACCAAAACATAACAGACTGTATTCAGTTAGTAAGCATTCAACCAGACCCCAAAGTGTATAAAGAAGGAAAGAAGATTGAGAGGCTTGCTACCATGTTTGCTCCCAGCAACTCAGCCAATAATAGTGAGGTCATCAGAATTTCTGGCCAACTTGACGTAATCACATCACTAAACCAACATGCCATGTGCTAATCCAATGTAACAGGAATCCCAAATTGGCCATGATACAGCATTAAGGATTCAGTCAGAGATACTGGTAACTGGAAAATAACCCAGAAATGAAACAAGCAAGAAGTTACCAAGTGGAAAAGACCAAATCCCATTCTTTTGAGGAAAATAATGTCAGGAAACATGAGACTGATTTCTAAACAGAATGAAGTGAATGAAAGAAATACATAAATTAGAGTATTAAAATGTTTCTTCAGTTAACTTATGAATAATTATAAAATTAATAACCAAAATATTTAACTTTTTATATCTATAGAGTAAGAATTCTGCATTCTATATTGCAGGTTTTTATAGCTAATAGTCACCATTTATTTTCACCAAGTTCAGGAAGCTTGATCACCTCAGCTGGACAATAAACTGCTGCCAATTCTGACCTATGAATTACAATTTTGGGACAATTTTTTTGTTGTTGTTGTTGTACCGGGGATTGAACTCAGGGGCACTCGACCACTGGGTCACATCCCTAGCCCTTTTTTGTATTTTTTATTTAGATACAGGGTCTCACTGAGTTGCTAAGTGCCTCGCCATTGCTGAGGCTGGCTTTGAACTCGTGATCCTCCTGCCTCAGCCTCCCAAAGTGCTGGGATTACAGGCATGCACCACCATGCCAGGCTTGGGACAATTTTTTTTACAATCAAAGCCAGAAACGATTAGGAGTGTTATCAGATAATCTCTGAGACTTGTTCCAAGTTGACATAAATGTAACCTCTCAAACTCATAAACAAAAGCATGAGGAACAGAGCAGTTAATGGAAGGAATGTCTTATGCAGAAAATTAAAAAAAAAAAAAAAAAAACACAACTAGCAAGTGAACTTTCATTCTTCCCTGCAAAATACGAACTTTTCCTTCTCATGTCAATAGTGTCATTCAAATGCCTTCTACCCGCAGAATGGAATAAGGAGCACAGCTGGCTGCTGGCCACAGCAGATGGAGGGAAACCAAGGAAGCAGTTAAACAGCAAGCTGAGGGGCTGGCGCACCCACATGCTCGAGCACACACATGGACTCTTCATAAATATTATCTAATGCGGATGAAATGCTCAGTTTCACTGGGAATCTCAGACGGCAGATGACATAAATTAAATCATTAAACACTTTATTAATGCTAGCAAGTGAATGTGCACTTGCCCCTGGGGTAAAATATATAACAAGCACATTAACTTTCACATGCACCAATCATGCCCACGTTCCTAATTTCATGGCTCTTTTCTAACAGAAAGTCTTTAAGAGGCATGCCCAAAATTCCACACAAAATATCTTACTATAACCTCCTAGTGACTCCGAGGATTCATGAAATCATTTTTTAAAGCCCCTTTGGAAACAGTTGTCAACCTGACCTTCAGAAGATCGGCCAATCTTATCCGGAGTCCAGCAGCCCCAGGTTCTGTCACCTCTGCTATGGGAGGATAGATACTTGCTGCCTACTGGGCAATTTGCAGGCAGGACTCATTCGTGTTCCTTCTGCCTCAGGTAATCTATTATTCTGTTTTTAGCATTTCCAATGCAGGCGGGCCAGCTGGGCTCCTCCTGGGAAGTGGCATTGAGATTATTCATGGAGCACAGAATGAGACCAGACATCCAAGTCAAAAGGGAAAAGGAACTTCAGAATGTCCTCTTCACCATGCCTGTTAAAATATATTGTCACTGACTTGTGCTCTTGTGCCCATCACCTAATCTCTTAGGACTTCAGTTTCCTTATCTATAAAAGGACAGAACTGAAATGCTAAGTTATGGGCTGGGGTGGAATTCCATGCCCCAAAAAACTAAGGTATCTAAGAAGAAAAAAGACTGATTAAAAAAAAAAAAAAAAAAAAAAAAGGCACCGAAGAACACACAGAAAAGACTAGTTGCCTCATAAAGATGGAAACCAATCGAGAAAAACTTATCAAAACTTCCAACATAACACATGAAAGAGTGTGGGGCAAACTGAATTATTGATCTCAATTTGTCACTCCCCTGGGTAGGATCATTGCCATATGCTGAGAATATGTGGAATGCACTCCCCGCCCCTTGATCTTGCACTTGGCCACGGGACTCACTTTGACCAGAGGAATACTAGAGAAAGCAATATAAAGCAGAGACTTAAAATATTCTTGTGCATTGGTGTTGCTCTCCTGAGCTTCCGTCATTGCCAGAGGGACAAATATAGCATAGTAGTTGATGCCCATCAGCTTGACTCCCTCCCCAAAAGACCTATGGAATAGTCCTGAACTAGGCCAACAGCCTGAAGCCAAGTCCAGCTGAGCCCAGGCTAACCGCAAACCCCCCCCCCCCACCCCATGAAAAGTGTTATTGTTGTGAGCCACCAAGAATTTGAGATTGTAACATTGCAATAAAAGCTGATGGATGCAATCTGTAAAGAAGTAAAATACAGAAAATGAAGAAAATGCTAAGAGGATCTACACAGAACCTGATATAACTATCACAGAACCCAGATTGAAATATTTTCAACATGGTCACAAGTGCACCCAGATGATAATGACGTCAATTTGAAAACCCCTCACAACTTACAAGACCCTCTAAACCCAATTTAAAATTAACATAATTGATGATCCTTTGTGGTTAACATGATGGCAAAATTAGTCCTCTATTGGGTAAGAAGTAAAATTATAGCAAAATCTAAACAATCATAAATTTTAATTTAAAACATTTGTTTTTGCAAACTGCCATATACTGTCTCTTCACATTATCTCAGTCAGGGGATGCTGCTGATATAAGTCATAAGTCATGAAGCATCAAGCACCTGCTGAGGAGATCATGTTTCAAGTTCTCCTAGGAGCCAGAGGCTACTAAATCTGAACAAATTAACTTTACAGGATATCTGTCCTGTAATTAAATGATATCATTACCATGTTACCATCTGGTTTTTGCAATTCTGTATGTTGAAGCCAAGATCAGGTCCTGCTCAGCCAACTTTTAGGACTTTTATAGTAAATAAGCAAGGTCTTCATTTTAGCAGATGAGAAAGAGAAGATCAGAAAAAAAAACTAAGTAATAAAACTAGGTAGGCTAAACTCTAAAAACCCATTCAACATCAGAGCAACATTCACACCAAGAATGACATATATTTAATTTTATACCACTTGATAATAGGTTGTGTAGCAAACTAAAGGCTTATAAATTGCTTATGTTGTAATGTTAAATGAAAAACTCAGCATCCAAAGTAGAATCTATGGTAAGATCACAATGATGTCAAAAGAAATGGCTCTAGAAATCTAGGTTTGAAACATTAGAATATTTTTAACAAGTTGTCTTTCAGTGGAAGAGTATTTGGTTGATTAATTTTATTTTTATTTTTCTTTATTTCCCATATTTTTTTATTGAATATGCATTATTCAAATAAAATATCACTTGAAATTACTTTTCCTAAGTGACAACTTTGTTCTTTCAAAAAATTTTTTTTCTTTCTTTGGCATACTTTTTTTGTCTAAAAGTTTCTTCTTCCATATCCTCATCAAAAAAAAAAAAAAAAAAAAAAAAAAAAGCAAAAGCAAATTAATATTGCAACAACAGAGTTTATCTATTTATATTTGATCTTCAAAAGTTTTATTAATTAGTAACAACAAAAATGTTTGGTCCCACAGCTAGAATTACTGTTGGAATTTTTTTAGGCTGAATGCTAATCAGAATAATAATAACTTTAATAAATATTAGTAACTTTCAATAAGAGTTGAAAGTACCTAACACCATTAGGTACACCAATTCATTAAAAAGGAAGGTGCCATTTTATTATTGAAAAATGGGGGAATTTTTACATTACAATGGACATGAAAATGTTGTGTCCCAAAGACACACTTATACCTCCAAATTTATAATTATTTTCAACAAAACAGACTGCTGTCACTCAAAAGTTACACTTAAATAAAGTATAAATGTTATAATCTAAAAAAGAATTAACATATTCTTCATTCCAGAGAGCTTCAAAGACTATTTAATGAAATATCTTGAACTCTATTCTTCAAAGACAAATAGAAAAAACAAACATGGAGTGATTTTCTTAAGGCCACACAGATTAAGATATAATTGTGCTAGACACTTATTGATTTATGAATGTTTCCTGAGTGTGCTATTAGAAGTTTGAAAATATGTTACCGCTGGGATATACAGATAAAATGTTTCTTTTCCTTAATCAAAATTCCTACATTGCAAAAGTAATTTTGTATAAACCAATATTTAGTGTTTTCATTTTCAAATCAGACACTTGAAAATAAATAAAACTACTTTCCATTTGACTTTGTGGGGAATTGCTACTAATAACTATTGTTAAACAGTTTGTAAAAATATGACATGCTACTTTATTGTCTGATAATAAGTTTAGCAGAATAAAGCATAAATAAAAAATGATGCTATTGCTTTTTTAGCTTCATAAAATTACACGTGCTTTAATAGTTGACAATTTATGCATCTGTGATCTAGAAATATTCATTAAAAATTAATAGCCTTATAAATAATATAAGCATAGCTTTAAGAGCATGGACTATTGACATCTGGTAAAATTAACAATGCAAGACTACTATGCTCCACTTCAAAGTTTTACCTAAATTTCCAAATTTCTAGGAAGGCTGAGGAACAATTTGGGAATTTGTTTAATGTATAATTTCTCTTAGGGTCTGTAAGGGCCGAGACACAGCAAAAATGACTTTCTTTCTCTTCCAAAACACACACACGCATACACATGTACATGCACACCAGTTATATCATATCTACTAAGATCCATACATTTTTTTTTTAAGTAGGGACTCCACTATATATTTTTGTTTACCTCATTAACAGGAACTACCTTAACTGGCCTACTTTGTCTATGGGGGAAAGTAGAAACCTCATTAAGATTAGTAGTAAGAATGATAAACTGTGGAGGAGACTCAAAGGTGGGAGTCCATATATAGTTAATTAATATTAAAGGTCAGTGCTGACATTCCAGATTCTTAATATAACAATCCCAAAGAATAGAGCAGTTTGGGGGCTTTATTAGAGAGAAGCAGCTTTTCCCCATCCACAAAAAGGAATTTTTCCTAAGTACATTCTCTATCCATTTTACTCTGGTCCTGAGGTAGAAGGGTAGTAAATGGGATTAGTAAACGTGGGTGCATGGACAGGCATGCTCCACTCAGCCCTATTTAGCTCTTTTTCCTCTGGAGAGGATGCCTTCTATCCGGGCTGCATGCCCAAATCCCTCCCTGGGCACCTCCTCGAGGGGAACCCTCCCAGTCAGTGCTCCCTGGGGTGGACCAAGCAGCTCTCCATGCCTCTGGGGCAATATTTAGTTCCTTCTTGATGTTCAATTCTGTCTCAACTTTTTCAGAAACCCAGCCTCTTGGAATACTAGTTTTAGGGTGAATTTATTCCAACAATACTTTAGCAATTTCATTTATTATTGATCAACTAGACAAAACTCAAAGCAAAATCTGCTGCCTGATTTATATAGCAGCCACCAACCATCACAAGACGGTGAGCCCACTTTGAAGAATTTGATTGCCAATATCACAGGTCTGGCCATTTCACTCTACCACTTAGAGTATTATTTATTAATGTTTTTCATTTAAAGGGTTCATTGCTTTCTACTTTAAAGTATTATGTTTAAAGGAAACTATGTCCTTACGCCAAGAGGAAAATGAGTATCATTTCTCTATCAAGAGGAAGATGAGTATCATTTGAGATGCCATTACAGGGGATTTGTAAATATTAATGCTTTTAATTCTCATAGTGATCCTATGAAGTAGGCACTACTATTACCATCATTTTATAGATGAGGAAACTGAAGCATACAGAGATTAAGAAATTGGCTCAGCCAGGTAGCTCATGAGGGTAGAACTGGGATCCAACCCCCATGTCCTGGTTCATGGTCAGCAGCTCTGCCCTACCACACGCATAGAAAGTGACCATAATTACAAAGGCAGTAAAAGGAAATAATGCTACCACATTATAAGAATGAAAATTCATTGCAAGGCATAATAACCCATGATTAACCCAAATTCACACCTGAAAATTCTATTGTTCCTCCTGTATCTCCTAAAATTACCATTCCTTGCTAAGCATTGTTATAGGAGACACTGCCCCTACATATACAGCTTGATTATTCTTTTCTTACCACAGAAAATGTGCTTCTAGATGTTGACAACATTAATCAAAAGCTGCACCATACCAAGACATCTCCTAGCTCACTCTGCCTATAACTTAATGGTTTTTCTCTTCCTGCCAATCCTTCACAGTACTTGGCGGGTTGAATAAGCACGACTCAACGGGTTTAATGGGGGGGAGACTTGTTCCCCCCCCCCCACTGCCTTTTTAAACATGGTCAGGTTTTTTCTTTAACTTTGACTTTGAAGGTCAGATTTCAGAAAAAGAATGATTCACTAGCATTTTAAATCACAACTGTAGCTCAAAATCACTTTCAGTTTTGAAAAATGTCCAGTTGGATGTAGAATCAATGGCTCAATTGTCAAAGGTAAGATTTCTCCCTGACTCATGGCCTCCTCCATCCTGAACCAGCAGCCAACTTCTCCCAGAATTAGGAAAGGAGTGGATAGTGACTATCTCTATTCAATTCTTCCAGGTACTACTTCTTTTTTTTTTGTTTTTTTTTTTTTTAATTTTTTTTCTAGTAGTATGCATTACAGTTCATACTATACATATATCACATCTTTTTACACAAAACAGTTTGCATACAAAGTATATTCGCAGCATTCAAGTCTTCAATCATGCATTTAGAATAATGATATCCGTCTTATTCAACCACTTTTTTCCCCCTTCCCCCCTTGTTCCCTCCCTTCCCCTCCCTTCCCTTTGACCATTATAGTGTTCCTCTAATCCTCCTATGTACCCTGACCCAACAGTACTGTGAACAGGCTTCCTTATATCAGAGGAAACATTCGGTATTTGGATTTTTGAGATTGACTGATTTCACTTAGCATTATATTCTCCAACTTCATCCATTTACCTGCGAATGCCATTATTTTATTCTCTTTTATTGCTGAGTAAAATTCCATTGTGTATATATACCACATTTTCTTTATCCATTCATCTACTGAGGGACATCTAGGTTGGTTCCACAACCTAGCTATTGTGAATTGTGCTGCTATAAACATTGAGGTAGTTGTGTCACTGTAATATGCTGTTTTTAAGTCCTTTGGGAATAGACCCAGGAGTGGGATGGCTGGGTCATAGGGTGGTTCCATTCCCACTTTCCCAAAGAAATCTCCATACTGCTTTCCATAACGGTTGTACCATTTTACAGTCCCACCAGCAATGTATGAGTGTGCCTTTTCCCCCACATCCTCTCCAACATTTATTGTTGTTTGTGTTCTTGATAGCTGCCATTCTGACTGGAGTGAAATGAAATCTTAGAGTAGTTTTGATTTGCATTTCTCTAATTGCCAGCGATGTTGAGCATTTTTTCATGTATTTGTTAATTAATCGTATATCTTCTTCTGAGAAGTGTCTTTTCAATTCCTTAGCCCATTTATCGATTGGATTATTATTATTTTTTTTTTGGTGTCAAGTTTTTTGAGTTCTTTATATATTCTAGAAATTAGTGCTCTATCCGATGTGCATGTATTAAATATTTGTTCCCAGTTAGTTGGTTCTCTATTCACCTCACTGATTGTTTCTTTTGCTGAGAAGAAGCTTTTTAGCTTAAATCTATCCCATTCATTAATTCTTGGTAATAATTCTTGCGCTACAGGATTCTTGTTAAGGAACTTGGAGCCTAATCCGACATGTTGGAAATTGTAGCTTACTTTTTCTTCTATTAGGTGTATTGTCTCTGGTCTATTTCCTAAGTCCTCGATTCGCTTTGAATTGAATTTTATGCATGGTGAGAGACAAGGGTTTAATTTCATTTTGTTGCATATGGCTTTCCAGTTTTCCCAGCACCATTTGTTGAAGAGGCTATCCTTTCTCCACTGTACATTTTTGGTGCCTTTGTCTAATATAAGATAGCTGAAATTATATGTATTAGTCTCTGTGTCCTCAATTCTGTACCATTGGTCTACTAGTCTGTTTTGGTGCCAATACCATGCTGTTTTTGTTACTATTGCTCTATAGTATAATTTAAAGTCTGGTATGGTAATGCCGCCTGCTTCACTTTTCCTGCTCAGGATTGCTTTAGCTATTCTGGGTCTCTTATTTTTCCAGATGAATTTCATGACTGCTTTTTCTATTTCTTTGAGAAATGTCATTGGGATTTTGTTTGGAATTGCATTAAATCTGTATAATGCTTTAGGTAGTATGGACATTTTGAGAAAATTAATTCTACCTATCCAAGAACAAGATAGGTCTTTCCATCTTCTGAGGTCTTCTACGATTTCTTTCTTTAGTGTTCTATAGTTTTCGTTATAGAGGTCCTTCACCTCTTTCGTTAAGTTGTTTCCCAGGTATTTTTTTTTATGCTATTGTAAATGGAGTAGTTTTCATCATTTCCCTTTCAGAGGCTTTGTCACTGATGTACAAAAATGCCTTTGACTTATGGGTATTGATTTTGTAGCCTGCTACTTTGCTGAATTCATTTACTAGTTGTAAAAGTTTTCTGGTAGAAGTTTTTGGGTCTTCTAGGTATATTATCATGTCATCAGCAAATAGTGCTAATTTGAGCTCTTCTTTTCCTATCTGGATCCCTTTAATTTCTTTCGTCTAATTGCTCCGGCCAGAGTTTCAAGTACTATGTTAAAAAACAGTGGTGAGAGGGGGCATCCCTGTCTTGTTCCAGTTTTTAGAGGGAATACTTTCAATTTTTCTCCATTTAAGATAATGTTAGCTTGAGGTTTTGCATAGATAGCTTTTATAATGTTGAGATATGTTCCTGTTATTCCTAATTTTTCTAGAGCTTTGAACATAAAGGAGTGTTGTATTTTGTCAAATGCTTTTTCTGCGTCTATTGAGATGATCATATGGTTTTTATCTTTAAGTCTATTGATGTGATGTATTATGTTTATTGATTTCCGAATGTTGAACCAGCCTTGCATCCCTGGGATAAACCTCACTTGATCGTGGTGCACTATCTTTTTGATATGTTTTTGAATCCGATTTGCCAAAATTTTGTTGAGGATTTTTGCATCTATATTCATTAAAGATATTGGCCTGAAGTTTTCTTTTTTGGCTGTGTCTTTGCCTGACTTTGGAATTAATGTGATATTGGCCTCATAGAAAGAGTCTGGAAGAGCTCCCTCTTTTTCTATTTCTTGAAATAATTTGAAATAAATCAATTTCAAGTGAAGAAATAGAAGATGCTATCAAAAAACTTCCAACAAGAAAAGACCAGGTCCTGATGGGTTTACAGCCGAGTTCTACAAGACCTTCAAAGAAGAACTAATACCAGGTGCTACTTCTGACTTGTGTTCCCCTCCTGGGTCAAGTCTGTGAAGGGGAAGAGATAAAAGGGCGGGAAAATTTCAGCAAATGTTATAATAAGATAGCCCTCTTCTTCCTGGTGGTGGCAGGCATCTAAAGCCCACATTTTCTACTGTATCCTTGTGGGTTCTTGAAAGTTTACTTTCTGTTTGTTTCTTTATCATCATTTAGGGAGACTGAAGGCTGATGGAGATTAGGGAACAGAGATCTTTCAGAATTATCCCTGTTTGCAGTCAGGGTAGCATTTCAGAGATCAGTGTACAAAGATGCCAGGCCCGAGTTTGTGGCAGAGGACTCCGAAGTGCACCTCGCAGGTAGGCTGAAAGGAGAAGAGATTCAACCCCCACACAAGTGAAAGCCACGATTCAGACTACACACCTGGAAGAGGTGGCCCATCTCACTTTTTTTAATCTCCTCTGAGTCGAGTGGATGCTTTGCATGGATTTGCACAGAATTCGATGATTGTAATACTGGCAGGTGAGAAATTGGCTTATCAAAAGAAACTTCTCTCCCAAATCCCAGTTCCTGAGACAATAAACAAAACAGGCATTTCCCAGACACACGCTGACTTCCCAGTGGAGAGAGAGCAGGGGTCTCTTTGGCAGAGCTAAGCTGCGGAGAGGACCTGGTGAAGTGCATTGGGATCGGATTTAGAGCTGAATCAGCAGGTGTTTGGAATTCAAGTTTGTACCACTTACCACTTGAATTGGGCAGTTGTCCCTTGTTTCCTACCATATGTGAGCACTGTAGTGTAGAAAGGTGGGGAAAGGTGGAGTGGAAAGAGCATTCAAATTCAGATTCTCTACTTAGTAGTTCTGTGGCTTGAGGCAAATGACATAAGGTTTTGAATCTTGGTTAGTCTCCGTTCTAGAACCACAATAAAAATGGCCCTTGTGGGATCAGTATGATAATTTATTTTTTTAACACCCCAAACAAAAAAGAGGACAAATGCAATGTAGCAGATACTGAACGCTTAAACCACCCCTCCCCATTTCAAAGGCTAGAGCAGACGTGAGGACATATGGTGTTCTGCAGGTACATCAGGTTTGTAAAGTGTTTAACTTTTCAAGCACCTTCACAGCTGTTTCCTTATTTGTCTTTTTTCTAGAAGAGAGCGACAGAGAGAGAGAGAGGGAGAAGAGATCCAAAAAGAAGCATACGACATTGCATAATAAAAACAAAAGCCTCTGGTTCCATCGGACCTGAGGATGTGGCATGCAGAGGTTTCCAGGAGGTAATGAACCCAAGCTAGCAAGTTAAGTCCGCAGTAAACCGTCTCCATTTTAAAATCATAAGACGTGAAACATTTCAGTTTGTTGTGAATTTGACCTAGAAATTAGTTTTGGAGAAGATAGAAGTATTGCTATTGAAATTGCCAGCAAGTGGGGGAACAGTGGCACTCGGCCTTGCTAATCACTGATGTGTATTCCCTGGTGGGACCCTAAGGGATATAGCACAGCCCGGCTGTCCTATTAAAACCTCCTAAATATAGCCTCTGTGGTGTTGTGTTTGCTGGACCCTTTTACATCTCAAGATCTAAAGCAAGCAAAATTGCATTACAGATAAAATGGAACCCAGCTGGAACCCAAATTCTGCCCTCCTCTCTCTGGGAGGACTTACCAAGGGGCCTCCCAACATCTCTCAAGACAAGGACCAAGTCCTTGGCAAAAGACATTTAGGGAGACAGTCACAAACTGTATGTACAAAGACATTGGCCACAGTAGGCAGCTGAGGTTTGGGAGCATATGACAAAGTGAAACAAGATGTGGAAAAAAGAATCTGCCCCATGTCACTGGATAAAATTGTGACATTTCACCCAAGGGCCAAGTATCCTAGGGCCTGATAGATTTGAATTCAAGTTCTGCCGCTTACTAAGTGGAGTTTTAGTGGCAGCATCTATAAAATGCACACAAATAGAGAAGCACCTCTCAGTCTTTCCAAGGCTTAAACTAAGTCTGTATAATTGGGGGGTCACTTGATTTTCCTTAAGATACAGTAGTTACAGAAAATGACATGTGTGCATTATAATCCTATGACATCATGCAATTATTGTGAGATCTCTGCGGTAACAGCACCGGGGTCCTAGGACTACAGGACCTGCACTTCTTCTCTGAGGGTTGAAGGGATAATAGGAATGGTGACAGTGAACAGTACCTGTGGAATGATTCCTATGTGCCAGGTGCTATCCCAAGTGCTTTACATGTATTAATTTATTTGATTCTCACACAGTCCTATGTGGTATAAAGATCATTATTATCCTTATATTACAGATAAATCTGAGGCATGGAAAGGCTAATTTGCCCAAGATTATACAGCCTGTGAATTACAGCCAGACATTCAGACCCAGTATCCTCACTTCTCACAATTATGAAATAGGATCTCTCAATATCATGACCCAATTCCCACTCCGATGTGGCACCCCATTGGGGTACTCTGAAGTACAGCCTTTCTCATGGATCCTGACACCCAGCATCTTATGCATATTAATATAGATGAAAAGCAGCTCAATCAAGTGTGTGGAAGGATGCCCCTACAAGATGCACAGTATTGGTGGGTCTGACAAATCAGGACAGTCTTGTACAGTGAGCATTGGCCCAGTGGTTGTGGCATGAATCACAGAAAGACTGTCAGGGCTGGCTCGGCAGTAGGCCACCCCATGGGTAGGAGGAAAAAGAGGGTAGAACTGGTAAATTCCCCATATGGTGAATGCTCTTGGCTTGAGTCACTGTCCAATAAAACATTGTGGGACATTTTGGGGGCTAGAGGTCTAGCATGAGTGGTGGGGACTAGACCCATTCTATCTTTAACTGTAGGCATTCTATTGCAGTTACCCCTAAACTGGCCTGTTCCAAGGAAGCCCAGGGTGCAACGGTAAGTATCTGCTGAACTTCAAATGTTCATCTCTCTAGTTATAAATCATATTAATTCCTGAAAGGTAGAGAATGTGTCTCTTGCATTTTCACAGCCTCTAGCACTAGCAGAGGCCTTTATTCCCATAGTAGTCTATCAAGAAATGTGTGATCAAGATATATTTAATAGGGGCTGGGGTTATGGCTCAGTGGTACAGCACTCGCCTAGCATGTGTGAGGTCTGGGTTCGAGTCTCAGCATCACATATAAATAAATTAATTAAATAAAGGTCCATTGACAACTAAAAATATTTTTTAAATGATATATTTAATAACGATTTTCTACCTGGGGCTAGACTTAAAGATATTATGGACAGTCCCTGATTTATAATGGTTCAATGTCTGACATTTTGGTTTTATGATGATATGAAAGCACACCCATCAACCATTCTGTTTTACACTTTCAGTACAGTCTTCAATAAATTACACGAGATATTCAATTATATTATTATCAAGTAGGCTTTGGGCTAGCTAACTTTGTGTAACCACAGGTTAATGAGCACACTTAAGGTGGGCTAGGCTAAGTTATGATATTCAGAAAGCTAGGTACATTAGATGCATCTTCTACTTCATCTGTTTCAACTTATGATAGGTTTGCTGAGATGTGAGTTGTAAGTCAAGAAGCACTTGTGCCTTCAATTTGAGGATTTTCTTTTGCAGAAGCAATGGTATACACTTATTTCTCCACTCTAATTTCAAGTAAGAACAGAAAAATTTGTGATGGCAAAACTGAAGACCCAGACTAAATTCTGAACATATTTACTGCACACCAACTCTATACAAGACTCAACACTGAAGCAGTCTTTCTTTAGATAGGGATACCATTAAATGTTGTTTGAAAAAAATTAATCCTCTTGCTTCTCCTAAGTCAAAGAATTCATTCCTAACTGTAGATTGATTGACTGATTGCTAACACCAATTCTGAGTGCATTGAATCAAATATTGTTTCATGAAATAATAGTTGTTGCTATGATTCAAGAAAAAATAAAAAGTTGCTGCACTTTGTGTCATAACTCTTCAAGTTAATGGATTTCAAATGTATAAAAGTGGGTTTCAGGTTGGTTTGAAGCACTTGTTGTCATGTCTAAACATCTAAAGCCCTAGTATAGAGGTGGAATAGGGGCATAACGTGATAGAATGAACATAAATTAAATGAGACTGCATTTTCCTACATAGAAACCTTAAAGATGATAGCCATGGAAATGGAAAATTCCCTCCTCTACCAAAACAACAACAACAACAACAACACACACACACACACACACAAAATATGATTTGGGAGTGCCATGCCAGATACCAACATCTCAGCAACAATTTAGAACAGAATTAGATATATCACAGCTCATGGGCCCAATCCATCCCAGCTTCTGCATTCATAAATAAAATTTTATTGAACACAGTCACACTCATTTGTTTATGTCTTGCTGATAACTGCTTTTACTGCTCTTTAACTGCAGAATTGACTCTTTTCAATAAACCAAATGGCCAGAAAAACCAAAAACATTTATTATCTGGCCCTCTATAGACTGTGCCAACCTTTCATTTAGAATAACACCAAAAGTCACAGACACCAACAAATTAGATTGATACCAAAATTCATTCCACCAATTCAACCTCTTAAGTTGAATTTGATTAGGGCCATTACATATTTTTAAGCATTTATATAGTTGACTCCAGTTGTCAAAATTATGCTTATTAAGGAGGAGCACATTTTCCAATTAGGTGGTAATGAGGGAAGTAGAGATATTGGCCTTGCCCTTGGCATTGACAGTTGGCATCTAACTTTCCCACAGGAGATCATATTTGGAGTTCTTGTTGCATTTCCCAAATAAGTGAGTATTTTACTTGTCCCTAACTTCAAGGACTGGGGAAAAAAAAAAAAACTCTAAAACATTAAAATGCTTAGTTAAGAAATAAAATTGAAAAATCAATCCCATAATTCTTAAGATGTGACTCTTATTTCTACCTTTGATGCTTCTCTAGACATGTCCTTGTCAGCCTGGCCCACACAGCTCCCTGGCCAAGCAGCATTGCTAAATGATATATAATCACGCCCTGCATGAACCCCCTACCACTCACTCATTATGTTCTTTTCTCCCCTCATCCTGAATTTCCCCTAAACACTGCATCTCCCAGGATGCTTGCCTGACTTGCAGAGAGGAACAGTGTTACCCTCCTCTCCAGCAATGAGAGTTCTTACACTCCTGTTCATAAGCACAAATAAAGAAAAAGTTAAGAAAGAGGGGAATTTAAGAAGAATAAAAGAAAGATCGTGGTGAAAAGTCAACATATAGGAAAGAAAAATGTTGGAAAGGGGAAAGAAGTGTGCAAAAACCTGTCAATAGAGAAGCAATAAACATCAAGCTGTCAACTGAGAAGAAAAAGTGTACTGGTCTGGCCTAGTAGAGACCAAACAGCCAGCAAAACCATGGGTCCCTGGAAGGGAATAGTGGGACCCTGATCCCTTGCTCTTTCTCTTTTTGCTTCCTGGTCATGATGAGGTGTGCAGCTTTGTTCTGTCATACTCACCCTGCCATGCTGGGCTGGGTATTTGAGTTTTACCCAACTGGTCTCGTTCTTTCAAGACACGTCTCATATGGTCTCCGAGAGGATGGGCCTGTTGCTGTATTTCACACACTTGCAATCCAGAGAGAATAATAATGTTGGTGGTGGATCTCTCTCTTAATGGTTATTGGGCCCCATGTGTGCACAATCCCATTTTCGCAAACTTCATAGCACACTGTAATGTCTTTGTTTTACTTCTCATTAAATAGAGCCAAATGGCTACACTGAGGAGAGACTATTGTCTACTGATAGTTATTGAGCAAAACCATATCAGGTTCCAAAACTCAGGCCCTAGCTCAGGATCTACCTCAACTCTTTCAGTCCTCCCAGTCATGCAGAAAAGGAATCTCCCTGTATTGGACATTTCCATTATTCAGAAACCTTAGTTCAAGGCCTGCCTGATTTGGGGTCTGTCATGCCAACCCCTGGACAAAGCATCTGCTAACTATCTCAGAACCAGAAAACATATAATAGCTTTCTACACTTAGTATATGTTTATTTCCTATATGGAACTTTATTAATAATGAGAGAAAAAGAGGAGAGAAAATAGGGTCTGTTTTATTGACAATGAACCTAGACATTCCTAGACTGGAAGGCAGGGCTGGGATAAGGCTGAGGTAAGTAAGGTGCTCAGAGCATAAAATTAAAGAAAGTGCTCACTCTCAGGGTGGTGCAAATGCAGAGCCAGCAATCTTTGACCAATGGGGCATGGAAGTTTGTGGATAAATACTCCATCCTTCCCAAGTTCCCAATTTGAGTTGTATCTATAAGGCTCTGCAAGAAGAGCTGCATGACTGAGTTCCAGCTGTCCACAGCACTGACTACTTGATAATAAACCTCTCATTTGCCGTTGCATTCTCCTCTGTTTCTTTTGAAACTCTCATCCCAGCTCTACGAAATAATTTCTCATACTTATTACTAAATGCAAGCTATATCCCAGGCTTTGCTTTCTGGGAAAACCCAAACTAAGAGAGTTAATATTGAGATTTACTACAAAGAACAGATGCTCAGAATGGGACTCTGGATTAGTGACTCACCAGGGACCAGTATCCCTATCAAAAGACTCACCTTTCATGGACGGAAATAATGTGTAGGTGGAAAGTAAATTCTTGGCTTCTGTGCTTGACCAGTATGAGGGAATGAGACTATAAGAACTGTGGGGTTTTCTGGCTTTAATTAAGTCCAATCACAGGGCAGACTGTTTCCATAATTAGATTCAGGATTTATCATTTCAAAAGCAGAGTTCCAGAAATCTCTGATAGATCTTTTTTGTCTAAACCAGGGCCCTGATAATAACAGGCCTCAAAGACCTAGACATAGAAAGGCCTGAAAATTTTGAACATCTAGAATTTTTTGAATTCTTCATTCTGCAACAAGCAGCAGCCTTCCTCTTGCTAAAGAGCAGTCTTCTCTCAACTGGAAACCCTGCAAGGACTTCACCCAAGGCAGACATTTCATGTGGTAAGACTTGTCCACCCCGACAGTTACCATACTTCCTCTTCATGCCTCCATAATAGTCTACACCACAACCCAAGAAAGAAAATAAGTCCCTGCTCTGGCAGGGATGAGGAGAAGTGCTCACGGAACTGCAGAATCTGCTAAGGTGGGCTTTTAGGAATTTGGAGAGTGGAGAATGCATATGAGAGTGGATCTCCCAAGGTTTTAAGCTAGGAGGCAGAAAATACAACTGGGATAAGGGGCGAAATTATTGGTGTCCTATGACACCAATAATGTTCTGGCAAGATCATCTAATGCTGGTCCAAAAAATGTGGATGGAATTACCCCCTTAAGTATTCAATGAGGTACAGATTATGACATTGTCTTAGCAGAGTATTGAATTAGGAGCCAGAAACCTCTGTGGGGTGAGAATATTAGAATAGACTTAAGTGAGGTTGGAGAAATCATCACCTGAGGACATTCCTTTCATTACCGCAACAAGGAATACATACATGAAAGGCATATTGGACTCACTGGGAAGCTAGTCAGTGGCTGCTCTCTAGGTTAAAATTGAAACAGGAGATATTGCTGTGGAACTGGGCTCCTGACTTCAACATCAATGTATCTCAGTGTTGATGGGATTTGGGAATGACAGGCCAGATTGTGGCTCTTAATCATCAGAGACAAAGTAGAAATAACTGTCCTGCTATGGTTTAAATCTTATATATCCCCTGACAGTCATGTGTTTAAGGCTTGCTTGTCAGCCTATGGTGCAATTGGGAAGAAAATAGAACCCTTAGAAGGTGGGACCTAGTGGAATGAGGTTAGTCAACTGGGGATATCGGAGCCATGGCCCCTTGCTCTTTCTTTTCACTTCTGGGTTTCCACGAGGCTTTGTCCTGCCACAGGTTCCCTAACATGATGTCCTGCCTGTCACAGGCTGAAAAGCAATGGATCCATCCTACCCTATACCAAAACCTCTGAAACTGAAGCAAAAATAAACCTTTATTCTTATAAGCTGATTTCCTTAGGTATTTTACCACAGTGATAGAAAGCTGACTAACACGTGTCCTTACAACATCAGAAGCAATCAGAAGGCTACATCTCTAATAACGAAAATACATGGGTCTGGAAACATCATGTAGATGTAGAATTGGGCCCTGTCACCTTTCCTGTCAGTGATCTATCTGCTGAATGTGTGCTTCCTCTCTCCACAGCCTTTCAGTCTGTTTGTGAACCTCTTGATGCACATGGAAAGAGAGGCTTCTACCAGAAGATGCAGTCATGGCCCTTTGAACTTGAAGCAATGACAACCATATGAGCAATAATCATGTGGACTCTTCAAGAATTCCACTAGGCCATCAGGCAAAGAGAGGATCATGATAAAAGTGGGAGATCGAGGGCTAATGCTATGCAATATGAGAAGCAGGGAGGAGAGAATCTGGTTACCAGGGAATTCACAGGGTGGGGTGCTTCCTGGTGCTTTTGTGCCTGATGGCCACATACAACAGGAAATCTCTGCCACCAGGATCCAACAAGTGTTAAAATGAAAACCAACAAAGAGTCAGACCTCTAAGGAATGAAGATCTGGGTCACTGACCAAGTGAGCAACTTAGACCTGCTTAAACACTGTCTAAGCTTGAATGAACTCCAGAATGGGTTAGAGAAGAGCATGATGATGAATATCAATTACAGCCTCGGGACCAATTGCAACATAAGGACTGTAACTTGTTCCAATAACCCTGCTGTTTTATGCTTGTTATAGGATTGCAGCAATTCTGCTGATAGCCTGAGAAAAAGGCCTTTACCAAAAACCCATGGCAAACATCACATTTAATGATAAAGCTTTAGAAACAGTCCCTTTAAGTTCAGTTTCAAGACATGGATTCCTGCTATTAAGAGAGCTATTAATAACTGGCAGACATTCTAACAGAGATATAAAATCAAGAAAAATTTGAGAGAAATAAAGAATCAAAAAGGAAGAAAAAAAATTGTCCTTGATTGTACACAACATACAAGAAAATCTTTAAATAATTTATTAAAATTGACAATGACCAAGTTGTGACATACAGTATCCATACTCTAAAACCAGTAAGACTCATTTATGCCCTTATCATTGGATTTGAAAAGAAAATTTCATCACAATGAAGAATGTATTGATATTTTATATGTAGAAAACTATAAAAGTTTTGGGGGAAATTTAAAACACATGAATAAACAAAAAGATATACAATGCTCAAGGATGGGAAGAATCTTATAATTAATTTATGAATCAAATGCAATTTCAAAAATAATTTCGACAAAGTTGTTCATGAAATTTGACAAGCTGATTCTATTACTCAAATTCAAGAAGAGGCCAAGATTAGCAATAGACAACTACTTAAAAAATGAGGTGGGAAAACGAATCCTACTAAATATCAAGACTTCTTATAAACCTTCAGTTATTAAGACTGGGTGGTCTTGGTAGAGGAATTTGGAAGCTGTCTAAAGGAATAACGGACTCAGAAAGGAACTCACACCATTATAAAGCACAGTACAGGGGAAGGATAGAAATACAAGTGACTGGGAGAAGAGATGGATGAATAATTCAGCAAATATCCTAAGACAACTAGTGGGAAAAATAATAAATTGTGATCCCCATGCCACACCACAAAGAAGGATTAATCCCAAGTGTATTAAAAGCCTATGTATGAGAAACAAAGCTTGGAATATTTTGAAATTGAGATTTTTGCATGTGTCACCTTTTGCTTCTGTCTGTAAACACACAGGCAAAACATCATAAAAGAAAAAAAGACTAGTGGTCTTCATCCCAAATTCAAATATCTTTCAATGAATGCTTGTTATTATCATTATGTAGATCTTTACATCATCTATGATACTCTGTACCAAATAAATGAAGATAGTCAAAAGTGGATTGTGAAGGAGCCCCAATTAGAGAGATGGCTATTGCAGTCAGCTGGAAGCCATAAGTTCCACCTGATAATAAGTATGTATGTGACGCACCTGTAAATGCACGTGAGGCACCCGCAAAGCTAAAGGTATATAACCGGGTGAAAGCGGTCGGAGTGAAGAGAAGAATGAATTCATTCAGTCAGTCATGCAGTCGCTCGGTCGGAAGAAGAGTTCGGGTCGGAGAAGAAGAAAAGAATCAGAGCGGCCAGAACATAGGCAGAGCGGTTACAGAAGAGAAACCAGATAGAAGAAGTAATTCCTGGTCAGAGTCAGGCCGAGGCTCCCGAGGAAGAAAGAAGAAAGAACAAAGAAGAAAGAAGCTCTAAAAGCTAAGCTCTCTCTCTCTCTAAAGAAGAAATCTCTCTCTTTCAAGCTCTCTCTCTTTCTCTCTAAGCTCTAAGAAGAAGAAGAAAAAGCTATCTCTAATCTTTCTCTCTAAGCTCTTTCTAAGAAGAAGAAAAATCTTTCTTTCTCTCTCTAAGCTCTCTCTAAGAAAGTAGAAGTAAAAATAGTAATAGCTTTACTCTGCCTCCGAGTTTTCCTCCCGCAGCGCCGTGGCTGGCCATGACAGGCAGCTTACAGGATTGAAAAGATTTTAAGGCAGAAGTTGAGATCAAAATATGAGATTGGGTAGGTAATAGAAAAATGGGCCGGGAGCATTGGCACAGGAGGCAGAGGTAGGAGGATTGAGAGTTCAAAGCCAGCCTCAGCAAAAGCAAGGCGCTAAGCAACTCAGTGAGACCCTGTGTCCAAATAAAATACAAAATGGGTCTGGGGATGTGGCTCAGTGGTTGAGTGCCTTTGAGTTCATTCCCCGGTGCCAAAAAAAAAAAAAAAAAAAAAGAAAAGAAAAAAATGTCACACTTTTCTAAGAGAATATTCCAAGCACTGAATGCAAGCAAGGGAAGACAAATTACTTACAAGATAATTCAAGAGTGGTTCTTGCCAAAGGTCAGAAGTGACTCAACAGTTATGTACATCTCAGTAGCTTATGTTTCTTCTGAACTTCAATTAATTGACCTCTTCAGTGTATCTATAACTCATCAACCTAAATTATTTCATGCCATTCCCCTTTAGAAAGTATTCACCAAGTTAGTATGAAAATAGAGAAGAGAAAACTTCCTTTCTGACAACAGAAAACAGTTCTAGAGTAAGCCCTTCGGGATTGTATTTTTTGTGTTAGATCTCATGGCAAGGCACTGACTTCTATAAGGATCATCAATCTCACAAATTTAAATTGATTAAAGTAATAAGAATACTTGGCAAAGATGAAATGGAAAGCAGAGAAAGATCTTCTGATTACATTGCTAGTGCCTTGGAAATCTGTGTAAGAGAAAGCTTGCTATCCCTTAAAGCTTATAAAACACCTTATTCTGTCATTTACCTGTTTTGTTGCTTCTATAGATTAAAGGCTGAAACAATGCAATTTCATCTGCAGTTTCAAAATCACACAGGCATCTTCTTCCCAGGCTGATTTTTGTGCTACATCGAATTATACAAGAATCCAGATTCTAGAGGTGACTGTCTTGACAAATAGTGAGCACAGTTTAGCATAGAAAATTCACTTTGTAGCTAAGTCTACCACTGGGCAAAAGCAAAATCTGAATTACCAATAGATTTCCAGTGGTAAGATAAAGGGTGTGCTTTGGCACCATATTAACTGCAACAGCAGGTAGTAAGGGCATTCTGTAAAACTACAGCAAGATGTTCAGTGTCCTGGAGGTACAAACTCAATAGGGAAGTTCACTTAACTACTTGTCCATTCAAGTAAAGTTTATTTGTGGACAACCATGAGCATTTCAAGTGTACTCAATTCTTTGCCTTCCTTCATGGCTAGAAGTCATTGATTATTTGGCTAAATTAAATATTCTGGTTAAGTAAAATGCTAGAAAAATTAATTTGCAGAAAGAGTTAGCCAGTAAGCCAAAAGCCTGGATCTAGTCTGAGCACCTGGGGTGCCTGGAAAAATGACCTCCATTTCACTCAGTGCTGAAGTTATCACTCAAAAATATGCTAATTCTTCATTGGTTCCATGGATCTGATGAGTAGGCCAGCAAACAGTAAAGCCAGAAGAGCTGGTAGAAGCTGGGAGCAGGACCAGGACCAGGGTGGGTTAAGTGAAATACCTACTGTGCAAAATTTAAGGAGGCACTGGCTCTCAGATACCACGCATGCCTTTGCACACCCCCAAGAGTGAGTGTCTCCTTAAATTTTGTGCTTTAAGTTCCTGACTTCCCTTACCCTAGTCCTGGCCCAGGCCTGTGGTATACAAATAGGCCAACAAAACCTAACTCCGTACCCAGTGGCATCCTCAGGCCTTGCTGATGCATCTCTGACAGCTGAAATCTCCATGGGAAACTGCGGGAATTTGTCTTGGAGCATGTTGCAGTCTCTAATTTATGTGGTTACCTGCCCAGAGGTAAATTTCTGTATTTTTTGCTTTATATCCTTTATCCTTTTCCTGTACTCTCGGTACCTTTCCATCAATTACATCATGGTCCTGCAGTATCACCTATGCAAGCAACACTTAACACTAAAATAAGATTCTAAATCAAAGTGCAGAAAGAAAATCAAGGTCAGCATTGTGAACAGCAGTGATTATACTGCAGGTGTAAGGAGTTAGCAGACAATAGCAGACCTATGGGAAGAAGGCTGGGTAAACTAGGTTATTCTCCACATTCCCCTAAAAACTCTGCTATTAGCCATTTGACAGTTTCTTTAATAAGTCTCCTCTCTCTCTCTCTCTCTCCTCTCTTTCTCTCTCATATGCTTAAATAAATCAACATTACTAGCAAATAAAAATGGGTAATTCAGGGCCAGGATTGTGGCTCAGTGGTAGAGTGCTTGCCTAGCACACATGAGGCACTGGGTTCAAACCTCAGCACCACATAAAAGAATGAAAGACATATATTGTGTTCACCTACAGCTAAATTTTTTTTTAAATGGGTAATTCAACATCAACAAAGATATAATATTGTTGTTCTAAGGAATGAATGGTAAAAGGGTTTCCTAGGATTCTGGTTGTCAATTGCTACATAACAACGTACCCTGAAATTCTATGGTTTTAAAATGACACCCTGTTTTTCTCCTACTTTGAGGTCAATTCATTCTCCATCCCTGTTGCTGCTGACACTTCCCATGTCAGATCTCTACAGTCCGGGTACTTTGGCTGCTTTGTCCAGGGTCTAGACTCTTCTGTGTCTACAGTTCATCCCCAAAGTGTTCCCGTGCATCAAAACTCCAGATAGCAGTGTAGTCTAAGTTTGTATCTCCAATCTGGACTTTTGCGAACTACAAGCTCATGCTTGTAGTTGTCTATTCAGTGGCCAGAGAAATCTTCAAAGAGAATCAGAACTTGGCACTCCTTATGTTAAACCAGCCACAGCCCCCACTGCATCCATGTGCACCACTACAGCCCCAGCCCTGCATGAGTTGGCTCCAAATACCTTTCCAGAGCCTTTTTGTTGGGTTCTTAACGTCATCCAGCCTTGCTTCCCCTCTGGCTGGAACAATCTTGTTGAACTGCCTGAGCTTCACTCTGCAGCCCTCAGCTTATACACACTTCACCTACCTCATCCTCACAGCTCTTTCCCAAATCTGTAACTAATTGTCATTGTGTGTAATTTCTCTCCAGTAAATAAATTCCATGAATTCAGGATTAGCATCATTTCATAGCATATTTGGATTGTGCTCCAGGAATGCAGTATGAATTTAAGCAATGCAAAGACCTCGAGGGGCGCTGCTCTCTTGTTCATTGCTATATCCCCAGTGCTGGACATAGTGCCTGGTACCCAGATGGTGCTCAATTAGCATATTTCAGTGAAAGAATGAATGAACTAATAATTCTGGACCTAGTATTTTAAAAGTCTTGGGAGTCTGGGCAGCTTGAAATCTGGCACTACATCTATTCTGCTCTTAATTGACATATGTTTATAAGGATAGAAATACAAAGCACATTATAAGATGCATGAAAGATAACATGTTTATTCTGTTTTTTAAAAATCCAGTTTTTCAATCATTTCAAATATTATTTGATTGAATTATATAAAAATTTAAAATACAGACCTAAGAAAAGTCAGTCACCCATAATTTTACCTTTCAGGTGGATAATTTCCTAAATTATCATTTACTATTTTCTTTCCTTATTTATTTATTTATTTATTTATTTATTTTTGAAATTTTTCTCCACCCTGGAGACCTTCCACAGTATGGAATTTTACCAGAAAACAAAAGAACAATATTCTAACTGCTGGAAATAATTCAACAAAGCCTAGAGGACCATTTTGATGCCTTTGCATTATTTTTACTAGACTACTGAAGTAAACAGTGTTACTTAAAAGATTTTTAATCAGTCAATCAACAAAACATCCTTAGAATTCAGAATTCCGATGGCATGTATCACAGAAGTTTGGTAACTAGGTCAGAAGCCTGACTGGTTGGAGTTTAAAGTTAGTATACATCCTTCATCCACTCAGAATTCAATTAACAAACACTGACTGAGTGACGTTCCAGACCCTGGCAACACAAAAGTAACAAAACCCCTTCCTTTCCAAAGCTTGGTCTAGTTGGAGGATAGTAGATAGCAGATGACAGATGATAGATAGATAGATAGATAGATAGATAGATAGATAGATAGATAGATAGAATATTTTCCATGCAATGAGTGCTTGGAGAAATCATGGCAAGGAAGGATAATGCAGGGGTTGCAACTTTAATTTTTCAGTGGGTTATCAAGGAGGGTCTCACTGTGACCTGAAAGAGGTAGGCAGACAGGCATATAGATACCTGGGTGAAGAAAGTTCCAAGCAGAGGAAACACCTACTGCAAAAAAGCTGGAAACAATGCTGGCTTGTCCTAGAAGTGTGGCTGTTGCTGAGTTAGCACAGGAGAGTTTCTACTTTGTGTAGTGATCAAGTGTCAGATTATTTAGGGTTGTGGAAGCTACTGCAAAGATTATAGATTTTACATTGAGTAGGGCAGAAAGCTATGAGAGGACTTGCAGCTTAAGGATGATATCATCTTAATGTGTAAAAGAAACCATCTGCTGTTCCAGGAACAGGCTGAGTGCCAAGGGCAGAAGGAAGAAAAAGAATCAAGAGGGTACAGCAATATTCTGGGACAGACGAGAAGAACTGGACCAGGGTGGGGAAGTGCAGGAGGAAAGATTGGGTATACATTTTGATGATAGAACTCACAGCCCTTGTGGAGAATTTGGAAGTGAGAACCATCCCAAAGTCCTAAGCCTGAACAACTGGAAGGGTGGAATTGCCATTTACAAAGACCATAGGAGCAGGGGGTTTCAAGGAAACATCTGGATTCTCCAAGGGGGTAAAAAAAAAATGTTTCATTTAAACAACAAAAATGTCTAAGGTTTAGAAATGTCTTAAAAATAACTGACTATATTTAAAGGGAGAAGGTGAGAAGCAGAATGAGTAGTGAATGAAGATAAGTGAGGATGAAATGCTAGTACAACCTGGATAAGTGAAATCTGCTCTGACACTGGATGTATTTCTTTTAAAGCATCTCTCTACCTACCCCCATAGAATAGCTTCTGAGAAGGGACCAATTCACCAAGCAGTAAAATACAGTTCTACAAGCTTTAGAGCATGTTCAATAACAACAGAGTAATTAGTGATTTTTCTCTAGAGGAAGGTATTTTCTATCCTCATCAAATATTTCTTCAGATGTCTATAAAAATGGAAGGCAAGAGGATCCAGAATTCTGTGGCAAATATGGACCATAGGTCCGCTGGGGATGTCATGGAGAGAAAAGTTAAAAGAGTTGATGTAAAATTCCCCAAATGGGGTAAAATAGAAGCCAGTGCTTTTTGGCGATTCTTTTGTTTACCTTGTTTGATATGCAATTATAAAGCTATCCCTCCCTCCACCCTTTACATTTTGAAAAAAACAGCAAATAAACAACTTGTTTAATAGACACTTGGGTACACTATCTTTCTAAATGTATAAACAATTTCCTCAGCTGAAGGCAATATTAGACTTTCAACTGATAACCTGCATCTACATTTGTTTGGGCCAGGAAGGAGTTCTATGATGAATCCCAAATCCCTCTAATTATCTCTTCTCCCTAGTTTCTTCTTATATAATTTCTGTAAAAAGGAAATACAAAAGTAATTACCAAGTCAGGCAAAAAGTAATATAGCTGCTCACCACCAAGCAGGTTGTTTCCAGCAAGTTCCAGCTGAGATCACAGAGAACACACTAGGTAAGTTAGTGATCCTCAACTGTAGAGGAACGTTTAGATCTTGTGAGAGTGTTTTCAGAAATACACAGATCCCAGATGCAATGCGAAATTTCAATTTCTTTGGTCTGGGAAGGGGATGGAGATTTTTATTAAAGCTGCCCGCATAATTATAATGTACAGCGAGGACTGAAACCACTGTATTAGGAAAAGCTATGAGTTCAGGCTGTTTTGCAAGGAGTTTCAACAGCCATAAAAGAGGGTATTCTAAATAATGATATCTGGTAATCCAATATAATTCAGGAGAGAGGGAATTAGAAAATGCAGACAATAGCATATTTAAATTTTAAAAAGATTGCCTACCTGTGGTAGTAAAATACCTATCCTCCTTCTTCCCACACATCCCCCTGGAATCCTTTCAAATTACTTTTCTTTTAAATTCAATATAAGCCATCTGTGCTCCCTGCCAAATTCTTAAATATGCACCAGAAACCCATTGTGTTGCAGAATACTGCCCAGAACTTCTGCTGAGCAACCAGCTCCTTCCACACGTGGCTGGTCATCCAGAGAACTGGGCAGGAGTTAGAGGACAGTTCTAGAAAACAGCAAACTCTCTGGGCAACATAAACCATGATGGGGGAGAGAAGAAGGGGCTTGGCATTTCCATATTGGAAAACAAAGGTGGGTGGAGCTGCACAGCACATCTTGAAAACATGCCCCAGTAATAACAACCATTTCCCAACAGCCCAAGCTCACCCACAGGACACTTAATACCTGCAAACTGGCTGCTTTTGAAACAGTTGTCCTCTTGATGCCGCATATAGGGACAAAGTCCGGAATCTCTCAGACTGAGATTTCTGGCCATAGGCCTGTCAGGTTCTGCGGTAGATGTAAAATATAATACATGGCCCTGAGTCTCAAGACAATTGTGATTTTGTTGAAGCAGTGATGTACACACAGGGCCTTTGATAGGCAAGCACTGAATGAGCTACACAGACAAAAGATGTTAGAGGCTTTGGGAGCAGGAGACCCAAGGGGCAGAAGTCATGAAGCAAAAATGAGACCTGATCTTGAAGTGTAGTTAGGATTTCAGTGGACGGAGAAGATAACCAGGCAGCAGGGATTGCTGTGAGCAAAAGCACTCCACCAGGAACAGAGAGAGCCTAGAGGTGGGGGCAGCAGAGGGAGGGGAAAGTGGGGATGGAGTTCAAAGTTGGAATAGCTTCCATGGCAGTGACTCTCAGCAGGTGCTGCTGTCACAATTTATTAATGGGAAGAATTTTGTTTTGCTCCCATTGAGGACAGCTATTGTTCTCCTAGTGACAGTATACAAATGAGTGAGTAGTGCAGAGAGGTAGAAAGCAGGCGTAAAACTTGCTGTGACCAAGAGAGCAGGCCAAATCCGCAAGAAAGTTGGAGCACTCTGGAACCTCAGAGGATGTTTCCTCTGAAGTACGCAGGAAGGCCTGGCTCTGGCACCACGCACAACCTGTAACAAAAGAAGAAGGGCATCATGCTACCTGTGGCTGCTTTTATGGGTGCTGTGAGATTACTTGGGACTGACAGCACCAGGGCTTGTGTTATAGTGACCACTAGCTGGGGCTGTGGGATTCTGAGTCTTTTAATCCTTTCAGGCATGCAGTATTTCAAAGAACTCTGTAAATATATATATTTAAAAAAGGAAAAAATACTGAAAACCTTCAGATGGGATTGTTGGGTTGTATCATATGAGCAATGGGGAGTCAGTGATACTTCGTCAGGAAAGTGCCTATATGGAATGAGCATGGCATCTTGCAGCTAAATATGAATTATCATGAAAGGAAGACAGAGTGTACACACAAGGGCAAAATTTATTTCAATCTTTCTAAAATTTTATTTTAAATTTTTCTAAAATAGGAAAATGCTCTATAATTTTTTACTTTTGAAAAAAAAATGTCCAATACACTGTCATCTACCAACAAAAATCGGATCAGTTAAAACTAATAAATATTGCCCCAGAAAAAGTGTTTATATAGTATTATTTCCCCCTTTACATATTTCCCTTTGTTCCAGCTTTGTAGTATTTCAGCTGTGTCTTTTCTTTCTGTCATATTGCTCTATGCCTATAAATCTGTTTCATGACCTTGACTTGTATAATGGAGAAAATATGACCATAATGTCGCTTTATCAAGTCAGAGTGAGGATTAAATGAAATTAAAGCCTATAAAATCCACTTCTTCCTTAAAAATATCTGAGGGAATTTTTTGTTTGGACTTCCCCAGATTTACGTGAGGAAAGTACTTCCTGCAATCCAGGGAGACTTAGAATATCCCCCAAATAAGAGGATTTTAACTCAATTTCCTATTATGCTATAGAAATCCTAAGAGATGTCTCTAGGGAAACCTGCAGTCTAGCATGAGGAAGACCAAAAACATAAGAAGCTAAGTGACTGGAGACTCATTTAGGAAGTCAATAAATTAAAGCCTCTTTATTGGATGAACCGATACAGCTCCTGACAGCTCCATTGAGACCTTAGTCACCACCTGTCTTCAATGGGACAATGGCACCTGCCTGATGTACCTTGTAAAATACTAACATCATCCATAAGGAGAGGGGCTTTTGCAACACAGGTTACAGAGGCAAACAGTGGCTGATGGTGTTGCACGACAAATAATCACACACACTTTTTACACTTTTATTCCATCTATTGATAACTCTGTTCTTTGCCCCTCACTAAAATGAATGCAATTGCCTGGGAACAAGTCTCCTTGTCTCCAGGCTGTGTTCTCTGTAATCTACTTAAGCTTTTAGAATCACAATACTAACTGGACCAATCTGGACTATTCCTGAACTCAAATATTTGTGATTCCCCACAACCTTTATGTGAAGCTCTGAATTCCTTAGCTTTGCATTCAAGATCCAGATGACCCACCCTCAAATTTCCTTTCTAACATTTTATTCCACTGCTCTGCTGAATTCCCATTTCTGGAAGCCATTCCTCCATGAGACAGCTGGCAATAACTTCAATAAAATTGTGTCACAATGTACACAAATACAGCTCTCTGCCCCATGAGCAGCCTTCTAAAATGGTCCTCGATGATCCTGGCCTCTTGGTATTCATATTTCTGTGTGGTCCCTTCCCTTTGATAATGGGCTGGACCTTGTGATTTGCTTTAATAAATAGACCATAGCAAAATGTATGGAGTTCACTTTCAAGATGGAACCATAAGAGACTGCAGCTTCTACTTTGGCTTGTCTGCTTGTTTCAATGATGTAAGCAGCCATATTGCAAGATGCTCTATGGAGAGGCCTATGTGCAAGGGACCAAAGAAAGACTCAGGCCAGAGCTCCTGAGGTACAGAGGCCTCAGCGCAATGACCTGCAAGGGACTGAATCCATGTAAGTGAGCCAGGAAGGGAGAGATCCTTTCCAGTAGAGGCTTGAGCTGACTGCAGCCTTGGGGGAAACTGAGGACCCAGCTAAGTCACGTCTGCATTTCTGACCCACAGACACTGTTTATAAACATTGTTTTGAGCCCCTGAGTTATGGGGGTAAATTTTTATGCAGCAAAAAATAAATAATTATCATCCTTGCTGACCATTCAATTTTTTAAAAAAATATTAATTTAGGATTATAATAAGTAATTGTCTCCTCATTTCTAATATTTCTTTGAAAGATTACAAAGAATGTTTATTCATTTGACAGGGAGTTGATGAGAGACTTGTATGTACAAGACACTCAGCAAGATATTAGAGGATGATGAAAAGTTGAACAAGACCAGATAATGCTTGCAAAGTATTGACAGTCTGAACAGGGAGATGATACTAGAAAGTATCACAGAGTAGAAGAATTTGAAAAGGGAAAATGAGAGAATACTGAAGGAGATGGCAGTCTGTTGAAGACACAGAGAGGAAAAAATAAAAACCTCCACATAACAAGGTGGCAAATGAGTGCTATGAGTACAGGAAGAGATTTCCATAAAGCACTGTGGGAATGCAGAGGAGGGAGGGTGACTCCCATGTGGGAGGATCAGGGGAGTCTTGAGGGAAGTGCATTTGATCTGATTATCAGTGGGAATTTTAACCTGAAGCACTGGTAGAAGGGCACAGCAGGGGAAAGAAACAATTCAAGAAAAACACAGGCCAGAACATATGTTTAGAAAATATGTAAGTACTTAAATCCAAATTAAATGTAGCCCTGGCCAGTCGCGGTGGCACATGCCTGTGATCCCAGCACTTGCGAGGCTGAGGCAGGAGGATTGTGAGTTCAAAGCCAGCCTCAGCAATGGCGAGGCACTTAGCAGCTCAGTGAGACTCTGTGTCTAATAAAGTACAAAAAAGGGCTGGGGATGTGGCCCAGTGGTCAAGTGTCCCTGAGTTCAATCCCTGGTACAAAAAATAAAAAAATAAATGTAGCCCCAACTCAACTTCTCATTACCTGAATCTCCATATTTCCAACAGTCACTCCAACAGCACTTGCAATGCATGAGGGAAAGTGAGAGAAAAAGAACAATTCCATTCCCAGGGCCACTCCCAGGGCCTCAGAAGGAGCCAGTGCAAGTGGAAGTCCCCAAAGTTCCAACTTCATGGTGCATCTGCCCCTGGTAACAATCAAGAACCAAGGCGAACACAGGATGAGCAGGGTAAGCAACAGGACTTGTCACCACCACCATCTCTCTGTACATACAGACACGGCTGAGGGTTCTCCAATTCAGATAACTATATAGCTCCAATAATAAAATAAGTCTGTAGAACAGTGTGCTTGATATTGCTCAAAATTTCTGTGAGGATGAAGTTGAAGGATGTGTTTGAAAGCCCTTTACATATTCTAATGCAATGTATACCATGTAAATTACACAATGTTATTAATTCTGGAATAGGAAACTGATCATTGGGAAAGGTTGCACTGTGACTGGCAAAGCTAAGACTCAAAGTCAGGGCCTCCGCTTGGGGAGGCATTTCAGAGGCAGCTAGAAGACAGGCTCTGGGTTCAAAACTCAACTCTAAACTTGCTAACTGGATGGCTTGGACAAGTGCCTTCCTTTCTCTGAGCCTCAGTTTTCTCACCCATAAAATGGAATTATATAATCTGTTTTGCAGCCTTGTTGAGAGATTAAAAGACCTACTATGTCTACATGCTCAGCACAGCGCTGGGCACATAGCCCATGCTCAATAAATGGAAGTCACTATGATGGTTACCATTTGGTGCCTTTCAGCCTGAATCAGACGGCAAACAATGCTAACGTTTGTTGGTCATCATTTCTGGTACCAGGCAGTGCTGAGGTAGGATTTAAAATTGGCAGGACCTGTCTTCCACCTCTTTCACCCCTTTCCATGTGTTTTTCACCCAGATTTCACCTCCCATGCCAGCACTTCGTGTTCAAGTGTCCAAAGCATCCTGTTCTTCACTCTTTTTTTTTTTTTTCTACCTAAACTTCAACTGTGCATGTTTCCTTCTGGACTCTGCACTCTCCCATCCAAAGTGACATCTAATTCCTTAAGGTATTGCCTGCTAAAACTGGATGGCATATGACCCTACCCACCCGACTCCCCTGAAATGTTTTCATCTTATCAGGAAGCCCGTAAGCACTCAAGCTGTCTGCTGAATAATAAGGTCTGCCTTGCCTCCTACGGATCCATCTCTATACCTCCATGTTGAAAGTCTGCAGGACACAGGAAACCAGGAGATTGGATCAGGTCTTCATGAATGAGGAATAAAATCAATTTCCATAACCTCATCTAAAAGAATATTTAAAAACCCATGCCTAGCAAGAAAAAAAAAAAAAAAAAAAAGGGTCATGATCATGAAATGGAGGGGGGTTCCAAAAGAGATGCAGAAATTAAACCAAAATATTAGGAGGATACGAGGGCAGACCAAAACTTCATCTCTAGAAACACACCGAAAATGATTTTCAAACATACTACAAACAACAGTAATTAAGCAGTGTGGTTCTGGTGTAAAGATAGATTTATAGGCCAATGAAACAGAATGAAGGCGTCCAGGAATAAACCTTAGATACATGGCCAAGTGATTTTCCATCGGGGTGCCAAGACCACACAGGAAGAAAGTTCAGTTTCTTCAACAAATGATGTTGGGAAAACTGGATATCTGCAGAACAAAGAAGCTGGACCCTTACTTTATATCATATCATAATTCATATATATAAAACTGAATTAAATACCAAAACTGCAGATCTAAAATTATCAATCTTCTGAAAGAACATATAAGGCTAAAGTCTCCAGGATACTGGATTTGGCAATGATTTCTTGGTCATGACACCAAAAGCACAGAAAACAAAATAAAAAATAAGTAAAAGGTACTACAAGGAATTTTAAAACTTCTGTGAGTCAAGGAAAACAAGCAATGCAGTGAAAAGGCGACCTATGGAGTGGGAGAAATTAACTGCAAATCTGATAGGGGTTCATATCCAGATATGAGGAACTTCTACAACTCAACAAAAACAAAACAATCTGATTTTAAAGTGGACAAAGGGCTTGAATAGAAATTTCTCCAATGAACGCAAATGTTCAAGAAGCACACAAAAAGATGCTCAACATCACTGATCATTAGGGAAATGCAAATCAAAACCACAAGGAGAAATCACCTCACACCCACCAGGATTACCACTATTAAAAGAACAGAAAATAAGAAATGTTGAAAAGGATGTGGAGAAACTGGAACCCTTGTGTATTTGGTGGGAATTTAAAATGATCCAGCTGGTATGGGAGTTCCACAAAAAGTTTCAATGAAATTACCATATAATCCAGCAATCTCACTTCTGGACATACACATATATTCAGAAGACTTAAAAGAAGAATCTCAAAAAAATATTTGCTTGTCTATGTTCACCATAGCATCACTTACAAGAGCCAATAGGAGGAGACAACCCAAATGTCTATCAACAGAAGAAGTGATAAAGAAAGTTTGGTGTAGATGCTCAATGGAATATTATTCAGCTTTTAAAAAGATGGCAACCCACATGCTACAATATGGATGAACCTCAAGAACATTTTGCTAAGTGAAATCACAAAAGGACAAATATTATACAATTCCACTTGCAAGAAGTACATAAAGTAGTGAAAATCAAAGAAACCGAAAGCAGAAAGATGGTTATCCAGGGCTGGGGAAGAAGGGAACATCATTGTCCAATGGGTAAAGGGTTTCAAAGCTGCAAGACAAAGAAGTTCCAGAATTCTACACAGCAATGTGAATAATTAAGACTAGTGACCTGCATACTTAAAAGTGGTTAAGATGAGGAATTTAATATCATGTGGTTTTGCCACAATAAAATGAAACAAGTAAGAGGAGGCAACATACATCCAGGTCCAACGGGAAAGGAGACAAAGGTGAGGAAAGGCAGCCACCCGAAATGGGTGTGACGTGCAAGACCAGAGCCAGAGCTAAACTCTCAGAAAACAGCCTTCGTTTTTCAGAAGATATCAGGCTTAAAAATGCTTTCTTTTTTATAGTAATATATTTGCTAAATAAACAAAATGACTAATTTAAAGTAATGTATATCTTAGAGAATACAGAAAATAACAGGAAGAAAAATCAGAGTCATTTATAATCTCTGTCAAAGGATGATCACTGAAGACTTTTTGGTGTATTTTTTATATTTTTTTCCTGGATATTTTCTCTGCCCCCCCATCTATATATATACACATAAGTATATACACACACATACATACATACAAATAAATACATGTATCTTGAAATAGTTGCAGTCATCTTGTGTAAAAAGTTTTGTACTCTGATTTTTTTTTATCATGTTATTTAATATTATTTGTAAACTTAATCATAATGACTTCATAGTATACTATATACATGTAATTTATGAACCTATTTCCAAACTACTGAATATTTAGGTATCTACATTATTAGGAATAATTATAAGTAATGATATTATTGGATTCTTTGTGCATGTATCTCATGTTACGATTTGGATACGAGGTGTCCCCCAAAAGCTCCTGTGTTAATTCAGGAATATTCAGAGGTGAAATAATTACATTATGAGAACTGTAACCTAATCAGTGAATTAATCCATTTGATGAATTAATAATTTGAATGGACTAACTGGATGGTAACATTAGCATGTAGGGCATGGCTGGAGGAAGTGAGTTACTAGGGGAAAGACCTTGGGGTTATACATTGTACCCCAGCTCCTTGCATACTTTCTCTCTCTTTGCTTCCTGGCTCCTTTTAACTGAGCAGCTTTCCTCTACCAGCCCTTTCACTATGATGTTCTGCCTCACCTCAGGCCCCGAGCAATGGATCATGCAGACTATAGATTGAACCTCTGAAACCATGAGCCCAAAATAAAATTTTTCACCTCTAAGATGTTCTTCTCAGGTATTTTGGTAACAATGATAAAAAGCTGACTAACGCAGAAATTGTTACCAAGAAACAGGGTCATTGTTGTGACTAACCCGACTGTGTGATTCAGAAGCCTTTGGAACTTATTTTTGGAAGGAGTTTGGAAAAGTTTGTATATTCAGCCTGAAGAATCCTTAGAACTTTGTAAGCAGAGCTTAGTGGGCAATTCTGGTGAGATCTTAGAAGCCGAGAATATCAATAAGAATGTAGACAACAAAGACTATGCTCATAAGATTTCAGAAGGGAACAGGGACTCTTAAAAATTGGACTAAAAGTATTTATGTTACATTTCGGCAAAGAAGTTGTCTACATTTTTACCATGTCTTGAGTCTTTAAAGGTGATAGACTAATTAATCTAGTGGAGGAAATTTCAATACATCACAGAATTCAGGCAGTTGAATGGATTTTGCTGGCAGCTTTTAGCCAGGTTTATTTCAAGAATTGGGGACAGAAATCGGAGAACAAATAATTTAAAAACATGCAGCTTTACCAGAGAAGCACATGTACAACTGGAGCCAATAAGGTATGGTTGTTGAAGAGATCACCACCACTAAAAAGAAGCTAAGTACTTTGCACAGAGACACTAGAAAAGATGGCTTAAAAGGATCTTGGGAATCGGCAAGACCACACCCATTTAGGGCTCAAGGATATAGTAGTGAAAACTCATTTAAAAGAACTTGAAGTCCCCATGTTCATACATTGCTGGAAGTTGTTTCCCCAGGCTTCATTTCACCATGTTCATCTACTCAGGTACTCAGAGGCTACTGAGGCCATGGTTCAAGAGGATCTGGATACGGCTTGAGCTGGTGGAAGACCTTGGCATCATCCATGTGGTATGGGTTTTGTTGGAATGTAGGATGCTGAAGTTAGAGGGTCATGGAGGCTTCCACCAAGATTTCAAAGTAAGGCTTGGGAGAACAGGTAAAGCATAGCAGGGACAGAATTTCTGAAGGAAGAACCTGAAGAGGGAGTACCTGAAGCTATCTATGAGAAGGAAGTTGAAGTTGCAGTGTAGACTCCCAAAATTAAGAGATACCAGTAACATGGAATATCTGCCAAGGAAAGCTGCTGGATGTGGACAGAGTCCGTCTAAGAGAGAGGCCATATGACCTGCAACTAGCAAGTACATAATGGTGTGGCAGCCCAAGTCCTTTGGAGATCATAAGAGACAAGTCTCATCACCATGTGCCCCAGATGCTAGATGTAGAGCTACAGGACTTCTTGCCCAGGTGGATTTTGATTTTGCTTTGGTCTCATCTCTTCTTTCTATCCCCTAGCTCACCCTTTTGGAATGGAAATGTTTATTCTATGCCACTGTACATTGGATATGTATAACTTGTTTTTGATCTTTACAGGGGCTCACAGTCAAGAGTTTGCCTTGAGTCTGAGGTGAGACTTTAGACTTGGACTTTCAGGCAATGCTGGAATTGTTGAGACTGTGGGACTCTTGGAGATGGACTAAATGCATTTTGCATCATGAGATGGACGTAAACTTTTGGGGCCCAGGGGCAAAATATTATGGTTTAGATATGAAGTATTCCCCAATAGTTCCTGTGTTAATGCAGGAATGTTCAGAAGGGCAATAATTAGAATATGAGAGCTGTTACCTAATCATTGGATTAATCCATTTGATGAATTAATAATTTGAATGGACTGAGTGCTAACTATAGGAAGAAGAGGCAAGGCTGGAGGAAGCAGGTCACTAGGGCCATGCCCTTAGGGATTATTTCTTGTCCCCATGGCTCTTACTTTCTGCTTCACAGCAGCCATGAGCTGAGTAGCTTTCCTCTCCCACCCACTTCTGCCATGATGTTCTGTCTCACTTTGGGCCCAGAGCAATGGAACCTGCAGGCTATAGACTCTGAAATCATGAGCCCAAAATAAATTTTCCTTCCTCTAAGTTGTTAGGTATTTTGGTCATAGCAGTGAAAAGCTGACTAGCATATCTCTCATTGCATATCTCTATGGATGGACTGCTGGACCCAGAATTGCTGGATCAACAAATTAAATATTTTGAAGGCCATTACTATAAACTGACAAATTTATTGCCAACAAAATTATAGAGATTTATCACCTCACCAGAAAATGCAAAACGTTCATCTTCCACACTTCCCCTAGCATTGACTATTATTTTTAAAGTAAGAAGATAGAGGAAGAAGCAAAATTTTTTTTGATCAAGGAAGTTTGTGGTTTCTTGGACAAATTGCTTCAGTATCCATTTCCCCTGAGTCAATCAAGAAGTAAATATCATAAGTAACATCAAGTGCAGTAACAGATATTAATGTTTCCAGAAAGTTCTCAAGTAATCTTTTGTGACCAATTTTTCAGACACCAGCCAAGGTTCCAGAAGGAACTACACTTTGTTCTAGAACGGGAAGTTGAGGAGGGTTTAATAAGTGATTTGCAAAGGGGTGGAGCAGAATTGAGACTTGCAGAAAAACAGAACAGCAAGGCAGAGCTACAAACTCCCCCTTGAAGTTGACACAGGAAAGAGTCCAGGATGCCCAACAGTAGATGTAGCCCAACAGGTAGAAGCCAGGAGAACACCCTGACTTCACTCTTCTCCAGCCCTTCTTATGTTAAATAAGCCCAGCCTTAGTCCAGAGGGCAGGACAAGGGAGCTTGGTTGCTATGAACTGAATGTGCCACCTATAACCCCTAAATCCCTATGTTGAAACTATGATGATTGGAGGTGGGACTTTTGGGAGGCAGTTCAACTTAAATGAGGTCATGAGGTGGATCACTCATGATGCAATGCATACTCAAAGAAAGAAAGAGAGGAGAACAAGTCTCTCTCTCCCTCCCTCCCTCCCTCTGTCTTTGCCTATCTCTCAGATACAGCAAGAAGGCAGCTGTCAACAAGGCACCAGACACCAGATCTGCTGACACCTTGATCTTGAACTTCCCAGCCTGCAGAACTGTGAAAAATACATATTAGCTCAAACAGCCCGTAGTATTTTGTTAGAGCAGTCCAAGCTGACCAAGATGCCAGTAGATGTAGTCAGGTGGTGCAGCCTCCCAGGGCACTGAGGAGGATGAGCAGGGCAGTAAGTGGATCTGAAGCAGGCACTGAAGCCATGCAGTCCAGAGAGCCCACCACAAACAAGCAGGGTTTGCAGTATGACAGCAGCCTATGCTTCACAAACCACCACAGTAATTAATCTATCTAGTGTTATTATTTTCTGTGGAATTCTCACACAGCAAGTGGGAATATTACCATCTAATCATTTCCCTTTATTTCAGTAATTTAAAAAGTGAAAACCTTTTTTCTTCTCTAGAGACCAGAGTATATTTGTGGGTTCAATAACATCTTTGCAAAACAGGAAAGAAAAAAAAATACATTAACTATATATTACCCAGACAGAAGAAAGCACTCTAATAAGCAATTGAACAAAAAAAAACAAAACAAAACAACAACAACAAAAAAAAAAAAAACCCTACTGTGGTTGAATTTATTTTTTCAGTAAAAAAGCAGGAAATAGTCATGAATATTTCATTAAAATGCTTCCTAATCATAAATGTATATCTGTGACTTAACAAGTACATGTTTTTACCACTTCAACTCTCTAAGCCAGCAAACAACTCTGGAAAATTATATCTAATTCCTCACAAATGACTCAGGAGCCCCACTGAGGCTTTATCACACATTATTTGGTAAACCCAAGCATCTACCAACTAAAAGATGTGGAAAACCATAGCAACCAAGGGCAAGACTGGAGGAGGTGGTTGAAGGACAATGCTAGCAGGGATGCATAGTCTTGCTGAGCTCTGAGGACCCCTCCCTCACAGTCCACCCGCCTTGACTTGAACTCGCCTTAGACATCTCTCTCTCCTCTACAGACAGGCACTTGCAGTGAAATGGGCTTCAAGAGCTTAACTGGTCTGGTCCTCTGCTTTCAGACATGTTATGAATATTTTATACATGAGGAAAATGAGACCCAGAGACATTGAGTGGTTGTCCGAGGTCACAGAACTAAGAAAAATAAAGTACTAGAACTAAAGTCCTACTATTCCTAGCACAATGCTTTTACCATCTCCAATTTTTACACAGGCTGGTTCTACAAATGGGATGGAGGAAAGGGGAATACAAATTCCCTACCCATCTTTGACAGCAATAATGGCCACTGAAAAGGCACACTGAAACTAGAATCAATCTATAAAATTGTACTCACTGACAAAGAAACGTCACTTTTATGGCAAATTAATTTTTTCAGAAAACATAAGGAAATAGCTCAGGTATTATTTTCTGTGAATACAGCCAACAAAGACCCAGGGTACTTTTATTCTTTCCAAGTCCTTGTAATTGTTAGAAAAAAATATTGATTTAACTAATGACAAATATTTTAAGAACATGAGAGCAGGTACTCATTGAACAATACCCATTAAGCAGACAAAAATCACATATCCATAAACAACAAGTGCAAAGTCCTCTACTTAGAGAAAACAACAGCATGATTGATATAAAGCTTGGTGCCACTTGTCATGGTAATTTTCGTCATCATCACCTAATCTCAGGGTAGAAAGAATTCTCAAATTCTTTCACAGACCCTAATGAATTAACCTCAACCTGATCCCTAGCTCAACATGTCCTGGGATAGTAAATGATGTTGGCCAAGGGCCATCCGTACTAGATAAGTCTGGTATTTCCATTCTTTTGTAAACATCAATGCAGATTTCCCAGGCCCTGCACCCCAGAGGATCTGAATCAGTGTTCTGGGGTACAGCCCAGGCCTCTGAATGTTGTAAAAGCTCCCAGGGTGGTAACGATGAACCAAAATTTGGATGTCTGGGCTCTCTCCCAGAATGACTGACTCAGAATCCCTGGGATTCAAGGCCTGGCAGATCTTTATTGTGAAAAATCTTCCCTGTATGATTCTAAAGTATAACAAAGAGTGATAAATGCCTTAATTGACAGGCATAAATCTACCCACACCATCAGGGAAATACATTGGAGCAGCAACCATACTAAATGACTATTTGAATATAGACTCCATCTATGCCACAGTAACCTCTCATTGGCTTTCCAATTTGGATAAGTACTAAATTTGCTCTTTAGGGTAGCTGTTGAGTGTATTTAAATATACCATGGAGATTTTAGGCACAACTCTCATGCATCTCTTATTTTTTCATATATTCACAAATCACCTTTATGAACACTTGTTTTGCCCTAAATAATAAAAATGTACATTAAGCAAGAACACAAACCAACCAATAGCCTCAATTTGAAAAAGGATCTAATTTTACTGTTAAGAACCTTTCTGTTCCCTCTCTTTTCATGTGATAAAATAAATTTATATCTATTGACAAAATCTTGGGCTGAATCAGGTGAAATATAAAAGAAATAATACTCACTATTAAAATAACATCAGTGGCAGACTCCAAACTCAGATAAGATGAGAACAACCTGGCATTTCAAGAAATACTTTCCCAAAGAACAAATCACCAGGCATGACATCTTAAAACTTCAGAGTACAAAATGTCAACACCAAAAGGACTGGGCTGGTAAAAAGTGGAGAACAAGTGGGTCCTGAGAGTAAAATCTGATTCAAACAAAAAGAACTATGGCAAGATTTTGCATTTCACTGAATAACTGCACAATGCTTATGTGTTCATGTCCTCTTTTTTCTTTTTCTCCTATAGGTTCATCCTCTCTACTTTATACAAGTCCTAACAGTGAGCTACAAGCATGTCATAAATTATACAATGCAGATAGTGTAAAATCCGATACTCACCAGGAGATCCAGAGTGGTAATCATGCATTCCTCAGTTTTAAATACAAAGAAAAAAATGATGACAATTGCAAAAACATCTCAGTAGAACTGGACTCTAATCTCTGCTGCCAAGGAAGGGAGTGGGGACATTGGGCTGGGTGTTAGAAAGGACAAAGGTAAAACTAAATCATCATTCTATAAATGGAAAATCCCAATCCAGTGGAAGAGCAATGTCATATTTACTCCAACTAAATTTAGATCAAATCCTCCTTGTCTAGCATGCCAGAACAGCAAGCTGCCTCTCGAAGAACCAAAATAGAATGGTTGAAGTGTTAACAGACCAATACAGAAGGAGCTCTTTGCTGCAGAAACTTGAAAACAGAGCCAGTGTCATTCATTGTGTCCGTGGGGCAACATGTGCACAGGAAAGGGGGCCGCCTCATCTCCCTAGATAGTATAACTACATTGTTTCTCCTCCTTAAAGATCAAGTGATTTAAAAGGCCTCGGTGTTCAGGTAGCTCTTATAGAATGTTTCCAGTTATCCCTGCAGCTCACAAGTCATGGTGAACCCACATTAACTATGGCTACTTCTGAACAATCTGAAGTAAGATAAAATAGTGGATGGGGAATATAATTAGAATTCTGTCATAATGAAAAAGTTTATATAAACCAACAGTTTCTAACTCTCCCAACCCCCAAAGCTTTCTCAACACTCCTAAAAAGCAGCAAATGACTGACTTGTGTTGCATACCCTCTCCCTTCTTTTACTCTGCTTCATTGTCAACAGAATAATGCTCAATATATGACTGATAGGAAGGAGAAAGAGGAGCAAAGGGATTCTATAACATTTCTATCCTGGGATTATCTACTAAAGACTCAATATTTGGCTGGAGAAAAATAGCCCTGGCCCATTTTTCAGCTGCTCTCAACATCTTGGAGCCATGGGGGATATCCCAAATTCAATATGTCTAAATCTTCATTTGCCACTTATTAAGGTTTGGATATTAGGTGTCCCTAAAAAGTCCCTGTGTTAATGCAGGAATGTTCAGAGGTGAAGTGATTAGATTATGAGAGCTGTTTCCTAATCAGTATACCAATCCATTTGATTAACTTATGGATTAATCAATTGCATGGACTAATTGGGTGGTAAGGTTAGCAGGTAGGACATGGCTAGAGGAAGTAAGATCACTAGGGGGGGTGCCTTTGGGTTTTATCTTTTATCCCTGGCTTCTTCTCTACTCTCTTTCTGCTTCCTAGCTACCTTGAGGTGAGCAGCTTTCCTTGGCCATGCCCTTCTACCATGATGCTCTGCCTCATCTTGAGCCCAGAGCAATGGAGTCAGCTCACCATGGACTGAACCTCTAGAACTGTGAGTTCAAAATAATCTTTCCCTCCTCTAAGTTATTCTGGTCAGGTATTGTTGTTATATCAATGAATACCTGACTAATACACCACTGATCATCTAGAACACATCTCCTTTCCAGCCTCCCCAGTCTTTCAGAGGTACCATTCATTACACCACTAAGACCTTGGAGTTATTCCTGACTCCTTCTCCTGACATCAAGTCACAACTAGTCTCCAAGTGGCTTCAATTGCTCCTTCCCTCAGAATATCTCAGAAAGTTCCTTTCTTTTCACTTCCATTGTTTGGGATGAGCTTAAAGAATGAGGAGGAATTTTCTGAGCAAATGTGTTTGGAAAGCATTCTAAAAATCAGAAGAGTCTGCATAAAGATGCACGTATGTAAGAGCCTGGCCCACTGGGAACTACTGGTGGCCTGACAGTGCTGCAGTCCAAGTGGCCAGAAAAGAGGCAGGAAAAGGCTCCAACAGAGAGGACCTCAAGTCCCCCAAGAAGGAGCTTGGACTTTTTCCAGCAGGCCAGTGTCTTATAGACTTCAGTAATTTGACTAATGCCTATCTACATACCACTTATAGTATTTTTATTTGCTTAATAGTTTTTCTGTGAGTTGACTTATTTTTCCATATTAATTTGCTTAACATTTACTTAACATTAAATTAACAAGTTAATTTATCTCAGGTGTTTAATATAATAACAGAAAGCTGGCTAACAGTATAATAAATCTACATGTGTCCAATAAACAAATATTAACCCATGTCCAAAAGTGGTTCTTCTACATACTCCCTTAGAACCATCACCACCTACACCATTACACACATGAGCACCTTTCCACTAAGTTACTATAAGTAAATCACAGTCACCATGCTTTCATCTATACAGTCATATGCATCTCTAAAGAACAATAACTTTTTCTTAATATAACTACAATACTATTGTCACCCCAAGAAAGTTCATAGTAGTTCTTATGATATATTCATCTAATGCTGAAGACATTAAAATTTTATGTCACAGCTATATATGAAAAACTGAAAGAATGTCATAAATTTTTAAAAGAAAACAAGATTATTAAAGTCTGGCATGATATAGTAATTTTTGGATTACTTGAGGCCTGTTCTCCTTATTACAAGAGGAGATTAGAAAGTGTTAGACATATTATTCTTACCCATATTCTTCCTCATTGTCAAATGTAGAAGACTGGAAAGATTATTAAACGAGAAATACATTTCTCACTAATCATTTAATGCCAGGCCTATATACCACCTAAATCATCTTTCGCTTAACCAGGAATATTTGTCCCACACTTTGAGAGAGACTGCTACAGGGAATAAGAAATCATCTAAGAATTATGGGACTGATGGAATTCATGGTTTGGGAAAATTGCTGTAGCAGTAGCAAGAACAGAAGGGAGCTATGATGGAGTTAGTGATAGAAGAACAGACAGGCTCTTAATGTGTGCCACGACTCTCTGAGTCATCCCACTACTCCCCGAGAGTGAGTCTGGTCTGAATAGGATGGTTCTACTAGTGCTCCAGCAGGGGAACATACATATTCACATGCCCTTGACCAAGAACAGACCTCCTCCGTTAGGAAGGTTGTTCACTTTGACTGATGTCACAGCTTCAAGGTGTGGAGGAAGAAGGGGAAAAACACCCATGCAACCAGATCAGCTGAATCAAACCTATTAATCAATGTGTCATCATCAGGTGGCCCTCATATCCCACATCATCATTTCTTGAACTTTCACTGTCTCCCAAACTATCCCCCACCTCTCCAAAGCCCGTCTTCCCTTAAAGGGGCTTGAGTGCCAGGGCTCAGGTTCTCCTTCCTCATGAGCACTCTCTTCTGTGAATAAATTCCCAAGCCTTCAAGAAATGCCAAAATATGACATTTTCCAGAATACTTCTCACTCCCCCACCCCCACATGCAGACATTCAAATATCTTCCATGGCTCCCCTTTCACACAGAAAGAACTTCACATTTTTTGATGTGCGATTTGAGACTCTCCTGGATCTGGCTCTTCCTGATCTTTTCAACTTGAATTCTTGGTATTCTTCCAGAGACCTTTGCTTTAGGTTACTGGATCTCATCACTGTCACTCAAACATGCTCAGGCACAAAATCATCTACGGCCACCTAACACACAGTTTAATACCATCCTATGGTTTGACTATTATGTTCATTGTTTTGTTTCATCTTTCCAATGTAAAAGCTAGAAAAGACTCATTTCCAGAATCCCTGATATTAGAATATAACAGTGTAACTTAGCTTTTAAGTCTTGTTCTCTGGTCCAGAGAGTATATGACCTCTCTAAGCTCTTTAATAAATTCCTTTTTTACAAAGTAGCTAAAGTTGATTCTGTTGTATGCAACCAAGAACCCTTACTGATACACTGACCCTGTTCCTTAACATAGTTCATGTCTTCTGTATGCAGTGACCTCCTCAGTCTTCTACTCTGGGCCACATCTGACCCTTCCATCAAGTAGTACTTTGTCCAAGCTTTCGTCCCTAATTTTCCTCAAATGCTGTTTTCAAACCCATGATCTTACTCTTTGTATCACTCATGGAGAATTTAATAAACGCTTTTCTATTTTGTGTTTATCATCTGTGCCATATCCTATTTCTACTACTTGAATAGTAAAGTTCTGTGCTGAATGTCATTGATACTAAGCTAAGAAGAAAGAAGAAAAAAGTCTTTGTCTTCTTCTACACACAGACCAGTGGGGAAACTAAGTGAATAAAAAAAAGAGAAATGTTTTCTAACAGAGGGTCTATGACTTCAGGTAGAGGAAGAATCCTCTTCCTGGTAGGTTCTAGAAAGGTGGGGAGGATAGAAACAAAGCCTTAAGAGCAAGGAGGTGCTCATCAGGAAGGCAAACAGAGAGAAGGAAGAGTACATCTTCTTTCTTAAATTCACAGCCCTCAAATGTAACTTGTTCCCCAAATATTCCTTGTGCTGAGACAATCTTTTCTTTAGAAAAACAATACATGTGTCTGTAATTTTCAACATAAATATTTTGATCAAAAATTCATAAGGGGAAAGGAAGGAATAAAAAGAAGATAAAGCTGAAGTGTATTTTTCCAAATCATCACACCTTTATTGAGCTCTTGTTATGTGAAATATAATTGAGTACTCTCTCTGCCTTCAAGGTCCAGTGTTTGTTTAAAAGCAGTCTGCCTTGGAATATATATAAAAGCAAGGAAAGTTAAACAATAAAATACTTGACAGTTGAATCTCACAATAGAACAAAAAAAAAAAAAAGATACAAGTTGCACATGACCAGGAGCCAAAATAAATGCAATTTATTTTCTACAATTATTTTTGTTATTGGTTCTTTTTAGTTATACATGACAGTTAGAATGATCATCTTATGTTATGTGGGTCAGGGCAAACTTTATGGAGATGATAGATGTAAAGAATATTCACTAAGTGAATGGCAAAAAATACAAGTTCATGGATTAGTAAACAAATCCACTTGACTTAAAGACAGAATCCTGGTGGGGAAAGAAATACAAGAACTACAGAAATAGGTAGGGATCTCTTTTGAGGGACGCCATCTATATACACACACGCAGAAGTCAGTAACTACTTTTTGAGCACCCATCCCCATTCAGGTACCCATGAATTATCTAAATTAGTTCCCAGGTAAGGGTATAGGTGGCTTAGAGAGGTTGAGCAGCTTGTTTGAAGTCAATCTAGGGCTAACCATATGCAAATGACCGATATGGGCCCTGACCTCCAGAGCTTACAGTATAGCATCCACTGAGCTAAAGAGTGAATGAGCTCAATTCAAACCCTGGACTCCAAGGCCCAGGATCATCATTCACAAATACATCTGTATTCCAATTTGGCACAAAAATAGGTCAAATATTAGAAAACTTCATTTCATCTTCACTTGATATCCTTTAGTTGTGCTTATGTAGTCTCAGTGGCTGTAATTCTTGACCCACCCTGCACATATCAGCATCACTTGTTGAGTTTTTGAAAAAAATGGGTAAATACTCAGGACTCAATCCCAGAGATATGAACTGCAGTCCAGTATCAGTATTATTTACATATTCCACAGGGATCCTAACACATGGCCAGAGTTTAGAACTTGATACTCAACAATCCACAACATGCCCCAAAACTTTTTAGCTAAGACCTAAATGAACTCCACACATGCACATTTTATTCTAATCGCCTACAAGCAACCCATATAAGAGACCTAATAACAATGCTAATGATAACACTATAATAACATTCATAGCTACCTTTTATTGAGTGACTACTCTGTACCCAAGCCCTATGCAAAGTAGTTTTTCACACATACTTTCAGATATAATTCTCACAAAATCCAACATGGAAAGAACTTTTATTGTTTCTATTTCCAAAGGCAAAAAGCTAGTCAGAAAGAATGGAATTCAAACCCAAGAATGTATTGCTCCAAAAGAAGTGCTCTTTATAGCCACTTAACTATAATACCTCCCAAAACTAAGGATAACCATTAATTTACTGAATAGTTGATTGAATGTTACCTCTCTGCCAGGCACCGTGTCCTCAGTCATACACAGCATAAATCAATACCCATACACTCCAAAACAACAGTATATTTTCTCAAGTTCCAAAAGATAAAATTTGTCACAGAGACTCTACCAAATAGGCTGAAAATAGAATGAACAAGCTTTGTTACCCAGCAACTAAATAAAGTAAAGATTTTTCTATCAGAGAATTAGGTTTTCTAGAGAGGGAAAAAAGCCCAAGCTATAGTTATGAAAACACACGAATGGGGCTTCAAGGAAATGGCTTTGGCTCTGATTCCCAAAGGTCTGGGCTTCAAAATCTGAGTCCTCTCATCCTTATTCATTTTAAGGAGCTGAAAGTAAATTAGCAGATTGCCTCACCATTAATACCCAAAAGGAAACCCTAACTCACGCTTGGAAGCCACCTGAGCACCATTTGCTATAGATATTTTTCAACATACTTCTAAAAAATGCCAAAATTTCCCAAAAGAATAAATGTTTTCAAAAGAGTAAATCATAGGTTCCTTTCTTACCTGTGTGTTTTAAGCCTATAGTTATTAATCTTCTGAGGGCCATGGGTAACACTGAGAACCTGAGGAACCTATGAAACCACCCAGAAAAAGGCACAGCAATCTATGCATATAATCTTAGACTAAGAATCTCTTATCTAATCCACTACTTCATTTGTTCCTTTGTCATTTAAATTTTTTTTAATAAGGACTAACTCTTTCAGGCACCCAGGGTAGCTTCGTAAACAAGAGAGAGACACCCTTGTCTGGGGAAGCTCAACTACCATTGAGAGATCTTATCTGTTACTAGGCTTTCAATTAGACCATGTTGTGCAAAGATGGCCAACACCTGGACACCAGTTGGAACACAGGACAGAGCAAGAGGTAGGAGACGTTGAGCCCTAGGTGATGGGAGGCAGTTTGTGCTCTGAAAAATTTGGCAGTAGATGATGGAGCTCAGACAAAAGGGATTGAGGTTCATTGACAGGTCTCTCTAGTCCTAAGAAGACATGAGTCAGAGATTAAGACCAAGTACCAGTCCCAAAGGTATGAGGCAGAAAAACAAAACGGAAAATAAGGCAGTGAGGCAGGTGGAAACACAGTGTTGTCTTAGAAACCCAGGTGTACTCACTAACATCACATCGAAGTATAGATGGGGCTTAGTCAAATGGAAACAAGCAGGACCCTGTACTTGAACAGGGAATGATATTAGTACCAGATCTTTGACAGACTCGCACGACACTGACCCAGGAAGCCACTGGTTTACTGCCTCTCAGTTTTACCTGCTCCCATTCTCCAAAAAGCAGAGAACTGGTGAGTGTCAAATACAGAGATAGAGATTAGAAATCCACAGAAAGTAGAGACCAAGAAGATTGATCCAAATAGGTACCCACATTGTACAAGAAATCTGTTATCCTGGAAGCTCCATAAATGAGTCTACACAAACAAAGAGGATGAAAAGCTACAATAAAAGTTCCGTTAAATACTTAAAAAGTTTTGACGGCTGAATGTTAGGCATTATGATATTAGGGAACTAAACCAAGAAAATCTTTAGAAAGTTAAGTTATGGCTGTGCTCCATCAGATTTTGGAAGCAATCAATTTTCTGGTTAAAAACAAGTTCTTCACAACAGGTAGTTCTACATATGAATTATTTCTCTCATCTGTCTACAACAGAAATACTAAGCTAAATGCTATTTATGTTGAGAGTATGAAAAAGGTACTCAAACAACCAAGCTAAAACAGAGTAATAAACACTCTAGTATTAAACAAACATCACAGCTGATGGAATACAAAATATATTTTATTTCACATTTTCATGTCCCATCTTGTGAAGGAGCCCTAATTAGGAAGGGCTGTTGTAGCTAGCTGGAAGCCATAAGTTCCACCTGATATGTATGTGACGCACCTGTAGGCACCCGCAAAGCTGAAGGTATATAACCGGGTGAAAGCGGTCCGAGTTAGGAGAACGAATTCATTCGGTCCGTCGGGCAGTCACTCGGTCGGTCAGAATCAGAGCGGCCAGAACGTAGGCAGAGCGGTTACAGAAGAGAAACCAGATAGAAGACAGAAGAGAAATGACTGGTCAGAGTTAGGCCGAGGCTCCTGAGGAAGACAGAAGACAGAAGAAAGAAGGAAGAAAGAAGAGAGAAAAAAGAAGCTCTAATCTTACTCTAGCTAAGCTCTAAGCTCTACTCTCTTTCTTTCTTCCTTCTTTCTTCTGTCTTCTGTCTTCCTCAGGAGCCTCGGCCTAACTCTGACCAGTCATTTCTCTTCTGTCTTCTATCTGGTTTCTCTTCTGTAACCGCTCTGCCTACGTTCTGGCCGCTCTGATTCTGACCGACCGAGTGACTGCCCGACGGACCGAATGAATTCGTTCTCCTAACTCGGACCGCTTTCACCCGGTTATATACCTTCAGCTTTGCGGGTGCCTACAGGTGCGTCACATACATATCAGGTGGAACTTATGGCTTCCAGCTAGCTACAACAGCCCTTCCTAATTAGGGCTCCTTCAATCTTGTATATCAGTTCATAAGAGTTAAGTGAGGAAATATTTCATTTCTCCCATAAAAGGGCATTCTGAAATGGTACAGAGAGTCAAGACAACTAAACCTAAGAGAAGATGTCCCTTAGTGGAGAGCTGGAGACCTTCTATTTGCCTCTCCAGACCAGTCCCCAACCTTCTCCATCCTACTCTGTAGCCCAGAAGCTGAGCTAACGGGGCTCCAGCTATGGGCACCTTGCTCTTTGGCTTCCATGGTGTTTGGCCAATGGACAGCACCCACCTGCAGGAGATGGGAGGCAGGGATGATAGTGAGGTGTTTGTGCCTAAAAGGTCATAGCAGGCTGTGGACTTTCTCTCACAGCACAGGCACCGTCAGGAGCCTTTCCACACAATCCTCTCTCTTTCCCATGTTCAGGAACTTGCTTCCTCTACTCACATTCTCACAGCCCACTGCTTCCAGCCCAAGATTTCTAATTCTTTTATCTTCCCTGCCCTGCTCATCCCTCCTCTAATTTTATTTGAATGTGTATCTGTTGCCTGCCAGAACTCTGAATATTGTCATTCCAGAGCCATCTCTCCTCAGGCAGGTGGGCAGAGAGTAATGAGAACTCCACATACAATTCCATTTGGATTGGTGTCAGAAAGGGTGAGTCCTAGGGGTATTGGGGAAAAGGATTGTTATTTTTACTTGGCCAAGCATACATCTCTCTCTCTACCCTAAATTGGTTCAACAAGTTGGGAGTATCTGCATATTGTGAGGAACAAAAAAAAAAAAAAAAATTAATTTGCCTAAACTACCAACAAAACAGAGCAACCAAAAGAGAGATATAAAAGGCTGGAGTAGAAAGGTTTTGAAGCATGGCTTATTCCCATTTGGGCTTTTTCTTAATGTATTCAGAACAGTTCTCTTAATTTTATAAAAAAAAAAAAAAATTTGAAACTGAATTTGTACTTTTTATTTGTCAGATTCCCAGTAGGATGAGAATATGATATTCCTGCAGCATACTCAAAACCCCAAAACAATTTCAATAGCTCTGCGGGATGTTATAACCTCCTCATATCTTCTCTTAAATTCAGTTTTTGTTTTTGGTTTCCATCTAATAATCAGAGACTTTGTGTTCAAATTTGATTGAAGATGGGAATAGGTAGAAATAATTCATCTTAGAAAGTAAATGGTTACACACTAAGCATACATATAAGTTATTTAACCTTTTTAAAAACCCCCACTGACTTATTAATGCCACAACTGATAAACTTTGAAAGGCCCAGCCAAAGACATCCACCCAGAAGTGCCAGAAACAAGCCTGGCTCACTTATCCTGGAGGTGAAGCCAAGGACACCCACACCCCAGCTGGAATAAGGCATGGCTAAGCCACACTTGCATTCTGACTCCACCATAGAGACCCGAGTGAAGGCCAGTTGAAGAGTCAGTAATGTGAATAACAAAGGACAAAACCACAGGCCCCACAGGGCCAATACAAAAGTAATATTGGACTCCTTCTTCTGAATAGAACTTCAGCAACACTAGTATAATCATTCCAGTGACTTGAATCATAACTAGAGAAATATCATTAGATATTAGAGGAAACATGGATGGCAAAGACAGACGTTTGACTGTAAGTCCACAAATTCTATCCCATTCTACTGTGCTGGGCACAAATAGAAGTATTAACACTTGGCCACAAGAATCAACAACTCGCTTTCTTCTGCCCCCTTAGCAGACTTATTTTTCATTTATGGATGCAGGCAGTAGAGAATCCTATCACTGGAAAAGTTACCTTCTGGGCACAGTGTGACAAGGAGAGCCCTTGAGACACCCAGGAGCCTTGAGAGAGAATCAAGTAGGGGTCAAGAGGGGAAAGCCCTGGGCTGGGGTTGTGGCTCAGTGGTAGAGCGCTCGCCTAGCACGAGCACGGCCTGGATTCGATCCTCAGCACCATGTGAAAATAAACCGCATTGTGTACAACTAAAGCAAATAAATAAATATTTTTAAAAAATAGAGGGGAAAGCCCTTATCTTGTCTCTTCACTGTCCTCCTCCCTCCTTCCCTAGAGAAGCCTGAGATTCCAGACACCAGTTGGACGTTGGTTTCTAGTAGAGATATCTATCTATATCTTTATCTCTGTCTCTGTCTCCTTGGTCTATTCTCTCTCTGTGTCTCCCCTGCCCCCTTAGACAGACAGACAGACACACACACACACACACACACACACACACATATGCACACACAATTTCAAGGCCATTTTGTTCACTCTTTCCTCTTCATTCCAAAAAGAGTCTTCAGGCACATCATCCAGTTAAAGTAAAATTCATACTTGGAGGAGAGGGAAAAGCCTGACTTAGGTCCTGAGGTAAATGTTTTTGCTTTACCAGAGCTGGGCATTGCCCTCTGCTAAAATCAATGTGGAAGTTTGTAACCTTCCTCTAGGACTATAGGAGGAGGGGGTGGAAGACTTATTTACCATTTTTGTTACTCTAGTGAAGTGTGTGGGTTTGGGAAGCAGAGAGCTCTGGGTTCAAATTCTAGCCCTGAGACCTGGTGGCCATGTCCTTAAGCAAGGCCATCTCTGTGAGCCTCAATTTCTTCTTCTGTAACAGGGTGATAACACCCACTTCACAGGCTCTGAATTTTAATGAAATCGTATATGCTATTGCCTCATAAAGTGTAAAATACACACAACTGTCAGAGAGTGGTTGTAGAATTATTCAGAATTCACACCCTAAATCCTTTGTGTGCTATGATAAGTTAAGACTCTTGAATTTTATTTCATTACATTTGCTTTAGTTTCCATAAACACAATCTTTATTCAATCCTCAAAGATTATTCTGCAAACAGTTCTGCTTACATTAGTTACAATCCCATTATGACTCTATATAGTATCTATTTGGGTATAATTTTCCATTAAAAGCCCCAGGAAAATCAACTGTTTGTTAACTTATAACATAAGTTGAGATTCCCATCTCTGATTTTCTTCCGTGGTAAGCTTTCTATGCCAGATGCTGTGTGTGTGCTAGAGTTTTATATTGCAAGAGATTTACATTGAGTGGCAAACCTTAAAGAAGATAGAATTTGAAACAAAGGTGTTATGCACTGTGCCTTCATTTTCCATCCTTTGTCAAGTAACCAAACTGGGTTGGGAAAGGTACCCAAATACCAAGTCACAGAACTATCTTCTGTCCTTCCTCCCAAGAGACAGGCCTAAGTCACACTAAGAAAGCCACCCTATAGCTCAGTGCTTGTCTCACATGCACAAGGACCTAGGTTCAATCCCCAGCACCACCACCAAAAAAAAAAAAAAAAAAAAATCTATGTTCCAAGCAATCACAATGTAACAGATGTCAAAAGGAGTAATAAGGCCATGGAAGACATCTTTGTTAAAGACTGCACAAAGGACAGTGTACAACTGACAACATCTGGAACAGTGTTTGGTTCCCTAAGAGGCATAATCATGTCATCTTCTGTGAAAGAGGTAAACCAGTATTTAGAAAAGAAGAAAGAAATAGAGATGTCTTAGACCAGGCAATCAGATAAACTGCTTCAGCTAGAACCCAACTGCACCATGATCAAAATAAGCCCCCAAAGGGAAAGGTAACATGTCCATACCAGAACACTCATCTGAGTCATTCTGAGTGAACACTCATCTGAGTTCCTCCCTAGATGGAAGCCCCACATATTCCTCTCTTCTTTCTCTACTCTGAGCTTCATAAACTTAATAGGATTCCTTCCACTTAGGTAAACTTCCACATTGCCAGAATATTGGACCAAGTACCTAGGGTTAGCAGATTGCTATAGCCCATTCTTCTCATTCTGTCCTACAAACAATAGACAGCCCCCCACAGGCCTCTGAGTAAAACTCTACTTGTCCTTTGGTGATTCCAGCCCATGTCACAGGACAATTTTCATTGCATTCTAGCATTTGGTGCAAAATCATTGAGAGTATAATGAATTTTCATTCCTGAACGTCTTCAGTGAAGTTTTCTCTGAAATTCATGTGCACAATTTACAGATTAGAAACACTACACATATACATGAGATCACATGCTAAGAATTTAGTAGTCAAATTTTTTTTCCTGATGCTCATTATGTGCATTGCAAATTGTAAAGCATGCTACTGTTATATATACAACATTGAATAAAATTTAAAAATTTTTTTCCTGAATTGATATAGCTGATGGGAAACAACACTTGGAAAATCTCAAACAAGTCTTATGAGTTATTAACAATGATTTTTCAATCCAAGCTTTGAGAACCCAGAAATTCATCCAAGTGGGATGAAATGTGTCATTTGGGCTGCAGAGAGTGGGTGGGGAGCTCCCACTAAAGGCCCAACCCAAACCTTCATGCATCTCCAAAAAAGTCTTTCCACAGAGAGGAAAAGACATGGATACCCCAACTGTACTAAGAAAGGGAGAGATTATTCCCCAGCCAGTGCTACTCAAAGTGTGCCGTTGCAGACTGATCCTGGCCATTTACTGTTACTAGTCTGTGACAAATATAGAAATTGAAATTAAGCACTGAAAAATCTTTATAGCAACTAGACACCGTGATTATATTTCAGTATGTGATGTTTTTCCCTAATATTTCATTTTCCCTGATTTTTCCAGACTTTTGCTCAATGCAGAAATGAAAATTTAAAAACAACAAACAAACAAACAAACAAAAAACAGTTGATTAAATTATCAGACAGTTTAAGAAGCACCACCATAGGCCCTTGATAATAGTTTTGGCTGCTCACTGGAATCCTCTAGGGAGCTTTAAAGAGTACTGATGCCTGGGTCTCAGTGGGATGCATCCTGGGCATTGGGATATTTTTTTTTTAACTCCCAGATGATTCTAATGTGCAGGAAAGTATTTTAGAATCACTTAACTCATACTGGGAGAGAATTAAGGGATAGATTGGGGGAAGGAGTGGTTATTGAACACAAAATTAATTCCTTATCTTCTGTTACTTTGAAAGTTTGAAAAATACTTTATTATGTCAAAGTAAGTATTTTATTATAGATAAGAGTAAAATGAACCAACATGGTATAATATTTAGTCATGTGAGATACAATTTTTAATGCAAACTTTTATTGCAATATAGTGTGCACACAGAGAAGTGCACACACCATAAGGATAGAGCTTGATGATATGTCATGAAGTCAATGTGTCTGAGTAACCAACACTCAGAACAAGATATAATAGTATTTGCCCTCTTGTTGTGATATCTAAAATAGCTTCCCACTGAGAAGAAATAAAGATAATGTACTCTGCCACTATGAATGTGCCATTTATCTTGGTTTGCAGTAAATCTAGTTCAAGTTGGAAGATTTAAAGGAATAGAAATAGAAAGTATATGATTCTGGCAAAGAGGGCAGATTGAATACACACGATTGAATATATTTGCTCATTCAGGAAATTCTACCAAAATTACAACAAAATGGATTTTTTAAAACTACAAATCCACAAAAATGGGAAAAGTCAAGAGAGAAGATGATTATAGAATTTTAGATGCTAGAAAGTCATAAATGACTTGTCAAGCTTGAGAAAACTGAAACCTAAACTGAGGGAAGAAAAATGGAAATTAGTTCAATTTACAACAAAGAACTTTCCAAAGCCTCCTGAATTGTGGCACCAGTTACTACTAAGAGACAGAATAGCACGTTTAAAAGCAAGTCTTGCTTAAGTTTAAGAAGCCTAGATGTCTTCTGAACCCTTACCCTCACTCCTTGGCCCCCTTCACTCTTGTAAGAGCAGTAGGTTAATCCTCTGGAGAAACTCAAACAGAAGTCTACAGGGACACCAGGCACAGTTGAAGACTGGGAGCACCATACCAAAACCACAGCACAATTCAGTAAACCCATCTATACATGCTGCTCACTGAGACACCCAGGCTTCTTTCCTACTTGGTTCCCAGAATGCAGGTGGTCTGTCAGAAGATTAGAAATGCCTTCTATGGTCCAGGGAAATAGAATTCAAATACAATTTAAGAAAATGATAGTAAATATTCCCAAAGGAAAAGCCCAGTTTCACAGTAAAAAGTCATAGTCGACAGGCACCTGTTGGTAGACAATTCTTGATGAGTGTCTTGCATTTTTCCCTAAACTAGTGTGGGCACTGACAAATTTTTGTTCTGGGCTATCTTCTCAAGAACCTGTATGGTAAATAGTTTTGGAAGGCAGAGAAAAATCTCTCTCTAGAACAAGGTAGGCTTGTTTGCTAACATCTCAAAGGTTGAGTACATTTGCTTGTAAGCCATTATAACTGATTTGGATTTTCTAACCTCAGAATTCCTCAGCTGTGACATAAACCTTCAATGTATTGAGAATCCACCTTACTTACTCATTTTGTCCTTGTGGAATGTTGGGAGCAAGAGGAACAACATGAACATGAAACATGAAGTTCATGCTGTCTGCTAGACTGTAGGAGGAGAAGTCCTTTGAATCTGAACCAGCAATCTCATAACTTCCTTCGGCACCCATGAAACTGTAGCAAGAAAACTTGTTAACTTGAAAACATGGCAAAACCATAGGTTCTTAACAGTTCTTGGCCTCCCCAACCATTCTCACAGATTCCAAATGGTTCTTAAATCCCCCACCCTACAATATAAGCAGATAAGGGGGGGGGAATCACAAAACATCCAATATTATTGACTAACAATATTTTTTACAAAAAGAAATTGGAGGAAATAACCCGTTCAGGAGAAGAAAACTTCAAAAATATATTAAGATCCTCAGGTAGATAAGAAAAGTTATTATATCCATAAAACAAAAACAAGATGTCATACTTTTAAAAGGAATATTCATAGAACATGAGAGCTATTAAAACTGTAATGAAATCTCAAGTGAGAAACTTCACAGAAGAATTTTCAAGTCAAGAAAATCTTTTGCAAAGTCCAACACATACATATGGCTAAAAAGAAGTGAAGACACTAGAACCTGGGTACTGCACTATAGCATAAGCCATGTCAGAAACCCCACTGCTGAGCTCCCTGTTATATAAAAGAATAAACTTCCTTATTGCTAGAGCTAATATAAGTTGAGTTACTTTACTTGCCATCAAAAGCATGCTAACTGATTGTTAGCAATAGAATAGAACCACACCTGGGGGAATTTTGGGAACCAGTACATCTTGAAAAAAGTATAAACTGGTTTGTGTTCTGGAGCAGGGTATAAAAATAGAAGCAGGGCCTTTCTCAATCAAAATCCTTTCCCCAAACTTGCTCATTTGCCATAATTTTGATATAAATATTAGAGATACCAGTAACTATGCTACTTCCCTTCAGAAAATAACTGGGTACCTCACAATGCTTCCAACCCCTCATTTTCTGTGGGAGTATGTGAATGTCATTGAAGGAGAAAGCCTATTCTGCAAGCCTTTTAGAAAACATGGAGAGTTGCAATGCCAAGCAAAACTGTACTTGGGGAGAAAAGTAGGTTGTACTGCTTTGGTGATGAAACTGTCTTTTCATATCAATGCAACGGGATGCCCTGAACATCAGCATGTGTAGCACCTGAGATACTATCAATGATCCTACAAAAAAACCTTTCCAATTGCCTTGCAAATTGACTCCATCAGAGCCAAAGTCCAAATTATCATCTTCTCCAGAACTTTCTTTATCAAGAAAAGTGAGCAAAATGTGGTATTCTCCTTCACTACCTGGAAGCTATGTTTACAGAAACTCAGACTTGAAATCTCTGAATGATACTTGAAAATCACCTTTGAGAGAAAAGAGAAGCTCCACTAGTAGGACAATTCAGTAAGAAGAAGATGATTCATGGGTTGCTTACTTTAATAGATATGAGCAGGATACATTTTTGCATTCAAAGCTTGGCAGTCACCATTACAATGCAGCTGAAAACCACAAGTTATTTCAGAAACACAGCTTCTCAGAAAAATAACAACCTAGAATGAAGACATGTCATAAAACGTCTCTGCACACAAATTGCTTGAAAGTTTATTCTGCTTGAATGGACTTAAAACCATCCTTTCCTTGCTGACAAAGACAATATGGGTGGCACAGACCTTCCCTCAAAGACAATCTCATTGACTTGAACACAAATGAAATGATGTAACATTAATTCAACTTGAAGAGCCTTCAAGAAATCTGGCATTTCTGGATACAAGTCCACCTTATCATAGCAAAATAAGCTATAAGATTTCTAATTTTACTTGTGACCTCATGTCCTTTTGAGTCAGAGCTTTTATACATGTTGAGATTTCATTGAATTGAGGTGAACTGGATATTAAAGATGAACTGCACATTGCTATGCCTAAGACCACTCCAAAATTTTAACTTCTCATTCAGTCCAAACCACCAGAGTTTTCTCACTAAAAATTTGCTTGTGAATAAAACCTAAGTTCATTTTTATTTTAGTTAACAAATTTGAATTAATTCCATTTTTCCAAGTGTTACCATTAAATTTTGCACACAGTATCATAAAATAAACAGATAAAATTCAAAGGAATTATTTTACAGTCTATTCCTGCGAAGTAAATCTCCAGCATAATAAAAGAAACTACACAAAATTTTTGATATATATGTGCATTTGAAGGGAAAGGGGGTGTTCATAGCTTTACCTATATTTTCAAATATTTCCATGTCCCCAAATTGCTAAACAATAGGAATGTTAACCACCAAACCCTGCTGTCCTACACTATAGAATTGCCTCTGAGATGGTTTGCAATTACCATGTCAGATCATAGGTCACTTCTACAATGAGTTTAATCCTATGTTGCCTTGAAAACTAGTAGTTACATTTTCAAGTGTGATCTAATCCAAGATCTAAAATATCTGCCAGGAAATTTCTATAAAATTGAAATTATTTTTTCAAGTTCAATGCATTGAAAGCCTGCTCAAGAGACATGACAAGTAAGTGCAATGGGGACCTTAGATTGGTCCTGGAACAGAAAGAGAACAATAATGGGAAAACTTGTAAAATACAAATACAGTCTGCAATTTAATTAACAGCAATGTAACAACGATGGCTTCTTAGTTGTGATACTTATATCATGATGATGTAGAGTATTAACAATGGGAGAAAGTAAGGGAGGAGTATACAGCAACTCTGTATGGTCTTTGCAACTTTTCTTTATATATAAAAATATTCCAAAGTAGAAGTTCATTTTTGAAAAAACAAAAACATCTGCTTGAAAACTTTAACAAGGCTTAATCATTCATTCAATAAAAAATATATGGAGCATGCAGGCCCTGTTCTTTCTGCTAGACACATAGTGCTGAACAGAATAGATCCATTCCTACCCTTAGGGATCTAACAGTCTCGTTGGCAGGAAAGACATTAAACAGTCACAAAAAATGAACATAAATTGTAATTGCAGTCTGTAGTAAGTACCACAAAAGAAAAGCAAATGAGATGATAAAGGTGCAAAGCTGGAGAGGACTCTGAGATAATGACACTTAATATGAGACCTGAGAGAGAAGGAGCATCCAGCCAGGTAACTACACCAGAAAGAAGGAAGAACTTCTTCATGTGCCTGGAGGAGTGAGAGGACTTCAAATGTGTACAGCATGACACAAGCACAATGAGGGCTTTGGAGAGAGGGCCATCTGAAGAACCAGACCACACAGGAGCCTGTGAGCTGCATTCAGAGTTTTACAGTTTTCCAAAGAAATAAAGAAGCCAAAGCCGGGTGTGGTGGTGCAAGCCTGTAATCCCAGCACTTGGGAGGCTGAGGCAGGAGGATCGTGAGTTCAAAGCCAGCCTCAGCAATGGTGAGCCACTTAGCAACTCAGTGAGTCCCTGTCTCTAATAAAATATACAACAACAACAACAAAAAAAAAAAAAAGGGCTGGGGAATGTGGCTCAGTGGTTGAGTGCCCCTGAGTTCAATCCCCAGTACCAAAAAAAAAAAAAAAAAAAAAAAAAAAAAAAAAGAAGCCATGGAAGACTTCAACCAGAGGAATGGCATGATTCAATTAATGCTCTTAAAAGTTCACCATGACTGCTAGGGGGATGTGAACTAGTAAGAGCAAGACAAGCAGTGCCAGCTTCAGGTCCTCACAGTTCTTTTAAAAATTAAGAGGAAATAAAAGGTTCTCAACTTCTAAGTATATTTGCTCTAAAAGGCCTCAGAAAATAATAATGTCATTTTAGATGTGTATATCACTGCCTTAGAACTTGCCACCATAACTCCAGGAGGAAAGATGGTGCTTTTCTAAAGGGCTCCCAACTTCCTTGGTCTGGATCTCTTCTCTAGAATGTCTATAATTAAACATGGATGTGAACAAAATCACAAGATAAATACTAAAATTACATGACTTGAGTTTAGTAAGGTACCCACAGCAAAATAATGTAAGATTTACCACCCTTAGAATCTCGGCTTTCACAAGGCAAAAAGAATTTATAGTATGTCTGGTTTTCAAGACCATAAAAGCATTATTGACACCTCACTAATGCCATCTTGGCACTAGCCCAGGTCTAAATTTAGCAAATCCCAGACTGCAGAATAGTGTAATTTTCAATCCCTGTTTAAAATGTACAATGTTAAATGTCATCCTCAATTACTGTGCATTGAGTCTGAAGGAACTGGTTTGTTGCCCTCTCTGACCTAGAAAAAGAAATATGTCTTCCAAACTTGATGTAACCAGTGGCGCTTCAATAAAGCTTAATAAGCAGTATGCAGTGCTACCTGGAAACTCTTAAACAAAACTCTCTAGAGTCTCATACTCTAAACAAACAGCTGGATTTTCTTGCCTTGCAGGATTATACTGTACTTATAACCTCACTAAATATTGTCTAGCTCTACTCTAAGGGTTATCTGAACCATAGAAAGAATAGGTTGGATGTTGATTGAAGCCCATGATTTGATATAAAGCTCTGTGAACCAAATAGTCATTAAGTTGACTTTCAGCCAACTGTTTCTTTTCTCTGGAAACCATCCCTTCCCCAACAGTCAATAAGGTTACAGGAGACAGCCACTGGCAGCCAAGACTGGGTAACTTGACCTGGCCCAGACCACTAGCATCAATAAGATCAGAGTAAGCATGTGATACAAACTGGGCCAAAGAGTCGCTTTCCCTAGGAATCTGGATTTAGAAGTGAGAGATTCTTGCTCAATCTGTCTGCTCTCTTGAATAGAGGACATGTAAACACTGGAACTGCTGGCGGGGACTATTTTTGACCATTTGGACAAGGAAATAGAGAAAGCCAGCCTGCGGCAAGACAAGAATGGAGAATGCACACCAGAAAAAAAAAAAAAAGAGAGAGAGGGCAGCTTCCTGTTTCCCCTTCAACACTCTAGGACCTGATTCCAGCTTACACCAGTTTATCCCCGCCCTTACAACCCAGGAAAGAGTCCCCAGTATCCTTTCAAGACCTTCCATTTTGCTTAAGCTGGTTCAAGTGGAATCCTATGACTGGAAAACAAACAAGCCATCACTCACACCTCAGGTCTCTCCATTTCACTTACTCTCAAATAACTAAGAACCAACTTTCCCAAATTTCTTAAGCCAAGATCTCAGAAGGAATTCAATTCCAGCCTCACAAAGCAGACAAATGCAAATAATTGAGAAATGTTTACCCTGAAATGTTAAGTGGGAGTGTGGGGAGGGGGAGCAAGGCACAAAATTGTATGTGTATCACTATTATGGCTACACTATCATTTATATTTGTCAATAAATCAAGAAATGAAGTACTATATTCATTGGAAAGAAATTAATCAAAATAATAGCAATTGTGCTAGGGTCAAAAAATTATTTTTTCTTTTCTTTTATATTCCTCTGTGTCTATAAGTAATTAAATACTTTATTAAGAAAAACTTTATCAAACTAAAGCTCCAAAGACGGTGTAGAAATATGTAAATGTGTTTATAACACAATGATTTATTTTTTTAAAGTAGAACATTAAACAGCCTGTTATGTATGCTGCCATAAAAATAGCCAAAAAATGAACTGTCCCATTAACATTTCACAAATGAAAAGAACAATGCTGCTTCCAATAGACCATTCCAAAATTGACTCTCAGCCAACACTTCTCCACCTGTTTGCCCTTCATATCCTATCTTTACCCCCACCCCATTCCATACCACACATCTTCCAGTGGATTCCACTTGTCCCCTCTCTTCCTCTCCCATTTTGGTACCTGAATACCTGCAGATCCATCCTATCACTCATTGGGTCTAGATTTGTCTCCTTTCTTTTAGATTAACCTATTTTGAATAGCCTCATGACTTATTACCTCCAGTCCATTTAAAATAATCTGTCCCTAATGGTAATCCAGTAAGATTGCCCCTGTGTTTACACTAGACAAGCCACAAATGGATGTCTTTACAATTTCTATAACAGCAATTTTTAATAACAATTCAAAATACAATGTTAGACATGAAGGGAGATAGGTAGCAAACCATTTTACTTACAAGGAAAAGTGAACAAGGCTCTTTGAAGCCATGCAACCAATTCAATTGGTTTCCTCATAATCGTAACAACTTTTACACATTGAACTGGGCAGGATGCCAGACACTCAATATACATCATCTTACATAATTCTCCCAACTATGGTGGAAAAACTGTTATCATTGCTATTTTTTCGGGAACAACATTGTTGATCTGAGAGGTTAGGTTACTTATGCAAGTTTAACTTAAGTTTTCTTGGCAAGTAGCAGAGCAGAAGTCTAGACCAGCCTTCCTGTTGTCAGAGATTATAACCTTTGCTCTAGACCTCATGGTCTCAAGCCAGGTCTCTTAGACAAGCTATTGGGAAAAAATTATGTATCCAAGGACATTTTTTAATGCTAGGGATTAAACCCAGGGCTTCATACATACTGGGCAAGTGCTCTAACACTGAGCTACACCCCCAATCTCCAGAGAAAGTATATCTGAAACTTAATGAGAATCTAAGTGTTAGCTAATAGTAGTAGCTTATAATACAAATATCCAGTTTATTGTAAATTTATATCTTAAATGCAAAATACACATCAGAATAAACATTGCAAAAACATGATATACAATGATATTCAGTATCAACATAGCCTTTATATGTCCTAATTTAAAACTAAATCACAAAATAACTACTCAATACTATGAATCAATGATTCTTATTCATAACTGTTTACAAAATACTTCCTATTATGTACAAAAAAAGCATGAAGTTTATTCTCAAGATATATACAGACTATGAACAAGACTATATACTCATTGCATTAATTTTGCTATAATGCACTATAATTATAATTTACTCCAGTTAGGAGCTTAAGATTTATATTAATATTGTGCCATGAAGACCAATACAAAAGAGAAAGGGGACAAAACCACATTTTTTTCTTATTGTTCTAGTAAATTTATACTACTTTGTGTTCTTAAATTGCCTTTTTTGGTCCTCATTCAGACACAGAAAATCTTAAGAAGTAAATAAGGACACATAAAAGCAAAAGTTCCAACCAGTCAGGTGAAATGATCATAAAATATTATTTGGTGTATTCCCATTCTCTGAATAGGATCATCTGCTTGATTCATTCATTGCTGGTAATTTTTTTCTCTCCCTCCAGTCATTACTATCATATATATGCTCTTTATTTTACACTGTGAAACTAATTTAAAGTCTCCAATTTCTGTAAAAGAAACTGAAATCATTCATTCATTCATTCATTAGCAAAACAAACTTGACTGGGCACCAAAATGTACCAGGTATTTTGCCTAAAATGAAAATAAATAATGATTGGTTCCTGCCCTCCCCAGGCTCTGTAGGTCAGACGGTCTTGTGCAAGGCAAACAGCCTAAAATTGGGTGCTAAGTGTTGTATCCGAGGTGAGTTCGCAGCATTACAGGAGCACAGGGGGAGGGTTAACCCAGCCCAGGGCAATCTGAAGCTTTGCAGAGGACAGCACATTTAAACTGAGCCTTTAAAGATAAACAGGAGCTTTCCACAGAAAGGAGACCCAGGGAGAGGGAGCATTTGGGCACAGAACATGAAGACTATAATGTCATTAAAATAATGAGCTACTTGCTGATAAGACTATGACCAGGGTATGTGGAGACCATATGGGATATGAGATTAGAAAGAAGAGTTCTGTTTTTAAAAATCCAACAACTAGTGATTGGTTACATAGAGTAAAGTGGTTGCATATATGAAAGATTTTGCAACAATTAAAATTGTTATTGAAATATATAGACCAATTAGAGACATGTTTGATAAAAAAATAAAATCATGTGCATAAGTCTATGGATATAAAAAAAGGACTGAAATAATATGTACAAAACTGTTAACACTAATCACCTTGAGTGATGATATTATGAATACTTTTGTTTTAATCTCTCGTTGTGTCCCTATCTTCCAGATTTTCTTCATTAAGCACACATTATTTGGCAATTAGGGGTGGAAGGAAAGTGTGTACTAAAATTGAATAATGTAAGTTGGGCTCCAATTGTGGCATGCCTGGAAATATGGACTTCATTTCACAGAAAATGAAAAGCTATTCCAGGCTTTTGAACAAGAATGGGAAATGAACAGATTTGCACTTTAAGGGAGTAAATGTCATTAATGCATGACTACAGGATTGGAAAGACTTGAGGCTGGGCATAAAATGTAATGCAAAAAATTAATGAAGTCACAGGAGGGATGGAAAGCACATATTTGGGAGAGAAAGGACTGGTTAACTAAAAACAAAACAAGAGGAAAGAGCAGAGGTTGAGGATAAAAATAACTCCAGGTTTTCTAGCTCGGCCAACTGGTTGGATACAGATTTCAGAAGATAGAAAATAAAAGAAAAAGGAAAGGGCATGTCTTAGGGACAGAATGATGAATTTGGTTTAATGTGTGGCATGTCTACAGAACATTCAGGTAGGAATGCTAGCAGGAGGCTTGAAACAGGAGTCTGAGCTCAGAAAAATTGAACCAAGAAATATAAGATATGGAAGATGGTGAAGCTGTGGGCAAGCAGAGGGCAGAACTTGAGAAATGCTACATCATAACAGCCATCAGCACACTTAGAAAGCAAAAGAACCAGAAATGGGTAGCGTTCAATTTTTGATTGACACATACTATTTGTACATATTCAAGGTACAATGGGATGTTTTTGACTCATGTATATATTGGGTAGTGCTCATCTTAGGATAGTTTGCTTACCCATCACCATAAACTTTTATCATTTCTTTATGATGAGTGTAAATTCCTTTCCTTTAAAAGCAAGTAGAGTTCTTTTTTGGAAAGGAAATGGTCACAGCAAGTATCAGAGCAAGACCTGTTTTTTGTTTGTTTGGTTTGGTTTGGTTTGGTTTTTGTTTTTTTGGTTTTTTTTTTTTTTTTTTTTTTTTTGGTACTGAGGATTGAACTCAGGGGCACTTGACCACTGGGCCACATCCCCAGCCCCTTTTTGTATTTTATTAGAGACAGAGTCTCGCTGAGTTGCTAAGTGCCTCGCCATTGCTGAGGCTGGCTTTGAACTCGCAATCCTCCTGCCTCAGCCTCCCAAGTGCTGGGATTATAGGCGTGAGCCACCATGCCCGGCGCAAGAGCTGTTTTCTACCAATAGAAAACAACCACAGAACCTGGTCACTGATGTTGATCAGTAGGATTTAATTCATTACACAGCCTCCTATACAAACATGCACAAAAAAGGTTCCCTCAAAAAATATCAGTAAAGAATGTAGTAAAACAAATGAATTTATCCTTTCTCTTGACTTATGGAAATTAATTTCATATCATAACAAGTGATCACCACCTCCTATATTTCTAGCTGACTTCCACTCATCTTTGATCCCATTGAAACTTCCAACCCATTGATCCTATTACCTTTCCACTGTCCCTAACTACCTTGATTTCCTGTCTCCTCTGCTTATACCAAGTTTAAATCCCAAGGTCAATCATTATAATAATGCCTTGTTTATATACAACTCCTTTGCCCTTATTATTTTATTACACTCAGAAAATAATCTGCAACTCTGGTTGAGACAAATCCTTGTCTCCACTTGCTCCTGGTCTTTGCCATGTCAATGAATAAAGCAACCTGTTGACCAGTCTTACTTTAAATTTGTGACCAAAAACTCTAGTGGACCCTTAAGGTTGCCAGAGAAACTTTGTATATTTCCTCAGCCCATTTATCCTCCTCTTTTGTTTTAAATATATACACCTTCTTTCTCCAATCTCTGCCATTTCTCCCCCATCCTCTCACTCTCAGTTGATAGCTTTGCTTCCTATTTGGAGGAAGCTAAAACAAGAACTTCAACAGACACCCCCATCTCAGTTACTCACCTTCCAGAGCCTGCCCCACACACTTTGGCCTACCTAAAGTGATGTCCCTTCTCTTTCTTGTACACTAGATTCCATATTCTATCTCTACAACATCATTAATTGTAATTCTCTATTGAATCATTTTCCTTTACATGCAAACATTGTTATTTCTCCCATCTTTAAGAGGAAAACAATTTTTTTCTTAGCCCTATGACCTTCATTTCTTCTCTTCCCCTGTGCACATTTTGCTTAAAACTCCTAGAAGAGACATCTATACTCAGTTTTAAATTTCTCCTCCAATTATCTTTTACATACATTCTAATACACGTCATCCCATCTTACCTGCTCTTGCCAACGTTCTTGTCAAGATCATCAGTGACTCTCAATTTCCAAACTCAAGCTCAGTCATCAGGCTTTACTGTATTTGACCTTCAGACATCACTGGACTCAGCTAATCCCTTTTCTTCACAGGCTTCAGAGCATCACATGCTCATCGTTTTCCCCTATCTACCTGGGAGATCCTTCTTAGTCTCTGTCAATGGTTTCTCCTCTTCTTCCCACCCTCTGAATGTCAGAGTGTCCCAGGGTTCAGTCCTTATTCTCTTCTCTTTGCTACACAAATTTGTTCCTTGGTGATTACATCCAGTCTTGAATACCACCCAAATGTTGGCAAATTCCTAATCTATATCTCCAATCAGACATCTCCATACCCCAAGCTTACTCTACATCCCCAATACATTTAACATTTCTACATTATCCTTATACCCTGCCCCCTGCTCCCAAACTTCTCTACCTTGAAGCCGTCCACACTTCTGCCAACAGCAATTCAAACTTGGTTAAACCAGAAAACAGGGGTCAATTTTTATTCCCCTTTCTTGCCAATACCATATCTAGTCCATCAATAAACCCTACTGACTCTAAGTTCAAATACATACAGAATCTGACCACCTATCGCCACCTCTATTGCTATCACTCAGGCTCATGCCAACATCTTCTCTCACCCAGGTTATTGCAATAGCACTCTAACTAGGCATTTCCACCCCAGGTACAATAGAGCAGTCAGACTGATCCTTTAGAAAATTAATTGAAGTCATAATACTGTACTTTCAAAACCCTACAAAGGCTCCAATTCCTTTCAGAGTATAAGCCAAATGACTTAAGATAACCTATAAGGCCTGACTTTCTCTGAGCCCCTGTATCCTCAATAACCTCATATCCAGTCACTCTTCCTGTTGTTCATTCTACTTTTCCATGTAGGCTTCCTTGTTCTTTATCAGGTATGCCAGGCACACTGTACCTCAGAGCTTGGCACTGGCTGATCCTACTACCTGGAATACCTTCCCTCTGACATCCATATGACTAACACCCTCACATCCTTCAGGTCTTGGCTCAATTGTTAGTTCCTCCATGAGGTCTTACCTGATCACCCTATTTAAAATTGCGACTATATCTAACACCCAGAATTTTTACCCTATCTATTCTGTTGCAATTTTTTAAAATACCATGTATCACCTTGAAAATAAAACTTCATTTATTATCTTGTTTCTTATCACTAGAATTTGAAATCTGAAAAGGAAAATATTTTCATCTGTTTTGTTCACTGATGTATTCCTGGTATATAGGAGGTGCTCAATTAATACATGTTGAGCAAATTAATCTATTTTCTTCCAGACCACAAGTAACTCAAGGAAGTCACTATGCTTTGATCATCTTTGTACCCTTATTTTTATATCTATACTCATGCTCAATAACTCCTTGCTAAATTGAAGGGGATATTTTAAAAGTGGCCACTTACCCCATAAAATTTCCTCCATGTCTCTGAATCCTATTATAATTCTTTATTCTTCAGCCTGACGACTATAATTTGTTCTGGACAAAGTACAAACTTGGCAGCAAGATGCATTAACATGAGGCTAGTCTCCAATGCACTGTGCTCAGAATGGTTCCCCACCTACCTCCAAAAAGGTAAATGACACCAATATCAAGAAATCATCCCTCCTGAAGATCTCACATGTGATCAGTCAGGAAGTGGAAATGTCACCTTGCCTTCACGTACTATATATCTGCCACTCTAGATTTTTTCTGAATATATTGCTCCAGACCTTCTCCAAGCTCTTGCTCATTCCTGGTAACAGCTAAATCAATTGACCATATTACACTGGTTTGCTTCAATGTGTTTGTTTACTAGTTGAAGACTGCATTAAGGGCAGGATTATTTCATGGTGCTTGGTTGCCTGGCCCTCTTCCAACTTTCTCCTCTCCCAGTCTCTCACTGTGTAAAATGGCAATCTCTCTCTGCCTCTGAAAGCATGAATGTCCTAAGAATTATTTGACTATCCCTTAATTCTCTGTTCTTGTGAGATTCTCTGCCTTCACAGTTTGAACTCTGTGGCCTGAATTTAGGCAAGTGTACATCACAAGTAACAGTGCCAAATGCATCTTTATTCCTTTTAGCTTCCAGTTACAGCCTTGGTCAATGTTCTTTCCTTTTTTGTCCTGTTATTGTATTGCAAATGAAACATGTGCAGCTATTTGAGCAAGTACAAAAATATAATATGAACATGTCCTTATCTAAAATGTCACTTTTCCAGCATTCTTTCTGGTTTGTTCTTCGTTAGCTAAAGTCCCATTGTCATAAAAATTATAGTAATAAACCACCCTAAGTCTTGTAATTTTACAGACATATTCTACATTCACTTGGTGACCAAAATTCGATGGTTCCTAATTAAAATATTCAAAGGTGAAATTCAGGTAATTTCCACAAGATATATTAATGTTTTCACTTAAATTTCTAGGGTTAAAAAGATACCCTTTGCCAATGTGGGGGGGAGAGAAGAAATTTTTGAGGCTATAGTACAAAGACTTCAAAGAGCTTTCCACAGCGTGTTATTTTCTTTCCAGAAAATTCTAGCACTATATAATTACTTTTGTATGGAAAATGAATAATGTAAGCCTCTACTGCTAAAAACAGCTAGACAGAAACCATCCAAAGCAGATAGGCCTTTCCTGAAACCAAATGAAATATTAAACTAGAAAATAGCTGTGTGAGACTGGCCCGTGGAATAAAGCTCTTGAATTATTATTCAAGAGCAAGCATAGAAAGTTACATGAAAAAATAAAGTATTTTCTCCTCTATGTGTCAGGATTTGCGTGAGTCCACAGTTTCACGGAACATGTAATGTTGATGCCACACCAAAATGTCACAGAAAAATACCAATCAGAAATGCGTCTGGGAGCTTCTCAGGCTTCTGGTTAAAAATAACAGTAAAAACATCAATTAAGATCCACCTATTGCGACAGAAATGCATTGATAAAGAAAAAGCGAAATCCCACCTGCATGGAAATTAAACCGCAGCTACTCCCCCAGTTCATAAGAAAAAGAGCTTCATCTCTCGGTGCCTGGTAGAACTAATCCCAGCCAATACAGTCAGTGGGTTTGTATGCTGGGGGAAGGGGACTGCAAGCAGTGAACCCTTCATAGCACCCCCTACACACAAAAAACTCCCGAAATGTGAGAGCATCCGCGCGCCGCATGGCCTCGCTTAACCGGAAGAAAGCTGGTACCGAACAGAACAGCCTCCTAGGGCTCAGAGGTGGCCGCGACGTGCGGCGGGGGTGGGTGGCCGTGTCGTGCCTCCCTCTCTCACCCACCCCCTGCCGTTTGCACGGATGGGTCCCTCCCTCAAAGCTTCAGGACTCAGGGACCTGAGCAGGATCTTATCTTTATCCAGAGTTCAGAACCTCCCCGAAACGTTTTATAGGTAATAATTCCCGCGCTGGCAACATCTCAGCAGCCCTGAGTGAACAAGCTGACCCAGCTGGCGGGAGCGGGGGGTGGGGGGGACCCACGTCTGGGTCGGTCGCCCCCGCCAGCTCCACCCCCAAGTCTCTCCACAGTCTGTGTCCCCAGCGCCCCCGTGCGCACCCTGGCACCCAGTAGGGCCTTTCAGAGAGTGTAGCCCTAGGGTTGACTGGACGCTAATTGAACAGCCATGTTAGCCTCCTCCAGGCGTAAATCAGCCCGGGGCGAGCGGGCCAACGGCGATCGAGAGAGCTCGCCAGGTCCTCTCCGCACCTCCGCCCCCAAGACTGCGACTGTTCCCAAACTCCTGGGCGCAACCCGCCAGAGCCCCGTCGCTCCTCAAGGTTCAGCACCGAGGACAGCAGACATACTTTTCGTCTCAGTGGTCCCCAAGGCCAGGAGAGTGGCGATGACAGCACAGGCAAGGGCTGCAGGTGTCGGGACCCCTCGCCCTTCCGCACCCCGGGGGCACCCCTGAGCGCCCACCTCCCCTCCGCGCCTCGCGCAGGGCTGCCCCACGGCGTCTTACTTTTCTGACTGGAGTAACCCGGGTAATAGCCATAGTAGCCGGTGATCCGCAGAATGCGGTCCTCGATGGTGGCCACCCCGTTGGGGGCCGCTTTGACGTCCATAGAGAGCGCGGGGCGGCGGCTCCGGGCGCGGCGGGGCGGAGAGCGCAGCGTGCGGCCCGGGAGCTGGTGCAGGTGCCGCCGCCGCCGCCGCTGGTGCTGATGTTGCAGCTCGTGCTCCCGCGCCCCGGCTCTGACTCCACCGCCCGGCGCAGCACCGGCTTCGCATCACAGCAGCGGCGGCGGCGGCGGCGGCGGCGGCTGCGGCGAAGCGGCCCCCACTCGGGCCGGCCTCTCGTCACCCTGGCAGCTCTCCCGCCCGTCACCCTGCACTCCGCTGCCCGAACAGCGCCCCCTCACCTCCGACGCCCACCGGGGTCAGGGACCGGTGTGGACTCCCCACCTGGCCGCTGATTCTCATCATTAACCCTTGGGCGTCCCTTCTCCAAAGAGTGGACACCCCCAACTCCACTGAGGGAAACGGTGTTTGATGCGGGGGCGTGAGAGGAGAGAAGGTGAAAGGGTGGCCTGGGGCTCAGGGGCAAGAGTTGGGAGTAGGAGAAATCCAAGGGGATCTAAGGGCTTTTAGATGGAGAGATGTGCACTCTCGCATGGGAGAGGACACTTCTGGGGTGGCCCCGGCCTTGATCCACTCTTGGAATCTATACCACCTGGGGTCTGTTGATATGCAAGTGCTCGTAGGCGTTAATCAACTCTTGTAATTTGCCTAGACCATCAAGAGTCTTTTTTATTTTTAAAAAAGAAGATAAAAGAAAAAAAGAATCCCCAGCAGGTTGTAATGTGGAGTGGTTACCCAGGTTTTGTGGACAGAAAGGTTTTAAGAGTTCAAACCTCCAACTCTGACAATCCATGCGGACACTCCATCATCCTATTGAAAACATCAAGGCTTGGGAAATGTACCTGTGCACATCATGTTTGTTTTGCCAAATCCAAACGCTCTATGGAGAAATGATTTTTCTCCTTTATCACCAAAACCATCAGAAAGGAGGCCCTTCCGACTGTACATATCTGGATGCGTGAAAGTTTTAGCTACAGTCTAGAGACTTTGTTTCAGAGCAGAACGTTTTCAGAGCTGTGTGATCCTGGGGAACATTGCCCCTCGGGTGCAGCAACTCAGAGATGCTTCCTCTATTCACACTTTGCAGGCACAGCTTCCTAAATCTTCAAAATTTCCTCTCATAAAGGAAATGTTGCATGTTTGTTAGTGGTAGGTATGGGACAGGTGTGTGTGTGTGTGTGTGTGTGTGTGTGTGTGTGCGCGCGCGCGCAGTCCATCGGTTTAGAGGTCACTATGTCCACCTTCCATGCAGAGCCACTTTAAGATGTTCCTGCCAATTTTCACATTTCTAAAGCTTAAGACAGAAAGAAAAAGAAAAAAAAATAAGTCAAATTCAGGACCTCTCTCAGAAATGTCCAAAGAACCAATCACACCAGTCTGTCTCCATGCAATTTCCCCATTGTGTGTGGGCACTTAGAGGAAATAAATATGCAAACTTATTAGAAGATGAATTAGGTTTAAACATGTGAACATGAAGTATTAATTTTCACAAAGTATTGAGTGTTTTCATCCAGACACAAAGCCTAGCACAGCATCTTGAGAACAGAGTGAATCTGGATGATTGTGGCTGGAAGAAAAGTTCATGAAGGAACAATTTTCTCCCACACCTGCTTTCTGGGTTAGGAAAGAAGGGTAGAAGAAATTGAAAATTCAAAGGAACAAAGAGGAAAATAAAACTCTAGTACAATGGTAGCAGCCAAATATTTAAGGCAAAAAATGAAAACTTATACCTTTATACCCCCTCTCAAAGTAATTTTACCACAATTTTGTTAGTTTGTTATTTCTGTAGCAAACCTTATGTAAAATGTATACGTTGCACATAGGAAAATATGTTGGTTGTGTTAATTTCAAATGTCCCTTTTGTTTAAAGTTTCTGTAAAACATCATTTGCCCATATTCATCATAATATATAGCTATAAATGAGCTATACATGCATTCAGTAAGAGAAAAATTAGGAAATAATTCAAGCAGAAACCTTGTAATATAAAAAGAATATGAATATGCAGAGTTTAAATGCAAGTGGTTTTGTCCCATCCATGTTTATAACTTGCCTTGCCACAATTAATACATTTAAATTCTTTTATTGCCTTTTCTTTGTGTGGGGCCTACTGGGCTAGAACTCAGGGGCACTTTACCCCTGAGCTACATCCCCAATCCTTTCTTTTTGGTTTTTTTTTTTTTTTTTTCCTATTTTTTATTTTGAAACAGGCTTTTGCTAAGTTGCTGAGGGTCTCACAGTGTTGCTAAGGCTGGCCTCAAATTCATGATCTGTCTCAGTCTCCCGAGTTGTTGGGATGGACTGGCCATATATATTTAAATTCTAAATTGTACTTATTTTGTTAAGTTATTACCTTATTCCTAGTATTCGTTTATTTTCAGAAATTTCCAGAGAAGCTCATACAAATGTGTTTAACTAGACATGATCTTTCATACAAACAGCAAATTCAACATATATTTAAATAATATAAACATTATACCCCCAAGTATTAATGCTTTCTAAGAAATATATATATATATATATACACATACAGAGACTGAGCTGGAATTAAAATTTGATATCAGAGCACTTTACAAACGTTTTTGTCATCATCTGTAACAAGGTAAATGTAAATGATAAATATAAGCAGTTGCTGTAATGTAGGACACTTTTTATGGAGGAAACTGAAATCCTACAATCATAAATTGATCATCAGTAAAAGGTAAATTTCTTGTAGTGGTAAGCACTCATTGGCATATGTGATAGAAGGTTTTGACCTCTCAACTGTTATTTTTACACATCATTTTTAAATTATAGAAGTTATTTTGAGGAGAGGAGAATTTTAAAATATTTATATATGCTTAGATGCTCAGTCTACCAGTTTCACAAATCCAAATACAAAAGTTCAATTTTATAAAATGTGAATTGTATATTTGAAAGAATGAAGAAAAGATATAATTTAGCAAATAAAAATTGGAAATAGCTGTTTAATTCACAAAAGGATTCATCTTGGTATCCTTTTACATTGACCTTTGTCACTACAAATCATTTACAAAATTTCAGTGTGTGCAACTTTTAAGGAATATTTTTGATACATTAAGCTAATAACATCTGTCTGTGGTTAAAAGTGAGTTTTGAAACCTGGACCATATTTGTTTTTAATCATCTGATCAAGTCAGACTAGATATCTTAAAAAGGCAAATCATTTGTAATATAGTTCATGTGATGGGCATCTACAATTCTTGTGTCTGATGCTAAAATAAACATACAAAGTAATAATCTTAAAAACCAAATATGATCACGGGGTACGAATTCTATTCAGATAAGCAATCTGTCATAAAATCATTTAAAATGTACATTAAACTTTACATTTTGAAAGGGCTACTAAAATAAGATTCATGGAGTCTTGTCTTCCTTACTGTTATTCTAAGCATCAGAAGATCTTAGTTTAAGTCCTCTTCCCATGGCAGAACATAGTCACTTATCTTTCTGGCTCCCTATTGGAAGTTACAGATGAAAGATGCTGACAGGAAGGGAAATGACTTTTCTCTTCTGGGAAGTTAATATAGTGTACCTACCTCCTCAGGCTAAAAGGAACTTGGCTGCTTGAAAAGCCAAGCAAGTTTAAGGTTTTTTTTCTATCTGAGGGCAAATTTTGCCTTGTAAAATCATTGGCTTTGTTCACAAAGAGTTGACCCCAAGTATTTTACACAATATTAATGTTGAAAAGCATCTGACTTCTAGCCAACCCAGTGAAAAGAAATGGCTCCTGAGAAGGAAAATTTGTCTTAATATTCCATTTTCAGGAAAGCAGTTTTGAGCGTCTATCAAATTGCCATCGGTCCCATTGGAAGTGTTGATTTTGTATTCCAGTGTTAGGCAATGGCAGGCGTTAACTTACCTTTTGGCTGAACGGGGTGGGGAGCCCAGCACTCTGGAGTCTGTCTGATTAATTAGGGAAAAGTCCATTCTTCATTGACTTCAGATGCCTAGCCCTTCCCCAGGACTGTCTTTTGAGGCTTGACTCTATGGAAATGTGTTAAATGTCTTTGAAGGTTTTAAGTAATTTCAACAAACATTAAAATTTTAGAATTTTCTCATGGCTTCTCTTTCTCTGTGTCTCTGTTTCCAACTACCTCTGTGTCTCTGTGTCTGTCTCTCTCTATCTCTTTCTATCTTTCCCTGTTTCTTTGTGTTTCTCCCTCTCCATCTCCCCTCTTTTTTTCCCCCTCAGCAGAATAGCACAGTGGTTTGGAGCAAGGACTTTGGAGCCAGACTCCCAGAAATCATGTCTGATTTCATAATTTTCTATCTAGGTTACCATGGGCCAATCTCTTGAACTATCTACAACTCAATTTTTTCATCTTCAAAATAAAAATAGTAAAGCTATTGTACTTATTTTGTGGAAGCACTGTGAATATTAAATCATTTTTATTCATAATGAGCATACAGCAGTGACCATCACATAATAAGCATCACAAATACTATTGTTTTATTTTATGCAAACAAAGAACCTTCGGAGTTTTGGTTTCCTCCTTTGTAAAATGAGCTCATACTCTTTACCTGTTAGTATTGCCGTGATAGTTAAATGAGATAATGTATAAAAATAGCTTACCAAAGTCAGTCACAGAGTAGATACAGATTATTATTAATTTCCTTCTCCCAATCCCACCCCAGTTCTGTCCATTATTTATTACTGAAGTTAATTCACACTTGAACATTTCATTCAAATTGTTGGGAATTTCTCTGTGGCAGTTGCTTTCCAAATCTCTTTTAATCCTTTCAACAATGAAAATAATCACAGGAGGCAGGTCTTATGTGCCAGTGGGACAGGTGAGTCTCAACAAAGAGGAGCTGCTCCTTGTCAACAGTTCTTCCTGTCCTTGGAGGAACCTTGGGGACAGGAAGAGTAGCTTCAGAATGGGAGGGGGACAAAGACTGGTGGTCCCCAGTTGTGGGCAGAACCCAATTTCCTGCTGGGTGGTAACTGTACCCCAGGGAAGTGCAGCAGTCTCAGAGGGACCTCTATGTGGTGAGCTACTGGAGACTGGACCCCTGGACTTCCCACCTTCAGCAATGAGTCTGGTGCCCCAGCTTATCCAAAGCAGCAGAGCCACCAGCCCCCGAGAAATCACGTGTAGACTTGATTAATATACAACTCAACAGTACCCAGTGGACTGAAGACTCAGCAGCATCTGCCTGGGGTTTGATTTTAGCCAAAGATCTCCCCTGATTGCATAACCCTGCAACACAGGAACCCCTATAATACTGAGATTGCATTTCCCACTACGTCTATTGGAAATGGGAACTCAGAGTAAGATTTACAGTAATCTAAAGAAAATAAAGACTTTTTAAAAACCTTTTCTGAACAGCTGTGTTGTTGGTGGTTATATATTCAAACCTGCTACATACTCATTTTACAAATAAGCCTTCTGTAATTTAAATGTCTAAAAATGCTAGACATGCCACAATCTCAAACCTGCTGCATATTATTTATCACACAAGGTTTTCTGTAACAGTAACTGCTAAAAAATGCCAATCCTGCTGGGGTAGTCATTAGTACTATTTGCCAAATACTAATGGTCTTCCCGCATTTTAGCTTTAGTACACGACTGCACTTCCTGCCCCCTTGTGGTTATTGGAGGCTATGTGACTAATTCCGGTGGTGAAAGAAAAAAGGAACAATTGTCATCCCAGCCAGAGCTGATACAAAACACTTGAATTCTCTCTTTTCCTTCGTCATCATGACCATCAATATTCAAGATGACTTTGACACAGAAAAAATAAAGTTACTGAAAAAAATCAAAAGAAGTTTGAATTCCTTCCATACACACATTTAATTTTGAAATCCTATTCTCTTTATCCTTTGTTTTTCAAAAACATATATGTTTAAGTATCACCAGTTCCTAAAACAATTTATCCATAAGCCGTCCAGAAGGCAAAATAAATTGTTGGAAAGAAACATTATGAATGGAACAGAAATTAGAGAGAATAGAATGCATCAATAGGACAGAGTCCAGAATATATGCTCAATACATCCACATCTTGAATGGTAACTGTTGCCAAAAGCAATTTCAGGCATGACTTTGCCTTTTGTTTCAAGAACTTATAATTTGCAGGAGATAATATTCACAAAGTTTTATTTTACCATTCTTTTCAACATCTGTGATACCCATCAACAGAATTTGCTCTTCAAATACCCTGAGACCATACAGAAGCAATAAGCTGGACATTTATCTCTCTTTTTTTTTTTACTATCCAACTGATACTAAAGGAGATCCCTAACTTTCCAGAAAGAGCATCCCTCTCAAGTGAGGAGCTAAAATGATTGTATCAAACACTTTTCATTTTCCCTCACTTCACCTTTGGAACAACTAACTCTGTGTGGATTCCCATCAACTTCAAACAAATGCATCCTGAAGCATCTCACCTCTTGCCAGTGCCTTGAACCTTTAGCCTTCTGTCCTGGTGGCTTCCCTAATGATGCTAAGACATAAAAGTACACCTACGTGGCTCAAGCTTGTGTAACCTAAAAGTGTGGAAAACAGACATAATGCTGGGCAAACCTGTGATAATGGGTGATAGGAGATGGGGTATAAATTATTCTCCATTCTATTTGAATATACTACCCTAAGCTGTCACTCACACAGCTTCTTGCCCACAAGATCAAGTGAACAGTCAGATTGGTCAGTCTGAATGCTAAATTGTGGTTGGCTCAGTGACCTGTTCTCATAAATATATACACTGGTACATAAACCCCTGCCTCTGCTTCAAGCTCTATTTTCTGCAGAACCCATGTTAAGATTCTAATTTCTGAATGAATCAAACATTATTACCCCATGTAAATATATAACTATATGACTGGTGGGATTCTACACTATGTATAACCAGAAGAATGAGAAATTATACTCCATTATATATGATTGTCAACGTGCATTCTACTGTTATATATAAGTTACTAAAACAAATTTTAAAATTATATTTAAAAAAGATGCTAATTTCCGGTCTTTCAACTTGGTCACTGGCACATGTCCCAGTTCCACCAATCACATCACCAACCCCAAATTCTGAATTAGAAACTAAGTGGAGAAATCAGGGGCCGTGTGAGCAATGGATAGCAGCAACTGAGACAGTGGTTGTGCCCACCGTTTCCAGTGTCCGTGACAATAGTAGAAGCTGTGCAAACACCCAGTTGAATATTCCCATTGTTGAAATTATGAGTTTGGTTTTCTCCTGTCATTCATAAAGTCATGGTAGAACTTGAGAACTTGGTTGGTTCAAATTTATGCTCCCCCATAGCATTGTCCTAGGGAAGGCCAATCACATTGAAGTCTAGCAGACTCTGGAGATGTGCCTTGAGGAAACCAAAGTCCTCTTCTGAATGCCAAGGCATAAAAAAAGCCTAAAGCAGTATTCATTTTCACCACTAGTTCACTGAGGGCATTCATCACAGCATTATTGATAATAATGAAATAATGGAATCAATCCAGTTATCCAAGAAATAGGGAAATGGTTCAGCAAATCACAATGTATCCATTGAATAGACTATTCATAGGAATTATAATTATAGCTATAAAGACTATGAAGCAATGAAGATAATCCTATGTTATGGTATTAAGTGGTTAAAAAAAGTACAACTCCAGATCATATATGGACATCTACAATTACATATTTGACTTAAAAAGATTAAGATAGTCAAAAGTAAATAAGTGATCATAAGAGTACAGGATTAATGGTAATGTTGCATTTTCCAAATGTTCTGAAAGATCATTTAGCTGTTGGGATGAACACATACACCCATGAAAAACCCTAAGGCCCTTTTTTTATTCTCCAGTATGTCTGGTTTTATGTGCACTGTGCTGCAGCATGCTGCCTGCCTGCACATTAATCTCTTCAGTAATTGCAATTATCTCCCTTCCAGTGAATGTGATGAAGTCTGACTAAAGGTCTCTAATTCTTCAGTCTCTCCATGTTCTCATAAATAATAAAACAGGGATCCATGACAACAAGTACATAAAAAGTTTTGTGAAATCTCAAAGTAGTCCTAAAGTCTTACGATTCTTAAGACTAATAAAGTGCTCTAGCTACACAGTTGTCTAGATACAAGTATTATTTGGTTCTACACAGTAGAACAAAGTGATAAGATAAGAACACCCACGCCTGGATTGTTCTTACTCGGGCAAATGTTCCTTCATCACTTAGTGTCTCTCATTTTCAGATATTTCTAAAGAAGCCTTCTCTGATGACCCTGTCCCCTCTTCTAGAGGAGCCAGGTATTTGCTCCAACCGAGCTCTTTGCTTGCTGGATGGTCTTTTCTATGATGCATGCTTAAGTTGTTCCAAGGGAGAGGCCACATTTTGTTCACCATGATATGAGCAGGGCTTCTTGGAGTGCCTGATATATTTAAGAAATTAAATTGATTAAGGACCAAAGAAATCATTGCAAGCTTTCATCAGCAGACTTGGACCCTTTTCTCCAAGTAGAAGCAGGATGCAGACACTCATGAAAGGCTGACTTATCTCAAGACCAGGAAAGTAATAATTTGCCCAGTGAAAATGTATAAATGAGGAAAACCAGGTTGCAGAGCCTAAGTCGATGGTTCAGAAGAAGCCCTTCCATGAATCTGTGGCAGCTCTTCTCATTTTATTGGGTCATCCTTTCCATGACACTGGATAATGCCAGCTCCTGCATGGCTTTCTGATAGTTCCAAATGACAATCAGATCAAATCTACCCTTCCACCCTTCCCAATCAGATCATTTGCCTCTCTTCTTCCTTTTCTCTCTTCCTCTGATGAAACCTTGGGCTAAGAGGACAGAAGAGATGCCCATCAAGAATTCTGCTAAATTAAATCAAAACCCAAGAAAATACCTACTTTCCACAGTCTGTGTGAGCTATATTTCTGGTACTATTGATACCTGCTTACTTTCCATTGGCATCTAGTCAAGTTGAATCGTTAGCCCTCATCTTTTGAAAGTGGGGAGCAGGGTCAGAACATATACATATATATATATATATATATATATATATATATATATATATATACACATATGCACACATACACATATGTGTGTGTATACACACACATATATATAAAAGATAAAAATATATACATATATATACACACATATATGTACATATATACATATGGTTTATTTTCTTTAGATATAAATAAATGAAGGAATTAAGTATTTTTATGAGGTTGATACTTAAATAAATCAAATAAATTAAATATTATATTAATTAAATTAAGTATTATATAAATTAAATTAATTAAATATTATATAAGGTTGATACTTTCAACATTCCCTGCCATAAAATAACATGGGCTCAATCTGACAAATCTTTGGGGACTTATAATTAGGAGGTTTGAGTCTTCTTAGTCTTCTACTATCATATTCAGGAGACTTGTTTATGCATTTTTTTCACTGACTTAGGTGAAGAAATCCACAGGGCATCCAGAAGGTGATGAATACATGTCACTCTGCTTCCTTTTTCTCTAACTCCATCCCTTCATTGTACTCTACTCTAAATTCCACTAGGACTTTCTTACCATTGCAGTAGTGTCAAAATTACATTCCTACTGCCTAGCTTTTAATGAAAACCAAATATATCCAAACTTTAGTAGCTTAAAACAACAAGAATTTATTACTCTTCATGATCGATTGGTCATCTGGGTGGCTCTACTGTCCTTGCCAGGCTTGGCTGGGCTCACTTACACATTTGTGATCAGCAAGTAGATCATCTTGGAACTAAATAGTCTAGGTTGGTCTTTCTTACATGTCTACCTGGGCCATATTTTCTCATAATAGCAGGCTAATCCAGGATTGTTCATGACTTGAGCAAAGTTCTAACACTGAGTCAGGTATGCAAAGACTTTGAAGATTTGGACTCAAAACTTACACTCTATTCTTTCTTCCATTTTATATCAGTCAAAATAAGATATAAGACTGTTCCAGATGGATCCATATATTCTGCTTCCTGAGGGGATTGCTGCAAAGAATTGTGGCAATTCTGGATTCTACCACATCTAACCAATGTAACTCAATGCCAGTGTTAAGCAAGGTGACCAGAAACTTGATGAAAATATCCTTTCTGCAGAATGTGACGTTTAAGAAAATTCTTTCACTCCAAACAAGCAATGTCATCTTCCAATCATGGGTTAACTGAAGCTTAACTTCATTAAACAAAAACTAGTATTAAAAGGTTACCTGTGACAATGAGATTTGGTCTGAATAGAAACCACAGGCTTTTGCCTGGCATGTAGTTCCAAACCTTCTGACTTCAAAATGGGGAGTAAAAAGTCAAACACCCACACAGGCTGAGATGCATAATGTTGGTACAATCAGACACAGAACAAAGAATTGCAGTGAATTTGACTCAGCGGGGCTGTTCCCTTAACCATGATAAAAAGTGGGGACCTGGGAAGTTAGGACTTTCACTGTGCGTACCCCCTGTGGGGCATTTGTCACAATTTATAGCAAAAATCTGATTGACTTCTCTCCCCCACTATATTTCTAGCTTCATAGAAACACAAAGAAATCTTTTAAATCCACACTTCTTGTGTATAATGCAGAACGTGGCTGTTGAAGAAAACGAGAGGGAGGGAATTATTTCTGTGACTCAGAAAAAGACTAACCAAATATAACCACATTTGTATTTTTAAAATGTCTATTTGCAACCAAATACTCAAAGATTCTGCTGTACACAAAATTATAGAAGTGCTAGGTGAAAATAAGTTTTCTTAAAAAACAGAAAACACTGCTTTCTATTCAGCTTAAATTGAAAAGAAGTTGATGGTGATGAAATTGTAACCCAGAGGAAAAAGGGCTAAGAAATGAAAGATTTTTGACTAACAAATGAAGAATAATTCCTTGAATCAAAAAAATAAAACTTTCATCTAAATGTTTAATTTATAATGAAACACTTAAGAATATACGTCTATTCAATATTATCTACTTCGTTGCTCACTGGTCCAAAGATCCAAGAAGCTCTTTTTATATTACTATAATTATTTATTCCCAATCTCATTCTAAAAATAATTGAAGTGGGGCTGGGGTTGTGGCCCAGCGGTAGAGCGCTTACCTAGCATGTGCGAGGCCCTGGGTTTGATCCTCAGCACCACATTAAAAAATAAATAAAACAAAGGTATTATGTCCAACTACAACTTTTTTTTAAAAAAAATTGAAGTGGCTTATAGAGAGACTTCTTGCAAGATTTAAAGTAACAATAATAAGCAAGTAAGGAACTTGGAAGAAAGTAAAATTAAAAGTAGAAAAATAGCAACCAGAAAATGAAATAAGAATAAAGTCAGCAAATGCCATGAGGACCAATACATTTTTCTGGAAGCAGAAATAATTTGGGTTGAGGCTTCCTAGACACCAACCAGAGAGGAACCTGTGATTTCTAACACACTTTCCAAGGTCAGAGCCTCAAAAGAAAGTCAGAGAAGCACAAATTATTCCTGAAGTGAACATTGAGAGCAAGTTTTCCAGGCATGTTCCTGAGAGGATCCCGTGCAATGTTCTAAGCATAGCCTGAACATCCACAGAAAGGTACAAAAACCTAGTACCAGGTGGGACAATGCTAAATCACTGTTCAGCACAATCACAGTGACAGTGCACATCAAACACAGCATCTTCTCACCATTCTTCACTAATCCAAAACCAAAATTTGGAGACTAGCAGCCTAACTATCCTTCAGGGAAATCTCTGTAATTACTGATTCTCTCAAATGCATAGCTGGTAAATATCATCAAATCCTGTAGATAGTAGTTCCCTGTAGGTCTTTCTCCTTCAGTACTGCTAGTCAAGGATAGGTAACCCTGCTTTCAGCCTACATTATCACACAGCCTTCTAGCTTATTTTGCCCTATCAGAAACTTTTTTCCTAACCACAGTCTATTTTCTCTCTCTAAAACAAAGCTCAGCTCAAAACCCCTGAATGGCTCAACAGGGTGCTTAGCATGAATCCCACTCCCCTCATCATTGAATGCATGTTTTCGGGCCCCCAGGTACATCTCCAACCTTAACTCGGAGACTGTTCCCTCTATTCTAGCATCCCAAATGAACTTTGAGTCTTCCTGAAAGAACCATGCTCTCTCACCCTCTGGATATTTTAAACATGCTATACCCTCTTTCTGGAACACCCTCCTCAAACCTTTGCCCTCTGCCTTTGTCTGGGACTTTCCCTTCACATCCAACCTAGAGGTTACTTCTTCAATAAAGCCCTCTGCACCTGCCTGTCTCCCTCTCTACACTGTGAGTCCCCCAGCACAGCTCCTGTGTCTGTTGTTCTTGCTCAGCATTGCATTCCCAATGCCCAGGACAATGATAGGTAGAGAGTAGGTGTTTAAGAGATAATTCCATCATTAACTAATTAATTAATGTAATGTGCTTAGTACAAACAAGTCCATGGAGACTTTTCTGTGTTACTCCTTAAAGGAAGATCCATTTTCCTCCGTTAATGAGCAATACACGTAAAGACATTTTTGATGTCTTACAAACATTGACAAACTAGCACTCTGGCCTACACTGCAGGGCATACCATCTCTGACATCACTTTCAAGGCAGAACCAAGATTTTCCTTGGAAAACGAGCCCTGCGATCCACTTCTAAACAAGGACATATGGGCAGTTGAGGCCCCAACATTTTATGCCCTTAGAACATAATCTAATTTTAGTGTGGAAAATCTTTAAAGTAGCCAATGCCAAATCCTATATTCCAAGGAGCTTTGCAAAGTATTTGGCATTGCACTTTTCCCAAAAGTATTCTGAGTTTGTGGATCTTATCTTTTCGTGAAAGAGTAAGAAAAGTCATGGACCCAGATTCTATCTGGACTTTGTCACTAACAACCTGATTTGGGGGACCAAGAGATAGCTCATTCCTTTCCACGGAGACGGACAACTTCAACCTCCCACCTCAGGCTGCTCTCCTCAGGGTCTAAGCAGGCAAGCTTGAGACCTTGGAGTCCCACAAAGGCTGCCACAAGAACAATGGGGTTTCCTGCTCTCACCTCCACTTGGGCCTGAAGGTGACAGCTTTCATCTGTCCAGCCACACACTTTAGCCAAGCTGACCAGTACTCATGGTTGTTTCTCAACTCTGGATTTCCCTGTTCCCTTTGCCTGCATGACAGACATTGTTCTGATTCTTCCTAATCCTATCCTCTTTCTCTGCCAAGAGAACATCTTTCAAAGGAAAGGGCGGGGGAGTGAGGGAGGTGGAAGGAGGGGAGAAAGGGAAGGAGGGAGGGAGGGAAAGATAATGGTCATTTTATCCTTTGGAATATTTTCAGGACTTCATAGTTCCAGCAGTTTCCTCACTTGTAAAATGGGAACAAATATACATTATGTTTCCTGGAATTATTATGAGGATTGAATGAGATGTGCATTTAAAGCAATCTGCATGGTGCCTGCAATGCAGTAAGAACTCAATAAATGTAAAGTAGTATTACCATAGGAAAGTGGGACATGATATATGGGCAGAACAGGACTGAGAGCTCTGTTTAATTTAAGGAAGCCATTCCAATGGTCTCAGTTGTGTAGGGCAGAATGTGCTGTCTCAAGAAGCAGTAAAATTCCTATCACCGGAGAATTCTAAGCCTCACCTGGAGAGTTAGCTGGCAGTGTTTTTACCAGGAATTCACACTTCACATGGGTAAATAAGTTGTACTCAGGTTGAAGTTAATATTCCTCTCTTTAGAGATTTATCTATGCCAAAGTACACCAAGATATTTTTAAATCTAGACATCAATGTCTAGCATTTCTAAAGCTAAGTTGCTTTGAACTTATATCTGTTGGACAGTAACATTAATGTTTTAATATTAAATAAAATAGCAAAACATCATTTGAAGTACTGAAGTTCGTAGATGTGCTCAGAATGTGCAAAAGAGGACACTGGGCAGGATGTCCGGAGGCCTCACAGAGTGGGGAACCCAGTGCTTCTCTGTATTTTAGAGTTTAGTGCCCAAATTTGCAAGTCTAGAAATTGAATTGTTGGTACACCAAGAATAGAGGAAGTTTCTTGGGAAGGAAGTCACCTTAAACAAACTCACAACACAATTGATGAATTAGCTTGATTGCTAATGGATTCATTCATAATGGGAAAGATGGCTGAGCCAGAATGTACAAGTTGGTACAATCAATACTTTCTTGTCCTACATGCAGATATACATAGGAAGTAAAAAATATAATAAAATATTGCTTCCTGAACCTAGATTAAGAGCAAAGAAATCTGCATGCTACAAAATTTCATGGAGGGGCTGGTAGCATGTGTGAGACACTGGATTCGATCCTCAGCATCACATAAAAACAATAAAGCTATTTAAAAAAAAAAATTTTGTGAAGTTAGTCCTCAATTAGGATATCCCTGAATATGAACAAATGCCCTCTCTCATCTGTCTAGAGTCCATGTTGACCACCTCCTCTTTAAGCTCACACATATTTTTCTTTAAAACAAAACAAAACAAAAACTTCTGCTTCTCCCTTGTTCTCACTATGCCCAGAGCTGGAAAAAAAGTGGGCTTTACTTTTACTTCACATACATGGTATCCAGTGTTTATGAAACAACAGGTTTCATGGCCAAGCTCATTCAAGCAGAGAAGCCATCTTACCTACACTCCAGGAAAATACTACAATATAGATTCATCAGGCCTAGGCTTTGTTAGTCAAAAGGAAGTCAGTGGGATTAAGAAAATCCTTTCTCTCACAGTAGAATGAATTGGACATAACCTTTCTATGTTCATAAATGAATACACAACCAGTGTAACTCCACATCATGTTCAACCACATGAATGGAAAGTTATACCCCATGTATGTATGATATGTCAAAATACATTCTACTGTCACGAATAACTAAAAGAACAAATAAAATATTTTTTAAAAAATCTTTTTTCTCTCTCCACAAATTATTGTTTGCCAGACTATTTTCTTGCTGAAGAGTGATGCCCTTGGGTGATAAGCCTCATAGGTTTGATTCAAAGGTGGAAGGTTACAATACACATTATTTTAAAGATGTGATAGATTGAATTATTGGCCCAAAATTTTCACCACTTCCTGAATTCATGGTATTTTCCTATAATAATGCAGTTCCACACATGTAAGTCTGGCTGTTCTTCCCCACTCCTTACTCTGGATCTGGCCATGTGACTTGCTTTAGCCAAAAGCCTGATATAAGCAAGAGCTTGGGCAATTGGACACACCTTCTTGTACATCTGCCCTTGGAAGAGGGAAAAGAAAGAGAATGAGAAGGAGAGAAAGAGGAGAGGGAAAAACATCAGTATCTGGCCCATTCATTCAAGCAGAATGAGAGATAGGGAACAGATCCCAGACCTAAAGTTTGAAGTAACATCCAGTCTAGGTGAGCCTGCTCCCTTCATGTGACTATCGATGGGTGAGAAATAAATGCTGATAGTGGTAAGCCTGTGAGATTTGTTATACAACATGATCATGGCAAAAGCCAATTAATACAAGATGGAAGTGTTGTACTATATCAGTTTAATACCTGTAAAATATTATTCCTGTCTCACTACCATAGTCTTCAGGTTATGAAGACTCCTTGGGGTGGTCGCTCAAAAGTTGAAACCAGAATGAACTTATTCTTAAAATATCATTGCCATTCTAGCACCTAATCTCTCTAAATGAAATATTTTCATAATTTTAAGATTTTAACTTCTAAAATTGTAAAGAGCCTAATATAGGTGGGGGAGTCTGGATTGGAGTCTGGAAATGAGAAAGACAAAGACAGGAATTTTCAATTATATCATCAACTATATCATTTAATGAGATGATAATTTAGATATATTTTACTCTTTAATGGGCTCTATTTTAACTGAACCCCTGTCTCCTAGAATTTTTATTGAATTGTTCTGGAGTATGACTTCATTGTTGTTATTTTAAAAAATGTCCTCTACTTATTTATGATTCTCTCCAGGCAGAGATGAAGATTAGGTTAATATTAACTTGGTTTCTTTCTCTCCTAGACTTCAATATACATACTAGCTGTTCCATTTCAGTTATTACCTGTTAGTCTCTCTAGGCTCATCTATTGTTGAACCAATTTTCCTTTCTAAATTTGTGTGTTTGATTGTCTGTATTATATGCTCCAGCAAATTTTAAACTTTAAAATCACAAAGGCAAAAAGAAGGGAAATTTCTCCAACTAACAAGCCAGGTGATAGTTAATAATAGTAGTGCATGAAAATAACTTCCAAATTATAGCCTCAGGTTCCTTTACTATTTAAGCTGCTTTTCTAAATTTCCTAAATTTAGCAACCATGATAGCACTTCCTTGGCTTTTGATAATATTGACAAATCCTGAATACTTTTATACCAAAGCCCTATAACTATAACTCTTTTAGGCACTTTTTATTCTCAGGAATCCAATTAAGCAAAGCCAAAGGTAATCATAACATCTGTTCTTCCTCAATGGATTTTGGTTTTAATCATGCATGAAATCACCTTTAACCATAATACAAATCAGCCAGTAGAGTATGTTTAGCCATGGGATTAAAAATAAACAAATGTAATCTCACTCCTTGTTGTAGAATATACTCCAAATATCCATTGGGTTTGGAATTCAGTAAAAATGTTCAAAACAAATTGGGAACTGTTTTGCATTTAGTTTCCTTTCCACATGGGAGATACCGACACTAAACCATCTCTCCAAAGAAGATGGTATATGAGTTTCATAAAAGTCCATAAGAACAGAAGCAGCCACTTTTTTTCATAGTTTCTAACATCTGACACATATCATGCAATGCATCCAAAGAGAAGCTCCCCACAACATGTCAAAGAAGCCACTGTTCACCTTTGCAATTCACAATTTTGGTTATTAAAGTTTTAAGATCTGGTTCAGAGATAGTTCTGTTATTATAGCTAGTATGAAACAAAAAAGAATAACAACTGTGACCTACACACTCCTCGGGTCCATGGAAACAATTATTAAGTGATAGATCAAGTTACAGCAAAACTCAAAAGGTATGAACTTCTGTGTTGGAAAACTCTTCTCCCTCAATGCCATGTTAAGGATATCTTAAACAACAAAGGTTTTCCAGAGATACAATCACACATGATAGCATGTTTTCTCAAAAAGAGCTTGTTAGGTATGCATATTGCTTTGCAATATTTCTTTTCATTAGATAATAATCTTCTACACCATATACAGACACAGTTGCCTGTGTAGAAAGGTAAAGTGTCCCCTGCACCCCAAATACTTTAAAATCCCTTTCTGTTTGTATGAAAATCTATATTGTGCAAACAGTTAAAGCACAGACTTTGGATTCATCCACCCCAGATCAGCTATAGCTGTGACACCATGGGCAAGTTAGTTTCACCCCACGATGACTCTATAACATAGGCAGAGCATCCAGGAAAATCAGGTAATGAAAGTTTGTAGAATTGTAGTGAAGGATAAATAAGTTTGCACATGCAAGATGCTTAGAAGAGTGTCTGGCACAGGTGCTATGAAATCATTCAATAGTATGGTTAAAGTTTGATTGACTAGCAGAACTATAAATATGCACATTCTCAGCTTTAGTAATACTAGTCTTATCTCAGTTGTTTAAACAAAACATGTTTTCTCCAGCCCTAGATGTAGGAGCCCTGTTTGGGGAGATGGCTTGAATTGCGGTTGACTATGGGCCACGGAGATTTGGGCATTGTCGCCTTCCGTAGTCTCACAGGACTTGGCCCAGGATCTTGAGTGACTTGGCCGAGATTGCTGATCAGGTCAGCGCCATTTTGGTGGTGTGTGCGGTGCATGTTAGTCGTTGTTAGAGTCAGAGAGAAAAGTTATCAGAATAAAAAGCTGTTTGTCTCCAGTTTGCCTCTGAACTTCTTCCCGCGGCTTCGTTGCTCCAAGCGGCCATCGCTTCAGGCAGCAACACCTAGAATCATTTCACATGTTTTTCCTCTTTCCTACACTGTCCAATACTTCAGTCATTAGCCACATTTGGAGCTGTTTAAATGTAGATGAATTATAATTAATGAAATTTGGAAGTCAATTATTCAGTTGTACTGGTTACATTTGAAGTGCCTCATCAACACGTGTGGCTATAGAGGAAAACAGAATTGACACAGAACTTTCACATCATCACAGAACATTCTGTCAAAGAGAGCTGATCTAGACTAGTCTTCATCCCACTGTTAATTCCTATGTGGTCTTTTTATTGCTGCTTAAACATCACTTCCTCAATGAACCTTTCCCTGACCCCAAGCAAATGTTAAGGTCTTTATATTCATACATAAGCTTAATGAATTATTTCCCTACTACACTATAATGACTTTGAACAAAGTGATCATGTATGTAGTAAGCACCTGATATATATTGTTAACTGACTATGAGCATCAATTTGCAAAATTACTTAATATTTTAAGAGCTAACATCTGTCAGATGCTTGCTCTATGCCAGGCACCATTCTGAACACTCTAACATGTTTTAGCTCATTTAGTTCCATCTCCATGAAGTAGATACTTGTACTGGTTGTCTATAGTCTGCAAAACAAATTATGGAAAAATAATGGTTTGAAACAACATGCAATTATGCTCTCACTGTGTCTGTGGTGGAGACATGGCCTAGCTGAGTCCTCTACTTAGGTCCACAGGCTGAAATCAAGGTGTGGGCTGGGCTGTGTTCTCATTTGGAGACTCAACCAGGAAGAATCTACTTCCAAGCTCACTCAGGTGGTTTTCAGAATTTATTTCCAGAATTAGAATGGGTAACATCCTCAATAAAATTTATTTCTGTCCTAAATTGAAGTAGAAATTTTAAAAATTCGACATCTTATTGTATCTCAGAGGTAGGCTAAAAAATAAAGTTTCTTTTCTGGGGGTTTCTTCTAGGTAATAGGAAGGAATGGGAAGAAGGAGGGAATTAATCTATTTTCCCACTAGTCTACTTCTCTTTACAACAGGTAAGAAGTTTCACTCAAAGAATTTGATCTTTACCATGTTGAAGAAAAAGAAAAAAAAACATAATTTCAAAGTTCCTGCTGGTTGCTTGCATAGTATATGCAACAGCAGAAACCTAGGTATAAAGTCTTGTCTGTTATCAGAGTTCCTTAATGAAGCTTTAGGACACACAGAAGCAGATCAAGGAACTAGTTTGGAGTGGGGAAAAGACAGATTGCAAAGTACAATAAAGGAAGACTGAATCAGGCGTTCGGATTAACACAGGAAGTAAGGAGCAGAAAAGGGAGAGTCCCCTTAACAAGGTGGGAATCCAGTAAAACATTTCATGGCAAATGGTCAATGGTCAAGATGCTCAAGAGTAGCACTCTTTGTGTGTGAGTGTGTGTGTGTGTGTGTGTGTGTGTGTGTGTGTGTGTGTGTGAAGCTGGGCAAGGCAAGCACTCCACCAACTGAGCTCTATCCCCAGCCACACTCTTCTTAATTAGATGCTTGCTTCTTCATTTTCAATCTTATCCTGTTCCAGGCTCTCTTATACTTTCCCTCTGTTACTCAGAAACCTTTGCTAAATGTCTGGACACACATAAGCTTTCCCTTAGGGAATCTATAGGAAATTTAGGGATAAAGCAGTAAAGGAAATGACAGTTTCCCTAAGGGATCAGCACTGAAGAGCAGATTTACATGGACAGGAGCCCACAGTCCTATAGTTTTGAGCAGAGAAGGGGGTAGTGCTAAGAAGATGGTTAAAGCCAGGTAGGAACCAAGTTGGAACCGACAACTCCTTTATCACATACAGTAGAGGAAAGTGACCCTTGAAGGGAGGGAAGCAGACTCTGGGCTACAGTCAGCTCTCTGGGCCCAGGATGCTTTCCTCAAGCTTTGTTCTGTAGAGTCACACCAGGGTCATACAGACTGTTCCCTACAACTGTCCCACTGCACCTGATAAACGGGATGTCATTCCATCACCTGGGAAATGGTGCTGTCTGCTAAGACTGCTAAGACTGAAACAGAGCCTCTCATTGCCTCTGGAGGGGCAGATTTTCTGTGAGTGAAGAACGTGACTTTCAGAGGTGTCACTTTGAAGAATGAGCATCCCATTGTCTCAACGAGGAATGACATGGGGATCAGAGAACTGCAAGCTGGAATAGTTTTCTCTCTACTATCAAGAGAGCTGCTGCTTATGGAGCCCCAGCAACAGATTCCATCCAACCCAGGAAAGTGTCAGAGGCAAGGTAAGGATGAGCAGAGCTACTGTCAGCCCGAACGCAGCCTCTTCTGGGCATTGTTTTCAAGACAGCCTCAACAAATCACCCTCTGCAGATTGATACAAAGTCACGGCCAACTCCAACTATGCAGAGTTTGCAGTTGTTCGGCTTCTTGGCAGTAGCTTCTGGCATTTCAGTGATACTCTCCAAAAAGCCCTCCCTGGAATTCTTTGTTATAGAAGACCCCCTCCTACTTCATTAACTGCACTGCAGAATTATCACCTTATCTTTTTATTCTTATTCAGACAGAGTCCAGGCCAAGAAGAACCTAAGAAGATGGGAGATTTGGGTTCATCCTAAAGTTGAGACCAAACTCCTAAGAAATATAGTAAAGTCACAGGTCTCAATTATGTCTGCTTTAAGACCAGAAAGATGAGTTTCAGAGGCACTTTATAAAACCTGCTCTCCTTTTTCAGCCAGTGCTTGAAATCAGTTTGTCTTCCACAGGGAAGTGGACTTCTGCCCCACAGTCCCCTTGCATGTTGGGAACACAGTGATAAAAGACAGGCTCTGGAATCAGAAAGCCTGGCTTCATGTGAGTTTCTTTGTTTAAAAAAAAAAAAAAGTGATAATAACACACTCTGTTGCATGCCTTTGTTTTAAGAATTAAATGAAATAATGAATGCAAAACACTTGGCACAATGTCTATGGCATAATAACGCTCGATAAATACTAGATGTCATTATTACATTATTGTCATAATCAATATCATCATTTTAAGTAATATGATCTATCCAGGGGAAACACTGGGAAAATAGGAGCCACAATAGAGGGGTTGGGCTATTTGTATTCTGTTCCAAAGTAGAAAAAAGAATAAGAAAGTCACTTCATTCTGGTTTTAAATTTATTTTACTCTATCAAACACCACATAGTCTTTATTATGTGCCCATTAACACTCTAAGCATAGAAATTGCTGAATCAGAACTCATTTACTTTTAAAGTGTCACTAATTTCATAACATCCATATTATGGCATATTGAAATATTTTTATTGTAAAGCCAAATATACGTAATTTGGAGAATACATATGCTCTTCTGTCATACATTCAAAGAATAAGAACTGAATATATGCATGAACCATTCCTACCTAATGCCAGTCACTGGCTTGACAATGTTGAGCAAGACAGATAAGTTACCTGCCCCCATATTTACCTTTTGTTGAGATATTTGAAGTAATCACCCTGTTTTTTCTCTGCATTAAGTTTCAATCTAGACCCAACTGAAGACAGTTCAATCATTTATTTAGCAACTAGTTTTAGGTCTACTCCAGATAAACCATGTAGCTTCCTGGGGCAATTCACTAGTCACTCCAGAAACCATAGTTAGCATAAATAACTGAAAAGGGTCACTAACACTGCCCTGCTATGCTGCAAGTTGGACACGGCTTCCCATACCAGTGCCAGGATCAGAAACAGCAGGTTGATGGGGAAGCATGCGAGAGGACAGCAGAGATACTGGTAATACTTCCTGCAGTACAACTTCAAGCCATGTGACCAGCTAACCAGGCCATAGAAACGGGGATTGGCAAGGCTCAGGGGCAGACCAACTCATAGTAAGGCAAGATCTACCATCACTGCAAGTCACAGGATGCCCTTGTGTGTACCTGGTATGAAAGGGGCTCCTGACCACAGTAGTGCCTCTACTTTTTTTTTTTTTTTTTTTTTTTTTTTTTTTTTTTTTGGTACCAGGGATTGAACTCAGGAGCACTCGACTACTGGGCCACATCCCCAGCCTGTTTTTGTGTTTTATTTAGAGACAGGGTCTCACTGAGTTGCTAAGTGCCTCGCCATTGCTGAGGCTGGCTTTGAACTCATGATCCTCCTGCCTCAGCCTCCCAAGTGCTGGGATTACAGACGTGCACCACCATGCCTGGCCATAGTAGTTCCTCTTAAACTGTGCTAATAAGAACACATTGGTAGGACAAAAACAAAAGACATGTGAATGGAGACCCATGAGTACATTCATGTGTATATTACATGCAGTTGTCTTGGTACAAATTATGGTCACATTTTTTAATGTCTTTTATTAAAATGAGTGCCTTTGTTATAAGGCATATCTTCTGATCTGTTGCCTTCAGTACTATTTTGAATCTGCTATTGCCAGAATTACATCACTGGCCTCGTTCATTCATTCACTCATTCCATAAATGGTCACTGAGTCACTAATGAGTACAATAGGGAGAAAAATAGGCACAACTACTGCACTTGTAAAGTTCATAGTCTAGTGGGATGGGTGATAATTTATAATTTATATTACTGTTCCGCAAATATTCACTCTCTACTTCCTCTCACTGTGAGTGCTGTGTCCTCTGCCTCCATTGACATTGGACGTGGTTATTGACTTTCTTTAGCTGAAAGAATGTTACCAGATGAGAAATGAACCGAGACCTTCGAGTGCCTCTTGCACTGCTGCCCTCCTTCACAAAAACAGCACGCTTTTGGTAGCCACTGGTCCAAGAAGGATGAGAGAATGTGTGACAAAATACTGACCCACTGATATCTGAGTCAGGCAAGCTTAGGTGACCAGTAGCCTAAAATCAAGCTGCCCAGCTGACACCAACCAAGATCTGACGAATCAGCTGAGTTTCAGTGGACCAGCAGCAGACCCAGGAGTATGACAGCATGTGTTTGTTGTTGTAAGTTTCTGAGTTTGGGGATGGTAACCAACTAAGAAAATGACCAAAATTTTTGAAGTTTGATAGTCCATGAAGAAAAATTTATATCCCAGTGGAGACATTTTAGAAAACAGTTTTTAAACTTTTATTTGTGGTTATAAGCCCTTCTCCTGTTGGTGCATCTGTACAGTGGCTTCATCTATGAGTGGCCCTTTCTCCAGATATGAATAAAAAGGAGTCTAGGCCTCCCTGAAAACCTACACACAAGGTGTTTTCCAGGGCACTTACCATAGCATGCCCAGTTTTGTGGATTCATATATTAAGCAAGCCATAAAGAGATTGGAGAAGATTAGGAAAGAATGGAAAATGCTATCAAAAGTCTTGTAAACAAAGCATGGAAATGTAGGAAAGCAGATTAGTAGGCCTATAATTGTCTGTAAGTGTTGTTTATTGCTGTTAAAAAGAAACATTGAACCAGGCATGGTGGCACACACCTATAATCCTCAGTGGCTGGGAGGCTGAGGCAGGAGGATGGTGAATTCAAAGCCAGCCTCAGCAAAAGCAAGGCACTAAGCAACTCAGTGAGACCCTGTCTCTAAATAAAATACAAAATAGGGCTGGGGATGTGGCTCAGTGGCTGAGTGCCCCTGAGTTCAATCCCCAATACCCTCCCCCCAAAAAAGAAAAAATTTCAAAAAAAAACATTGAGCAGCAGCAAGCTAACAGTTTTCCCAAAAAAATGAATGTGAAGTTGACAAGCAATTTTTTCTTCTACAGGAAGGAGCAACAAAAAGCAAGGTCTTTGTAACAGAATAGTTTTAGGTTAGACACAAGAGAAAAGAATATCAATTGAAACCAGTTTCTAAGGAAGTAAGGACATCTCTCCTGACCTTATTTAAGGGATCTTGGAGCCTGATTCGAGGCAGGAAAAGGACCTTTGAAAAAGAATAGACTCTTTTTCATTCAGCCAACAAAATTTGATTAAGCACCTGTGCCTGGAACTGTTTTATATAGTCTTAATATTGCTGTGAACTATACATGTCATCTGCCCCATGGAGTTGACATTTTATGAAAAATGTGGATAACTCAAAAAGAATAATAGAAATACAGTAAATTAGACTGGCTGCTTATGACTCTTTGGTGGGTCTTTGGTTCTTAGATTATTGGAGAAAACGTCAAGAAACCTGTGATTTCTGACACATATTATAATAAAGGCAAAAAAAATCTCAGAGTTTGAAAAAGAATTCCAAATATTTCAAAAGAAACGTGTGTGTGATATGTGTCATCTTCCAAAACTCATGTGTTTATTTATTACTCAATAACATCATAAATTTTTAAGATAAAATTAAGTGGAAGGTGTTTCTCGTGTCCTTGATGGAGTGTGTTCTCCTTCATCTCTTCACTTCTAATGGCAAAAAAGATCAGAAAAATGTGGCCCGAACAGCTCATTGCAATTCCACAATGCCATATTGTAGGGAGGATCTGAGATTAAGCATGTACCCTGGTTCTCTAATTTGTGAAGAATTGTGTCTAGGTGTGTTATTCAGATGACACTTTCAGTCTCACAAAAAAAAGAGCTTCCTCAATATCCTCCCCACACTGTCTCCCAAAGGACTCCAGGAGTGGCAGTTTGGCTATAAACCAGGGTCAGCATTAGAAGCTGTGGCTGCCTGTTGACCAACTTCATTAACACAATACAGGCAACTAAAATGTATGCCAAAAATAATTCCACTCTTCTATCCATAGCTCCAAGAACCATTTGGCAGCAGAGAAAGCTGTCTGACAGATGTCACACGAATAATTCATTTGAAGTTTGTAAGACCTATTATGGTTATCAATGCCAAATCAATCCTCAAGTAAGAGATCAAGCATGGATTATAATTTTTGCTTTTCCATCTCAGAAACAAATTACTTGGATTAGTAGTTCAATATTATTTGTACTATCCATGATGGGTATTTTTTTTTTTCACAGAAGTCATGAATCCAATCATATTCATCCAGTAAATACCATACGTAAAGCCCAGGATCTCCAGGTTATCTTTCTCCACAAATAAAAAGTTCTCTCTGCATACTCTAAGGTTTTAACAGTCTACAACCCTGTGGGAATAAACGTGGCTTTTTTTTTTCCTGTGAGTAGTTCTTATTTAATTTATACCATCTTATTTACTGCTTACAATAAAATGAAAAACCCAAAGGACAGAAGTGGACTTTGCCAACGATAGAAAAAATAGTCATGACCCTCAAGCTTTTGATCAGCTGAGAATTCTAGGTTACATCTTCAGCCACCTGCTTATGGGAACTTTCTAGAAGCTCTGTGGAAGGACAGCAGGAAGGGAACCAGCTTTGTTTCCTCTCCTGAAGCCACGTTGGCAACATACAGAAAGCAGCAAATTCCTTCCTAGTGCTTCCTTCTACCCTACCCCCTGCCTTCATGAAGTCATGGGCCTACACATTTATACCAATAAAAGCATGCTGAGCATGTGTTATGTGTCAGGTGCTAGACACATTATCTCATTTTAACTGGACAATTGTTCTTTGAGATAGATTTAGATTCCCATTTTCCAGATTGTTAATCTAAGGCTTGGAGAGACTAAAGAAACTTCTCCAAGGTCATATAACCAGCAACTGAAAAAGACAGGATTCAAATCTCACTCTGTTAGTCTCCAAAGCCCATGCTCACTACCCCTACACCACACTGCCTCCCAAGAAGTCATTGAACTTATTTTGGAAGCTAGATCTCCTCAGTAAAAGTAAACAAGATAACTTGTGGGAAATTCAATTCTAACTCTCTATATCCAAAAGCCTTCTTTCTAATTCACGCCCATCTTCCATCAATCATCAGAGGCCTTCACTTTCAGCAACCTCTTCCTTCTAAAAAGGATAAGACCATGATGTTCTTGGCCCACATACCCATATATGCTTTTCCCTGGACCACAGGACATTTATAACCAAAGAAGCAAGAAAGGGAAGACACACTTTAACATCTCAGTCCCAGTAAGCTTGCTTTTTAGGCACCTTGTACTCTCTGCTCTTTAAAGAGCTAACTTGACTTTCAGTTTCATGGGACCTTTCACCATGGCAACCAAACTAACCAAATCCTCAAAGAAGGCACTGAGTGAATTTCAATTGAAGTAGATTACAGTTCAAACCCTTTGCCAAACCAAAATTGGGATTATTTTTATTTTTCATAAATATGCAAAAGTATTTTGGTTTAATTTTAAATTCAGATACACACTATATCCTATGCCTTCAACCTTAAATACTGTTTAAGTCCTGTGCTATTTTGCCAGTTATGTTAGCCAACTCATAGAAGATAACAGATGGAGATAAATCACACAAAGCCCTTGAATCAATTATATTCCTATTAAGCTAAAATACATTTAAATATTTAAAACCTTATGTTTTGTATTAGTGTACAGGTTTGCATAAGTAGTACTCAAGGTACTATATGCTGATATTAAAAAAGCAATCTAAGATTAAGTAAAAAGAGCCTTAACCTCTCTTAAAATAATTCATGACTTTTGGAACTGATTATTTCATGTTCCAAGAAAATATCTTGAAAGAAAGAAGGAAGCCAATTGTACAAGTAATCTCTTTGCAGCACATTTAAGTAGCAAAAGGATAACAACCAAAACAAGTACCCAACAAGAGAAGAAACAGCTTTGCAAGCTATTACATATATGTAAACATGGTAACCTTTGAAAAAGAGACACTTAGATTCTATTAGTGCCTAGATAATATAAAATAACAGTAAGCAGGAAAAAAAAGAGTAGCATAAACAATAGCAAAAATCTATAAAATGGCTTATATGTGCTCGTTGTGATGATATAAAATGTTGAGTTGTATATTTATGTACTTATGTATAAATATTAAATCAATAAACTTGTAAACTATATTGATGAATTTTTACCAAATTCAGAGGCAAACATTTACGTTCATGGGAATAAGGAATTATCTTTCACTCACTAAAAGCTGACAACAAGTAAAAGCCAATTAGTGATTTCTGTTTCTCATATGGTTCCCCTTGGTAAACTTAATGTAGTCATAAAATCTCACCTTGCTCACAGGATCCAAAAGAAAAATAAAAGGCTATGGAGGAGTTTCAAGGATTAACAGACTTGCCTGGAATCATCAACAAGAGAAAACTATATTATTATATAACTAAAGAGCTGACAATTTGTTAATATGTATCCTAAGTAAGCACATAAGCTTTTTCTAATACTTCACTGCCAGATCAAACTGAAAAGTATGCATTGAGTGCCTAATTCATGCAGTGTGCTGAACATAGTCAGAAACCATAAAGCTGCAGATGCCAGGAAGGGAAGCTGCTGATCGTTCTAATAATGTTACTTGGCAGTACTATCTTGGTGTGATCAACAGAGCTCCGGGTCAACAGAGCTCAGGGTCTAGTTTTCAGTGTTTCAACATGCAAAACTCGCTTCTGTGAGTGTACACAGCACTGGCCGAATTCTCAAGGATGGACTCAAACTAGTCAAGCACATGACATATCAATCTGTGATCCCAGAAGCCCAGTGTGTTGTTTTAATAATGATGTTCTTGACTGGTGTACTTCTTTCTCCTGTTTAGGATCTACTTCATGAAGTCCTGATACCTTGGAAGCCAATCAGTAATTAAAAGATTTGTTGGTGAGTATGGACTCCAAGCCAAGGAAGGAAATCTTGAGGAGGGTTTCATATTCTTTGTGACCTCCTGTACCTGGAATTCTACCACTGTCCTAGAATGAGTTGCACTGAGTAGAATTTATTAATTTACACAACTGTCTCCTTATGAACCTCCTATGTACTCTTGAAGAACAGGAGCTGTGCCTTAAATGCATGATGAATGTGCATATTGGTTTAGGTATGAGGTGTTCCCCAAAAGCTCCTGTGTTGACACAGTGATGTTCAGAGGTGAAATGATTAGACTGTGAGAGTTGTAACCTAATCAGTCCATCCTGATTTGCAGGAACTGGCTGGATGGTAACTATAGGCAGGTGGAGCACGCTAAAAGAGGTGAGTCACTAGAGGTATGACCTGAAAGGGTGCATCTTTCCTGCAGCCCATTCCCCTTCCCTTTCTCTGCTTCCTGAATGCCATAAATGGAGCAGAGATCTTCTAACACAGCCTTCCACCATGATGTGCTGCCTTGGGCCCAGAACAATGGCGTCAGCTCATCATGGACTAAACCTCTGAAATCATGATCCCAGAATAAACGTTCTCTCCTCTAAGCTGTTCTTGTTAAGTATTTTGGTGAAAGCAACAAAAAGCTGACTAGCACAGAAATTGGTACTGAGATGTGGGGTCATTGCTGTGAGTAACCTGTGGTTCAGAAGTCTTTAAGAGTTGGTTTGCAGAAGGAATTTAGAAAAGTTTGGAGATTCAAGCTAGAGAAGCCTTAAGATGTAAACGGAGCTTAATGGGTGGTTCTGGCGGGAGCTCAGAAGACTAGAATGCTGATAGAAATGCAAACAGTAAAAAACTGTTCATGAGGTTTCAGAGGGGAATGAGGATTCATTTGGAAATTGGACTAGAGGCCATTCATTTTACATTCTAGCAAGAAGTTGTCTGAATTTAGCCCATGTCCTGAAATTTTGTGTGAGGCTAAATCTAAAGGCAATGAACTAATTAATCTGGAAGAGGAAATTTCATGGCAGCACAGTATTCAGTCAGTGATGGATTTTACTGACAGCTTTTAGTTAGTTGTACTGTGAGAATCAGGAGCAGAAATCAGAAGTGAAGGGTTTTAAAAACTTCCAGTTTGGCCATAAATGTGCTTCTAAAACTGGGGCCAGGGAATTGTGCTTGTTAAAGAGATTATAGCCCCTAAGGAGGTGCTGAATACTTTTCACAGAAACAATAGGAAAGATGGCTTGAGGTCATTTCAGGTATTCAGGCATGACCACATTCTGCAGGCTCAAGAATGTGGGAGGGAAAATTTGTTTGAGAATTGTGGAGGGCATCCTGGTCACACAGGAGGGCCTGGGAAGTTGTTTCACCAGGCTCAGTCACACAGGTACTCAAAAACCAACACAGCCATGGCTTTAGGAGTCCAGCTCTTATGCAAGTTGGTAGCAGACCTCAGCATCATCCATGTGGTGCTGGTTCTGCAGGAATTCAGGATGCTGGAGTTAGGGGTTCATGGGGGCTTCCACGAAGATTTCAAAGGAAAGTCTGGGAGACCAGGCAAAGTGTGACAGAGTAAGAGTCCCAGGCTGCCCCTGAGAGGGCAATGTGTACAGCTGAAGTTGAGGTTGAAGCTGGAATGAAGACCCCAGGAATTAAGAGATGCCAGCAACATGGACTGTCTGCCAAGAAAGGCTGCTGACTGCAGAGAGAACCAGGCTAAAAGAGCCCATGTGTACTGCAACCAGCAAGGCCAAAAGTGCAGGCTGCCAAGCCTTTTGGAGAGAATATCTCTCTACCAAATCTCTTAGTTGCTAGAGGCAGTTATGCGACTTGTTTGCCCAACTGGGTTTTGGTCCCATCCCTTCTTTCTATGCCTTCCTGTTGGAATGGAAATGTTTACTCTGTGTCACTGCATATTAGAAATATGTAACTTGCTTTTAAGTCTCAGAGGATGTCGCATCCTCGCTACTGACTAGTGTAGCTTCCCACAAGAATTTTGAACTTCAACTTTTGGGCAGTGTTGAAACTGTTAAGCTATCAGAACTCTTGAAAATGAACTAAATGCATTTTGCATTGTGTGATGGACATGAGTTTTGGGGGGCCAGAGATGGAATGTTACAGTTGGAATATGAGGTGTCCCCCATAACATGAGTGTCCTGTTAATGAAGGAATGTTCAGAGGTGAAATGATTGGATTGTGAGAGCTGTAACCTAGTTAGTCCATCCTAGTTTGAATAGAATAACTAGATGGTAACTCTAGGCAAATAGGGCATGGGTGAAAGATATGGGTCACTGGGGGTATCCCCTGGAAGGGTTCATCTTACCTGTGGCCCTTCTCCCCTTCCTTTTCCCTGCTTCCTGGCAGCTATATCCTGAGCAGCTTCCCTCTGCCACACCCTTCTGCCATGATATGCTGCCTCTCCTTGGGCCCAGAACAATGGAGTCAACCTACCATGGACTAAATCTCTGAACCTATGAGCCAAAATAAATTCTCCCTCCTCTAAGTTGTTTTTCTCAGGTGTTTTGGTCACAGCAACAAAGAGCCAATACAATATATATTGAGTTAAATTTGTTAAAGTGTATATTCTTTACCATAAAATATTATTCAGACTGGTCAGAACACTTAGCACTTGTCATATTTGGTATGCATATCCCTTGGAAAGTACAGAGAGAACCTTTATGGCTATGGAGTAAAGAAAAGATCAGAAGAACGTGGAGATGCCCATAGACTAATTAGTAACTTAAGTAAGAAACAATTATGGGTATATAAATTATTGCTGTGTATGTATATTTCTACATAATGGAAAGCAATACAATAGTGTAAAAAAGCAAACTACTGTGGTATGCAACATCATTGATGAATCTTATAAATATAGCAGTATGAAGCCAGATCCTAGAAACATACAGGATGGTTTCATTTCTAGTCTGCTCAGTAAGAGGTGAAACTAACATATGGTGCTAGAGGTCAGAATAATGGGTTTCTTTGGGGAGAATGAAAGAAACCTCTACAATACTAAACATGTTCTGTATTCTGATCCTGGCAGTGCATATAGGGATGTATATGTATATGCACTTAAAGTGTGGATTTTTCATTGTACTATAATCTGTTCTAGGATTTGTTTGGGATGTAGTATATTCTCAATGAATGAAAACTTTGATTTTTAAAAACACTGATCACTCTATGACCTTTTCCCACATTTATTCTGTCTAGCTAGACATTGCTCTTCTTGTGATTATCTGGAATACAATCTGTCCTCTATTAAGGTGTTTAAGGAAAATTCATTTCAAACCCTATTATAAGTTTTATTAATTTCACTAAATGCATCACCATAGCCACCCATATAGTGACCCTAAGGAAGCCTTCCTCATAAACTTTACCAGAAGCACTGAAGATAAACCCATGTGAAGTTGACACAGGCACACGTCTACTCTGCCTGTCACTTCAGGATTGTTAGCACCACTTCCCGCAATAGTGTGTCAAGAGACTCCCTGATAGGGTTAAAGCTCCTTAGCATCGTGTGGGAAAGGACATCCTGGCACCATCTGCCAGACCTGCAATTCTATTAAACTGTCAGCATGATAAATGACAAAGAGAAGGCATCCGAACAGGAGAAAATCCACAGTGAAACGCTGTGGTCATAAAACAAGAAGAACTAAAAAGGATTTAGGGCAAGTACACAAACCATCCCTTATGATAAAATTTTCCCTTGCAAGGAGACAACAATGAAACTGAATGATCAACTCCTGGGTCTAAGTGAAAGGCAGTGAGATAATCCTCATCCCTCAGCCCTGAGGTGGGACTCACAGACCAGTGATGCACGGTCCAGCAGTTCCATCTCTGCTTCCAACCAGGCCTCTGGTGGCTCAACGCAATCACACCTGGTGCACTTGGTGCAAGAGATAGTATTTAGATAGCTGGTTGCTCGGTGCATTCCTTTTGCTTACAAAAATAAATAAAAAGGCATCTCTGAAATGGAAAATAATTTGGCTACTTCTCTTCAACTACAAATTATCTCAAGAGAGTAGTCACCCTTGCTTCTAAATTTAGCACCCCACAGATTACACAGTCTGTAAACAGGGTGTAGGCAATTTGCTTCTGAATATTTGGGCTTTGGAATGAGTCTCAGTGCATCTCATTTAAGAGTGTCTAAATGAGATGATGAGATTGGTAATAATGTCAACTTTTTATTTGTTCTTTTTATATATACATGATAGTAGAATGTATTTTGACATATATACATCGATTATAATTTCCCATTCTTGTGATTGAACATGATGTGGAGTTACATTGATCGTGCATTCATATATGAAAATAGGAAAGTTATGTCTGATTCATTCTACTGTCTTTCCTCTTCCCAGCCTCCGCCCTTTCCTTCATTTGCCTTTGTCTGATCCAATGAACTTCTATTCTTCCCTCTTATTGTGTGTTAGCATCCACATATCAGAGAGAACATCAGCCTTTGGTTTTGGGGGATTGGCTTATTTCACTTAGCATGAGAGATAGTCTCCAGTTCCATCCATCTACCAGCAAATGCCATAATTTCATTCTTCTTTGTGGCTGAGTAACATTCCATTGTACATGTATACCATGTTTTCTTTATCCATTCATCTATTGAAGGGCACTTAGGTTGGTTCCATAGTTCAGCTATTGTGAATTGAACTACTATAAACATTGACATGGCTTTGTCACGGTAGTATGCTGATTTTAAGTCCTTTGGGTATAAACCAAGGAGTGGAGTGACTGGGTCAAAAGGTGGTTCCATTCCAAGTTTTCTGATGCTTTCCAGAGTGGTTTGCACCAATTTGCAGTCCCACCAGCAATGTTTGAGTGTAACTTTGCCCCTGGCATCCTTGACATTTATTGTTACTTGTATTCTTTATAATTTCCATTTTTTACTAGCGTGAGATGGAATTTCAGTGTGGTTTTATTTGCATTTCTCTAATTGCTAGAGATGCTGAACATTTTTTCATACATTTGTTGGCCATTTATATTTCTTCTGTGAACTATCTCTTCAGCTCCTTTGCCAGTCTATTTATTGGGTTATTTTGGTTATTTGGTGTTAAGTTTTTTGTGTTCTTTATATATCCTGAAGATTAATGCTCTGAGGTGCAGGTAAGAATACCAATATTAAAAATAATAGCAACTGCAAATACAAACAAATGACTATTAAAGTGCTAAGAACCTCAAATGACTTTGAATATACCTTTTTCCAAGTATCAGTGGAAACTAGTGAGAGCAAAATTATGAATAATCTCATCTATATCATGTTTCCAGAAGCAGCCCTGAAGGCTTGATTATCCTAAGGAGAAAGTTAATAAACAATAATAATTAGCATTTATATAATCTTATTTTTCCTGACACCTTCACCAGATTAGTAGAACAAAACTGGTAGTGACAGAGCATTAATGTAATTATCTCAAAAACAAAAGAAGGCATATCAGATTCATAACAATGTTGCAACCTCTGCATTTTCTGGTTTATTCAACTTCACCACAATGAAAAGCAGCAGGTTAATAACCATGTGTTCATTGCAGACATTAGGTTCAGGACACACAGGGATTTTCCTTCTGGATTCAAGAAATGTGGTATTGGGGTGTTTTATTGCCTTGAAAATGGAAAGTTAATAACTATGTTCACCAGTAGGGTATGTGGGTGCTTCAATCTGATCATTACTTACACAAAAACTAGAAGAAAACACAGTCTCAAGAAACAGACTCAGGAAAACATCCCATCTCTCCTAATAAATAGGCATAGAATGCAATTATTCACCCGTTTCAAGTGAGGCAACAAACACTTAAAATATTTGGCAGTTTTTCCAGCTACTCAATTTACATGTCAATATTCCTATTTATTAAAGGAAAGAGTGATGTGGTTAGCAACTTCATTAAGAGCTGTGTTGCTTTTTGCTAAATGATTCAATATAGAAACAAATATTCAGTTATTGATCCATTACCCCCCCATGTTGTCTTTGTTATGGGTACTCTTAATAGGTTCTCTAAGAATATCTTTCATTATTTCCATAAGTCACAATCCATGGCTTAAAACCAGTTTGGAAAGGGGTTGGAGGACTCCAGAGGAATAGCAGGCTCATGACTCCAGAGGAACAGCAGGCTCGTGCCTCCAGAGTGAACTTGGTTTTTATCTTGCTCCTGATTGCAATGGACACACTTCCCAGAGCTCTCAAAATTCATGAATCGAGGCCTCAAGAATTCATGGGTGGCAATTCATGGGTACACACCCCTGATAGGAGGAAAGGCAATGCTGTAAGGTTTGAGAAACAGTGGGCTATACATAGCCTGACTGGGGTCACAGCACTGACATTCACCAGCTCTAGGATTCTGAAGAAATTACAATACCAGCTACCCTCTTCTGACTGACCACCTGCCATCAGCAGGTACTATGCTAAGTACTTCATATTCACAATTTCATCTAATCCACTAACAAAAGTCTCTTTGGCCAGCATTATTTCCCTATTTTTTCAGATAAGAAGTCTGATGTTCGGAGAAAGTACTAAATTGCCTCAGATACCAAAGAAAGGAAGCAGCAGATCTAACCTGAGGGTAACCACCACACACAGCTCTAGGTGTTTTACCTTTGAAATTGTCTCAGGGCACCTTTCTTACAGCTGATCTCACATAGATGCTGTGAAAACCAATAAGCATACACAATCTGTGCAATTCCATGGAGTCCATTAAGTGCTACACAAATGCACAAGCTTTGTATAATTCCAAAAGCCTTTGGCTTCAAATGACAGAGTATCTGTCTAAAACTGGATTAAGCAAGAAGAATGCCTTGGCTCATGAAACTAGCAAGTCCAAGGCTGAATGGAACACAGCTGGACTCAAGGGCTCAGACAACACTGTAAGGCTTTTCTCTCCCCAGTTCTGAACTCCACTTCCTTTCGCTCTGACTAGATTCTCCGGTAGTCTTCCTCCATGGCGACAGGACTTTCAATCTCTTCTGTGCATAGGAAAATAAAAATACTCTCCTGCATGCTCCAGCAAATGCCACAAATTACTTCTGATTTATGTCACAGGCCCACTCCTGAATCAATCACTGGGGTCAGAGGCTTGAGTGATATACCTGATTGGTTTAGGTGTGAGTCACATAGGGGAGCCCACGCTAGAGGACAGCACTAAATCAGCTTCCCACAGAAAACCTGGACTTCAGGGGAGGGTGGTTCCCCAAGGGAAATGGAGCTCTCTTAGCCAAAGAGAAAAAATGAATGTTGAGAAGCCACACAGAAAAACATCTGCTAAAACATTTTAATAAAAATACTAGACATCATGTTTGTAAGAAAATGATAGAGAATGCCTAATAAATAATACTAGTTAACTAATATATGTAAGTGTTTCAGAGATAGAAAACGCTTCTGTATATACTGTATCATTGTATTCCTATTATATCCTTACCAAATATAAATATCATTTTACGGACCAGCAAACTGAGTCTCAGCATAATCAAGAGACTCACCCAAATCCATCCAATTGATAAGCAAAGGCAGAAACTTGCATCTAGGTCTTCTGGTCCCAGTGTGGTAGTCAGTATTGCCTCCTACCTGAAACCTCTGAGAGGTTGGAGTGAGGTGAATTCTGTGGATTTTGATTAAATGTGAAGAAAATTCACCTTAAATAAGGCATTATAAGTATAAACATTCAAAGAGCAATACATTTTTACCCTTTGCTTTGGAAGAATACTAAACTGTCCCTTTGAGTGAAGACATTTGCAACAAAACTTGCCATTCCAATACTTGTTTACTATACTTGGACTTTGCTGGTAGCAATGTAAATTGTTGGTTTGGTCTTTTGAGAAAGCAATTTGGTGATAACTTCAAAGCCCATAAAAATGTCCATATCTTTTGATTTGAAATTCTACTCCTGGAGACTAAACCCATGGAATTGATTCAAATAAATGAATAAAGAATCATGTGTTTTAAAATGTTCATAGTAGCAACATTAATCATAACATTAAAAGTTTAGAATTTGCAGAGATAATGCATGTAACATGCCTAAAATGTGTGTGTGTGTGTGTGTGTGTGTTGTTGTTTTTTGTTTTTGTTTTTGTTTGGTACCAGGGATTGAACTCAGGGGCTCTCGACCACTGGGCCACATCCCCAGCCCTTTTTTGTATTTTACTAGTGCTGGGATTACAGGCATGTGCCACTGTGCCCGGCAACATGCCTAAAATGATGCCTAGTGGTCAATCAATATAGGCTACTATAATTCCTACTTACTTTGTGTGTGTGTGTGTGTGCATGCACATGTGCTTGGGGATTGATCCCGGGGCCTTGCACACAACTCTACTGCTGAGCTCCTCCCCAACCGCTGTTCCCTGCTTATTCCTGAATGTTCCATCTGCAACGAAGGCTCTTTCCCCCAGATACCTGCATGATTACCTCCCTCCTTTCCTTCAGGTCTCTGCTCAAATATGACCTCATTCAAGAGAAACTTTTCAAAAGACCTTCTCTAAACAGACACCTTCGCTGTCGTTTCTCTATCTCCTTCCCCTGCATTATTTTTTAGCCCTTATTTCTCTATCACATATTTTACATATTTATTTGGTTTTTGTTGTTGCCTTTCTCTCCCCGACCCCCATGAGAAGGCAAGCCCCATGAGGACAGGGGGACTTGGGTTAGTTCATTGCAACACATGCAGCATCTAGAACAGTACCTCGAAAGCATATTTTTTTTTTTTCTGTCTTTATTCTTGATCTTCCCTCCTTAGTTTCCATATTTTTTACTTTTCAAAAATCTTCATTTTACCAATTCCTTCTCCTGTGTCAGAAACAGAGCTCCAGCAGAGGCAAGAGGACATTTCTGATGGGCAGATCAAGAAGACCTGCCAGTTGGTCAAAGCACCAAGAGCTGAATATATGAAAACAGACCAGAAGAGAAGGGCATGTGAGATGAAAGCCTGATGGTTAGTCCAGACCTGGATAATCAGTTCACAAGAAAAAGATGGGATCAAAGACTGGAGATGTTTATCAAATCAGGAATAAACCAGGACTTCAATAAGGATGGCCAATCAACCTCAGAAAGGCAAAGAAAAATTATTTTCAGGGACCCTACCCTAGGAAAAAAGGCTCTGGGGAAAAAATTCAACCACTTGTCCATTTGAGATGCCAAGCAGGAATTTCACTAATGAGGAACTTAGATTCAAAGCAGAGATCCCAGTCACTGGGATACACTGAGGACTCATACACAGATTCACCATCTGTCAAGGGCTACCCTAGAGGGAAGCTAACTCCCAGGCACTTCTGGGGAAAAGAACTCCAGTAGCCTGAGCTTGTTCCTCCAGAAAAAGAATTACAGGCGCTGGCTTTTAGAGTCTCAAGCATGCCAAACACAGATGAAGAGGATAGGCCTAAAAACAAATGGGAAGGGGAATCCACAGACATGATGTCTTTGTAATGCATCAACCTGGCTATACTAAGCTACATTTCCAGAATTCCTGTCCTCCTATGTTTCCAGTTAGGGAGGACCCAAAACCATTCTCCAGCAAGATTTGGAGGCTGGAAGTGAAGCAGTGACTTTTTATTTTTTATGCTCAAGGCAGACATTTTCGTAGCTTTGACCTATTGTTTATCTACCTTCACATTGATGTGAAGTAGTGATGACCAGACTCATGCTTTACATTTGGATAAGGTCACTCCGGGGCAACTCCACCATATTCTGGATCCTCTGGCATCTTCTCCCACTCCTCTGTCAGGTGTACTCCACATTGGAGTACCCTGCTTCTCCTGCAGGGTACCCATGATGTCAAGGCTGGGGACAGTAAAAGCTGACAGGGTTACAGTTGGTTCTCATGGGTTCTAGCTCATGCTTTTTGAATTTTTAACTGATCTTTTTTCTCCCCCAAGTTTATACTATTAAGCAAAAAATTATTTGATGATTCAAGTTGAAGACCAATAAGGCAGACTGTACTATATACAGTCTATATCCCCTATAGGGGATTATTATGGTAAGTATTCCAGGGGTGCTACTTCAATAAGATTCTGAAATGGAGAGATCAAGCTCAATTTAAAAAAAAAAAAAAAAAGTGGAAATGTATAGCCAAGAAGCAGAGAATGGGGTCAGCAGAGAGAAAAAAGTATTAAGCACAAACATCACAGGAAAGGGGATATTCTGGCTAAACTGACCCACCAGGATCTTTATGAAGGTAGGACAGGTTGATTGGAAGGCTCCTGGTGGGCGATAGGGGATGGGTGACCTGATCAGTTACCAAGGTTGGAACATTCTGGCTACACTGACTTAGTAGGATTCTTTCTAAAATTAAACAATGTGAAGATAAATGTGAAAGCCCCAAAACTAGAGCTTAATTGAGAAAAGAGTTCAGAGGAGTGTCACTAGAGTTTTATCAAGGAAAGAATCTCTGTCAATATCCGTCTTCCCTTTCCAACTGGTTGCCCTGATGACTTCAAAATCCAACAATAGATACAAAGACAATGGCCCAATAAAGACTGTTTAGCCAGCTCCCATAACTGAATAAGATTATATCTTTATTTTAAGAAAACCATATGTACACAAATTATGAAGCCATATAAACATGTACACATATAAATATATATGCACACACATATATGTAAGCATGCACATAAGTTGCATGAATAATAAATATTACATATTGGTTCTATTTCTCTAACTGAACTCTGTCTAGTTCAGAGGGGATCTGGGTACAAAACTGACATTGTTCACTAAAATCTATTATGGGCTAATTTCTCTCAAAAACACTAACACCTAGTACAATCTAATTAACATCTAATTTAACTATTAGTCCACAAAAGTCAAAAGTACAATAGTATAAAATACCTGACAAGGCAAAAATTATGTAAAAATTGAAATTATTTACTCTGAATAAAATAAATACTTACCAATGAGGATGAAAATCTATTCTAATGGATAGTTTGAAACTCATTCTCACAGACCTTCTGATGATCCAGCAATAAACTTTTCCTGAGCATATCAATTTCAATAAATATGATTCTGTCGTTTGACAAAAAGTTTACAAGTTCTATTACTTAACAATCTAATTAACTGGTTGGGAGACTGAATATTCCTGCAAAAAAGAAAAAGTGCTGCCTTTATAGCTCAAGTTATTAGCTTGGGAAAGTGGAATCACTCAGTAATTGAATAAAGAATAACTATAAATATTTAGTAGTTTTATATTCTGATTCAGCTCTCCATCAATCTGTCTCACTGATAGATCCATTAACCATTTAAGCCTGGATTATGGGGTTTGCACATGTTCTGAATTATTCATTTCACCATAAAACTGTGCCAATATCTCTGGAAGGCAAATCTGTTGGTAGTAAAGTTCCACTAAAGCACATTTATAGTAGTAGGAGAAAAACAACTAAAACAACCATATATCTCTCTAATGCCCTGGATCAGAGGGAAATGCTCAGTCTATTGAGAAAGTTCTAATCTTCATAATGAAAATCTGAACAGTGTTGCTATCCATAAAGGAAGGCAGACAACATTTTCAGATTTCTCTTGGTTTGATGTCCTTGCCAAAGCAATCCCATGGACTCCTATACTCCATTTTAAGATAAAAATACACAAAATCAAGCATGAGCAATGGGCTTATAAACAAAATCAAATGAATTCAAATTATTGTTACCTTTATATACATCTGATCAGAAAAGAGTTAATGAGGGAAACATTTCAAGGACTTTCTGCCTTTTTTAAACTGACATGAATCAGCATTTGTTCTGTGTTCAGATCTGGGATAATATTTTTAACACATCATCTTTAATCTGTGTCTCTGCTGTGTGGATGTGCTGGGTGAAGAAAGTGAGGCTCAGAGTTGAGCAACTTATTTCAAGGTCATAAAGCTAGGGAGTGGTGGTGCTGGCTTCTACATTGTCTCTTTCCCCAAAGCCTGTGTGTCTAGTGACTCCTCTGTACAGTTTCAACTTCACAAAGAGTAAACGTAGAAAGGCCACAGAAAAACAGGTTGCTTTGTGTCTTTGGGATATGGTTCTTGTATAATTCATCTAACACTATAGAACACACCAACCCCAAACGTAATGGTTATGTAACAATAAGAATAATCTCATAATTTCATATATACATGGGTCAAGAATTTGGAAATGCCTCAGCTTGGTGGTTTGGGCTCCATCTAACTGAGGTTTTATTTAGATGTCTACCAGGACTTCAGTCATGTGAGTCTCAACTCGTGATCCAGGACCGACTTCCCAGGCAGCTCACTCAGATGGCTGCCAATTTGGTCCTGTATGTTAGCAGGATGCCTGTTTCTCCCCATGTGAGTCTCTCCAAAGGGCTGTCTGAGTGTCCTCACAATATGGTGGTTGGCATCCCCCAAAGCAAGCAATCCATGAAACCAAAAGGGAAAATGTGATTTCTTTCATGATTTTGCACTCTGACTTACGTATATTCTGTTGGTCACACAGGTCAAGTCTGATTCATTGTGGGAGGGAACTACACAAGGGTATGAACGCCAGGAGGTTCTTGGGGGGCACCTTGGGGTCTGGTCACCTAGGTACTCCCACTACTCTCTGGCAGTTAGCAGATTACATTCTGTCTGTGAGAGGGTTGCTGTTGCGTCTCTGGCCATGCTGAGTTAGAAAGTCAGAAACTTCTTGCAAAACTACTGAACCTCAGAGTATCTTTAACTAGTGGGTGAATGCCAGCAACTGAGAGCAAGTGAGCTCAGACTCAGCTACAGCAGGTAAGAGAGAGAGTGTTTCCTACTTTATTTGGAGTGGATGGCCACAGTAATCGACAGCAGTTAGAGAAGGATGCTTTTAGAAGATGGACTTCAGACAGAAAAAGAATCAGCATGAAAAAGACAGTAGAGAGCAGGGCACAGAGGATACGTCAAGTACAGAAGGATAAAGGAATGGAATAGAATAAAAACCAAAGAACAGGTGAAAAGGTACAAGAAGAAGGAAAAGCAAGTTTAAAAGGATTTGAAGCAAAGCCGTCAAATGCCAAAAGAATGAGGCACTGGCTGTGAGTTGGTGTGGAGGCTTTATACTTGGAGCACCCTGCACACCATGAGGGCAGATTGCCGGGGTCCGAGTTATGAATAGAGCCAGGTTCTGAGTTGCTTCTCTTTCTGGGCCCTAAAGGGAATTCCTCTTGCCTGCAAGAAGGATTGCAACTCACCCGGCGGGGCGAGCTTAAGACAGAAATCGCTAGATGCCTTACCTCTGTCTGTTTGAACAGAAAACACGCCACACCTAGAAAGTCTTGTATATATCACGGGATGTCCGAAGAACTCACTTTATTGAATAAGCATTGACTTAAATAGGCCTAGAACTAACCAATCAGCAAGCAAGGCGGTTCAGCCTCTCACGCTACGTCATAGCCACACCCCTTGGTTTAGCCCCGGTCCTTTAAGGTGTGGTAAGCAGTCAAATCTTTATCCCTTGGCAGACATAGTCCCAACAGCAGATAATCAGAAAGAGGCCACAGAACAGAACCAGGATGCACAACCTGCAATGCAGGCATAAAAGAATGAGCATCCCTTGCCAAAGAGGGCTTGTGATCACAACTAAGCCCAACCTTGACAGGATATACTTTAAAACACTTCTATATCGCAAAAGTAATATGTGTGTTGAAAATTCAAACAGTATAATAAAAACAGAAAATAGAAGTTTACCACCCCTAAAGATAATTACCACTTAGAATTTTATGTATATTCTGTCAAGCCTTTTCACAAACTATACAGCCACATGGAGAAATACCAAAGGTTTCCCTGTATATATGGTGTTGGACTTTCTTTTTACACATAATAGTATAGCTTTGGAATTTTTCTGTACCAGTCAGTAACTAAAGAAACGCCCATTCCATTTTTTTTAGTTTCTTGGTATTGTGTCTTATGAATTATTATTTAACCAATCCCCTAATGAAGGACACTTGAATTGTTTCTAATTATTCACCACACAAATAATGCTTGAGGAAACATCTTTATACAAACATCCTTACATATTTGTGAAAGCATTTCTATGGAAAATTCCCAGAAGTGAACTTGCTGGATCAAAAAGTAAGCACATTTGTATTTTTGGTAGATATTACCTTCCTGAAGGGTTGTAAAAATTTTCATGTATCTATTTAACATTAGATGTCAACTGTTAACTTCCAAATAAACTCAACTATAAGCTCATCCATAATGCAAATTAGTTATTTTCAAATAGTTCCAAACCAAGTGTGTCATGGTAAAAATTCCATACATTTGGAAAAAGTCAACAGTATAAAGCAAATATGTCAGATGAGCAAGTCATTATACTTAATGAGGTAATTTTGTATGTGTTTCCATAGGTTTGAGATATACACATTGACATGTTCCTAGTTACTATATAGTTCTAGTCCAAAAGCTATAGTGTCTCCTTGACTTTCCCTTCCTTTCCAATTCCTCACATTATTCAATAACTTCTTCTACCAAGAACAGGCATCTGATAAGACACAATTATGTTAGTGTATACTGGCTTCATTTGCAACCCTGAAAGTGAGTATCTTCAATTTAGAATTTCACACAGAGAAATTAATTTATGACAGTATTATTTCTGATGCAAATGGGAAGGAGATTTAAGCAAATAGAAGGGGTGATAGAAGTAGCTAAAGAAAATTTAACAATTACCTAGAAACTACATTCAGTAAATGAATTGAAGGTGCTGCCGTTATCTGTTGTATCTGTTGTATGTATTTGGTGGCATACGTTTATAGCCCCAAGAAATAGATTAGCATCTACTATTAAATATTTTCAATTTTCCTGGTAGATCCAAAATAGTTAGTACCCCCAATTTTCTTCCTCTTCCTGCCCTCACACCCTCCATCTGCCTCACTTTCTAGGATTTGAAATAGCCAGGGGAGCAGAGCCTCAGATACTTCCTTAATCCACATAAGGACTGTATTCTAAGTACAATCGGATACCCCCACCCCCACCCCCATCCCCCATCTCCGACTGGACAAGTCACCTCCCAGGTACCTTCAAGGCTTGAAGGAAATGAAAATCAGTGCCACTTCACTAAGATCCAGGACTAGTGAATAGGTTAAAATGCCATTTCAGGCCCATCTTCAGGATAATGAGAATGCTTTTTCACAATATTGTTTTTTTTTTTTTCTTGCTAATACTTTTTGCATTTCTGCCCTACCCATTTCACTCTCTTGGTTATTTTTGTTCATGTAATTTTAAGGTAGGCATTAAAGCACCCATTCAATATCCATTTACCTTAAGAAATCACTACCACCTCACATATCCCTCTCATTAAATATCACTCACCAGCACCCACTGACCATCAACAACTCCAGTGTGTGTGTGTGTGTGGTGGTGGTTGGGGGGATGGGCGGTCAGGGAGAAGGGAAAAGGGAAAACTGGGCTCAGAGGCCGTCAGTGCTATGCCAGTGTCCTGGCTGGCCTAAGTGGTCAGGAGCAGATCAACTCAGATTCTTACAGAGTGATCTGTACCACCCAGCCCAATTTATATCATCAACACACTTGTTAGCCTAATTTCAGCCATCTTCCTTTTCCCCACCCACACTTTATGAATACAAGAAATAGAAACAAGCTCAAGATAAAACCTACCGGCCTGGAGACATGCCAGTCTCTCCCTGTTCTCTCGCTGAGAGATAGGGGACTTCTTACTGGCCGCTGAGATGGGGACATATTGGTTTCCCTGTTCTCTCCTTGAGAAGATAAAGGAATATGCCGGTTTTCCTGTTCCCCCTCTGAGAGATAGGAAAACTGCCTGCCTCTGTTCCCAAGAAACAAACTTGCCTTCCACGAGATCAGGGGATGCTTACTATGTCAATCAAGACTAAACCCGCCCCTAGTGCAGCCATGATTCTAGCCTGTAAAAGGTAACATGCAAGGGGGAGTTGCTGCTGCTCTCCCTCCTTGCTGCTGCTGTCCTTCTCTTTGTGCAGAGCAGCCTTGTCAGGCTCCTGACAATAAACCCACTTCTTATCCCAGCTGTGTGATCAGTCCTGCGCCACTTTTCTTTCAACACTCAGTTGCAATCCTAAATGAAGATGCACTCTGAGAGGACAGGGAGGGGCACTTTCAGAACAAGACAAATCCTCTTCTTAGCAAATAATGATTGGGAATGATGTTCAAAAGCATCATTTCACGAACAGTGAATTCAAAGGCCAAGATTAGGATGTGAGGTGGTCACTATCTTACATTAGCTCTAATAAACTCTGTTCCCCTTATGGCGGTGGGGGGCGGGGAGGAGACATGGGTTAATTGGTGGATCAAATGCTTGTGACTTTTTCCTTGAAATTTTTGAAGTCATGAATGTTTGCTTCTCCATTCATTTAGCACCTGTTTATGAGAAGCTGTATTGACGAGGCACCGTGTTAAAACTATTTGGGGAACTGTCCTGAGTGCTGAAAAAGATACACGCATGAAAGGACCCAATAACCCTCCCCCTTGAGTAGGAAATACAAAGGTTTTTGTATGCCCCCTGCCCCCGACATGTACAATTTCCCTCACTATCAACGTCTCACCCTGCAGTGGTACATTTGTTAAAATCAATGAAATTATGTTGACACTTTGTCATCACCTGTATTTGTTCACTTTTTGTTACTATAAAAAATACCCTGAGTCTGGGTAATTTTATGAAGAATTAAAGGTTTATTAATCTCAGAGTTCTGGAAGTCCAAGGACATGGTACCAGCATCAGCTTGGCTCTTGTGAGGGCCTCATGGTGGATGGTGTTTCAATCACGGGAGTGTGTGTGCGAGAGAGCATATGATTGGCAAGACAGGAAGCTAGAGTGAGGGATCTCAACAATTCATCATGAGAACTTACTCAGGGTCCCTTTAGAACTACTAGAATCCCTTCCAAGGGGAGTGTCCTCAATGACCCAACTCCCTCTAGGCTCCACCTCTTAAAAGTTCCATTACCTCTCACATCACTTAACTGGGACTGCATTCCAATACATAAACCCTAGAGCACACACTCAAACTGTACACAACCACAGCCTCAGCACAGTCCATAGTTCATGTTAGGGTTCACTCTTGGTGAACTGATGTATGTTGGCATGAATCTATATTTGTGATGTCATACAGAATAGCTTCACTTCCCTAAAAATCCTGTGTGCCACTGACTTACCCTTCCTTCTCCCCTAACCTATGGAAACCACTGACGTTTTTACTGTCTCCACTGCTTTTCATTTTCTGCAATGTCATATCATTGAAATCAAAGGTGTAGCCTTTGCAGACTGACTTCTTTCACTTAGTAATGTGCATTTAAGGATCTTTCATGTCTTTCCATAGCTTAATAGCTCATTTATTTTTAGTGCTGAATGATATTTTACTCTTTGAAATGTACTACAGTTTATTTATCTGTTCACCTACTGAAGGATATTTTGGTTCCTTCCAAGTTTTAGTAATTACGAATGAAGTTTCTATAAACATGTTTGTGCAGGTTTTTGTGTAGACATAAGCACTGATTCATTTGGGTAAATACCAAGGAGCATAATTGCTGGATCATATGGTAAGAGTGATTTTAGTTTTGTAAGAAATTAGCAAGCTGTCTTCCAAAGGGGCTGCAACTTTTTGCATTTCCATCAGCAATTGATAAGAGTTCCTGTTGTTCTAAATTCTCCTTACATCTGATGTCATCAGTGCTTTGGATTGTGACTGTCTATGAGGTATGATGTGGCATCTCACTGTGGCTTCAATTTGCAATTCCCTAATGATATATGATGTTGAACATTTTTTCATATGCTTCCTTGACATCTCTATATCTTCTTCAGGAAGGTTTCTGTTTAAGTCTCTCTTTTATAATAGGTTCTTCATTTTCTTATCATGAAGTTTCAAGAGTTCTTTGTATCTCTTTGTATATCAGTCCTTCATAAGATTCATATTTTGCAAATATTTTCCCCCAGTATTTGGTTTGAGGAGACTGGAGCCAGATATTTATTTTCTCTTACATGAAAGGCTGGAGCTGGTTAGAGTTGGGTTTTTCCCTTTCCCTGGAACATTAGGCTCTAATAAAACCAGCAGGTTAGGCTCTACTAGACTAGGTTCCCCTGAAGGAAGGCCTTGTTAAGAAGAACAGAATGCTCTGCCATATTTTTAAATGATTACTTCTCTCTACACAAGAAGCACAAGGGGATAATATTTTTTTTCTTATATTCATTGTAAGAACATGGTGGACCTCCTGGAGGTAAAACTCACAAATGTGTGCCTTTCTATGACTGGGTCCTCCTAGAGCTTTTAACTTTCAGACTCACCCACAATAAGCTTCCAATAATTCATTAGATACAGTGCAGGTTTTCCTACCCCAGCACTGATCCTCATAGAGGTTTCTACTCTAGTAAGCTGGGATTCTCTGTATCTGCCCATCTGTCTCTTCAATTGTGAGGGCAGTCATTTACACCGTGACTCATCTTATCAGGTCTAAGGAGCGTTGACTCTCCTTGTGGTTCAGTGTTTTTTGTTTGTTTGTTTGTTTGTTTGTTTGTTTGTTTTTACTTGTGGCAGCTTCTAACTTTAAAAGACATGGTCTTTTAAAAAGCATATTTTTATATAATGCCAGTAGTAGAAGAAATAAACAATTACAAGCTTGGCAAAAAATTTATCTAGTGGACAATTGCAGGGTGGGGAAAGGATGACAGAGCTGCAGGCAATGGATCGGGATCCTGACCCACAATTTGTTGTGGACCTTCCACAACAGACTATTCTGTGTCTTGCCAAAGCTTCCAAAGACTTGGCTTAAGTGTTACGCAGAAATAAGAGAGTACCTGGTCGAGCCTAACCCAAGGACAGCTTTGGGAACTCTGCTTACTAGACTCAAGTGAGATAAGTAGGAGGGGGTTAGTATGTAAACACCATGATTCTCTCCCACTTAAGACATGATAGAGTGGCAGAAAATGCTAGCGAATACCTCAAAATTTATGCTCCCCCTTCTCTAGTGTGAATTTTACTGGGAAGTGACTATCCAACCATAGACTTATTTCTGGGAATCTCTTGCATTCAGGAGTGACCACATGACTTGTTCTCACCAACAGAATGTGAGAAGTGATGTGTACCTTTTCCAGGATTCTCCAAAAGCTGAAAGTAAAAGAGGTGCCACAAGACAGAAGGAAACCCAGGTGCCTGAATTCTCGTAAGTAAAAATCCTTCCCAGATAATACATATCATGCCATTACAATGTGAAGAAATAAACTTTGTTAAGCCATAAACATTTGGAATTTAGTTATTATAGCAGTTAGTTTTACCCTAATGAATAAAGAGAAGAATAAACTCAGAGGAATTTTTATTTTTATTTTATCTTTTGAGTCAATGATTCTCAAACTTCAGTGATCATATACCTAGAGAAGTTTTTTGAAATGCTGATGCCTGAGATAGAGGCCTGGGAATTCTGATTCTGCAGAATCCATCAGAGGTGGCTCAGAGGTTCATTCTCTCCTTCCCCTTTCACATCCAGGACAGATATCATTAGTCAATCACAGAACTCTGTATTGTTCAACACAGAAATGATCACAGAATACCTCCAAACACAACACCACAAGCAACTACTAATAGTTGGCTGTGAACTGAAGCCAATTTTGCCATTGCTGCCTACATCTTAGAGCCGCTCTGAATTTCCTGGAGTGAAGGAGACAAGAGGTCTACACAAGACCCTTTATTATCAGTGCCTGAAAGAAAAGCTGTGAATTTTGCCCAGATTTACTTTTGGTTCTGCCCAAACTTGACCCCTGCCTTGGGCTCTGCTGGGTGAATGAAAGTACAGTGAAATGTAAGGTCAGACCAACAATCCTGGGCAAATTAATTACATCCCTAGGATGGGCAGCTGGGAGTTGGGCAGTAGAGATCTTCAATAGCATTTTTGTGACCTTGGGAAATGTCTCTGGGTTTTTATTCCTGCATTTTTTAAAATGCAGAATTATGCTAGATGAGCTGTCAGGTCCTTTTCCCCCCAACCTAACTGCTTCTAGTGTCACAATTAGGAAAAACCCAGAGAGATAAACTGTGTTGTCCAACATTCTAAGCAAATAAAAGCTAAAGACCTCAATGAACTGAGTTCAATGGACAAATTAATATTTGAGTGCTTACTATGTAGCTAAAATATTTATTTGCTTTATAATCTTTTATTTCATTCCTATGAGGTATGTAGGTACTGGTGTGTCTATTTTCAGATGAGAAAACAGACTCAAAGGAGTTGAAATAACTTGCCCAAGATAATACATCCAATAAGAACCTCCAAGATTTCAAATTATCTTTTCAAATCCAAGGTCCATTTAAAAAAAAAAAACTGTCCAGTTTCAAAGTCCTTCAAACACATTCTAGAAAAGGAATACAATAAGGATCATGTATGATACTAAATCATATGAAATCACCAATGTGTGACCATTTTTGTCCTGTAGAAATGGTAGTTTCAAAATTTCCACCAAATCATTCACTCTCTGGGGATCCTTGCACACTGGCCATCCTTGACCAGATGGCTTTGCTCACATGCCCTCCTCCAACCACCCACTGAGACAGGTGAACCGATCCTTACTGGTCTCTAAGTTCTGGATTGTACTGAGCTTGACAGGGTATTCAGAAGTGTCTCTGGCTCCTGGATATATAACATTTCAATCCCCCAACAACCTAAAATGACAGCCAAATACTTCAAATCCCTGTCTTGATTTTCCTGGAACCCGTGAAGGAGATCCACATACAGGACTTCTAGTCAGACACACCGCTCTCCCATTTCACATGCCAATGTTTTTCTCTGGCTGTCCCCTCTCCCTTGCTCCCCATTCCTTTATTTTGTGGATTGACTTAGATCCTTCTCAGAGAATCAGGGCAGCAACCACAGGTACTCCAGGATGGTGGTTCAGAGGGAACCAGATGAAATCACAGTTTCACCTCTAGAATTTCTGAAAACTTAAAGTTTGTATTTTTGAAACAATTGTATATTCACATGCAAATGTGAGAAATGAAACAGATCCCTTGCACCCTTTACTCAGTTTCTCCCCAAGGGGAATATCTTGCAAAACTGTAGCATAAGTTACAATGAGGAGAACAACTTTGATATGCTCAAGACAGAACATTCCCATCACTACAGGGTCCCTCACTATTGTCCTTGTATAGTCACACCTACGTTCTTCCTACTCCTACCCCTTCCCCAACCCCTGGGAACCACATCTATTTCCCATCTCTATAATTAAATCATTTCAAGAATGTTCTATATGTGGAATCATACAGTATGCAAACTTTTGGGATTGGCTTTTTCACACAGCTTAATTCTATATACATTCATCCAAATTGTATGCATCAATAATTTGTTTCTTGTTATTGCTGAAGAACACTCCAAGGTACAGATGTACCACAATTTGTTTTATTATTTATCCACTGAATAACTGGGTTGTTTCTAGTTTTTGGCTATTACAAATAAATCACCTATAAACATTTGTGTTCAGGTTATTGTGTGAAGATAAGCCTTCTTTTCCTTAAATAAATACCCTAGAATGTGACTTCTGCATTGTGTGGTCATGGCATGATCAGTTTTTTTGTTTTGTTTTCATTGTTTCATTATTTTATTTAAAAATAATCAATTGCATGTTTATTGCAGTTGTATGCTATTGATATTTTATATGTGTTTTTGTGGTTTTTTGTTTTTATTTTATTCAAAGTTGTTATATATATATATATATACACATATACATATAAAACAATATCATGCATTACAATTCGTAGTACATATTAGAGCACCTTTTTACATAGCACTGTTTGTACACAAAGTATGTTCATACTATTCATGTCTTCAATCATGCCACGTCAATGTTTATAGCAGCACAATTCACAATAGCTAGGTTGTGGAACCAACCCAGATGCCCCTCAGTAGATGAGTGGATAAAGAAAAAGTGGTATATATATACAATGGAATATTACTCAGCAATTAAAGAGAATAAAATAATAAAATAATGGCATTCGCAGGTAAATGGATGAAGTTGGAGAATATAATGGTAAGTGAAGTTAGCCAATCTCAAAAATCCAAATACCAAATGTTTTCTCTGATATAAGTATGCTGATTCACCATGGGCTTGGGTCAGGGAACATAGGAGGATTAGAGGAACACTAGAAAGGTCAATGGGGTGGGAGGGGAGGAGAGGGAGCAAAGGGATATGAAGGGGGAAAAAAAAGAAGATGGTAGAATGAGATGGATATCAGTATCCTAATTGCATGATTGAAGGCATGATCAGTTTTTAAAGAAACTACCTGTTTTTCAGGGTAGTTGTAACATTTTACATTCCTACTTGCAATTTATGAGTGATCCAGTTTCTCCACAGCTTCACCAACATTTACTATTGTCAATATCTTTTTATTGTAATGATTTGGCAGGTGTGTAGTGATATTTCATTGAGATTTTAATTCTCATTTTCTTAATGGCTAATAATATTGAACATCTTTTCTTTTCATGTGCTTATTTGCCATCTGGATATCTTGGATGAAATGTCTCTGTTTTGTTTGCCCATTTTCTAACTGAATTTTTTTCTGTCAAATTTTGAGCATTTTATACACCCTAGATAATATTCCTTTCATTGGTCTGTAGCTTGTAAATATCTTCTGTAGTTTGTCTTTTCAATATTTTAACAAGAATTGCACAGAACAAAAGGAGTTTAAATGTAATGAAATCCAATTTACCAAATTTTTGTATTATGGATTACACTTTCAAGTTAAGTCAACTTTATTACTGGCCCTAGAGCCCTAACGTTTTTCTGTCACTTTTTTTTCTAAATGCTTTGCAAAGTTTAGGGCTTACATTTAAATCTGTGATCCAACTCTGAATGATGTCAGAGGCAGCCAAGTTGGGAGACAGAACTTTCTCCTTTGCCTACCAGTAAGGAGACTTCTCTCAGTTCTTCCTCTGTTGTGGTTTAGATATGGGTATCTCTGAAAAGTGAAGTGATTGGGTTATGAGAGTATCAACCTAATCCACACATTAATCCCCAGATAGGGATTAACAGGGTGATAATTGTAGGCAGGCAGTGTGTGGCTAGAGGAGTCAGGTCACTGGGCAGAAGGTAACTTTGGGGTATATTTTTTGTCCCTGGTGAGCAAGAGTGCCCTCCCCGCCCTCCTTCATAATTGTCATATCCTGAGCTGCTTTCCTCTATCATGTCCTTCTTCCCTCAAGTTCTGCTTCATCTTGGGCACAGAGCAATGGAGTCAGCCATCTATGGACTGAGACCTCTGGAACTGTGAGCCCCAAATAAACTTCTCTTCCTCTAAAATTGTTCTTGTTGGATCTATTCGTCACAATGGTGAAAACATCCTCCCAATCACACTGTGTCAGTGGAGACCCTCTGGGAGCCTGTACTTTTAGCCCCATTGGACAATAAGGAGGCATCCCTCTTCTTCCTCCCCACTGGGGTGCCATCAAAGGAGATCTACAGGAGAATCAGGACTTTCACCCTCATTAGTGATGGCAAGGTCACCCACACTGAGGTATCAGTGGAGGCCATGTGGGGAGCTTGAACCCCAATTTGACACACAATGAGAAGCCCCCTTCCTCAGGTGTTAGCTGAGGCTAAGTGGGAAATATGGCTTCTACCTCCACCTGGCAGTAATTAGACAATGCTCTCTCTTCCTCTGCCAGCACAGTGTTGGATAAAGCCAGTTAAACTATGAGGTTTAAGTAAAATTTAGAGTCCCACAACATAATATAAAAAAAAGTCCAGTTTTCAGTAGAAAGTCCCTTGTTACATCAAGAACCAGGAAGATTTCAAATTGAATGAAAAAAATAATAATAATGAAAAAGACAACCAAAATGTGTCAACACCAAGATAACACACAGAGGCTAGAATTATCTGAAAAATTTTTGAAACAGTTATGATAACAATGCTTCAACAAGCACTCATGGACATGCTGGAAACAAGTGAAAACAATAGAAAAATTAATTAAAAAATATAGAAGAACCAAATGGCTTTTGAACTGAACAATACAACAACTGAAATAGAAAGCTTTCTGAATGCATTGAACAGCAGAATGAAGAAGGCAGAGGAAGGAATCTATGAACTGGATGATAGGACAATAGGTATTATCGAATATAAAAGTAGAGAAAAATAGATTGAAAAAAAACAACATATTCATGCTTATAGGAGAAAAAGTACTAAAACATTAGTGGTTTGGGGGTATAAAAGGTTGTGAACCACCATAATGGTGGTGGGTTTGGACTGAAAGTGATATAGTGATTAGAGGATTAGAAGGTAAACTTCTATTTCCCCATCTGCTAAGTTCTCCTCGCTGCCTGCCAAACGAGTTGGCCTATCATCTTGGCCTCTTTTGGTCCAGTGAACAGGTGAAAGAATTAATGAAAGGTGAGTAAATAAAGCAAACAAGAATGGAAACATAATACTTTTCGTGTTAAATACGGCATCTGAGTTTGGCAGGATCAGGTTCACCAGGAATCATTGGCATTCAGGAGATACTAACTCTAAAATCTGTAACTCTCAAGGGGCATTTCTCACTTTTGCATCCAACCTTTTATAAATCCTCTCACAGTCACTTCTTTAGGAAACACACAGATTTGATGTATACCACTTTTCTTAACCACTTCCATTGCTGTAGTATCCAGAGTTGCTTGTAAGGTTAAAAACATGAATTATTGAAGAAAGACAAAGCCACTAATCTACTTTCTCCAGAAGAAAACCACACATCATAAAATGTCAGAACAGCATGAAACAAAGACACACATCAAATAAATGAAACTCCCCTCAGCCAGCATAGCACCAAGTGTGTCTCCTGGTACACTCTGCAAGCCCTGAGCACCCCTGGAACCTCAGGATGGGTGTTCTCAACACTGACAGAGAATCTAGGTGATTTTTTTTTTCCCTTAACAAAAACAAGAGTACTTTTTGAAAGACTCTTCAGCAACCCATTTTTATTAGACTTTGAAGAGAGGTCATGTTTGTAAGAGGATAGGGGAAGATTAACTGGATTCTTCTGCTCTTAAAAACTTCCTCTCCAAAATGGTGGCATTAGCAAAACTCCCTGTGCAGAACATTTTCTTCCTCTCAACTCAAATTATAGATCTGAAATTCAGACAAAATGAAAACAAAAAGATTCTGAAGGAAGTAGATTGTGTCACACGTTAACATGATCTGATTGCTCTCCTTGACTTGCATTCTCAAGTGATCAATGAGCAAGGGGGGACTGCACAAGCTCCCTACAGGTCAACATGAGCAGCCCCAGGTGGAGGAAAATTGTGAAAAAAAAAATTTGGGGGGATCCCTCCCATCTGCCAACTTCCTTGCTCCCCTCTGCCACCACCTGTCATATTCCCTCTTGCAGTGTTCCATTAACCTCTTATTCACCCAGCCCAGCTTCTCATGGTCTCTGATATGACCCCCCAGTAGGGAGAAACACCAAATTTTTGAATTACCACTCACTGCTCTGCCCTATGAAAACTTTCCCATTGTCTCTTTCCTGCTCCAAGGTACTGTGGTCAGTCAGCTGGCTCACTGAGAATAAAACAGATAAATGTATTCTATTAAGCTGAAGTAAGCTTAATGTGTTGCCTCTCCCAGAACATGTGTATATTAATAGAGTGCAGGTGCCTTATTGACAAGAGCCAAGCTCCTGAGGATAGCATTTCAAATTTAGAGGCAGGGCAATTGGGAAATATTTGGATATAACTCACACAACTTAGGCAACTACCTTATTTGCTCATGCCTCAAGTCTAACACTGTGTACATACTACAGAGAAAGAAGGAAAAATGGACTCAAAATGATTACACTGGGAAACTCTAAAGTGGGGTTTGAGGGAGGGGTAGGATTTTAAGATAGATGAAAGTTCAGAAAGCTATTTGTGTGATTTTTCACTTTGCAAGAAAATAAAATATCAAAATCACAGATAGACATTACAGTTGAAAGGAACCCCAACAGTCAACTATTTTTACCTCGCTCATTTCTCTCAAAGGAAGAAAACGAAGCTCAGAGACTTGCTCATGATTGCACAGAGAACTGGGTGCAGTGATGCACACCTGTAGTCCCAGCATCTTGGAAGGCTGAGGCAGGAGGGTTTTAAGTTCAAGACCAGCCTCAGCAACTTAGTAAGACTCTATCTCAAAATTAAAATTAAAATGGTTAGGGATATAACTCAGGGTTATATGTGCCCTTGGGGTTCAATCCTCAGTACCAAAAAAAAAAAAAAAATTACACAGTGAAGCCATGTCAAAACCAGAATCAGAATTCCAGTCGCATTGACTCCCAGGGCTGTAGTCCTTCTAGTACACCTCACACACCTCATTGATGATATAGTTTCATGGATGGTTACTTGATACCTGTATCTGTCAAGAAATCCAGGTATGAGAAAGAAATTTTCCAATGCTTTTATATATAGCATATGTCATCATGTTGGCATTCTCAATTTTTCACATTTCAATTCATCCCCTTCTACTTATAGAGTAAGAAGAGGAACTCTAATCAATGTCAACATAATTTTCGTCTGACAAAAATCAAACTAAGAGTAAGGACACAGAGCTAGGTAGATTCTCTAAAAGGTACATACAGATGTGATGGACAGATGGCTTGGTGATGTTAATTTGGAAAATATCCCATTAGAAATGAGAAACTATAATGCAAGTCATGTACAAATGAAATTAGCCCTTTCCACATAGAAGGCGTGGGGAGGACAATCCACCACATTAAACAGAGATGGATAACCCCCTCCTGCCCCTCTGAACATCATATCATGTCACCCTGCCCCTGAGAGTTCCAAATACTGGAGGGTTGTGGCTCCTCTGATCACTGCTCACTAATTATCTCACAGCTGCTTCTCTACCAAAGAAAACACCTCAGACCCTGCTCCATCTTTACATTAAATGATGCACAAAACACAATCCAATACAAGACCAAAATGCCCCAGGGAAATAGTTTAAGCTTGGAATAACACTGTCAGCATTAATCTTCCCAGTCCTTTTGTGTAGGCAAAACTCTTTCTGAGTGGTATGGGAGCTAAACTACCATCTGCAGGGTGGACTTGAAGTGATCCTGGAAGAACAAAATCCCCAGATCCACTTATGTACACAACCACCTATGTCTTTAAAGAGGACATTCACTCTCTGGTCCATCTCACTGTCTTGCTGACTTTGTTAGAACTTGCATGTTTTGCATGTGGAATAAGTCCTCCTTATAACAGTACCTCTCCCACCCCCATTTCCCATTAACTTGAAAATAAAAACTGTAATGTCAAGCTGATAGAATTCAGTGGGGTTTGTTAGTTTGGGGGTTTTGTTATTGTTGTTGTTCATTTTAACCAAACTTTTCTTCCATTTTTATGATGAGACTATCGCTAGTTATTATACTCTGATGAATTCCTCCACCTCTTTATCCCCTCTAAAAATATTGCAATTCCAGAGAAACAGAGAGGCCAGCTTCAAAAAACAATATAGATAATAGGACCACATGCTCTAATTCCACACTGTCATGAATTTGATTTTCTTCAGTTGTAGTGTTGACATTTTTCCATATCCATATATATACAAATATATAGGGAGGATGGCCATATACTTGATCCAAACAAAGGCACTTGTTGAGTGCTGGGGGAGTTATTCACAATTCAGTGGGACAACAGGCATGGACTGGAAGTGTTCTGGGTGAATCAGAACATTTGGTTGCAAAATCAACAGATCATGACTTGAAGCTGACCTGTGTGTGTGTAGATCAGAGAGAAGCTGTGCGCCCTGATGTAACACACAGTTCTTCCTCTGTTTTCTCTGATCTGAAACACAGAAAAAATACAATCTTCCATTTTCACGCTGAAATCAGCTTCAAAAGGTTGGTGAGGCAGAGTTTTCTCCTATTTATTTTTGAGGTTTTGTGCAGCAAGTTTTGTATCTCATTCAAAGACTCCACAAATTACTGGGCAGCGCATTACCTACAACCCAGACTTCTAAGTATATATGCTGTTGTGTGTGACTAAAGCAAGCTTTTTGGTCTCCTTATATAATTAGCAAGGGCTTGGTCTCTTGGACACAACTTGGTCTCATATTGAAAGTAAGAGAGCAATGCTGATGCCAATCAGTTGATTGACAGAATCTGCCAAGAAGAACTTGGCAGAAGATTCCTTTCTGCTCTGCGGCACTGCCCTTTGTGAAAGGTCATCAGGTCATATCTCATTGAAATCAATGGTTTAATCCAAATATTGACAAAATTAAACAGGATCAAATAGCCACAAAAAAAGTAGGGGATTTTAGGCATAAATAATCAATACCCTGTTAAAATCTTCCTTTTAAATTACATCAAGTACAAAGAATAAAATGAATCAGGAAGAAACTGTACCAATTACGTGTTGTTGAGTGCACCTGGAACAAGAAATAAAGCCTTGGCATGAAAATACAATGAAAACACTTGGAAAACTAAGTAGAATAGCTTTGTTTAAAGAATATGATATTTTGTCCTAGTCATCAGAGATTTGCCCTCAAACTCCACTTATATTATTTTTTATTTCTAAAAATTCAAATCAAAGTTCAGTTTCATGAGTGATGAAAGACCACCAACTCATTCTAACAATGAATTGCCAAAGGATGAGTGTAATAGGTGAGGACCCTTCGTGCCCAAACCCCAAGGGAGCTGGGCTCCACACTGAGAGGCTTTGGGGTGTTCTTACTTAGCTTCTTCCAAGGAGGATTAAAATGAGAGGATTCCTAAGGCATGGAAGTTATTATCACATCAGTCTCTTATCAGGTGCTACATGAGGCTTTTTTTCTGGTTAAAGTACTAATTGTGCACAGGAAATGAGCCAGATCCCAGATCTTTGTTGGTCTCCGATTAGTAGGTGTATTTGGTCATTACAAATAACCCTCCGGCAACCAGGATACTGTTCAAGCACTATGGTAGAAAGATGCAAGCTATTCTCAATTTTATTTGGAGCCCATAGCCTTTCAGATGGGCTCTCCTCAGTTATAGGCTTCACTTCATAGATGGTGTTGAGTAAGTGAGTGAAGAAACCTCTCCCATCTCTTCCCTCTCTCAGGTAGCAATAAGAGAGATGATAGCAATCACAGCCTGGCCTCCAGCTGAGGGAGAGTGGTGAGGGTGCTTCTCCCCCATCCTCTCCCTTACACACCATGAAGTCACATTGACCTCTTTTCTTTTCCTTGAACATCCGGATCTCATTCCCAGCTTGTGAAGGATATACTGCCTCAGTCTGATCCCACGGGAGTTTAAATGGGTCGTGAGAATGTGTCTGAACTCAAGGCAAGGGAGCTGGGCTTTCATACTCTGGGACCAGTCTGCCATGGGGGTAAGGCTGGCGGGAGGAGGGAAATGTGAAATCAAACCCTCAGGGTCTCCCCACTCTCTGAACTGGCCCACGAAGTGTCTCCTGCAGCCCAAAAGGAAGTCTCTGAAAAGAGTTACAGAAGCAGGTTGTTTGAGGGCAAATGTACTCAGAAGCAGGGGATGTGTGTACAGACTCAATAAATGTATATACCAACAGTATCCACTCACCTGCCAACCACATAGTTCTCAAATATGCATGCTTGCTTGCTTTTCATGAGTGCATTTATTGCTCTCCAAAATTACTTTGTTTACAAAATTGGTTATTTATTGTCACTCTTCCCAACTAGAATAAAATCTCTCCATGAGAGTGAAGATTCATCTTTCTTGCTCACTGCTTATCCCCAGGGGAAGAACCAGTGCCTGACACACAGAAGATTCTCAGTAAATATTTGTCTAAAAATTGAGTATACTAGAATGACATGCTACAGAAGAGCCTGGGATCGTGAGAAGGGGACTAACCCTTGGAGCACGTCCCAGAATGCAGCGGGTAAACGTCATGGTGGAATGAGCACAGGATCTGAAGTCAGAAAGCTCGACTTTGGAAGCCAGGTGAACTTAGGGAACTCAAGTAGTTAGCCTCAGCTTTCTCATTTGTATAATAAAAGGAAATATTTAGAGACTTAACTGTAAGGAACTTCCTCACATTGCTGTTTATTATAACTAATCACTGAAGAGAACCTGAGCATTCAACTCTAAGAGATTAATTATATTTACACATTGAAATATCATAGAAACAGTAGAAATAATGCTGCAAAGATACTATCTAAATGACATGAAAAGATTTCCAAAATATATTTTTAGATTAAAAAAAATGGATTTCAAAGCAGTACATGCAGTACAACCCTAATTTAATGTATTTATATGCATATATTTGTATCTGCATGGACAAAAAATGGAAAGAAACACATTAAAATATCTAGAGTGATTATTTCAATTAGAGTAGAAAGATAATGGATTATTTTCACTTCTTCCTTTTACATGTCCATGTTTTCTAAACTTTGTAAAGCAAAATGTAAGGTGAGAATCAGTTGTTGTTTTAAATTACAATTTTATAAAGATACTTTCCTCAGACTATTCCAACAGCATTCTCATGAGAATGGTTTGTGATGTGGTGGAAAGTGCATAGGGGTGCTCTGGTCCAACCTCTGTCCCCCAGTAACCAGCTTTGTGGAGGAGGGGCAATGAGGAAGGGAAACAGAGGTTAGTAAACTCTGAATCAGTAATCTCTCTGGGATCAGCTTCCTCATCTGCAAAATAAGCAAGCATAGTAGATGTCTCCAAAAACTACTCTGGAGCATGAAGATAAACGTTTTGCAAAAATAAATAAAAAAGCAAACAGCATGGGTGTCTCATCCTGCTCATGAGAAGTTAGTCCATACTAAAAAGCATCCATGGTTTATTCTCCTACATGGAGAAATAACTGGCTCTCTAGATTTAAAAATGTAAACATCCAGGGTGACTATGTTACCATGAGTACATGACAAGAATTCTTTGGCCAGAGGACTGCACAGAATGAGATATTCAAAACGCTTGTTACTTGCTTACACATGCCCATAATGGTTGTTGGTTCCTGAGGAAGCCAGGTTCTTCTGGAAAGATCCCTTATGTTAACCAACAGCAAGTTTTTGCTCTTGTTGATGATATTTGTGACACTGACTGAGAGGGCAGGTGTAGAAAGTCTGAGGCTGCTCATCCATCACTATCTCTTTTCCTCTGACTTCTAAACCAAGTAAGAAAAAGAAGAATGACGGAGGACCAACACAGCAGCTTTATTACTGATGAAATAATGGAGAACATGGCTTGGATGTACAATTACAGTAGAGCTTTGAATTATTTTTAATACGTTTCTGGATGACTGAATTACCAGCTCCAAGCTTACAGAGACAGCCTCCCATGTGAGCACACTGCAAGACAGACCAGCAAGGGGTGCTTCAGAAAGAGGAGGCAGAGGCCCTGGGTTCACTCTCATTCCCAGGTCTCACCAACGATACAGGGTCTCCTGGGGAGGACTAAGGGAGAGTGGTAGAGGGAAAGATAGACATGCCTTCCTGCAGGTTGTCCCTCTTAGAGTCAGATGTTCCTTCTTAAAAAAGGATGTAAACTCTGTTTTTTAATAGGATGCCTCTGTTTTGTTCACAACGGAATTCTGAGTCCCTAGGTAGCAAATAGCCACTGAAGAGTGAATGAATAGAAATAGTAGAACTAGGAAATAGAGGTATTCCCTAATAGTAACAGGTTCTTTGAAATTATTTCTACAGCTCAGCTAGCTACCCCTTTGTCCAATGCAAAGTCCCAGATATAAAGAGCAGCACTATCTGCTCCTTATTGAAGGGTATGTTGTTGCCTTTAAAGGATAGTCAATGAACTTCTATTAGACAAAAGGGAATAAAGAAAGCCGGGCGCCGTGGCGCACACCCGTAATCCCAGCACTTTGGGAGGCTGAGGCAGGAGGATCGCGAGTTCAAAGCCAGCCTCAGCAATGGCGAGGCACTTAGCAACTCAGTGAGACCCTGTCTCTAAATAAAATACAAAAAAAGGGCTGGGGATGTGAGGACCCAGTGGTCGAGTGCCCCTGAGTTCAATCCCCAGTACCAAAAAAAAAAAAAAAAAGGAATAAAGAGAAGGGAATGGGAATGGTAATAGGAAAGACAGTAGAACGAATCAGACATAACTTTCCTGTGTTCATATATGAACACACCACCAGTGTAACTCTCCACATCATGTACAACCACAAGAATGGGAAGTTATACTCCATGTGCATATGATAGGTCAAAATACACTCTACAGTCAATACACTCTACAGTCACATGTATCTAAAAACAAACAAAAATTTAAAAAATAAAAAGAAGACCTTGGATCCAAAAAAAATGGGCGGGGGTAGTCAAGACACCCAACATACTCTAGGAGGGGTTGGGAACAATGTAGAGAGAGACCCATGGACCCAAGTCATTAAATTAGATCTAGTTTAGGATTAAGCATATCAACAAGTCCTCTGGACTCTAGTCTTGTTACTTACAAAATGACTATAGTCTTATCCTTTTTAGAGTCTGGATAACAAAGACTGAGAATGGATGTAGGCAGAGCAGCATATCCGTCAGTCAACTCTAAGGCCCAGATCCCCTAAGTTCAGATGGTTTCCTATTTACTTTACTGCCAGTACTCTGCCATTTCCCTGTGTCTTGTTTCTTCCAGAGATGTAAACCAGACAAGTTTCTGTAAATTCCTAACTTTTAATTCATTCCTATATTCCACATCCTTTGCACTAGAGTGAGGAAGAAAAAATTAGGATTTTGGTCTTGAAGGTAATGGTATGATAGGTCAAAATACACTCTACAGTCACATGTATCTAAAAACAAACAAAAATTTAGGTAAAAAATTTAGGTAATTTAGGTAAATTTAGGTAAAAAAATTTAAGGTAAATTTTTAATATCAAAAATAGATTTAAATATAAGCTTAGATAAAATTGCCAGCCTATGGACTTGGAATAAACACTGGGAACTCTGAAAGCATCTCTGCAAAGATCTAAATATTACTGAGTTTCAATTTTGCTCTTTACTGAATCTCTGAATTACAAACATTCTGAATGCAGACCTCAATTTAAGCATCTAATTTTTGTTTCTTTAAAATTCTGCACAAATAGATATCCTCCAAGGAATACTCAGCATACTTGTTTTGCTTTGTCTTCTCATGTGCAAAAATTTCATGCACAAAAAGATGGGCCAAAGATCCATTTCTAAGCCCAAATAACATGATAATGAAATCACAAGTTATAAGTTGCCATGGATCAGATATATTTTTCTTTCTAACAACAAGAAAAATTCTGTCACCATAGATGTATCCCCTTTGTCTAACTCTTAAGGAACATAGGCATATAATGATGCCCTCCAACTCAATCTTATAAGTATAATGGAAGACATCCTTTGACATGATGTCTGTGTACCAGAAAAGAACTTCCCTCTCTATTTTTCAAATACTGACAGCCTCATTGGTTCAACTCTTTTATTACCTAAGACAGGGGACATTTGGAAATATCTGAGATGTTTTTGTTCCCACAGCTAGAGGAGGCTGTGTTGTTGGCATCTAGTGGGTCGAGGCCAGGTATGCAGCTGAGCATCTTACAATGCACAGGACAGTCCACCACTACAAAGAATTATCTATTCCAAAATGTCAATGTTTGAAATCTCCGCAAGACTCTTAGTAGTGAACAATCTTTGGGATCTGTTGATGACTAAGGGAGGATTTATAGGAGAAGGAAGTCTTAACAAGATGAGTGTGGTTTGGATAAGTGGAGGCACATTCCAGGAGGAGATTCCAATGGTCCATGAACAGGTTCAGGAATGGATCATGGAGGGAACAGAAATCAAGCCAGCCCATCCTAAAGGAAGAGCCTGTCCTAGGGTATGATGAGACATGAGGCATGAAGTTAGATTTGGGAGGACATTAAATGCATTATGTTAAGAAATAGAGCTCTATCTTTATATTTAGAAGTGCAAAATTGACAATTTCAGCATATGAATTTAATATATTACCCACTCTTGAAATTCAGTGACCTTGAACTAGCCACAGGAGACTCATTGTGTATAGTCCAGACTGGAGATAGAAAAAATAAACAGAGGTCACTTAAGTTATTATGATAATCCAAATATTTGAGCCCAAATTATGATAATAATGATCAGAAATATTTTTAAAGAATGAGAAAAAAAAATCACAAAATAATGAAAGATCTGGCTATCCCTTGGGGAGTTTGGTGATGGTAAAAGAAGGAATTGGAGGTGGGAAGCTGGATATACGGAAGCTGAAGTTCTGGGCAGTATTGGGCCAACAAACAACTTGGTGGTAAGGAATAGATAAACACATCTACATCAAAATTCAGAGAAAAGCATTATTAAGTCAGGTAATAGCTAGGCAAACAATAATTATTGTCACCCCAACATCACATGTACACACCTGCTTCTGAATTTTTCCCATTGGAAGTTTTACCCCCAGTATTATTCCTTATCTCACCACTTTCCAACTAAGACCCATCTTTGAGCCCCTGCAAAAATGCATTTTCCTTATTGATATGCTCCTGGTCACTATACAGCAAGAATGTAGAAGATTATCCAATATAAAGTCTAGAATAATATAAAAATATGTGAGCCTAAAGAGAGATGAGTACTGACAGATTAGAAATGTATTACATATTACAATTGGAGATATAGCCTATAACACAGGCATGGGTCAAAAATCTTTGTAACAGAAGAAATGTGTTAGTCATCTTTCTGTTGCTATTGTTGGGGACGTTAAGAACATGCTAGTAGATAGAAACTCTATGGCTGTCTCCCACTTCCTGATACGGGAACTTGGCCTAGCCAAGGGGAGTTCCCCTGATGTATGCCGGGAGGTCAGACTGCCACTAGGATAGGCTAATGGCTCCGCCAATATGATTTGCTCATGCTCCCTATGTGCCCCTATGATCTTTCTGCTGATTGGCCCATGTCTTCTATAAAGGCCGTCCAACTTCCTCAATAAACCAAGCTCGTGCCTTGACCAGACTCCCTGGTGTATGCCTGATTGTCTTCCATTGTGAGGGCTGAGTGTGGCCACCAGTCGACTTCTACCTCTTCCCAATTCCACCTCACCTCTGGGGCGTGTTCCCCCAGCCTTCTCTGCCGGCCAAGAAGGCCAAACCCAGATTCAGGGGAGCTAAAAACCCCAGCAGCTATAACAAAATACCTGAGACAATTAGCTTATAAAAATGAAAGGCTTGTTTTGACTCATAATTTTGGGTGTTATAGTCCAGGACTGGTTGTCCCCATTGTTTTGCACCTGAGGTGAAGCAGTAAAACTTGCTTGCATCATGAGGCAGGTAAAAGAGAAAGAAAGAAAGGAGCTGAAGTTCCATAATTCCCTTCAAGGGCATGCCAAAAGACCTAAGGCCCTCCCACTAGACACCACCTCTCAAAGGTTCCATCATCTTCCAAGAGCACTACCTGGAGACGAAACTTTTAGCACATGGACCCGTGTTACTCTCGCTGAGCTTTCCCCCTGACAATCAGAGGTGCATCAGGTAAGTGAGGGTAATGCAGAGGGAAAGATCCTGCTTTTCCAGGATCCCCTGGGTTTCCATCTTGGTTTGATAGGTTTCCACAATAGCTGTGATTCCATCATGGAACCTTTTTAGGAAGTATCTCCCCAACAGTGGTGAAGGGCTCCAGGTTGACATCCTGAGCTGAAACCAGGTAGGGGTCACCACTGACCATCAAAGGAGCACCTAGGTGAGCTACAGTGAAGGTGAGGCTCAGTTAGCCAGGGAGAATGACCACAGCCTGCCTGAGGCAAGAGAAAACAGCCACCAACTTCAGCCATTTATGTCAATAGAGCAAGCAGCACTATTGAGGGGCAGTGGCCTGGAGACCATAATAGAAAAGGATATCACCCCTGAGGACCCTGGTTCCTCCATGTTTTCCTAGGATCAGGTAAAGCCACCCCCTCCCTGCATATCCCTAAACAGCATTTTAGAAAAGAAATAGCAGACAGCAAAGTGAGGAATATAACATAAGGGATGTGCTTAGTAATCTTTATGTCACTATAATAAAATGCCTGAGACAATTAACTTATAAAGAGAGAATTCTTATTTTGGATTACAGTTTGGGGATGTTATAGACCATGATTACCTGGATACTCGGCATGGGCTATCTGAGAAGTTGGGCATTTTTATCCAGTAGAGACTTAATACTAAGGAAGCTATTAAATTTATGGGGTTAAACTATCTTGGAATTGGATTGGACAAGTTAAATAATTTTCCCCTATGTGTTGGGGGTTGGGTGGAAGGCCAGATTTCTCAAGAGGTGGAAAAAAGATATTGTTGCTGCCTGAAGCGGAAGCCACTTGGAGCAACGAACGCCGCAGGAAAATTCGGAGGCAGGATGAAAATGAAAAAAGGTCTTTTATTCTTCTTCTCTCTCCGGCTCCAGCAATCACTCCAAACGCTCTAACTCCAACCACCACCTTCTTCTTCTTCCCACACACTCTAACCAACCTCACCCAGTTATATACATACAGCTTTAACAAGGACACGTGCTTACAACTCGAGCTTACAGGTGTGTCACAGAGTGTTCACGGGCATACAAAGATTCTTTGAATAATGTATTAATATCAGGTGGAAACTAGAACATCTTTTATGGCTCTCAGCTAACCACAATCTTTAGCTATCTCCTTGATTATAGGCTCCTTCAAGATATTATGTTTTTCTCCAAATATTCAAGTTACACAGTGAGTCAAATTTGCAACCATATTACAAATATATAAAGTACTGAGCAAAATGCCTTCTCCATAGAAGATGATCAATCAATGGTATCTAGGTTAAATAGGTTAAGTAAGGACCAAGAAAAGTCCACTGGATTCGGCCATTAGGGAAATATTCTTTATGGGGAGAACAGTTTTAGTAGAATAATGAGGATAAAAACTACCACAGCGTATGCTCAGCCTAACTGGAAAGTCATCATACTCTAACACCCCACCCTATGCAGAGCTCAGTTTATGTAGAAGCAGGAAGGGGTTGAACAGAATAGAAGAAGAGGACTCCTGGGTCAGGGCTCAGTATTATGCATTGAGGCAAAGTTCCTCTTAAGGAAACTGACTCCAATGCACAGCCTATAAACATATTGAGAGCAGGGGTTCTATCTTATGAGGTTTTATGTCCTCTATAGAAGCTAACTAAGTGCCTGGTATATAAGCACTGAATACATATCTCTAAAATAAATAAATGGGTGCATGTGTTTTCAGTATAAAGCATTTTGTGACAGGTTCTACCAACCCTTCCCTGACCCCCAAGGCAGCTGCCATTTCTGCACCTCACCTGGTGATGACTCCAAGTTACAAAGCATCTGTGGACTGAAAAAATCTCCTATGTCCCAATACTTTGAGATTTAGTGAGGAATCTATGCCCTTCTTTTTCTCAACTTAAAATTGCACATTTTGCTATCCTGGTTATTGAGGTGTCACTGACTGAAATATCCTGCCTCGAGAGTGGATGATGTCAGCATCTCATTATCAAATTTTTTTCTCCTGTAAAACCTTCATGTTCATATAGAGAATATTCCAATCTAAAGTTAAGTTCCTTAAAATGCATGTTGGTAACTAAATGCAAGGGAGAAATAAATCTCAGTTGTAGTACAAGGTGGCTAAATCAAACTGTACAATAAGGTTGAATTTCCTGAAAGAAGTTTAACCTTATTCCCAGGCCCTGATACTGGGCTGAATTTCTTTTGTAATTTTCATTCATTATCTCAAGTCCTAAAGTCTTGTTCAGGACACTCTTGCTTTCTTTTTTACCCAACCCCCGACTATCGTGAGAGAACTTCAGAAGACGTTTTGAGTTTTAAATATTTTATAATGACATGGCATCTTTCCCAAGCCAAATAGTGAAGAAGCCAGGATCTAGTAAAGTTTATGTCTTTTTTTAAAATTTATTTATTATTTATCCTTTTTTGCATTACATTTCATATTATACTTATAGAGCACATTTTTACATATCTCTGGTTGTATACAAAGTATATTCACACCATTCATGTCTTCATACATGCACTTAGGGTAATGATATCCATCTCATTCTACCATCTTTTTATTATTGTTGTTTTCTTCATCCTTTTGCCTCCTCCCTTCCCCTCCCTCCCCACTTTTGTTTCAGTGCTGTGGCGTTTTCAGAATTTCAATACAAGTTTATCAGTACCAATTAATACAACTCAGTCTCCCAAAGCTATGTATGCTTGGAAGAAGAGTCTTTTTTAAAAAATTCTAATTTGTTATTTATGACAGCGGAATGCATTACAATTCATATTACACATACAGAGCACCATTTTGCATATCTCTGGTTGTATACAAAGTATATTCAGACCATTCATGTCTTCATACATGTGTTTTGGATATTGATGTCCACCTTATTCCACCATAATTTCTAACCCCATGCCCCCACCCTTTCCCTCCCACCTCTTTGCCCTATCTAGAGTTTGTCTATTCCTCCCTTGCTCCCCCCACCACCCTGCTGTGAATCAGCTTCCTTATATCACAGAAAACATTTGGCATTTGGTTTTTTGAGATTGGCTAACTTCACTTAGCATTATATTCTCCAACTCCATCCATTTACCTACAAATGCCATGATTTTATTCTCTTTTATTGCTGAGTAATATTCCATTGTGTATATATACCACATTTTCTTTTTCCATTCATCTACTGAAAGGCATCTAGGTTGGTTCTACAATTTAGAAAAAGAGTCTTAATGGGAAATAGTCTTAGGAATTAACTGTAACTGTGCTCTTGAAAGCCACTGTTCACATAGCCTAGAAGCTCCACATACTTGGTAAGGTGGTGTCCAGGTCAACTCTAGTTGTTGTTCTCATGTTGAAAATGTAAATAGGATTTTTACAGTTTACCCAGCATCTAATTTGATCTTCCCAACTACCATTACTATCTTTATTTTGAAAATTCAGAAGCTGAGATTTAAGAGCTTTAGGGGTTAGTACAAGATCACAGACCGGGCTTGAATCCAGTGTTTGAAAAGCCAGAGTGCTAGCCTCTAACTTCTATACCAATGCTTCTCGTGTCTTTGTTCCCACCTCCCACAAATGTGAGTAAACCACCAAAATGATTAAAGAGCGTGGCTAAAGAAACATGGCCTATATTGCTCCATTTTGAACTTCTTCCCTAACACTCTTTGATTGAGTTACTATGCCCTCAGTTCCTAGGAAGCCAGGAACTGTTTTTTTCACAGGACTGACAATATTAAAGACACCAACAGTTGGAACTAAGCTCAGCTCCCCCTTCACATTACCCACCTATCGTCTGTTTACTGCTGTTTACAGAGAGCTCAGCAAAGAGTAGAAGGATTCTGATCCTATACTTGCTGTAGTTTTTAATTCCTTGCATTCCCTGATTTTTTTTCATTAAGTACATTCCTCCCTCACACAAGCTCCTACCCTTTCCAGAAAGAGAGAGGCTTGGTGTTGTTTGCTGTGATATCTGTAATTTTGCTAGATCACGGATTTCCTTTCTTTCTCTCCTATGATTAATAGTTTCACCATATGGTCCTCCAACCTGGCAAAGTGCAATGCACGTTCTAGCGAGTTTCCTTGGACACCATCCAGCCCACCCTGCTCTGGGTTACTGCAGGCTGCCTCCATGCCCTTAGGACTCCTCCCCAACCTGCAGCTTGGCCCAGCCCCTCACCTTTCCCCACTGCCTCAGCACATCCCAGGAATGGACCTCCACAGCCCCAGTGTGCACCGCAGATGGATCCAGCTGAACTTTTTCCCTAACACTCTTTGATTCCACTAACTTCAACTATTAATGCTGATTCTAATTCTAAATCTTGAGGAAAGTGCTAAATTTGGTGAAGAAAATATCCCCAGTGGTCACTCCTCCCATGGAGTCCTCCTTTCTTCCTTCCTTGCTGGAGGGAATGGAAAGGGGAGGAGAGTGAACAGGTTCATAAACTCCTGGTTTATGTCTGCCCTTCTGGATCATGCCAGTTGCAGAGATAACAGGCAGCTCTGCTGTCCACTGCACTCTGGAGTGCATGGCCTCAGGAGGTTTTATCCACAACTCAGCCCTCTCCCCAGATGGCTCAAGATTATCCCCTGCTCAAGCTGCACATCCGTTTCCGCCTCACTCTTGTGGATTCAAGAAAGTCAACACTGTACCGTCTCCTCCTTCTCCTTGTTCCTGAGTCATCCCCACATCACTAAGCTCCAGGTTGACCAAAGCAGTTTCTGCTATTTTTATGGATCTGATTTGTTTTATTTTTACTTTAAAAAATATGTAAATACAGATATTCCCAGATATCCATAACTACTTATATTAAAAACCTCTTATAAGAGATTTTTCACACGCAGGAGTTAACCCAATACTTCTTCCCATGTTGTAAACAATAGCTTTTCCTTCTGAATAGCACTGCCAAGCTCTCTCCAACCTGACAAATACACCCTGTACATTTATTGTTTCCTAATAAAAAAGCACTTTAGTCTTCTTCCCTTCCCCACTTCTTTCATTTCCCTTATCCTTTGCCCCTTGATCACAGATGCCTACCTTCTCATCTCATGTTCATTATTAACCTTTCAAAATAGTGTTCTATAAGGTCTTCATGATATACCATGCAGCTAACATGGCCATGCATCTGAAAACAGGCCATGAGTTTGCAAATGACTGAAGGCCATTACCCAGACTCTTCAAGCTACTATTTCTGACTTGAGCTAAGCAGAAAAAGAAACTGCTGCCCAAGTGGAAATGAATCCCCACTGCAATACAAAAGAATGATTAAGATGCAGTTTCTATCATCATTGCCCTTTACCAGATGAGAAAACCAAGGTGCACAACCATGAAGTGCATTATCCAGGTGTTCATGATGACAGAGCTGGGCCTCCAACCTGCTGCTGCAGTACAACCACTGCACCAACCTACTGTCACAGCCAGACAGATTGCTTTGGTCCAACTACAGGATCATCAGCAAACCTTCTGCTAGTAATTTGACTTCCTCTGGGGCTTATCAAAAGGTTTAAAATTTGCTGGCCAAACATAAAGAATACATTTGGTCACTGTACTTCTTTCTATAAATTAACAAATTGACATCTTCTAAATTAAAAGATATTGATTTTGCTTAATCTTTAAAAGTTTTCCGAAGTATTTCTGACCTATTGGCATCAAAGACAAAGGAGATTAAAGTATCACAATTTTCCTAAGCTCCTAGGGTCTATACTTAGTAATCTCTTGCTGCATTATTATACTTAATTATTCCTCATTACACTGTTGTATCCATCTGGGTAATGAATACCAGTTACTACAACAACCCTGAAAAACAAAGGCTTGTTTCTCACACAGAATGCAGTCCAATACAGGGTAGGCATCTCTCCTCTGTCATAGCTAAACCATCTAGCATTTGTGGCCTTAGCGATTGCCCCATGAAAGAGAAAGAGAAGAAAAAAAAAAAAAAAAAAAGCAAAGTCTTCATGGATATATTTAAGGGGCATTTTAAGTTATTCCAAAAATATTCCATTGCCCAGAACCCAATTACATGAACACAAATATGCAAGTGAGGCTGAAAAATATAAAGAAGCACATAGATATTTAGTAAGCATTAAGGGTTCTGCTATAATGGTGAACACAGGAAATTGTAAAAAATACAGGAAAATAATAAAAAATTTAAAAAATCTTGAATCATTTTTTTTCCAAAAGGGTGTCTCACTATGTTTTTTGAGGCTGGCTTCAAACTCCTGAACTCCAGCAATCCTTCTGCCTCAGATTCCTAAGTAACTGGGATTATAAGCATGTGCCACTGTCCCCAGAAGAAAAGCATCCAATCTTAAAGTCTGTTCATTGATATCAGTTAAATCTTCAAGGCATTTTTATATGTCTTTGTAGACACATGCACATATACAAAGCACATATACAAACTTTTAAAAATGGTATCAAACTGTACAAACTGTTTTATAGCCCGCTTTTCTAAAGGAACATTTCCCATACCAGTATCTACATGGCTCTATCAATATTCTTTTTTTTAATATTTATTTATTTGCTTTAGTTGTATACAATGCAATGCATTTATGTTTACGTGGTGCTGAGGATCGAACCCGGGCCACGCACGTGCTAGGCGAGCGCTCTACCACTGAGCCACAACTCCAGCCCCAATATTCTTAATTACTACATATCTTTCCACTTTATAGTTATGGCACAATTTATTCAAGCATTTCCATACTATTTCAATTGTTTCAGTATTTTTAACTCTTATGAGCGGCACTATTGTAAGCAGTCTTACAAACACATCTTTATTAATAATCCACCTATGTGAACTTGTCACATTAGGCTAAACTCCTAGAAATATAATTGCTTAGCCAAAAAATATGGTGTTTTTCAGGTATTCTTTCTATCATTTCCAACTAACCCTACAAAAATTGTTATACAACTTACATCCTTTAAAAGTTGCAAATAGTTAAATCATAACTATTGATGGTCTTACTGTCTTCCAATGTTCTTGTGACTTTTGTGAAAGTGTCTTCTATTTGGTTATCATTCAACACTGAGTATATTAAAGTTTTCTTTGGGTTGATCACATCCTTCAATCAATCACTTATTAATAAGCAAGATGGAAGACATTCACTACAGCCCATTTCTCCCACTGATTACAACTAAAAACTGGACAAATGCTAAAAGGTATAATCTAATGACTCTGAACAGTAAACAAGAACAGCACATTGGAGAGGAAGTTAAAACTTAAAGAATGACCAGTATGGTGGTGAGTTTCTTAGTTTGCTTTTTATTTTATTTATTTTATTTTTACTTTTTCCTCCTTTTGCTCCTGATTTTAACCTAAATGTAGGCTAAATTGAGGAACTGTGGAGCAGGTGCTGAAGCAAACACTCTGAGAGAGAAATTCATTTTCCTGATCAGAGAGCCAAGAAAGGGAACCCATGAAAGATGCAGAATGTGGGGGTAATTCCCATCTTTTGGACTCTCTTCTCCTCCAATCCTGGAGAGGTCAGTCTTCTGCAGCCATGATGGTGGCCTCAACATAGGCACCAATTCCTGGAGGAAATCTTGTCTTTCTGGGCGGCAAAAACAGAGAGCCAGGTACCTGTCATGCAAAGAGTGCGAATTAAATCTTCCCTCTTATATTATTTTCTCTCTCTTTTTCCTCTCCCCCATCACCCCAAAGCCAGGCCCACTCATGAAGAATGGCAGAACAAGTCCAGAAGACAAAAATTCGGAGTGAACTCCATCTTTCTAGTCAAAGGAACTGGGAGAAGCAACGTCTAGAAGCCAGAGAAGAGAGAGCTGGAGAAGAGGGTCCTCTAGTTCTATTTATGAATGTACCAAGTCCCAGGTGCATTGCCACAAAGCAGAGTAAAGGCTTCAAGGCTTTAAGAATTAAACTACATTATAAGCCCCACACCAAGTCCCTGTGTGGCTAGTGCAAGAAGCAGATTCAAGCAGCATCAGTGAGGCTGTGAAAGCTGAGCTGACATTATTCAAAGCAAAAGGAAAATGTGAACAATTCTCAAGGGAAAAGACAGTTGGCAGATGTTAATCCTGAGATCATCTAGATGTTGAGGTTCTTAGGCAAAGACTTTAAAATAGCCATTTTAACTCTCCTCCACCAGGTCAAGGAGAACACTCTTGAATTGTACACAAAGATAGATCTTCTCAGTAGAGAAATGGAAAATATTTTTAAATAGAATGTTTAGAAGTGAAAATGCAATCTCATTTTTAAAAAACTCACTGGTGGATTCAACAGCAGAATGCAAATGAAAGAAGGAAGAGTCAATAAACTTCAAGGATGGATCAATAGAAAGTATATAATCAGAAGAACAGAAAGAGAAAGGAAGAAAACCTCATAGACTTGCGGGACAATAGCGTAAGATCCAAAGTTCATATCATCTGATTCCCCGAGGAGAAGAAAGATCAGTGAAAAAATATGTGTATTTGAAGAAGTAATGTTTAAAATAAGACCATTCCACACACAGACCCCTGCCTGGAGTGTCAAATTCCCTGCAGGGAAAAAAAAATTACAAAAGTTAGAGTCAGAATCACTTCCAAACTGACATGGCATTAGCTGTAGAATGTTCTGAAGGAAAACAAAGACAGAGTGTTGTCATTCAGACTGGAGCTGCCTGGCAGGGACAGGGACAAGAATGGGCACTGAAAGAAGGGCAAGGAGAAAGAAGAGGGCAGGAGAAGAAAAGAATAGCTACTATGACCCTTCACTGTGTCCTGGGCCATAACCTGTGCACTTTATAAGCAATTCAATATCTTTATGAGATATGTGTGTGTGTGTGTGTGTGTGTGAGTGTGTTTGAGAGAGAGAGAGAGAGAGAGAGAGAGAGAGTTTATATTTTATTTCTGGTTGTAATGCCAGATTATTTTAAGTATACACATTTTTATTAAAAATATGAATTTTTAGCTGGACGCGGTGGCGCACGCCTGTAATCCCAGTACTTGGGAGGCTGAGGCAGGAGGATCGCGAGTTCAAAGCTAGCCTCAACAATGGCGAGGCACTTAGCAACTCAGTGAGACCCTATCTCTAATAAAATACAAAAAAAAGGGCTAGGGATGTGGCCCAGGGGTTGAGTGCCCCTGAGTTCAATCCCCAGTACCAAAAAAAAAAAAAAAAAAAGAATTTTTACTACCTTCTAATTATGACTTTTCATCATGACAGTAATATAAAGTTTCATTTTTAAAAATTTAAACCAACTTAAGGAAAATCTTCAATGATGGTATTTTATGAATGCTTAAAATGTGTGTCTCAAATGGATCTGCCAAAAAATAGACTAAATATGAACAAAATAGTCCCAAAGCCCAATGTTCCCTTTTTGATGTACTTTTCACCAATCTTCTCTTATCAAGTGGTATCAAGTCAGTATTTTTAAATCTTAATTTATCATCATTTTGTTTGAAATATCAGCAGATTTCAGAATGCTGTTAGAAGACTCAGAAAATTATGCAGTTTTATCCCTTTGCCATAACCTATAGCCTGAAAGAATTCCAGAAAATCTATCTTACTGTTAGAGATTTCCGAAGATGGTGATTTTACAGCTTTCCTTAGTAACCATTTTAACATTTAACAATTTACATTGCCAGAAAATACATATTGAGGAAGGAATGAAGAAAAACAACAAGAAGAAATCAGTTCTACTTGAAAGCCAAAGAATTGCAAAGTCAAAAAGAAGCAAATAAAGAATTATAATATTTTCAAATAATGAAGTTGAATATAAATGAATGAAGATGTTTGGAGAAATCACTACTTTACTCCAAACAATAGAAGCTAGGCCAGCTGCCACATGTGCTAAGAACCCCTGACACAATCTCTGTCCCAACCCTGAACTCTGTGGGACCAACCTTTTTCTCCAGCTGTTCCTAATGCCATGACAAAGAGTCAACTCAAATATACTTTGCATCACAAAGAACTCCAGCCCAAGACTAATTTTACCAAACATAGATGTGCACAATATTTTATAGTTAGAAGAATCAACAAATTAACCTGTCAATAACCTCATTTATAGGAACTCTATATACCTAATGAACGTGTTTAATATTTAACAATTCAGTCTTTATGAATCATGTGTTAAAAGGCTAATCAGATAACTTAGACAGTTATTCATTTTACAGGTATTCAAGAAAACATCTGAGAAAAGGAACATAACGAGTTGAAACAACTTTCCAAAGTCTATTGTTCAGAAACAGATTCAAGTCAAAAAAGAACAAGCTCTAATACTGAACTCTCATAAATCCAACATAGTTGTTCTTCCAGTATGTAAGTACCCATTATGCAAATGCATTACTAGAAATTTATTTAGGTTTGGAGAACCCTAGACCATGAGACCAGAACCTTGTATGTGTTTCTTCAATAAAATCACATCCAAATATAGAAACAGGAAAAAAAATTGAAAAAAAATCTCACCTCTTTCAGTACAATCTGTATAGAAATTAGTTATCTTACAAGGCAAGAATAAATGTGAACTTTCACTAAAAAAAAAAAAAAAAAAAAAAATTGGAAATCCAAATAAATCCCCAATAAAACATGGCCTGAGGAAGGTGGGCTTAGCTCAATTTACAGAAGAGGAAACTGAGTTTCCAAGAGGTTAAGTAACCTGCCCAAGTCACACAAATACTAATACTTCAGAAATTTGGTCTCAGGTCTGTCTAAACCAAAACTGTGTGGCTGGCTGTTCTCAGGTGACCCCACTGCCTATGACCTTCCCAAGTCATGACAGATGTGACCAGCTCTGTGGTAGAAAGCCATGCAAAGCACTGTAGGCTGCAACATCTTGGCTTCAGAATCAGGCTCCACTGCCTACCAGTCCTTGGATAAGTAACATATTTCCCCTAGGCCTCGTTTTCCTTATCTGAAAATGGGGATGGTAACAATACCCAACTTACACATTTTGATGAGGATTTGATATTAACCCACTAAGTCCCATGTTTTCAATTTGGCAAGTACTGACACAGATGCGTTAAGATAGGTTGCAAATCATACTATAGAGCTGATGTTATTATTATACTAATTAATATTATTATTCAATACTATATTTAAGGTTTTATAGGTATTATATATCTGGGACAATGGGTCAAAATGGGCCAAAAGCTTAGTAAAATTCCTGGTGTGGGGTTGGGGTTGTAGCTCAGAGGTAGCGTGCTCACCTAGCATGTGCTGAGGCCCTGGGTTTGATCCTTAGCACCATATAAAAATAAATAAATAAAATAAAGGTATCGTGTCCAACTACAACTAAAAACATAAATATTTTTTGATGTGTTTACATTTTTAATTATTGTTGATAGCTCTAATTTTTGTCTCTACTATTTCAATATACACTTTTTAAGATATACAACAGTCCACAAAGAAGTCTAATATAATTTTGAAAACAAGTTTAAATTTCCTTAAATATTTCTAATTCAAATAGACCCAACATGACATTAGATATTCCTCATTCCTCCAATAGAATTAAAATCTCAAATATTGAAATTAATTTGTAATTAATGCTATTATATTGTTACAAAAGCACATCTTAAGCACCTTGTTTAGCTGGTGAAGAGCCCTGAAGGTTTTGGTGGAAAGTGTCAGACACAGGCCTGTTCTTTTCTTATATGCTCTTTCTTTTTCTTTTCTTTTTTTTTTTTTTTTTTAATAGCAAATGACAAAGACCCAGTTTACTAGATTTTTTAAACCTAAGCTTAACATTACATATTTAAACAATTGTCAAAACTGGTGCACACAAAATGTCCCATAAATGTTAGTTATGATTGATGCTCATCCTAATATTAATAAGACTATTCCAGAATTTTAGACTGTGGCTATGGACAGCCCTGGTCAAGTAAGGCTTGGAAAATAAGCTAGACGGAGAGTCCCCCTTGGCAGTGGGCACCTGGGAGCATTTGGGACAAGCAGGGTATGAGCAGGAGTCCTTTAGACATACTCAAAGACAGGAGAGTGTGGCCAGGGCTCTGCCGTCTGCCTGGGAGGTATTGCTTCACTTGTCTCAACTTCCTCATTTGTGAAATGGGAATGATAACACTAGTCACCACATAGGAAGGTATGGTAAGGATTAGTGTTGCCTGTTTTTACTGGATTCTCTTTTCTCTCCAAGGAAGACGATTGTGGCAAGGGAGTCTTCTCAGAAGACCCTGCCACTGCACCAAGATATCAGCACCCGAAGACCCCTTGGTGCTCATTGTAGGCACAGCTGACCCATGAGAACACTGCTCTGAGAAGGACTAATGGGCTTGGGGCTCACTCTGAGCCACAGGACAAAGAGCACCACATTCGGTCATCATATCCGGTGGGACATTCCTAATGTTCCCTTTGGTCCCCTCCCCTCTTCAGGAGACCCACTTTTCTGAAAAACATTTAATCTCAAGCATTTCTTAATTTCTCCAAGTCTCTTTTTATTTCCTCTGATCTCTATCCAGGGATACTTGAGAATGCTCAATCATGAGAAATAATGTACACAACAGAATCAATAGATCTTGGGTAGCCCTGCCAGCAGCCCTAAACATGAAGCCAGAGAGGATCAAAGACTCTGGCAGAGGAAGGAACTTTATCTACCGTGCGTTGATCCCTAGAGGTAACTAGGAGATGTAGTCTTTTCTAAATTTCATGAACAGTGGATAGGCAGAAAATCCACAGAAGACACCAAGCAGCCCTTAGGGTAGGGCCAGAGGGGTGGGGAGCTCCTGGAGTGAGCTCAGGCTCTCCTCAGCACTTGCAGCCACCCCACTTGAATGAGAGTGCCAGGAAACCAGGGCCCCTGGGGAAAACACTGCTGGCATTTGCACATGACCCTGGGCAGATGCAGACAGTGGGACTTCCCAGGCACCTGTGGGAGGGGCTGGGGCAGGGCCATGGTGCGGCTCACAGGTCTCCAAGGCAGGCGCGCTGGCTCATGACAACTCATTGGCCAGGTGAGTCAGCAACCTCTGCCTCCCATTCAGAGGCAGAGAGGTTTGATTTTGAGGCTTCTGTTACTTGGGCTGGGCCCAGGGACGCCGGGTTAGTGAGCCTTGGCCACCAGTCTGGCTTTCCTGTCCTCCACAATTGTCTGCACGGAGACCAAATACCATCTCTTGGAAAACAAATTATTTTTTAATAATTCATTGGCTTACCAGGGGATGTAGAGTCCCAGTAGAGCACTGAGGACATCCGGAGGAGGAAAGACAAAGTTCCTGGCAGGCTGCCTTGCAGAGCCGAGAACAGCACTGCCACGGAGTGAGCAACTCTGCAGGCAAATAGGCAGTTGCCCCTGGGAACCCTGGGCCGGGCACACCGGGTCCTCTCCTCTCTGCGTCAGTCTTGTCCCCTCTCTAGTCCATCTCTCTTACATCATCCCTAGCCATCTCTTTAAACATGAAAACTAGATTTGATTTGATCATAACTACTTACAGCCTTTGAGTCCTCTTGGGTTAGAGTGGAAATTCTTGCTATCCCTGTAACTCCTGAAACAATCCCCCCTCCCCCTGCTCCCCTTCCCCTTGCTCCTCAGCCTTTACTTCCCGTCCAGCCAGCCTGAATGTCCTGCCCCAGGATCTTGGCCCACACTGTTCCTTCCATCCAGAATGCTTCCACATATGAGCCTCGTGAACTCCTTTTCACTCTTCAAGTCTTGGCCTCTCCTCCTCAATTGGAAGGTTCAGTTTCTCCTGTTGCATGTCTTCCTGGTCCCACAGCAGACTTAGCAGCATACTGACATAGTGTAAGTATCTGCCCAGACTATAAGTTCTGTCTGTGAGAGCAGAGGCCCAGACCACCCAATGCCTGGCATAGGGCAGAGGCCCAGTGACTATTTTTGAGAGAATAACTAAATAAAGCAATGAGTGGATTAATCTACTTGCTTGTGGTTGAACAGCTAGAATCCCAACTCAGGGCTGTGAAGCCAAAGCTCATGCTGTAAGTGACTGTATATCTTTTCTTGCTACTTAAAAACATCCTAATGCCTTAAAAACATCTTGCATTTCAAAAGTCTCCAAAAAGGAAAAAAATAATTGCATCTATACAGTAAAAGTACTGAATGGGCCAGGAGTCCAGTGTTACATGAGTTTGGAGGTCTGGGTGGCTCACTGGAAAGGGAGGAAAGGGACAAGAACTGAGTGGGCAAGGAAGTGCCCTGATTCTGACCAACTGCTCCTATGGAGAAAATCTAAGATCACGTCAGGCTTTAGGAAAGGGCAGGGCAGGATGGTTACAGTCCAGACTCTCAGCCTTGCCTCAAATTAGAAAAAGTAGCCCCTTCCTGAAGATGTTCCAGCCCCCTACTGAAAACCATCCAATTCTTTCTGACACCTCAAGACCTATGGAGCGAAGGGTGTGAAGGGTGAGAGGTTCATTAAATAAGGTATTTATTATAAAGCCACTAGGAAACTTGGGAATTGCTCTGCAGTGCTTCTTTATAAAAAGAAAATTTCTGCACTGATTTGTCTCCCAGGAGAAATTTTAAATGGAACACTTCTCTTCTTTTCTGGCCCTGCTCCACCCTGACATGTCGCCCAACTGCTGCAACTCGTGGCAGCCAGCAGCGGAGAACCTCAGGCTCCGTCCTTCATTTGTTCCTTAAGTGTTTTTTTTTTTAATTTTTATTTATAGTAGTATGTATTACAGTTCATACTGCACATATATAGCATCTTTTTACACAAAACAGTTTGTATACAAAGTATATTCACAGCATTCAAGTCTTCAATCATGCATTTAGAATAATGATATCCGTCTTATTCAACCACTTTTTCCCCCTTCCCCCCTTGCTCCCTCCCTTCCCCTCCCTTCCCTTTGACCATTATAGTGTTCCTCTAATCCTCCTATGTACCCCGACCCAACACCACTGTGAACCGGCTTCCTTATATCAGAGGAAATATTCAGTATTTGAATTTTTGAGATTGACTGATTTCACTTAGCATTATATTCTCCAACTTCATCCAAATACCTGAAAATGCCATTATTTTATTCTCTTTTATTGTTGAGTAAAATTCCATTGTGTATATATACCACATTTTCTTTATCCACTTATCTACTGAGGGACATCTAGGTTGGTTCCACAACCTAGCTATTGTGAATTGTGCTGCTATAAACATTGAGGTAGCTGTGTCACTGTAATATGCTGTTTTTAAGTCCTTTGGGAATAGACCCAGGAGTGGGAGGGCTGGGTCATAGGGTGGTTCCATTCCCATTTTCCCAAGAAATCTCCATACTGCTTTCCATAACGGTTGTACCATATTGCAGTCCCACCAGCAATGTATGAGTGTGCCTTTTTCCCCACATCCTCTCCAACATTTATTGTTGTTTGTGTTCTTGATAGCTGCCATTCTGACTGGAGTAAATAAAATCTTAGAGTAGCTTCGATTTGCATTTCTCTAATTGCCAGCGATGTTGAGCATTTTTTCATGTATTTGTTGATTAATCGTTTATCTTCTTCTGAGAAGTGTCTTTTCAATTCCTTAGCCCATTTATTGATTGGATTATTTGGGTTTTTTTTTTTTTTTTTGGTGTCAAGTTTTTTGAGTTCTTTATATATTCTAGAAATTATTGCTCTATCCGATGTGCATGTATTAAATATTTGTTCCCAGTTAGTTGGCTCTCTATTCACCTCCCTGATTGTTTCTTTTGCTGACAAGAAGCTTTTTAGCATATCAAAAAGATAGTGCACCGCGATCAAGTGGGGTTTATCCCAGGGATGCAAGGATGGTTCAACATTCGGAAATCAATAAACATAATACATCACAGCAATAGACTTAAAGATAAAAACCATATGATCATCTCAATAGACGCAGAAAAAGCATTTGACAAAATACAATACTCCTTTATGTTCAAAGCTCTAGAAAAATTAGGAATAACAGGAACATATCTCAACATTATAAAAGCTATCTATGCAAAACCTCAAGTTAACATTATCTTAAATGGAGAAAAATTGAAAGCATTCCCTCTAAAAACTGGAACAAGACAGGGATGCCCCCTCTCACCACTGCTATTTAACATAGTACTTGAAACTCTGGCCGAACAGTTAGACAGATGAAAGAAATTAAAGGGATCCAGATAGGAAAAGAAGAGCTCAAATTAGCACTATTTGTTGATGACATGATAATATACCTAGAAGACCCAAAAACCTCTACCAGAAAACTTTTACAACTAGTAAATGAATTCGGCAAAGTAGCAGGCTACAAAATCAATACCCATAAGTCAAAGGCATTTTTGTACATCAGTGACAAAGCCTCTGAAAGGGAAATGATGAAAACTACTCCATTTACAATAGCATCAAAAAAAAAAAAAATACCTGGGAATCAACTTAACGAAAGAGGTGAAGGACCTCTATAACGAAAACTATAGAACACTAAAGAAAGAAATCATAGAAGACCTCAGAAGATGGAAAGACCTACCTTGTTCTTGGATAGGTAGAATTAATATTGTCAAAATGTCCATACTACCAAAAGCATTATAGAGATTTAATGCAATTCCAATCAAAATCCCAATGACATTTCTCAAAGAAATAGAAAAAGCAGTCATAAAATTCATCTGGAAAAATAAGAGACCCAGAATAGCTAAAGCAACCCTGAGCAAGAAAAGTGAAGCAGGCGGCATCACCATACCAGACTTTAAATTATATCATAGAGCAATAGTAACTAAAACAGCATGGTATTGGCACCAAAACAGACTAGTAGACCAATGGTACAGAATTGAGGACACAGAGTCTAATACATATAATTTCAGCTATCTTATATTAGACAAAGGTGCCAAAAATGTACAGTGGAGAAAGGATAGCCTCTTCAACAAATGGTGCTGGGAAAACTGGAAAGCCATATGCAACAAAATGAAATTAAACCTGTATCTCTCACCATGCACAAAATTCAATTCAAAGTGGATCAAGGACTTAGGAATTAGACCAGAGACAATACACCTAATAGAAGAAAAAGTAAGCTACAATTTCCAACATGTCGGATTAGGCTCCAAGTTCCTTAGCAAGAATCCGGTAGCGCAAGAATTGATACCAAGAATTAACGAATGTTCCTTAAATGTTTAATGAACACCAGTCCTGCAACAGGCTACGGGCTGGAGGCCAAGGGAGTGGAAATGGACAAAGCAGTCTTTTTCTCCCCTGAGTAAGGTGTTTTAGTCAGCTTTTTTTGTTACTGTGACTTACGGACCCAACCAGAACAACCGTAGAGGAGGAAAAGTTTATCTGAGGGCTCACGGTTTCCGGGGCCTTAGTCCAGAGAAGGCCAGCTCCATTCCTCCAGGCTGGAGGTGAGGCTGACCATCATGGCAGAAGAGTGTGGCAGAGGGAAGCAGCTCACATGGCGATCAGGAAGCAGAGAGAGACCCCACTCTCCAGATACAAAATATAGACCCCATAGTCCCGCCCCCGATGAACCACTGCCTCCGGCCACACCCCACCCCACCTGCCTCCAGCTACCACTCAGTTAATCCTGATAGGGGTTAAATCACTGATTAGGTTAAGGCTACAACCCAATCATTTCTCCTCTGAACCTCCTCTTTTTTATTTTTTGATCTGTTAGTTATACATGACAGTAGGATGCATTTTGACACGTGGTACACAAATGGAGCACGGCTTCTTCTCTGGCTGTACATGGTGCTGAGTCACACCAGTAGTGTGATCACATACGTATATAGGCTAACAATGTCCATCTCATTCCACTGTCTCTCCCATCCCCACACCCCCTATCCCTCCCTCATTCTCCTCTGCCCAACCCAAAATTCCTCCATTCTTCCCTACCCACCCCCCAATTATGGATCAGCATTCACTTATCAGAGAAAATATTTGGCCTTTGGTTTTGGGGGTTTGGCTTATTTCGCTTAGCATGATATTCTCCATCTCCATCCATTTACCTGCAAATGCCACAATTTCATTCTTCTTTAAGGCTGAGTACTATTCCATTGTGTATATGTACCACATTTTCTTTATCCATTCATCTGTTGAATGGCATCTAGGTTGGTTCTATAGTTTAGCTATTGTGAGTTGAGCTGCTATAAACATTGATGTGGCTACATTACTGTACTATGCTGATTTTAAGTCCTTTAGGTAAAAACCAAATAGTGGGATGCCTGGGTCAAATGGTGGCTCCATTTCAAGTTTTGTACCTCACATCGAAACTATAACATAGGGGGGGAAAGGATACTGCTTTGCGGTGTTGCCTGGGCTACTGGAAGGAGCCAGGGTAACCAAATTGCAAGTATCCCAAAAGGAGAACATGAAAGCATTGGTCTAAGCCCCTTCCTTCATCTGGACCCTCTCTCATGGGCAATGGATGTTCTATAGCAGCTCCCACCTCTTCCCAGAATGAATTCTTAACCTTGTTTGCTTCAGTCACATGGGCTCTTACACCCCCCTTGTAGGGAGGGTGGCTGCTGGACCAAGGAGCCAGTTCAGCCTCCAGCTGGTCAGGTGCTCATTCTTCTCCCGCTGTCGCTGTCGTGATGTGGCTTGCTGGGCTCAGAAGCTGATCACCCAGGGCGAGACTGACGAATGCAGGTGGAGCCCTGAGCACCAGTGCAGGGTGGGGACTGTCCTCTGGAGCAGGTTGCTCACAGCTCCTCAGCCCAGCAGCATCTTCCTCAGAGCCGCCCTGGGGCTGGAGGCTCACTGGAGAAAAGAAACGCGGCTAATAGCAGGTCCCTTGGTGCCGATTCCTAGAAGGCAGAAAAAAAACTAACTGTCACCAAATAGCAATGGGCCGTCTGACTTTTGCAGAGCGAGTCAGGCTGTCAGTTGTCAGTGTTTACCGAGGGCTCACAGCAGTCATGGAACTGCCTGGGTGCCGGGGAAACGACAGGCCACTCAGGTCTTATCTTTGAGGATGGTGGGCCACCCACCCCACCCCAACCCCTAGAATTTTCCTTCGAGCTCCTCCTTAATAAATAGACTTGTTGCTCAGGGTCATTGTACTTGAGCATTTGTGGAGAAAGACTCTGGGGGAGATCCTGTTCTCCTAATTCCAGAGGAATAATCACCCTCTTGGTAAACATGGATCCAATCTCAACCATCTCAGGAGACATATCCATGGGGAGGGAAGAGAGGAAGCTAGCTTAGCTGGGAGTGAGGGGTCCCAGGGGAAGGATCACCCACTAGCCAACCTCCACCTCCTCTCTGCAGAAGTCACCCAGGAAGAAAGCAAAGAAGGCAGACAGAGGCAAAGATATATCTTCACTATGAATTGAGACTTCTCCCAGGAAGAAAGATTCTGGAATTTTTTTTATTTTTTTTTTTAATTTTTTATTTGTTTTAATAGTAGAATGCATTTATGCACTGTGATATATCATTCACAGATGGGGTATAATTTCTCATTTTTCTAAGTGTACATATTGCAGAATCATATTGGTCATGCAGTCACATATATACATACAGTCATAATGACTGTTTCATCCCACTGTCTTTCCCATCCCCACATCCCCTCCCTCCCTTCCCTTCACTTCCCTCTACCCTTTTTTTAAAAACTAAATCTCTTACAGAAAACCTGGAAACGATACTTTTTCACTCCATCAAAAAGCCCCATGTTAGCCGAGCGTGGTGGCGCACGCCTGTAATCCCAGCACTTTGGGAGGCTGAGGCAGGAGGATCGCAAGTTCAAAGCCAGCCTCAGCAATGTCGAGGCACTTAGCAACTCAGTGAGACCCTGTCTCTAAATAAAATACAAAAAAGGGCTGGGGATGTGACCCAGTGGACGAGTGCCCCTGAGTTCAATCCCTGGTACCACAAAAAAAAAAAAAAAAAAAAAAAAAAAAAAAGCCCCATGTTCAAAGTAACGTAGCCTAAACAAACACCAAACCAAAGTTTTCCACAGAAGTCGAGAATGTTGAAATGGTGATTTTCAAATTCGTTTCTTCCTACATCTGATCTCTCCAGGTCTACATCCCATGTTCCTAGGGGGAAGGAGTCTTTATACTCTGTGGGAGAAAAAGAATGGTGCAGGAGCCCTCGCGTCCGGGCAGAGTGCTGCATTGGGTGCAGTGAAAGACCGCTGGGTGGGGAAGGTGGGGAGGGCTCAGCAGCACAGGCAAGCACAGAGGTGAAGGGCGAAATGCAATGGTGAGGTCACAGTTCAGGGTGCAGGTCAGAGCCACCGACGGAAAAGATCCTTGTACATGCTTAGCATCTGTGTGGAGATCTGAGGGACAGAACATCACTAGGCTTCCGTGTGCCTCCAGGTACCTCCCAAACCTGTCTTCCATAGTTAACTAATGTTCCCATGGGGGATGCAAGAAACAATATGGATTTATATAGGTTTTATGATTCCAAGTCTCCTCACCTAGTTTATTAGTTCCCTGCGGCTGGTGCGACAAATGACCACAAACTTTGCCGATTAAACGACACGAATTTATTATCTCACCGTTTTGTAGGACAGAAAGGTCTGGCAAAGGTCTTGCTGGGTTAAAAATCCTGCCTTCCTGTCTGGAGGCTGTAAATGAGAATCCTTCTCCTTTCCTCTCCCAGCTTCTAGAGCTGCCTGCCTTCCTTGGCTAGTGGGCGCTTCCTCCGTCTTCAAAGCCAGCAGTGGCAGGTTAAGTCTTTCATCATTCTGATCTATTCTCTCTCCCTCCCCTACATTTAAGGACACTTGTGATTCAATCAGATCCCCGCGGGTAATCCAGGATAATCTCCTAAAGTTGGCTGACTGGCAACCTTAATTCCATCTGCAACTTTAATTGCCCCTTTACCTTGTAAGGTAACATGTCTGCAGGTTTCAGAGATTTGGACGTTGGGGAACCATTATTCTGTCAATCACACCTAGGATGCAGTTTTATAACCTGGGAGAGAAAAATCATAAAGTATAAAATTAAATAAATGTCATCCAGAAGAATGCATGAGTTGACCTTCTGAGGCTCAGGTCAAGTACATTTTAATGAAAAGCAGAAATCAAAAAAGGTCATCTCCTTGAGCACTGATGGGCTGGAAATCTTAATGTGGACCCAATGCTCAGGGTGATGACATGAGAAAGAAAATAAGAAGCAGCTGCATAAACCTACTTGCCCTGTGATTTATTTTTGAAGGAGGCATGAGAATTTTTGACTGCCTAGTCCTAAAGTTCTCAGTACTTAGCCAGCCTGGTTGCTTTCCTCTATGGTGGGGAAGGAAAAGCTGATCATTTTCCCCCTAAACTACAGACAGATGAAAAAAAAAAAAAAAAAATATATATATATATATATATATATATATATATATATACGCTTTTTAGATGAGAGCACCTCTTCCATCAGCATTTGGCAGCAAAACGTAACAGCAACCAATATAGCCCCAGCAAGGTTTCTCAACATGTGACCCTCAGTTCACTACATCAGAATCCCCCGACCTGTTTTATAGAACTCTGGGTGTGGGACCCAGGACTCTGCATTTTAAAACTAAAGCTTGACAAGCTCTATTTCAAAGTCTCCCCACCCGTGCAGCCTCTCCCAGCTCTTAGCCACTCCCATAAACAATTTACCTAATCAATGTTTGCTTAATCACAGCAGCTGATTCTCAGGCACATAATATTTTTCACAGCCTAAATTTTGTTCTCTTGCCTGCAAAGAAAAAAACAAACAGCATGATATTTCAGTGCAGGTGTTTATAAACAGGGAGTCTCTATAAACAGGGAGTCTCTATCTTAAATATTAATCCACGATGAAAACTGATTGATGCATAATTCATTAGTGGAGCTAATATACCAAAGCGCCTTTCTTAACTTAACAAATTGATGCATAAGCTATTAAAAATTGCAAAAGAAACAGTGCTGATTTATGCAGATGAATCCTGGCTGCGAGTAAATACAGTACAAGAGGAAAATAACATTATGTCACTTCTGCCAAATTACTTACCATAAGTGACTTACACGGAGAACGGAAAGATGCACTTCTTAGCATTTGAAAAGACTTAAAACAGTTTCTTGGGGAAAAAAAAAAAAAAAAGCAAAAGCTTAGGACAAATTTAAGATCAGATTGCTGTTTCTCATTAAGCAATTGAAATAATTAAATATTAATAGCAACTTGAATTATTATTGAGATTAAAATGAACAAATTCCAGTTTTAAGATAAGAATATTCTCATATATATATATTCTTTATTTTTTATTTCTTTTACCTCATAATATCTCATAATAATATTTATTTTTGCAACCCTTAATCGACTCATTAGCTCACCTCTTTGAGAGAAAACAAATGTGTCATCTTGGTAAATTTTAGTTGCACAAGCACTATGAAATATATTCATTATGCAAAAATAAAAATGACAGCACGGTTAATGCTAAAGCCCCTTTTGGCCATTCATTAATTAATTAATTCAGCCCCTCCTCCTCTCCCCAGAGGTAAGCCCTGATGTCAGTCACAGTTCATTCTTCCAGGTCCTATCTGTTTCCATGCATGTAGCCACGAAAAGCATTCAGAACTCTATTTTTTTTTTTTTTTTTTTTTTTTGCTTAAGTAGTGTCATATTGCATGCATTCTTCTGCAACTTGAGGTTTTTCTCTCACTACACCTTAGAGAGCTCTTCCTGTGTATGATAATGATAGCTGTGTGCCAGATAGTGTTCTAAACACTGCCACATGGTATCTAATTTAATCCCCATAGCAACCCCTTGAAGTGTGTCCTATTATCACCATTTCCCAGATGGGGAAACTGAAGTTAAAAAAATTAAAAATGCTTCCATAGACACATAGTTCACAGTCAACACAGAGTTAAAAATGATAAGCCCCAAGTAATTTAAATCAACATTGACCTAAATCACAACAAGAAGTCATCGACTTCGATAACAGGAGATGATATTAGTGCATTACTTCCAAATGTAATGCAGTGAATTAACAATTCACCTTTGTTTTGATAGGTAAGAGAGAAGGTTAGTAAATATTTAAATTCCAGTTATCATGAAAGTCAAATAAATCTATAATTGTTTTGCATCTAGATGGCATACATTTTTAAATTCTTCGTCTATTTGTTTTGAAAAGCAAAGAACTTTAATATAGTCAAGGATTTTGAGTTATAACCTTGAGATCAAGAATGCTTATTAAAAATAAAATGCATATTTGTCAGAAATTTATTGTGGAACTGTCACCCCTGACCTCGTGATGATTTACTGCTGACTCTGACTTCTCTGATCTGGTTCTAATTAACTCAACAAGTGCAGATTCAGTTAAATTAGGAGCATAACTAAAAGCATTCTTCCCTTTAAAAAGTATTTCACAAAAATAAAATGATTCTAACTTATTAAATTAAAATAAGTTCATTATAATGCAGATTCTCCATTTTCTCCAAAGCGCAGAGCTGTTTTTCAAGCACCATGTGACTCTAGAGCTACCACTCTTAATCAGTACACCATGGCACAACTGTATCTACCTCATTCTTTTTGCCTGCTGTATTATATTCCTAGGATGACTACTACCACAGTTTATTTGATCAGTTACCTACCAATAGTCGTTTAGATAGTTTCTAATGCTTTGAGATTTCTAATAGCACTGCAATTATAGCGTTCTCATTCTTTCATATTTCTCCTTATACTGCTACACACATATTTCTCCAGAGCCATGTAACTCCCAGACCAGGGTAATTGCCATCACCCACTGATTAGAAATACAGACTGAGGGGGGTGTGTGTGTGTGTGTGTGTGTGTGTGTGTCCTAGAATTCATGGGATGATCTGCTTTCCTCCTCCACAGCCTCCTGCCATGATGTTCTGACTCATTCAGGCCCAGAGCAATGGAGAAGAGCAAGCTGACCAGGGACCGAACCTCTGAAACCATGAGCCAAAATAAAGCTTTCCTCCTGTAACTGGTTCTTGTCAGGTATTTTTTGTCACAGCTATGAAAAGCTAACTAGCACAGGCTCTGAGAATGATTTTAAAAGGAACAAGAACCGTGTGTTTATTCTAAAAGAGTGTTACCAAAACCAAATGACTTCAATGCAAAGAAAATATCACCCCAGAGAGTGTCATGAACCTCAATGACAGACACGCTCATTGTTTTATAACTTGACAGCTTTTATTGAAAAAAAAACTAACTTTGTGGATGTTTAATATTATAACATGAAAACAAAGTTTTTCAGTGGACCTGCCCTCCTGACACCGCATGCTTCTTCATATTTCTGTGTCTTCTGTGTATTTCCCATACTTACACAATCGTTTTTCACCAGTTGGGATACAGGCTTTTTTTTTTTTTTTTAAAACAGAATTTTTGGTAAACATTCTTTTATGTTTCCCTGTTGCTACATAATTTTTGTAATTAATTTGGAACTACTTGATAACCCAGGAAAAATGTCAAATTTTCTTTAACTATGTTTTGGGGACAGTAAATGGTCACTGATGTTCATTATATTATAAACAGTGCTGCAATGAACTTGATTTTGCACAATTTTTTCCTTCTTCTTCTGAACTATTTCCTTTGGCTAAATTCTGTGGGGGGCAGACTAATGACTCCCTGAGCGTATATCTACAGGTCTTGATCCGAAATGCCAAACTTGCCCGTTGATGTTCCTGCAGAATTTTCACTGAGACCCCAACAAAATCCTCACACCACGTCTCATTTCAGGAGTGGGCAAAGAAGGCCAAAATTAAATCAAGTCTAAAAGAAACCAGGCTTCAATTAAGAAAAATTAAGTATAATCTATTTGAATTTGATCCAAAACACTACCTTGGAATCACATTCTCAATTATCTATCTTTAACTGAAGCTCAGTACCAAGAATCTGTCTCCTTAACTTGAGAAAATATAAATATGAACTGGATGCGTAATCCCTGACTATGAGAGCTTATAAACTCTACAAAATTTAGTGAACTGGGTTTGAGAAACTTTCATTTCCAACTCTGTCACCTGCAAAGTGGAAGTTCATATTATTTGCCTGCCTTAGAGAGGAAAGGTAAGTAAAAGTGAGGTTGGTGAGCACATCTTTTTGCTTTTAAAAATGCATCATCGGGCTGGGGATATAGCTCAGTTGGTAGAGTGCTTACCTTGAGAGCACAAGGCCCTGGGTTCAGTCCCCAGCACCACCAAAAAAAAAAAAAAAAAAATGCATCATCACTGGGCTGGGGTTGTGGCTCAATGTTAGAGCACTTGCCTAGCATGTGTGAGGCCCTGGGTTCAATTCTCAGCACCACATATAAGTAAAAATAAAGGTCCATTGACAACTAAAAATATATTTTAAAAACATGCATCATCACTGATCATCACTGTTAAGAACCACTCACATCTAATAGGAAGCCATGGGGTCACCATCAGTGACAAGATGATGGTTAGATTCCAGGGTCTGCCCCATCAGCTCAGAAGGCCTGTGTGATGGTCCTGTATGTGAAGGGGCCTGGGGGGGAGGGGGTTCCCAACAGAGTGATATAGATTAAAACTTATTCATAGCAGGAAATAGTTTATCAACCAATTGTTTATAAAAAGAAAAAGGTCTGCCAAAATACCAGAGTGATCCCTGGTTCTGCATCTCCATGGAGGTAAATTCTTTCAAGGAAGCCAAATGATGCTCAAGAGAAGACTGTTTGGTGAGCCCAGGACCAGACCTTGGGAGCCAACTCTAAAACCCAGATGCAGGAATGCTCAGGCTCTGCAGCATCAGACTCCAGTGCTGTTATGGCCGCATCCTTGGACCTGGGCCACTTCTCTAGACAGCGCTCCAATGGCACTGCCAATCTTGGCCTTGGAGAACTTCCCTCTTCCTTGTTCCCATGCTGACCATCCTCCTTCTGAAGGGCATTTTGTCCCCTTCAGATATGTTAATAGCTTAAATCAAGTTCCAGGCAGTTTTTGTTGATCTGGGACAGAGTCCATATTACTGGAGATGACTTTGCTGGCATCTGTGATGTGTTGATTGATGGCTCATGCTGTTTAATGAGTTGGCAAATTAACAGATTCCCTCGCTGTTTCTGCCATCTTACAATCACAACCCAGAAATGCACAACGCACACAAAGCATTGTCTGTCCAGGCCTTGCCAATCTTGGCCCTTCTCTAAGAGAAATGGCCTTTGCAATGAGTACGATTGTTTTTATAACATACATGGATTCTTCTAAAAATGACAATGTAATTTGCACTCTTTAATAAGATAAACCACACTCCTGCGATCTACTTTAAGCTATAAATTTACTTGACAAATCTTTTCCTCCAAGTCGGTAAATTTTAGCTTGACTCAATCCTGTTAGATTTTAAGAGGTCCTGAATGAAATGGATTCAAAGTAGTGAACTTTTAGTACATGATTGCATTAACTGGCAGGGGAGAACAAAAAATATAGATTAAAAAAGTAGATTCTCCCCTTTTGACAGAAAAGCATCACTCCATTGTAAATCCATGGAGTTGTTGGAAAATCAAGTTCTCAGTTTTTCATTTTTATTTAGCAGCCCTTGCTAGACACCTTAGTTTTCTAATTGAAATGTGACTATGCACAAGAACTTGACTCAGCTGGTTCCAGATATTGATCAGGTATTTTTTCTTTCAAAATTATCTTCTATCTTTTGCAATGATCTTGGAAGACAATCTGCTAAAATAATAATAATAATAATAATAATAATAATAATAATAATAAAATAAGCCACACACAGAAACACAAAAACTGCATGATCTCACTTATATGTGGACTTTTTAAAAGTTGAAGCAGAGAGCAGGATGGTGGTTGCAGGGAGCCAGGAAATGGGAATTTGGCCAGAGTGCACAAATTTTCAATTATGAGTAAGTTCTGGGAGTCAAATGCACAAGATGACTATAGTTAATAATACTATGTTGAATATTTGATTTGCTAAGATATAAGGTCTTAAACATTCTTACTACAAAAAAGGTGATCCATGTGTTAACTAACTTGATTGTGGTAATTATTTCACAATTTTACAAGCGTCAAATCATAACATTATATACCTTACATCTATACAATTTTTATTTGTCAATGGTGCCTCAGTAAATAAAGCTGAAGAAATTATAAATGTAAAATTAATTCAGTTTCAAAGAGACAAAGTACATTAGTGGTTTGCCAGGAGCTGGGGTGGTGGGGGGAAGGGGAATAGAGAGCTTGCTAAAACCTAAGAGATTTTTTGGAAAGGGTAATGAAAGTACTTTGGAATTAGGTAGTGGTAATGGTTATATAACCTTGAGAATAAATACTAATCACCACTGACTTTTGGTTAAAATTAACCTAAAAGGAATGGATTTTGTATTGTGTGAACTATCTCTTAATAAAAAATTAATTTAGAGAAACTTAGGAGTTCTCAGGATATTATATTCTGGTGTTACTCATTGCCAATGGACAACACTTACAAGCATAAAAGAAAACGGATTATTCTCCCCACAATAAAAAATCATGATTTAAAAGAGATTTTAGGCCTTGAACAAAGTATAAAGCAAATCCACAATGGAAGACTGAAATCCTGCTCGTTTCAACTGAGGAGTTGATGAGTGACAGCAGCGGGGTTGCTTGAGCCCTTAGGAAATTCTGAGAAATTGCCACGTGTTCTCCAGGAGGCAAAGTTAGCAACATTTCATGTATTACATAGGACTTTCATGTCTCATTAATGCAGGAACTCAGAGTGGCCACCTGATGGATCCACCCACCCCAATGCCACTGGCATGTTCCTATCCTTCTAGAAAATGACTCTATCCTGCAAAAATCTAGCCTATTCCAGTACAGATAGAAGGGCACAGACCTTAATAAGAAGTAGACATTAGATTTCTGAAAATGCAATCAGTAAACTGAATTTGTGTAAAAGAATTCACCATTCCTTCACTCAATTACACAAAAGTCTCAGAAATACGTTTGTAGAGGTGGTAGTGTTGTGATATTTGGCCTCAAGCAATTGAAGATTATAGTTTAAATATATTTTAGCCCATTTTCTGATAATAATAACACAGTTCCACAAACCAGTAAGTTATAAAGAAAAGATATTTATTTTGATTCATGGTTCTGGTCCAAGGTCAAAGGGCTTCATCTGGTGATGGCCTTCTTGCTGGCAGAGTCCCAAGACAGTACAGGGCATCACATAGCAAGAGACATGGGACGCGAGAGACCTGCCCAAACTGGCTTTAGGAGCAGACTTACTCTGAGAGAGAATCCATTAATATATTAATTATAATATGAATTATATTGTATTCATGGGGGCAGAACTCTAGTTATTTCTTGAAGATTCCACCCGGTTCCACTTTTTACTATCTCGTAATGGGGGTTCCACTTCACCATGAGATGTGGAGGGGGGCATCATATTCAAACCGTAGCAAAGAGCTGAGGTTTCTGACAGGCAGTTACAAGAATGGTTTTCTGGACATTCCGTGGGGAAAACCAATGGTATGCAAAGGAAACATGGCTGAGAATGTCCTTCTGTCCAGGTGGAATGCAAGAAGAGTTGGCCACGAAGACATCTCAGAAAGAAACAGTGGGGTGAGTTTTATTGAGTGCCATTTTATTGAGTGCTGAACATACTCCTGGCCCCCCAACATTCATGTCTGACCTGAGCACCCTTTGAATCCTGTAAATTGCCCATTTCAGGACCTATTATTCAGTCCATTCACCTAAGTGTACTGCAGACCCATTCCATCTGATTCACTCCCATATTCAGAGCCAGCGGACAGCAATCCTTCTCTCCACTGGCCAGAATGAGTCAGAATGAACCAAGCTGGAGTCAGCTTTGCAGGCAGTCCTGTAACCATCCACTTGCAGCAATACAGGGATGGCTCTTCATATCCTTAAATTTCCCTAACCGATTTTGTATGCAGAGGATCTCTATTAATATAGATTCCTTAAATTTAAGGGAGTTTAATTATCACCATCATAGTCAAAAAAAAAAAAAAAAGCCTCTTCTTTGTATCATTTTAAATCCAATTTGTGTGAAACTTGATGAGGCTGTTGTAATTCCCATTTCCTGGCAGCTGGTGGCTGGGACTGGCAAGCCATAGATGCTCCAAAGCCATGCCCAGAAACATCCTATTTCACTCCCACTGGTTGCTGTATCTCTGGACATAGTCTGGTCTTTGTTCTTGGCTCTAGTTCTGCTCTTGGAGTGGCTCAGAGGCCTTGGTGCTCTCTAGCCACATCTATACTTCACATTCTCCACGGGCTGCCTCTGGGGGATTGAATCTGTGCTATCTTTGCCCTCCCCAAGACCAGATCCTGAGTTCCTGATCACTTGGTTATTGCCCTTCCCAGAACCAACCCAACCCATGCACAGTGGGGATCAGCTTCAGACACAGTCCTTAAAACTCCCCAACTTGGTCTACTATTCTCTCAAATTCTCCTTTCCTCTCCCTCCCAAAACTGAAGGAGATTTAGGGTCACCTTCATGACCACTCTCTCCTTCCTCTCTTGTCCTCCTCACCTGTGGTGAGTTCTTAGCCTCTGTTCCCCTCAACAGCTTTCACATACCAGACATACCTGATTGACAGGCTCACATTTGTCACTGAACACCACAGAGACTCCTATGCCCCTTTTCCCAAGCATATGGGGTACACCGTTCCCTCCCCAACACTACTTCTACCCTTCCCCAACACTTACTCTCATTCACAACACACTCAAGATCCCTGTGGGGTAAAGCACATCTCCTCACTCGTTCTCTTGTGAGGATAGATGCAGGCAACAGCTTTTGTCTTCCCTAAGCCCTCCTCTCCAGTTGTGACGTGTAGGGAATGGAACTCCCATTAATGTTCTTACTTTCTCACTGAAAGGCCTTTCCTAGCATCCTAGTTTATGACTTTGGACAATTCTCTTAACCAAGGAGAGATTCAAAGTCCTCACACCTACCTCCCATAGTTGCTGGAAGTTTTGAGCACTGGCTGTAAGGAATTATCCAAATATAAGCTATTATTATCACAGTACATCAGATATAATGGAACTTCAATTTAGAAACTAAGGTCAAACCCCTGAATTTGTAAGTGGGAAGCTCAGCTCTGACTCAAGCATTGACACCTAGAAGCTGTTGTGAGTTCAAGCCCTTTATCCACCTATTCTTGGTTACAGTTCCTTCATCTGAGTATAAATAACCATATTCTCCCACCAGAAGATGGGGAGCCTGATGAGATGACCACATGAGCTCCTTTCCATTGAGAACTACTCAAACAAGTGCTGGAGGGAAGGGAAGATCAGTGAGGGCTTGAGACAACTGCACAGAGGAAGAAATCTTCCTAACCGGAGGGGCATACTGTGAGCACTGAGGGACGGGCAGGCTTTGAAGAGTCAAAAGATGCACATGGTGGGCGAAGCAAGTAGCATAAGCAATGCGGCAGAGCTGGGAACAGGCAAGGCAGGGAGCAGCTATGTTTCCAAAAGGTCGATCCCCATGACCTCTCTCCAAGGGCTCACCTTGGAGATATAGGAGGATGGTAATACTTCCAGGATTTTCTTTTCAGACTAGAATGACCTTCTTTAGTATCCCTCTTTCCATCCATGAAGAACTGCTCCTGGAAACCATGATTATGATACACGGCCCCATGCCTCTGGCCACAGGTGAACTGACCAGAGGAGGGCCCTGGGGCCAGTGGAACTTATCAGAATGCTTAGGAATCAGAAATTGGCATTTCAAGAATCTGGAGCTGAAACGTGAATTTCGGAGCCAGAGTTAATCATCCTCTACATGCTGTGTCATCCTGTTGCAGAGAAAGCTGGTCCACCGAGAATGAAGAAGGTAGTGAGCAGATGCATAGCCAGAAGGCAGAAGGAATCCAGCGTGGGCCCCCCCCATCCTCTTCCAGTTCTCTGATTGAGCTCCTCCTGAAGCCCTGTTGCTTCGTTCTGAGACATCCTTAAATTCTTTGATTGAAATTTCTTCTTCTTTTTAACTTAGCTAAAGTTGGTTTAAATTACCTGCAACGTAAACCAGAAAAGACTGAAATATGGAAGTCCGTCATAAGGGATCATGAAAGTACCAATGGCAGTTTTCACAGGCTGCCAGGCCAGGAAATGAGAGAGGTCAACTGGTTTGTCTCCAAAACTGGTTCTTTAAATAGCCAACAAATAAATACAAATAGAAATGTTGAGCCTTGATAGAGTTCTGCCTCTCCTTAGATACAATAGGGCCAGGACTCAGCAATGGTAGAGAATAATGTTAATAACCTGACAGCCAGGTAGTCTGAGGCTATTGGGAATTTATTTGCAAAACCTTAAATATTCATTTATTCAACAGATATTTTTTTATGTACCACCTATGAATCAGACCCTGTGTTAGATGCTTGTTTTACTCAGCTTTTTGCTGCTGTGACTAAAAGACCCAACAAGAACAAATCCAGAGGAGGGAGGAAAAGTTTATTTGGGGGCTCATGGTTTCAGAGTCTCGGTCCATAGACAGCCAGCTCCATCCCTCAGGGCCTGAGGTGAGGCAGAACATCATGGCAGAAGAGTATGATGGAGGAAAGCAGTTCAAAACATGGCACCAGGAATCAGGGAAAACTAAGCTCAGCTCATAACATATATACCCTAAAGACATGCCCCCAAGGCCCCCTCTCCTCCAGCCACACCTTACCAACCTGTAGTCACCACCAAGTTAAACCTTATCAGGGGGATTAACTGAGTAGGTTAAGGTTCTTATAGCCTGAATCACTGATTAGGTGAAGAATCTCATACCCAATCATTTCACCTCTAAACATGTTTGCATTGTCCCACACATGAGCTTTTGGGGGACAGCACATATCTAAACTATACCATTGCTTGTAATAAAATGGTTAGCAAGACAGAAAAAAGAAACAGCCCCTGTGTTTATAGATGACATATTCTAGTGAAGAAAACCAATTAAAAATAAAGAAAGTGAGGAAATGAAATTGTGGTTAAATACTAAGAAGAAAGCAAGCAAGAAGCGGAGATGGAAGAACAACAGCAGAACCTACTTTAAACTACCATGGTGAGGGGTCGCAGTGCTGCTAAGTTCACATTTAAACTGTAAACTAAAGATTATGAAGGGTCCGCTCCCTGGAGGGCAGTGTTATGGTTTGGTTGTGAGGTGTCCAAGATTCAGAGAAGGAATGATTGGGTTGTGAGAATCTTAACCCAATCAGTGAATTAATCCCCTAATAGGGATTAACTGAGTGGTAAGTAAAGTGGTAAGGTGTAACTGGAGGAGGTGGGAGTTGGGGGCGTGGCTATGGGGTATATATTTGTATCTGGCAAATAGAGACCTCCCTCTCTGCTTCCTGATCATCTGTGAGCTGCTTCCCTCTGCCACACTCTAATGCCCTGATGGTCAGCCTCACCTTGAGCCCCGAGGAATGGAGCTGGCCTTCTATGGACTAAGACCTCTGAAACTGTGAGCCCTCAAATAAACTTTTCCCCCTCTACAGTTGTTCTGGTTGGGTCTTTTAGTCACAGCAGCGACATAGCTGACTACAACAGGTAGCAAGAAATATTCCAGACAAAGGGAACAGCCTGCGATGGAAAAGAGTTTGGTGTGTTCAGAAAATGGCAGAAGGCCAGGGTTGGATTATAGTGAAAGAGGGAGAAAGTGGCGACCAGTGAAGAGATGTAGTCAACAGCCAGATCACATAGTACCTTGTCAATCATAGAAGGAGTTTTTATTTCATTCCAAATGTAAGGAAAAGATATTGAGGGTTTTAAGCTGGAGAATGGTGTTTCTAAGCAGGTTGCTATGGACAGAGTTTGGATGGAAGCAGAAGCAGGAGCTGTTAAGAGGCTACAGCAGGGGTCCCTCCAGATGGGAGATGATGACCACCTGGACAGAGAAGGTGGCATCAGAAATGGAGAGAAGCAAATAGATTCAAGCCAAAGGTTTTTTTTTTTTTTAATGTTTATTTATTTGCGTTAGTTGTACACAATGCTCTTATTTGTACGTGGTGCTGAGGATCGAACCCGGGCCGCGCACGTGCTAGGCGAGCGCTCTACCGCTGAGCCACAACCCCAGCCCCTCAAGCCAAAGTTTTGAGATAATTAGCCATAAAATGCTATAATTCAATAGAAATTAAAGGCCGTAGTTAAATGGTAAGAAAGAAAGGACCATCTCAAAGCATTGTACTGACATGGGAAGAAGGAGCCTTAACATTTTGCATTTCACAGAAAGGGAACAGAGAACCAAAAGGTTGGATGGATTGGTTCAGAGATATTTGGCTGATTCACCAAATCCCAGTCTCCTGGCTCTCATCCCTGTCCTCTCATTTTCCTCCCTTCACCCAAAGCAGCCAAGCCATCCCTCTGGGGCCCAGAAGGGGAGTACAAGGAGGGTGTTCTCAGAATGCTACACACAGTGGTCATCATCTCCTCCAGCCTCGCACTTTCTGGATGCTCTAGTCATGGGGAAGCCTAATCCTGAGGAACGAAGTGGCTGTCTATGGACTGAGACCTCTGAAACTGTGAGGCCCCAAAATAAACTATTCCTCCTCTAAGTTGGTTCTTGCTGGGTCTTTTGGTCACAGCAGTGAAAAAGCTGAGTAAAACAAGCATCTAACACAGGGTCTGATTCATAAGGGGTACATAAAAAATATCTGTTGGATAAATGAACGATTGAGCCTTTGCAAGTAAGTTCCCAATAGCCTTCAGACTATCTATCAACCTGAATCCAGTGAATCCAAGCCATCAGGCTTCCACAAAATCACATCGCTTCGTCTTTGACATGAAACACAAGGATGATGCTGATGGCTCTCTGAGTTCCATTTATAGGTCCAAATACTGATCTCGATGCTTTGTTCATGCTCAGTCATTTGATCTTCAGTGCAACCCTGTCAGATGAGCACCATTATTAAACCCATTCTACAGATCAATAAAATGAGGCACAGAGAACTTGAAGAAGGTATTCCCTAAGCCCCAAACAGTGCACTGTCCCTGGACCACTTAGCTTCCACGTCCAGTTCTAAGCTGGGGACAGCCCAGGCTCCTTGTTGCCCCATAACATCTACTCTTCCTTTCCTCTATCATCTGTTGTATGTGGTGATATTTTCTTTTTTTAGATACAAGCCAGAAAGGGGTTTTTTTTTCCCCCTGTGGGTGAATATCTGGGAATAAAGTCTTTATGTAAGTAAATGCTGCCGTGCGGCATATGAAAGACATAACTTATAGACAGCCAGAGAACCCAGGAGGCTGCTTGTAATCACTAGATTTCATTGTCTCCAGAAGTAATTATGGATTTCAACCACCAATCACCATCTCAACTGCTCTACACACCTTGCCACCTTCCCAAAATTATAATGGCAATTTTCTAGGCAAAGATTAAGGAAGAGGGGAAGAAGACAACTGTTATCCTGCTCCCCTGCTGGGGGCTTCTTGTCAGAGCATAAAGCAGATGTGATTGCCCTGGGGAATCACTGCTGTAGACTAATCACAGCCCTCTGAGTCATAAGACATGACTCAGGACACATGACTGGGAGGGACCTTACAGTCTTCACCAAGGTCTTTTGGGTGGCATATAGAGGAAGCCCTCTTCAACTCATCCAAAGCAGAAGAAGGGGTTGGAATATTTCATGACCCCAGGAAAGAAGTGCAAGCCAGCAGGCCTCAAGTAAGATTCATGCCTGGAACTGAAAGTCATCCCCTCTCCTCTTATTTGCCCTAATTTCAGTGGTGAACACAAAGGCAACAGAGAATTTCCAAGGTAACATGCATAGATGCCCCACAGAGCTCACACTGCCCCACCGTGCCCTCTATCCCCTCACCACCTGCACTACAACCACCACCACTCTTCAAGAAGGAGAGGATGCTAGTCATCTATTGCTGTGTAATAACTACAACAAACGTTAATGGCTTAAACACCAATTCTTTTATTACATTTTGTGTTTTGGGAGGGTCAGGAGTGTAGGCAGGACTCAAGATTAGTGATCCTTCTGTTTCATGTGGCTTCAATGGAGATCACTGGTAGAACTCAGTTGCTGATGGATATATGCAGGGGCTTAAGACAACTTCACTCACTTTTCTGGTGCCTCGAGGGGATCAGGTGGAAGGCGAGGCACAGCTTGGACTGTCTGCTGAGCATCTAGAGATGGCCTTCCCAGCATGGCCATCTGAGGGTGGGTCACACTTCTAACATGGAAGCTCAGCACATCCCATAAACCTAGGAGGAAGCTACAAGATTTCTTTTATTTAGCCTCAGAAGTCTCTGAACAATACTTTTATCCCATTGTATTAGTGAAACAAGTCACTAAAGCCAGCTCAGATTCAAGCGGAGGAGAATCGATTGATTTGTGGCCCTCTTTAATCTATCACAGACAGGTTGCTAGACAAGCGTCCACACTACTTAAATATTTACTGCTTGCTTAGATCCAAGGGAGAGATAAATGAGAAATGGAAACAAACGTCTAATAGAATGATTCAGGGTACTCAGAGGACACAGCTTCAGAACAGGCTGCTACAGAAGTCTCCTCCAGGTGACTCAGGAGAACTGGCTCCCATGAATCCTGTTCATTTCACAGGTGATAGCTACAGAAAGTGATGAAAAAAGGATTATAAAGGAAAATATGTAAAATCTCTAAAAGGAGGATAGGATTAGCATACTGTGTATTTACTTCAAAGGGTTGTGCGGACTGAATAGATTTTATATATGTAAATGCTTAGAACAGTGCAAGGCATATAGCAATTGCTTTATAGGAAGTCTTCCCCTTCTCCTTCTTCATTATCATGCCTCATGGAGCACAGTGCCTAACCTTAGCGAGGTATCAAACGTTAACTCCTCAGAGGCAGATTTTCAGGACTATGAAGGGAAGGAGAGGTGTGGTTTACAACCACTTGAATCCATTTATAGCAAAATTACCAACAGTAATTCATTCAAGATTCTCAAGGTGAATAGCTTCCAGTTCAGTGTGTTATCCAATAAAAACAATAATGTCAAATGCTTATCTACGTGAGCCTCAGTAACGATCGTTATTAAATAAGTTGATGATTAAGGTGACCATGTTGTGACACTGACCACTTTTCCTGCAATTTCCAGAGTCCTAAGGAGAGTTGGTACAAATCCATCTAGCTAGAACAGTGGCTTCCTCTCCACTGGCCATCAACTGCTGGGGTCAAACTGGTGTCAAACCTCACCCCCTAGGTAAATTAGAAGAAGTTTCTACTTCTGAAGAAATGAAATTCTAGCTGGGCACAGTGACTCATGCCTATAATCCTCCCAGCAGCTTGGGAGGCTGAGTCAGGAGGATCAAGAGTTCAAAGCAAGCCTCAGAAACTTAGCAAGGACCTAAGCAACTCAGAGAGACCCTGTCTCTAAATAAAATACAGGGGCTGAGGATATAGCTCAGTTGGTAGAGTGCTTGCCTTATATGCACAAGGCCCTGGGTTCAATCCCCAGCACCACAAAATAAATAAATAAATACAGAAAAACGGCTGGGGATATGGCTCAGTGGTTATGCAGCCCTGGATTCAATCCCTGGTACAGAAAGAGAGAAAGAGAGAGAGAGAGAAAGAGAAAAGAGAGAGAAAAGAGAAGAGAGAGAGAGGGAGAGAAAGAGAGAGGGAGAGAAAGAGAAAGAAAGAGAGAGAAAGAAAGAGAAAGAAGAGAGAGAGAAAGAAAGAGAGGGAGAAGGAAAGAAAGAGAGAGAGAAAGAACGAGAGAAAGAAAATGAAATTCTAGATTCCATTATTAGGTGTTCAAGGCCCCACAAACTCCCAGATGTCCTGGCGTCATTCTTCATTTCTACACAGAAAGGCCCTGGTGTGAAAAGCATGCAATACTTACTGATGACTCGGGGGGTGCCATTGTGGCAGGACACCTGGAGCTGGTTCTGATACACTGCTGGGATGGTACCTGAAGACTGGACACAGTCATGACCTCCAGTAAGTGGGATGCAGATGTTGGAATAGCCTTGACAGAGTGTTGAGGATGGAACTGAAAGGTTCAGAAAAGTGGGAATAGTAGAACAGACAAACCATGTGAGACCCGAAAACCCACCAAATGGCCATAACCCAGGAGGGCCCAGAGGGCACTCCCTTCATTAAGGTAATAAAGAGCACTTTGCTGAGAGGGGCCCTGAAATATTTGAGAAGCTTTCAGTTAGCTGTCATCTGAAGATAAGTGTTGAAAATGAGAGAATCTGTCATTGAGCTAGGCTCCATAGAATAAGTGAAACTAATAGGATTCTAGAATGGCAAGTGGTAGTGATTAGTTGCCAAAGGCAAGATGGATGTAACTATCATACTTATCCATAATACTTGCAGTGGTAAACAGGTTGCCCTGAACAGCAGGGATCCACAGCAATCACAGAGTTGTAAGGAAGGGAATTGATACAGAACAGACCACGGCATTACTGGGCTTGTGCAACCAATAAGATGAAAGAGTTGAAGAGTGGACGCCTACAAGAGCTTCACTGAGAGAAAACTATTGTTCCTCACTTCCTCTACAAGTCTGAGTCAGTACAGGGACCTAGAACACCTTGATTTAAGGGAAGGGAAGGCCTGCTTAAAGATGGAAACTACAACCACATTATAAATATAGTAAGTATTCTTGTTAATCCTTCCCCAAAGGTACACATGTCCATTTTCTAGGGTATCTATATACTGGAAAAAGAGAAATATCCAGGTCCGCACTTCCTGAATGTCATCACATTCCTTGCAATCTTTGGATGGGGGAGGACAGTTGTATATAGAGGCTAGATGATAAATGGGATTCTGTTTGTAGTCTATGATCTGGGTAGGTATTCTTAATAGCTGATAGAACCTTCATATTGATTCCCTGACCCATGGTGTAAGAGCCACTATAATAAGAAGAGTTCCGTGGATATCCTTAAAACGGTTCCCACACCTAGCCAAGATAATAAACCAGAAGCAATGTCACATCCCAGGTGGCACTGCAGAACTCAGAGCCATCATCAAAGACCCAAAGCATGTAGGGGTGGCAATCTCCATCAAGTCATCTGCCTGTCCACTTCAAAACTCAGATGGATCATGGCAGAGGACAGTGGACTACCATAAATTTAAGTAAATGATGACCCAAATTTCAGCCGCTGTACCAGATATAGTATCTTCACTAGAACAGATCAGCACAGCCTCTGGCACTTGGTATATGGCCACTGATCAAACAAGTACATTCTTTTCAGTAAGGAAGATCAGTAAGGAAGATCAAAGAGGTTCATTTTTCACACAGGGAGGAGAGTAGTGTGCATTCACTGTTACTTGTCTCAGGGTTATCTTTCACAATACGGTCTGCAGAGGCTTTAATTGTCTTGACATTCTACAGAGATCCCATTTATTCACCATATGGATAATATCAGAGCCAATTATATGTAAGGAGCAAGAAATAAACACTTGAGATGCCCTTGTAAGAACCATATATGCTATGAGGTAGGAAAAATCTCCCGCAAAAATTCAGGAACCTACTACATAGGTGAAGTATTTGGAGTGCAATAACCTGGGGTATACTGGCTAAATCCTTCCTAAGGTGAAGAACAAGTTGTAGTCCACTTTAACACCTGACACTAATAAAAATATATAGTGGTTAGCAGATTTCTTTGGGTTTTAGGGGCAAAAAATCGGGCACTTGGAAATAGGGCTCCAACTCATTCATCAAGTAGTTTAAAAGTTTCCAGATTAGACTGAGTTCCAGAGAAAAAGAGGACTCTAGAACAAATCAATAGCATAGCAAAGGCTCCCTGGCTGTGTAGGCCACAGGACTCAATAGCTACAGGGACTAAAGATATCCATAGACGGTAAGAATGGCATCTGCAGTCTGACAAAACCCAATAAGAGAATCTGGGGTCTTGGAGTAATGCCCTCCTTCTACAACAGAAAAATATTTGAAGAAGAAAAGAAAAAGAAACTCCTGGAGAGCTACTGAGTACTTGAGTATATAACCAGGATTGGCCATAATGATCTACCAAATCATATGGTCATCTGGGTACAGCACAATCTATTGCTATCAACACTGTACATTCAGAAACAGGGTCAAGCATGTTCCGAAGGCAAAAATACATTATTTGAACAGTTGAGCCAGACTTTCATGGTGCTCAATCTTTGTTATACTGACATCTCTTCCTTTATTTGCACCAATGGAAGAGGAAGATTTTCAGGCCCAATTCACAGATGGCTCTTTTCAGTATATATGGGTACCAGCTCTACATGAGCTACTTCTGCCTTAAACCCCCATGTAGAAGTGGCCCTGAATGACAGCAGTGAAAGGAAGTCTTCTCAATGGACAAAACTTGGAATACAACAACTTGATGGTTCGAATGAAGGTCAAAGTCATCTGAGTTTTGAGTATGCTTGTGCTTTAGGCAAAGGAAAATGGCTTGACTGGTTGGTCAGGATCCACAAAGGAGCAAGAGTGAAAGATTAGAGAAAAGGGATGTGATAAACCATGAAGCATACAAATATTTGCATTTCATATTAATGCCCATAGAGAATACTACTGCTAACCGGGTGCGGTGGTGCACATCTGTAATCCCAGCACTTGGGAGGCTGAGGCAGGAGGATCACAAGTTCAAAGCCAGCCTCAGCAATGGCAAGAATACAAAAAAGGGCTGGGGATGTGGTCCAGTGGTCGAGTGCCCCTGAGTTCAATCCCCGGTACCAATAAATTAATAAACAAATAAAGAGAGAATAGTACTGCTGAGGAGACCGTCCATTTCACAGGGATAGAAGTTTTCTGTGGGCCTGCTATGGTTTGGATGTGGTTTGTCCCCCAAAGTTCTTGTGCTAGAAGCTTGGGTTCCAGTGTGATGGTGTTAAGTGGTAGAAACTTTAAGCGGTGCAGCCTAACTAGAAGGTAATTAGGTCATGGGAGCACAACCCTTATTAATGAATTAGTTCTGGAAACAGTAGATTGTTATAAGTAAGCCTGCCTCCTCCACTGAATTTCTCTCGCTTCCTGTCTCATCGTGCAATCTCTTCTGCATGTGCTCCCATCATTGTGATGCCATCTGCCATGAGGCCCTCACTACAGCCAAGCAGACACTGGTGCCATGCTCTTGTATCTCCAGAACTGTGGGCTACATAAATATTTTTATTTATAAGATACTTACCAGTATCAGGTATTTTGTTATAGCAACACAAAACAGACTAAGACATAGCCCAACTAGATGGCTTTCCTCACCAGGGTTGACCTACCTACTTCGTTATTAAAATTCAAACAACAAGAAAAGAAAGAAGAAATTGTACTCCAGTAGGAGTAACTAACCCTGATTACCAGAAAGAACTATGGGAACATGGAGAACAATACTACCATACAAACAGAACATGGAGTATTCTGAAACCTAGGCAATTTTCTGGGTCATCTCTTGCTTTGATTAACTATGATATTGTGAATGGACGATTGCAAAAACCATGGCTGGAAAGGGTAAGTCAGATAAGGGCTTGATCTCTCAGAGATGAACATCTGGGTCATTCCACCAGACAAGCAACCTATACCACCTGAAGCCTGGCTGAAAGTGAGATTCACCCAAAATGGATCATAGCAGAGAGAAGTGATAGATATTGATTATGACCTTTGAGATAATTGCAGCAGCAGAGACCATAGCTTGTTCTATTTACCCCTTATGGTAAGTCTTTGCAGATATTGCTGGCAGGCACTTTGAAAGGTACTCTCTGATAGACTGAACTTACTAGGGTAGGGGAAGGGGAGAAGACAAGCCCGTATGATCAATGCAAGAGATGGACTGTATTGGACACTTTTCTCTCCATTCCAATTCTTACACCAGCTGCTGTCACAGGAATTGGTTCCACCTAAGCATCAACCAAATTCATGCAGGAGCAACCTGGTAGTGCCTTGTCTTGAGCCACGAACTTTTCCTATCTTTTCATGCTTCAGGACTTCTTCAAAGCTGCTGGAACATGCAAAGGAATCTACTCAGCATTCATGCATGTTTATCCCAGAAGCACAGGAAGCTCATGCACATGTGGCTCTCTTTGCCCAATGCGGAAGGAAGACTCATAGATAAATGCTTTTTCCTTTTACCCCAAGAAGCCACTTCTAAGATGAACTTCTCAAGGCTCCTCAGAAGTGCTTGCAGGATTGAGCGACAATCACCAATAGCCAATTCGTTGCTACATCTTTGTCTTTGTATTGGCTTCCCTTCCGTGATGTGTTAAGGCCAACTCATACTGACTCATGAGATCCCATTGTGCACAACTCTTAACTCCACATTCAGTGATGTCATATTGAAATTTGCCACAGTAGGAAAATTTATACCATGAAAAGCAGCAAACATCACAAATCAGAGTTATTGGTTTTTCCAGAGAACTAGATGATAAACATTTACCAATACACCACAGCTTGATTTCTTTTCTTCCTCATTATCTGTTTCTTACACCTGTTTTCTCCAATTCTAATACCACATAAACGGCCTGTGCATAAGCCTTTGTTGCAGACTCTGCTTCCATGAGAGTTCAGGGTAAGACAAATATCTACCTCATAGTGTTGCTGTTAGGTTTAAATTAGGTCATATTATAATAACACAACTATGGCCAAGACTCAAAAGCCTAGACTTAGAAAAACATATTCACCTCAGATGGTTTCATTTTTCTTATTGTCTTTTAAGGGCCACGAGACCAAAATACTTAGAATTTTGCCTGCCAGGGATCCTCAGGCATGTTAGGATGGTGGCAGAAGAGACTTCCTCCAGTCTTGGTGCCTGGACAGGATGAGGTGGAGAGAAAAAATGTCCCACTGGTATTCTGCAGAGGCAAGCTGGGTTGCAGCATCTCTGGACTGTAATCTGTTTCCATTCCCTGGTCTTCTCTCAGGCATTTTGTGAAACCCGAATGCCAGCTTCAGCGAGGAGTAGCACAAAGAACCTGAGTTGATTCCTTGGTGTTGGTAGAGATATGATTTAAAGCACAACATATGGCTGGCTTTGAAATCCCTTCTGACCTTCCCACCAAGTGGGCAGATGTCTCAGGAAAATGATTAGGGGTGTGTAGTGGTGATGGTAGTGGTGGTGGTGGCGGCGGCAGTGGTGGTGTGTTGTGTGCATATCTAAGAAATCTAAAGCTGCAATGTCCAAAATGGTAGCCACTAACTACATGTGGACGTTTAAATATAAAGCTAACTAAAATGAAATAAAATCTTAAATTCAGTTCCCTAGTGAACTAGCCACATTTCAAGTGCTCAATAGTCACATGTGGCTAGTGGCTACCATATTGGACCACATAGGCATAGAGTGCTTCTATCTTCACACAAATCTCTTTTGGACGGTTCTTGGAATCCCAGGCCTGGAGTGGCATAGAACAACCACAGTCGGATGGGAAATGGAATTCTCTACTTTCTATACCTAGAAGGTTGTTTCCCAACCTCTGAGCTCCCTTTTCACACAGAAACCAGGAAGAACAGCACTCACCCTTGGAATCACCAGCGACACCTCGTGGCAGAAAAAGCAATGACAGCTTAAAGATCCCTCTGAAACAAAATATCCCAGCTGTTTCCAGTGGTCTGTCCTCTGAGCACATGTAGCCAGGATTTCCCCCTGTACTTCAGAGCTATAACAGTTATTGACCAGCTCCTGTGCAGCAGGGATCATGATAATAAGCCTATTGCATATATTTTCTCACCTAATCAGAACAACTTTAGGAGGTGGATGCTACTGATAGGACCCCCATTTCAGAGATGAAGAAACTGAGACTCGGGGAGTCTAGTCTAAGCTCATGAGTGGTGAAGTTGGACAAAAAGGGGGCCCTTGTGCTAATAGATGGGATGTCACAGCCATGTAACGATATTAAAGGAATATGACCTCATTCTTACCCCAAAAAGTTAGGAATGGTGAAATTGGATATAGGGGAGACAAATACAAAGCCCAGCAGGAAGCCTATGTGCTTTAATTTGCTTTCTCCTTTCCTTCTTTTTTGGGGGCTGCTTTCCTGTCAAACTTTTATTATCCTCAGCAGTAAATCAGACTTCCCTCTTTACAGATTCCTAACCTCAAAGGAATATATCCAAAGACTGTACTTCAGCAAGACTGTACAGTATGGAAAACAAATTCCATTAAATTTGAAATAATAAACCTTTGCACCAAGTTATATTATACCCATTTAAGAGTCAACGCCTGTGAGTTCGGGGATTATTGGCAGCCATTTCAGAGCCTTTTTTTAAGTGTTAAGCTAAGGAACAAAATTATAGTATTACCTGCAAAGGTTTTTCAAGGTCTCCAGTTGCCAATATTTTTTTGCAACATAGACACTGACTTCTGCTGCATGTCAAGTGTGCTTTCTCAAGATTCCACCACCTGTCAATCATTCTGAGTCCTTAATTAGGACTCTTCCAAGGAGACTCTGACATCCCAGAGAGTGACGCTTCCACATAGCTCCTCACCCTCTTTCCCAGATCAGAAATCCATGTCAGCAGACACGGTCAAAAGAGGCACCTTCTATTTCTTGGGGAGATGTTTTAAAGGACAGATTGTTAAAGTGGGGGAGGGGATGGAGTCAGCTCTGGGAGTGCTGAGTTGTCAGAAGCCAGGGCGGCAGGAACTGGCTGCACCTGACAGATGGCTTCCAGGGCCCCACTCCAGCCAACGGCAGCTAAATGTTGTTCTGATGATTTTCTGGGGCTAAAAAGTTATAGGTATTGCCTTCTGAAAAGTTTGTACTCATCAAAAACAGAGTCGGACAGCGCCAAAAGGGCTTCTAGCCACCAGCTGTGTCCGCAGCTGCTCAGCCACCCATTCTCCCTGATGAACCAGCGCTCTTGTGAATTGTTCTGCTCCAACTCTGATCCAGAAAAGCCAATGGGCGCCAAGGGGAGCCCTCTGGGCAGAGGGTCATGGGAAGCTGGGGCCAGCCGGAGGAGAACAGGGAAGCCAGGTCATGAGAGATCAATTTGTAGTTGGAAGAAAATGGTATTCAGACTCAGAAGACAGGCGCTAGGGTCTTGGTGGTGTTGCTTAGCCCGCTTTCTTATTTGAATAACACCTTGTTTCGGGACACGTGCTGGCTACTAGAAAAGTCAAGGTGGTCCCCCATCAAGTCTTTTGGAATCCTAACTCAGACAACTCCTTTTCTCTCTCCATTTATGGGGAATCAGTGGATGCTACCACTCAGGCCCCGCTGCTCTTGTTCCACAATTCAGCTTCCTGCAGTGGCTCTGCCCCACCCCCACACCTGCCACTCGGCATGCTTCTGACATTCAGGCACTACCCTGGCAGGAGGGGAGGGAGATCAGCCTTCCTGTCTTGGTGTTGCTGTGGCGACCTCTTTGCCACTGCCTCTACTCTAAAGACTTCCCTCAATCTTAAATGTCCTAGTCTCAAACTAGGGTCTTCAAAAATGAGGGTGACCATATCATTACACTCTGGGAGTAAGGGGAACTGTTAATAAGTATATAGGGACAACAGAGATAAACTAGGACTGTCTCAGACAAGCTAGACATATGTCCACCCTTTCAGAAAAGCTCAGACACTCTGAGCATTGAGGTTTATAAACACTTCTGTGGGAAAGCTAGCTTCTCTGGGAAAGAGCAGGAGCTATGTGAAGGGTGCAATCCTTGGATATGCACTTGGTCTACTTTCCTGGGCTTTGCTCAGGGTCTAGAAACTTGTCCTCATAAGGGAGGTGAACAGGAGCAGCACTGGGAAGAGGGCAGAGTTTAGCAGGGGACAGCTCTCAATGCAACAATGACTACTTTGTGAATCACTAATCCAGTTTAAGAAAAGCCATTCCTGAAACACCCACAGTTCGTCTCCAGCTCCCCCCATAGCAGAAGGATCCAGGACAGAACTACCCAGGCACTTGCTGGATGGAGCCTGTCACATACTCTCCAAAACAAGGTCAACCCACCAAACCAAGATAAGGCCGCTTACACATTTTCCTTACCAGGAACATACAAAGTCAATAGCATTGTTCTTAAACCTTAACAAAGAAAAATATCAAAATGGAATTTCTGAAATGGTTTTAACTATATAAAAACTCATTTCTAGTCATCTGAGCAAAGACCAGAAAGGAAAAAGAAAAAAAATGAAATATTCAGTTTATAGGAATAGTGAGGTGGTAAAGATGGCTTTCTATATTTCTTCTTTTCCTATTATAGCAGCTACAACCTTAAGAATAACTCAACTGAATGAAGCTCTCTTTAACACTAGGCATTTCAAAGGAGCAGAATTCCATTTGTGCCGTGGGGGTAGGCCCTGCAGCAGGCGCTCAGGGCTCCTCTTAGGCCAACGCTCCACCATGGAGCAGCATTTTTCCAATCCTAGCAAAATCCAGAAGGTAGGATCGCCTCTCAGAGTGACCTCTTGATAGTGTAAGTATATCATGACCACAGCGTCCCCTAGTATGTGACCAGATGCAGATCCCTCCCAGCTCCTGCACCGGAGCTGTCTCCTTCACGGCCATCACACCAAGGGGAGCCCTGAGTTCTCACTGACTCCTTCCTCCTAGGATCCTGGCAGAGCACCTGCTTCCTCCTGTATCAGGAGACTGCTTTCATCAATCAAAATCATCTCTGACTCGATTCTACTGACCATGACAAATACATGTCTTGATCATGCTACATTTTGAGTCAATCTCAAACTATTGGCTTTGGTTTTACTTGGGGGCAAAAAAAGAACAGCTGAAAACCCTGTGACCTTTTCCACATAGGACATTGTGGGCTGGGAGAGGGGGCATTTTATGGATTTTAAAAATACAGATAATAAATAATAGCAAACATTTTAAGTGCTTATCATGTGTCGGGGCTTGTACTAGGCAATTCTGTGTGTGATGATGTATTTAATCTCTCCCTGGACATCCATGCCATGCCCCCAACCCTTCCACCTGCCCTCTACTCCAGTTCCCACACAGGTACCAACTGCAGAGCTCTGGAAGAGAAAGAACAATAATTATTTCCACATTGCAGATGAGGAAAGAGGAGCTTAGATTTAAAAACTTGCCCAGTGTCTCATTAAATGGCAAGACAGGATTGGAAACCAGGCCTTTGAACTTCAAAGCCTACTCTCTTTACCACAATGCTTTACTGCCTCAAGTGAAATAAAAGAACTATAGTTGATCTATGGGGAGTTTAAAGTTGTCTTTGTTGGTTGTTTGTTATAATTTTCTGATTCTCTACATCTGCAAGGAACCAAGAGATTACATTGCACATCTCCTTTCTTTAAAAAAGGAATTAGTCATCCCTGGGCCCTGAATGAATCTCAGATCAAAGAGAATAAGGCATTATGACTGGCTAGACCAGGTTATGGGTGCAGCCTGGGACAGGCCCTTTACTTACCTTATAAACACAAAGGGAACATGAGAAAGACTGTTCTGGGAAGCTCAAAGCCATCACTGTATGAATCTATGACTTTGGCAAGCCTCAGACTCTCCATGAATACACCAACTTGTCATTCCCCAGGAAAGGAAAAGAGTTACCTATTACTCCCCCTGAGGGACTGCTTATAAGTCTATAAATAAAACCGGTCATCTCCAGCAGACAGGCTAAGCTTTCCTTTGTCTTGACATACAGAATATCAACAAAAGTGGAGAAGGAGAGGGCCACTGTCACCTCCTCTGACTCAGCATACTACTGAGTGAGTAGGAGTTACCAGGAGATGACATGCGTGACCAGACACAAGCCCAACTGGATGAGTGTATAAGAAGGCACATTCTTGTCCTTGAGGGAGGAGCCACAGTCTGTCCCTAAGGCCTTCCTGAGGTTATCCTTTAACATAACAGTAATAGCTAATCACAGTGAGCATGTCCCATGAGCAGATGCTGTCATGTAGAACACTACATGCATCTTCTCATTTAATAGTTACAATCACAAGAGGCAAATACCGTTACTATTAGCATCCCCATTTCACAGATGAGAACATCCAAGGCTATTGAATTTGGGCTGATAATTCTGAGTTTTCTGTTTTCAGTGCCTCTTTGTGTCCCTGGGAGACTGGCCTCTGTGATTAAATCAACAGGGCCTTTTCGCACTCTGGTTCCAGTTCAGTTAAGTCAATGGAAGGCACTGGCTTGAGATGAACTGTCGGAGAATTATCCCCTCCTCCTTCCCTGCTGGACCTGTGGTGCCAATGGCTGCATCCCTCCTCCTCTATCACAGCTCCATTCCAGTGGGCCCCTCCCACACCACTGCTCTCTCTGGGTTCAGGAAACTTGTTTAGGCCTCATCCCTTCCGGAGAAAGGTGACTATAGCTCCCCCTGCTGTTCATCCCTGGGAACTTTACCATCCCACAGTAGCTTCCTTCACCTTCCCACAAATTTTCCCACATCCCTTTGTTAACTCTCTTCAGTTAAATTATTTAACTATACCCTCTCCTTTCTGCCAGGACCCTGGATGAGTCAGGAGTGTAATTTCTTGCTCAAGTTATAACATCTTGGATTAGGAATCTTGGCAGTGTGACTCCACAACCCACATTTTAGATCACCAGCTACACTGGTGAAGGCATCAAATGACAGGGAAAAAGAGTCTGGCTCCTAATTTCAAATCCTCTGTCCTCTCTCAGGCGCTGATATTTAAGCAAATACAACCCTAGGCCTCACTTTCTCCTCAGATAGACAAGATCACCCCTTTTTTTCCTGGAGTGGTCAGGGGTACTATGAGATTGACTTGTCTAGAGGCAGAAGAGTTTATCAGGGGAGATACTTTCTCCAATTTGGGCTAGGCTCATTCTCTGGTTTGCCACCCAGAGGTTAGCTGTACACAGTCAGCTTATGATGAGATCTAGATAAGATCACTGCCACTGCTTGCCACACACCTGAGCCAACCTCCTCTATTTGCAGCCTGTGGGAGTTCAGAGCACCCCCACAGCAGGTTTCCATTGTTTCCCAAGCTCTGATCCCATTTCAACTGAAATACCTCAATGCCTCAACACTCTGCCCCACAACCTAGTGAGTGTCCTGGGTCACATTAACCCAAACACAAAACTTAGTCCTGAGCTTGACTTTCACACTTCCTCACAGGTATGTGTACGCTTAATAGATTTTAGAGAAGAAGAGGTGAGGTTTCTACTGCAACAACGCATGTAACTTCAATTAAACATTAAACATCCCTAAGATCTTTGGACACTGTTGCACTATGGATTTGTTCCTGGTTGCTTCTCTACACACAAAACCCAGCGTAATCCTGATTGCTCTCTATGTCCTCATCTTTTCAAGAATAAAAAGGAACATTGGCTTCTTACTCTTTAGCAGGGCAGTATGTTCTTTGTTGCCTTCGTTCAGCACCTTCTTAAACACAAAGTAGTTTTTTATTGCATTTCCTTTAACAAATATCCCTCCATAAGAAAAATCTGGGAGTAGTTGCTGAATCAGTTGTCACAATTTCACACATCCAGGTAGATGATCACTCCATAGTGCAATTAGAAGCCCTTTTCCCTGAACTGTATATAGACTAGGAGTCTGGGGGTGAAATGTTTGTGATTTGACTGAAAGCAGAGATGGTGAAATACGAAGGATCCAAGGTTCAAACACCACTGAGCCTGGTAGAGGGCAAAGAAGTGGGCTCAGCCTGATAACCAGTATTGGGACCTATCTTTTCTGCCAACTAGCTGTGGGACTCAAGCTAACAATGTCATTATTACAGTTTGAATGTGAGATATCCCCTACAAGTTCACAAGTGAGACAATGCAGGAAGATTCAGAGGAGAAATGATTGGGTTGTAAGAGTCTTAACCCAATCAGTGATTTAATCCCCTGATAGGGATCAACTGAGTGGTAAATGAAGTGGTAGGGTACCACTGGAGGAGGTAGGATTTAGGGTGTGGCTTTGCATCTGAAGAGTGGAGTCTCTCTCTGCTTCCTGATCACCAGGATGTGAGCTGCTTCCCTCTGCTACCCTCTCCAGCCATGATGTTCAGCCTCACCTAGAGCCCTGAGGAATGGAGCCAGCTTTCTATGGACTAAGACCTCTGAAACCATAAGCCCACAAATAAACTTTTCCTCCTTACAATTATTCTGGTCAGATCCTTTAATCACAGCAGCGAAAAAGCTGACTAAAGCAATCATCTTCCTGAACTTTCATTTGTGCATCAACTGAATGGTTCTCAAAGCATCAGCATCACTTGGGAGCTTGTTACAAATGCAGATTCTCAGGCCTCACCCAAACCTACTAAATGAGAAATTCTGGGGGTTGCACTTTTCTCTCTGTGCTTAAGAAGCCCTTAGGTAGTTCTGATGCATGCTCAAGTTTGAGACTTATTCTCTTTAATCAACTTTCTGCCATCTGCCCACCTACTGAGAGAGCAGATGTAAAAGTATTTTCTAGCCCATGGATACATGGCTATGGGTGCTCTTAGCATCTCCTGGGAAGTTTCAAAAATACTTGTGTAGGGGGCTGGGGTTGTGGCTCAGCAGTAGAGTGCTCGCCTAGCACGTGCGTGGCCCGGGTTCAATCCTCAGCACCACGTAAAAATAAAAGCATTGTGTAGAACTAAAACAAACAAATAAATAAATATTTAAAAAAATAATACTGATGTGGGGCTTCTAACTGAGACCAATGAAAGCAGAACCTTCAGGTCAGGGCTCGGGCAGGTTAGTTCTACAAGCTCCTCAGGTAGGTTGTGCCACCAGGTATGGAACGGTGATGCTAAACTGCAGGTGGCTATCCAAACGTGGATTACCATCATTGTGACATTTTCCTCCCCACTCTACAAACAACTACCACTGCCTTTCCTTCTCATCAGGAAAAGGAATGAGGAGAGAAGAGCCCACTCATGTTTAAAGTGTTGAAATATTTGGATGCTGATCAATGAATACATCTGAGGCATGTTACCTTACTATGCAGCAAGGAGGCATTTTCTATATGGTAAGTGTAAAGAAACATGCAGAAGTCCAAAGTCATCTGAGTCAATCACAGACTGCTTGATTCCAAATACATATGCAGGATAAAAAGTTCCACTGAAATGATCCATATTAAAACAAGCAAATATCCTTAAAAGTCATGCAAAGGTGAGCCCCTAGTTTTCTGCCATTAGATCCACGACAAAATTTCCTTGATATGCAACTTCCATTCATCCCCTCTCAGTGAAAGCCAACAAGATATGTGTTTGAGAACCATCTCAAACTTTTCACTGTCTTGTCTTCTCCTCTCTTCTCATTTCTGCCTTTTCTGTCTCTTTCTCTAACTAGCTATGAAACTAAGGCTAGGGATGTCATCTCTCTGAACTTTCATTTCTTCATTTATTACATTGGTAATTCTCAAAGTGTGGCCCCTGGATTAGCAGCATCAGCATCACCCAAGAGCATGTTAGAAATTCAGATTCTCAGGCCTCACCCAGACCCCAGGCTCAGAAACCTGAGGGACAGGACTCAGCAATCTGTGTTTTCAGCAGTGCTCCAGGTGATTTTAGTGCATACTAAGTTCCAGAACTGGTTCTCATTTTTCTCATATAGTACATTTTGATGGCAAATTTTCTCTTCCAGGTGCCTGAAGCCTTCAGACTCTCTTTACTCCCTTTTTCTGAAACATGAAAAGTTTTAAGAGTTTTGCACCTTGTGTTCCCTCTGCCCTGAATGCTCTTCCCAATGGCATGCTCACAAATCTCAACTGACCTCATTGTATAAAGTTGGTGCCTCGACATTCTTTACCCCTGCACACTGTGTATTGCCTTTATAACACTAAATAGCATCTATTATCATTTTATTTATATTTTTGTCTTTCTTCTCTCTAAAATGTAAGTGCATAAAACAGGGACCCTATCTATTTCCTGCTGCATCCACAGAACTTAACAGTGTGCCCAGCATGGCCAGAATCATCCACTAGAACTTTCTGTGCTGATGGGAATGTTCTATATCCACTTTGTCCAATATGGTAGCTGCTAGCCATATGTGGTGCCTATTTGGGCTCCTAAAATGAGGCTAGTATGACTAAGAAACTAAATTTTAAATTTTGATTTAATTTTAAGTCATTTAAATTTAAATAGCTATGTGTGGCTATTTCCTACTGTACTGAACAGCACAGCTCTAGACACTTAAAAAAAAATAAAAGTGTATTGAACAAGTGAATGAATCCCTCATCAAAAGCACTAGGATGTGATTTTTGAAATTTGTCACTGATTGGCAAATAATGCTTTCACGACCCTGATTCATACAGAGTCATGAAAATATCGCCTGATACTTAGATTTTTTTCACTCTAAGTAAGAACTGGCCTCTTTTTTTATTTTCAGTGAAATGATTTTCAAGTTATAACTAGCACTCTGGTAGAAATTTTTAGCTGGAAGATGGGAAGGAAAAGGTAGAAATGAGACATACTAACTTGACCTTGGAGGTAAAATTGAGTTATTCCTTTAACAGGAGGATTGGGATGAGGGGACCACAGAATGATCCACAATCTCTTCCTCCTCCGGTGGACTTTGCTTACAGCCCAGGCAAGGCTGCCTATGAACTCTGGAGCTGCTTGGAATGGAGAGAACTTGCTTTCTGCTTTGGCAGAGGAAATATGGTGAAGTAGAGAAGAACACAAATAATAATCTAATATCAAAGATTTTAGATTACAAATCATCTTGGAAATTAACTAACTCTCTGAGCCTCAACTTCTTAATCTATAGTTGGAAATCTCACAATACCCAGTTCACGTGGCTAAATATGTCGATACTTTGATTTCAGAATGTGTTAGTTCCCTTCTTTCATGGCTAAAAACTTAATAAGTCCCAGGAGAAATTTGTCCTGGAAAGATTTATTTCTCTCTCTTAAAATATCCCCACCTCTGAACTAGGGATATGGCTCAGTGGTAGAGTGCTTGCCCAGCATGTGTGAGGCCTTAGGTTCAATCCCCAGTGCTGAAATTTTTTAATTTAGAATATCCTACCACAAGTCAACCTTCACTTAACTTTATCTTAATCCTGTCTTGCCTATTCTTTCTTCAAGACTTTTAGTGATATAATTTTACACTGTGGGGAACAGTTATTATTTTTGTTGGCATTAGATGATTTGACATATTGTAAACCCTTTTATCAGATGTGCTATAATATATTCACAGCCCAAACTTCCTTTTCTTTAAAATAAAAGATGGGCTAAAAAAATGAGAATCAAGGATCCTTCCAGCTCTAAAATTGCTATCTCCTCTGGTTAAGGAGTTTCTAACAAGGAAGCAAGTGGCCTAAATGTGTCATCTTCATTATTAGAAATATCATAATACAAAATTGGACTCTGATGTCCCAAAATATTCTTCCAGTTTAACACCAGATCACAATTTCTTCCCTTGCTTTGTATCCCCAACCAAGTGGTTGCATTCTCTCCCTCTTTCTCCTCCAGCCCCTACTCCCTCCCTCCAACAGTCTTAACCTGGATTCTCCCAAAAACAGAACCCAAAACAAAGCCTCAAACACAGTAGTTTATTTGAAAATGTGATTCCAGGGAACAGCAGTATAGGATGGATGCATGAACCATGCCAGAGGTCATCAAGATCACCAAGGATGCAGGACTGGGGATGTGGCTTAGCGTTCCAGCACTTGCAAGTCATGCCTAAGGCCTTGGGTTCAATCCTCATCACTTAAAAAAAAAAAAAAAAAAAAAAAAGCATTGCTTAAAGACTTAAAATTCAAGGGTAGGGGGTTGGGGGGTCATGGGAGAAATAGCCAAAATTTAGAGAGGGCAAAGGGAAGGGAGGGGTGTTGGGGCCACCATGAAAAGGAGCTGAGCATGTAGGAGCTGAGCTTCTCCTTGTTTAGCCCTTAGCCTTGAGTGATGGAGGTGTGCAACTGGCTTCCACTCGCAGCTCAAAAGCAGGTGGACCTCATTTTTGCTTGGCAAGGAATTACAGCTCTGGGAGTGGGCGTCACTCAATGGGAATGGGCTACACCCCACTGAAAACCAATTCCTTGCCTCATTTGGGTGGAATTTTCTCCAGTGTCTTCCCCTCAATAAATAGGATGATCTCAGGCATGCTCTATCTCTTTTGCCTGCCTCTCTTGCCTTCCTTGTGGGAGCTGGGGCAGAAGAGCCATCGCTGAACCCCAAGAAAAAGGTACTTTCTCTGTCTCTGTGTGATTATTTAGTGCCAGCCCAATTCACCCAGAGTGACCCTGACTGATTTAGTTGCCTGTCAAGGCAGAAGGGAATGGGAATGGGGTGGGTAACGGGGGTAAGAAAGACGGTGGAATGAGGCAGACATCATTACCCTAAGTACACATATGAAAACACCAATGGTGTGACTCTACTTTGTGTTCAATCAGAGATGAAAAATTGTTCTCTATTTGTGTAATATGAATTGGATTGCATTCTGCTGTCGTATATAACTAATTAGAATGAATAAAATTTAAAAAAATTTTAAAGTTTAGAGAAAATCCAAATAAAATATTGTGAGGTGCAGAATAGTTTTACATTTTAGGATAAGCTCAGTCATTATCTTCTCTTATTTAAAAAAAAAAAAAAGTCAAGGGTAGAATGTTTTCTCTCATAAGCAAAAAGAACAAAAAAAAAAGGAGAAATCTTGAGAAAATAGAAAGGAAATCAGTAGAATAGAAGTAGGGAACCAAGATGGAAGGAGAAGGGGAGGGAAAGAAGAAGAACTGGGGAATGAAGTTGACCAAATTATGCTATGTGCATGTATGAAAATATTACACTTCATTCCAAAGTTCATCAAGGCTTTGTTGTCAATTTAGCCACTGTTGCAGGTGACTGGATCCCACAGGATTTCTGAGAACCTTATAAATTGCAACTCAAAACTGTCTAAGAGAGGAAAAGAGGAAAAAGCAGTATCCACCAACCCTCATCCCCAGAGGTGAAGGATGTCTTCACGGATGTCAATTCCCACATAATTCTTAGTTGTGCCTACCTGAGTACCGATCTGGTCCCCCTGTGTGGTGCCAGAACATTCCAGCATCAGAAAGGTGAGAGGGCCACAGCACAAGGCCAGTGTCTTGTCAGGCTGCTCCTGTGCAAAGCTGACTGACCCTGCACAGACCTGCTTACCACAGCATTTCATGAGAAGAGGACTTGAAGAGATGCACAGAAGGTAAATCCTTTTCTTGAATTTGTTTGTGCCCTTCTATAAATTCAATCTATCCCAGAATCCCCTTCAAGATGGCATAATCTCTGAAAAGACTTAATTCAAGAGGGTTAATGAATCAAGTTCCAGTTGCTGCTATTGCAGATGATCCTAAGACCACAATAATATTCTTCATCTCCCTCATTAAGAGCCCATTTTAGGCTTATTTCACCCTTGAAGAGTATCTTGACTTGTCTAGGTTACTTACGTGGAGGGTGACCTTGAACATCAGAATTTTAGAAGTATCTGCCAATGAGAGCCTTCTAACACACTTCCAAACAGATACTCTGGCTTTTACAACATTCTCTGTGTTGGTAATTGACTAACCCAACTCGCTCAATCCTAATTACCATTCCTCCCATACTACTTAAGGACCACTGTTATCAGCTTTTAGTCAACTTTTCTCCTCTGTGACTAAAAGACCTGACCAGAACAATTGTAGAAGAGAAAAAGTTTATTTGGGGGCTCACAGTTTCAGAGGTCTCAGTCCATAGACAGCCAGCCCCATTCCTCAGGACTTGAGATGATGTGGAACATCATGGCAGAAGAGCGTAGCAGAGGAAAGCAGCTCACATGATTATCAGACAGCAGAGAAAGAGAGACTCCACTGGCCAGAAGCAAAGTATCTACCCAAAAAGCAAGCCCCCCAATGCCCACTTTCCCTAGCCACACCCCATCCACCTTCAATTACCACTCAATTAATCCCATCAGGGGATTAATTCACTGATTGGGTTAAGGTTCTCAGAATCCAATCTTTTCTCCTCTAAACCTTCTTGCATTGTCTCACACATGAACTTTTAGGGGATACCTCACATCCACACCACAACAATCACACACCCCAAAGCTTTGTCTTGTGCCTGCATCCTATCCCAATCCATCACAGGTAATGTCTTACTACCTGAGACACTGCTGGACACATATCACCACTCCACCTACTACCAACAAGGGAGTCCTTGTTATAGCTGACCATTGATCTTGCTACACAATTTCAGTCCCAATTATAGTAGCCTTGGGTCCTCTGAAAGCAGAGCCTGAGATGAAGTCTTTCATGCAGGAAACAGTGAAACAGGGAAGAAGACAAAGTCAATAAAAAGATGAATTTTCAAGGTGACACCACAAGGGACAACCAGTGCTCAATCTTAAAGAATATTGTGAGGAGCTTCCTGAAATGTATCTGAGAAGCAGCTGCATAAGCAACCAATGGTGGAAGCATTTATCTATGGGCTTGCATCCCCGTTGGTTAAGGACCACCATGGGTTGCACATGTGTGAGTACCAAGTGAAGTCATAGTAGCCCATACCATAGCAAATTGGTGGAAGTCTGCACAGAACTGATTGCTACTGCAGTGACCAGAATCTAAGAGGATTTGGAGTGGTGCAAGGTGCCCAATACACTCTTTCCAGGATGTCCCTAGGTTCCAGTTTGCCTAGAGTCATTCCAGATAATAGCATCCCCTATTGTCCACTTTGGCTCTCAATTGGGTCCTAGTTCAGACCATAAGAATATTATTATTTAGGGCTCTCTCTCTCTCTCTCTCTGCCCTTCCCTATCTCCCTCTCCCACATACCTAAATACTTTGAGAAGCACAAAAGACGATTTCCAGAATTGGTTTATTCATGGTAGTTTTTCATTTTCATTATTGTATTTTCCAGATTTTCTACTGCTTTCTGCAGAAATGTCTCTGGATTCAATGCATGTCTTCGTTAAGGCAAAGAAACCACCTCTTGCTAAGCCTTAATCCAAGATCCTATTCCACACATATTTTATTTCATTATACTTAATTTAATGAAGTATTTCATTCCACAAGTACAGTCTGGACAATAATTCTCTGGAATAGAATAGAAAACACATTAAGCAATGCAGAGTACTAGGAACTGTATATGGAAGACTTGTGGATCTTGAAATCAATGAAACATAGGATATTTTCAGCTTTTAAAATGTAGCCATTATGCCGGGCACGGTGGCGCACACCTGTAATCCCAGCACTTGGGAGGCTGAGACAGGAGGATTGTGAGTTCAAAGCCAGCCTCAGCAATGGCGAGGCACTTAGCAACTCAGTGAGACCCTGTTTTTAAATAAAAATACAAAAAAGGGGGGGGGGCTGGGGATGTGGTCCAATGGTCAAGTGCCCTGAGTTCAATCCCCAGTACAAAAAAAAAAAAAAAAAAAAGTGGCCATTATACTAGTACAGGCTCTCTTGTGATGTTACATAAATATCATATTATTAAATCACTGTGATAAATATGAATTAACCGCTAAGTAATTGCAAACTACTACTCCACCGAATGTCAAAAGTTAACTACAAATTTAATTCTGAAACCATTGGATTAACTGTTACATATTGACTGTTGAAGCAGAGTGTATATGGCCACAGGTATTCAGTTCACAATATGACTCAGTATGCAGCATTCTGCTCTGTGACTCCTCTCCTTGGACCATTTGGGAGATAAATTATCTGCCCCCAAATCAATGTTCAATATGATACAACAAAAATTAAATCCCTTTAAAACTGAATAAAAATCAAGGTTAAAGACCAATGCTATCTAATTCCTATAGCTTGGGGAAAAGCCCACAAATCATTTAGAACAGATCTTGTTCCATGTTTCTTCTGTCAAGGACAATTGTTTATTACAAGTGAGATTTCTGCCATCAATAGAGTTGTCAGTGACCTAGAACACCTACCTCATTGGGTTTGGGGATTAAAAGAAGAGAGTTTATTAAGCACTCAGTAGAGCAGTTTGATAAGCAAGAGTTTGGTAAGCATTCATGATTTTTATTATCACTAAATCAAAATGAATTTGATTTTCACTAAGATTTTTGGAATTCATATTTTATTTATATGACATAAAACTGGGCTATTAAATAGTTCCCCAAAACTAATTTAAAAGGCCCTCAATCATTCAAAATAGAAAATAAATAAAATTGCAATTTTTACCAGCTGCCTTTGATTGACTTGAGGCCAAAACCTTGAAGGAAAGTGTCTCCCAAAAAGTATGGTTTTCTCAGCAAAGATTCCACTGAGCAGTTTGCCAAATGCCTGCCACGTGCTATTTCAATCTAATAAACACTATGAATAAGAATTTATTTTTACATCCAAAAACAATATTTTTAGAATAAAGTCCCCTGGGATTTATCTAGTGCCTGATCTAATTTCACCTCCTACTGTAATATTCAAGAAATTTGGAAGAGTATGGACTAATGGAGAAGCTTACAAAGATTTTGGTCAAAAAGACCACACAGTTTTATTAACTTGTGTTTTAAAGTCACAATTTTTTTGAGAACACATGAAATTTAAATAATACAACATTATTTAGGAAGACATAAATCCAATTAATTCAGATTGGATACCCACTTTCATTTGTAAACCCTTCCAACCTAAAAGGGACAGAGAGGGTTTGGATCCAGAGAGCCTCATGGAAGAAACAGAAAGGACATGAAAAGCCACGACTCCTCTTTTGAACAAGGCCAGAGAAGAAAGCAATGGACATCACAGTGAAATCTGCCTACTTAACTTCAGCCAAACGAAATCAGATGCAGAAAAAAATGTGCGCACTAAAATAATAAATGACACAAAAATACAAATTAGATGCAAGAAGAAATTGAACCGAGCAAGCCTTTAATCAATTTAGGTCACTACAGTAAGTATCCTTTTTTTCTAATATTTCTCACAATATTACATATTACCTACCCTTGGGTTATTCAGTTTTACTTTCTAATTATAAAAGTTTACAATGTTTGCTTGGAGGGCAAAGGCAAAGAGAGGAAAGTATTCTCTGATCCCTCAGGGCACAAGAACATACCATTTGCCCATGGATGGTTGTTCACGGAGTCTTCTCCTTTCAACTGTTATCCTTTACATCAGACAGAAGCATCTTGGAGGAAGTGGTCAGCCGTGGATCATCAAATGTCAAACAAATCTTGTTAATGATGAAACAGTTTGCTCATTCAACTACAACTGCTGGATTTTCACCAGCTCTCTTTTTTTTTTAATTCCTTTTAAAACAACCATGGGAAATTGTAACTACCGGGAGGTAAGAAAATAGCATATAAATAATACCCCTTCTCTGTGAAATTAAAAGTGTGTACATACAACATATCATAAATACCTAGGCAGAAAAAAAAAAGATTAGAAAAATATAGATCAAACTGTTAACTATCGTTATTTCTGGGGCTGGAACTGAAGTGATAATTATTTCTTCTTAAGCTTTTCCTCAATTCCACACTGTTACCACTGAGGATCTCCAGAATCCAGCCCTGTAATCCAGCCCTGTGCTGCTATTGCAGCTGAGAAAAAAAACTGCTTTATTTTTCATATACTGAGGAAGATGAGCTACTTGATGATTGTCCAGGACAACTGCCCATATCCCAAGCCCCAGAAACCACTCAGCCCTGGGACATGGGGTATGCATGGCTCACGAGATTCTCCAACCTGCACCCTCAAACACCGACATCATCCTCATATGGAACAGCCTTGAGAGAGAAGCTTCTTGAATGTTTTTCCAAGAAAAATGAGATACTGAACTTGGTTTCTCATGTGAAAAAATAAGAAACTCTTATATTAGTCTTTATAATCAAGAGAGTTACTCAGATCCTAGATAGTAACTCATACCTAGTTCTCAACCACAGATGTTTAGTGTAAGTTTTATTAAATGTAAAGCCATTTTTGGATATTTACTATTGCAAGTCTCAAAATGAACATACACTCAAGCATGACTTTTGTAGAAAGTTAAAGCTGTCTATACATTTTTTGGCAGATTTGTGGTTTATTGTTCTGAGGTCTGAATATGCTGAGAGGACACAGGGTCAGTTCCACCAAAAGTCAGGTTACTGGACTCCATAATACCTGAAAGACCTCAGGAGGCCCATGACCCTGGTTAACTTTGTCCATTGTCTTTTTCCCCCATCTTTACATCCAACAAATAACCAAGTCCCATTCTTCGCTGCTCCTCCTGAACACCTCCAGAATCCACCCTCCCTACATATTCCCTCCTACACCTTGGACCAGACCAACAGTCATCTCTTACCTGCATCACCTTGCCCACCTTGGCCTTGACTGGTGTCCCTAACTCTAGACTTTAACCTTCCCAATTCGGTGTTCCCATGACCTCAAGCCTGAGCACACCACTTCTATGCATATTACCCTTTGTGGTACCTTTAAACTAAAGTCCCAATTCCTTGGCATGACCTAGAAAACCCATCAGGATCTGCCTCATGTTTCATACCACACATCCCCTCTACTACCCCAATCTTCATTCCCCTGGCAGACCCAAGGTTCCACCATGCTCAACTGTTTGACCTCTTGTTGCTGACTTTTCCATGATCTCTCCCTGTGTTTCTCATGGTTAGAATTTACATCCCAGCTGGGTGCGGTGGTGCACGCCTGTAATTCCAACACTTGGGAAGCTGAGGCAAGAAAATCACGCGTTCAAAGCCAGCGAGGCACTTAGCAACTCAGTGAGACCCTGTCTCTAATAAAACACAAAAAAGGGCTGGGGATGTTGCCCAGTGGTCCAGTGCCCCTGAATCCAATCCCTGGTACCAAAAAAAAAAAAAAAAAAAAAAAAAAAAAAATTTGCATCCCATGGTTCCCTTTACCTGACTAATTCCTACTAATCCTTCGGGCCTCAGGTTTGATGTGCCCTGTTCAGGAAAAACCTTCCCAATGTTCTTGACAGGGTTGGATACTCTTTTTCTGAATCCCATAGTGACCCTGGGATGAAACTCTCCATTTACTCTCTCCATAACTTCTTTGTGGTCATAACTGTCTTGCTACTATTATCCCCCCAACACTTCACACATGTAAAAGGCAGGCATTCGATGAACACTGATTCGGGAAGAAACAATATTATAAAGTACTCTTGGTTCCTTGGGTTATTAAAGATAGAATATCTAGCCATCTTCAAACCCTTGACATGGACATTTGGGATTTTTCTTTTCTCTCTCTTCTCTATTCACTATTCTTTCTTCTCTCCTCCTCCCCTTCCTCTTGTTCCCCCTCCCCCTCCTCCTCCTCCTTCCCCTCTCCTCTCTCATCTTTCCTCTCTCCTCTCGTCTCTCTCTCTTTCTTTCTCGTTCTCTCTCTCCCTCCCTCCATCCCCACCCCTCTCACTCCTTTTCTTTTTTTTCCTGTGGTTAGAACCCAGGGCCTCATACATGGTAGGCAAACACTCTACCACTGAGCAATACTCCCCAGTCCTAGAGCTTTGGGATTGTATTAGTTCAATTACAAAACTATTTGGGATTCTCCCTCCTTTCCTTTTCATCTAACATGAAGAAGAAAATAAGGGGAAATAATTATTGAAGGTTTTATGTCAAAATTTCTTCTTGGAATACTGTTCTTACACTTTCCTGAGATTATATTTTAATATGTCTGTCCAGTCATGAAGAAGTCTAAAACTACACCAATGCTGTGGCCATACTGTGAGACATACAACAGAAGAAACATTTCAAAGGCTTTTGGTTCCTTCTTTACCCAACTGCTAATTAGGGAGAAAATGTTGAGATGTACAGGGCACTGGTTATTAAAAAAAAAAAAAAAAACTCAATTTTTTTGACCCAATACCAGGTTTATTCCTTTGAGACCAGAACGGATGGCCTCTCCACCTTCCAGGTGATAAAATAACCCAAGTGGGCACCTCCATTGTCACTTGCTTGCACAGTGTTTCTACCTATGAACTTTGAGAAGAAAGACAAGATAGTACTTCTTCCCAACAGAAAATTCTTCTATTTCTACTCCTCTCCATTCCTCCATCCTCTCTCACCACAAATGGTCACACCTTTCAGCAACAACTGTCTTGAATCTCAGGTCTGGAGACTGCAGTCTTGGGGGTGGTGAGGATGCGCACTCTGTTACAAACTATTAGTGGTTATCATTTGTACTGCTGCCCTTCTTGCTTTTTAAGAAAGGAGACTGGGCTCTTTGCTTTACTCAGTGGAAGATTCCAGAGTTTGCACCAATATTTGTGCTTTAAAGAAAACCAGAACAAGGGAAGAGACGATTTGTTTCTTTGTACTTTAGCTGCTATTTCGTAGGGGACATTTCTCCCCTCCCCTTTGCTCCTCCATCCCTCCCACCTCCCTTCTTTTCTTTCTTTCTCTCTCTCTTTATCCTGTATGCACATAATAGAAATTTTGGCTAATTAATAGGGATTTACATATACCTATTGCTCCAAAAATTATATTCCCAGTGAATTTATGTAATGGCAACTTACAAAACAAATGGTGATTTTGTTGTTGCTGCTCTCTGCATGTAGAAATCAAGCTTCAGGATTAGGTTTCCAGCCATGCTGACTGCAAAAGTTTATAATTATCAGAGCAACGTATTTAGATGGCTATTCTTAGTCCATCCCCATCTTATCAGTCTAATAGCTACTCCAAAAAGGAGGTGTGTGTCTTATGGGGATGCCAAGTGTGCGATATGGGACTTTTATTAAGTCAATAAAATTGTGTGGTTTTCAAATTATTTCCTATTCCTTGAAGTTTATATTCAGTCATTTGAAGTCTGTGTAATTAAGGAAGTTATTAACTGAACTTAAGCTCATTTAAAGTAAACACACACCTTTCATCTCCTCATTCATCTTGGACTTCAATTTCTTCCCAACCATACTCATTCCACCCAGTTGTAAGGTAATTTTCTTTGATGGAAAGGATGGAAGCAAAAATAGATTTGTGTAGCTTTATGGCCCCTTTCCCTGCTAATGATCTTCCTCATTTGCATTCTTCTCCTTGCCTTTCATTTCTCTAAACATGGGTCCATTCAGAACTTCAGCCTCCTCTAGGACAGTCTCATGTTTCTGTGCCATATTTATATCTGCTTTGTGTTTTCATTTTCCTTCCATCTTCTTTTACTCATATGTCTTTCTTTGTCACCTAAATCTCACATAACCTAAGAAGGACGGACCATGTCTTCAATTGTAATCCTGCCTCTTCAGGTGTCTCTGGGCTCATTACAAAGCCTGTCTTACCAAAAGGCCATACAGCTTTAAGCTCAAGCCAAATAATATATCTTGTTTCCAAAAGCTGTTTTTGTTTTCATTTTTGGCAGCTAGTAGGAGCATTGATTATTCACATCCACAGAAATCACAATATCTGGATGCCTGGATTCTTCTCCCCCAAGTTATGGATGTGATTCCAAATAAGATGTCTTGTTTGAACGTCCACAGGAAGGAGATATTTGGAAGCACAAGAAACAGGCAACACTAGGCATTCAGAGTGCATTATATTGTTCCATATTGGTTTCAACTGCACAACATTTTAAATTTTAAGTTGAAGCCTTTAAAAATATATATGAGGGGTGGGGATATAACTCAGTGGTCTAGCACCTGTCTAGCATGCACAAGGCCTTGGGTTCAATCCCTATAGCACAAAAAATAAAATAACGAGATGAAAAAACAGTTTTGGTTGACTATACCACAAGACAATGCACAATGCCTTTAAATTTGTTCTAAAATTTTGTTTCAATTTTTTTCCTCACGTTTTTTACCCACATAAGAGATGCAGGTACTTTAAGAGTGTATTTCTGGAAAACTACATTTGAGCTGCAGCCAAGACGAAGGCATTGCTAAGGGACTCCGTTACCCTGGGATACTAATTAACTCCAAATATTGCATATAAATTAAGCCAGCAGCTACCGAAAGAAACAGCTTACAGAAGAGAAAAAAATTAAAGATGTTTAAAAGACTAATATTGTCTTTGACTATAGAAAAAGACATCAGGGGTAAGGGAGAAACACTTTTCTCTTCACCCTAGCCTTCTATTCTCTTTCTAGTAGCTTCCATCTTTTCTCTTGACTTTGGTTTTCCTTTCTCCACTACGGCAGGCATTACATATTGGATAGCATAACTAAGAAAAGGTCTCTTCCCACAGGGTCCTTCTCTCCCTTGTCTCTCTTTCTTATGGTAAAAATGCTTAATGTGAGATGTGCCTCTTAAAATTTTAAGAGCACAACACAGTATTGTTAACTGTAGGCACTATGCTGTAGGTCCCTAGAAGCTATTTATTTTGCACAATTTAAACTTTATACCAAGTGTCCAACACCTCTCCATTTTCCCTCCCCCAGTTCCTGGCTACCACTGTTCTACCTCTGCTTCTATGAGTTTAACTATTTTAGATATTTTGTATAATTAGAATCATGCAGTATTTGTCCTTGTGACTAGCTTATTTTACCTAGCACGCTGTTCTCTAGGTTCATCCACATTGTTACAACAATTTTCCTTCCTTTAAGACTGAATCATAGTCAGTTTGTATCTATACCTCCTTTTCTTTATCCAGATGTTTAAACCTTTTGGCACAGAAATCTACTATGATATAAGTCAGCTCTTAGTTTAATAGATGGGTGTCCCAAAAAGGGCTGTAGATACACTTCTGCTTCTGCCTAAACTCACATGCATGTCATCCTCATGGAAAAACAAAACTAAGTGTCTGTTATTGTGACATCATTATACTAGAATTTGAATATTCAACAAGTTATGGTTACAGATTGAGTAGTCCCAGACATTAGTGACCATCAGTGTCACCCATGTATTGTTGCTAAATTAAGTAAACCTATTGCATATTTGCTATAAATAAGAATACAGACAGCAGTGACCCCCCATGCCTACTTACTCAGCCTAAAGAACCCTTACAATAAGAGGTTGCTTTTAGAAAGAAAGAACATTCCTTCTGCAACATCAGGATGGCCCTGCTCGTGAAATTACAAATCACTTTTAAATGCCATGGTTCTGGATGAGATTTTTTAAATCCAACCTTTAGCTTCTCTGTCCATGGCTAACTTCTGTTTGTTTCTACAGAACTTTTCATTTCTCTTTATCAGTTTCACCCATTAGCTTACCTCTTTGGACAAAAAGTTCAAATTACTAAATGAAGCTCTTCTGGTGAGCCAGCTATCATTCAAGAACGAATTCTAGGAAATTTTTTGCTATTAGTTCCTTAGTGATGATACTTAAATTTATGTGGGAGGAAAGAACTTGGGTAAAAGAGAAATTAGTAAGGCATCATTCATCATTCATTTAACACAGATAGAAGCACAAATGCTCCTTCACCAAGCAGCTATTTCCTTACACTCTTGGTTTTAAAAAAGAACTCTGAAATGTTACCGTTCCCTCTAAAGTATGTGAAAAGGGCACTGAACTGAAAGCAGGTCATGTGGTTATGAGTTCAAGAAGGTTCTCATGCTGATTCTTCCTGGATATAACTTTGGATAACTGGTTCACTTCTCTGCTTCAGTTCCGTCTTTTGTAAGCTGCCTGTCAGGGCCAGCCACGGCGCCGCCACGGGAGGAAAATTCTTGGAGGCAGAGTTAAGCTTTTACTACTTTTACTTCTACTTTCTTAGAGCTTAGAGAGGGAAAGAAAGATTTTTCTTCTTAGCTTAGAGAGAAAGAAAGATATAGTAGAGCTTAGAGCTTAGCTTAGAGTCTTAGAAAGATAGAGCTTAGCTTAGCTTAGAGTAGCTTAGAGTAAAGAAAGATAGAGCTTAGCTTAGAGAAAGATTAGAGCTTCTTTCTTCTCTCTTCTTTCTTCCTTCTTCTTTCTTCTGTCTTCTGTCTTCCTCAGGAGTCTCGGCCTAACTCTGACCAGTCATTACTTCTTCTATCTGGTTTCTCTTCTGTAACCGCTCTGCCTACGTTCTGGCCGCTCTGATTCTTCTGACCGACCGAGTGACTGCCCGGCTGACTGAATTCTCCGTTCTCCTAACTCGGACCGCTTTCACCCGGTTATATACCTTCAGGTTTGCGGGTGCCTACAGGTGCGTCACATACATATCAGGTGGAACCCATGGCTTCCAGCTAGCTACAACAGCCCTTCCTAATTAGGGCTCCTTCAGTCTTTGGTCAAATGGAAAAATGAAAACGGTAGCTATGTGGAATGCCTGTAACTAGCCTGACATAGTAGAACAGGCTCACTGAATACAACCAAGATCTCCATAGTAATGTTATTGTTACTAACCTTTATCCTTCCATGGAAATGAGTCAATCTCTACCCAAAATTCAACTAACTACAAGTCCCAAATGCCCAAATTCAAATAGGGTAATTTGAATATCCTATTTTAGTATAGGGCAGGGAATCATATTCCAAAGGAAATGAAAAATGATCTGAACAGTTAGTTCATCATCCCCATGATGAGATGCCCTGAGAGAGGCTGGTTTCCCATGAGTTCCATTGTGTACCAGGGTCTGGCTGCTGGGTCTGCTTCTACCACAGAATGTATGTTTTTCTAATAAAACCAAAAAAGTACCAATGGTGGTCCACTCCTTCCATGGCCAATATCACAGATGTGGAAAAGAAAGGCTCTGAATTATTCGTAGTAGTAGTCATGTAAACACAGAACCAAATGGCAGAGATTTCTTCCTCGTTTCTTTTTGGCAAAGTCAAATAGTACACAAAAAGAATATCTCATAATGATAAACACGTAAAACTTTCTTGGACTTAATGACACTATTTAAGAGAGCAAACATACATTAAAAGTCAATTTAATGTATTACTTCTGGTGCATTTTTTTTCCTTGCCAAAAATGAGAATAAAACAGAAGATGAAAACAATAAAACTAGGAGACTGAAGTATATAAAGCTAGACACATACAAATCTACATGTAGTTCTAATGTGCTGAGATCTTGACAAAAAAAATTATTCATTCTCAGCTGATGCTGGTTTTGATACAAATACAGGATATACCATAGCCCCCAAGCCTACAATCTCAAGTAGGTAGAGTGTGATTATGAGAAGTTATTCTTTGTTAAGATTTCAATTTCAAAGTCGAGCATGCCTTGGTGGCTACAATCATTACACTTAATGCAGGTAATCCAAGTTAGGGAAAAGACAGTGGAAAAATACAAAATATTTACCCTACCTAATCCAGCTATTCCTACTGAACAACATGTATGCTGTGTATTTATAAATTGTAGCCCATGGTTATAGGAAGTTCACTACAGAATTACCAAACACTGTGTGTTACATTTAGTTTACAGCATGCCTTTTCTGCTCAGTACAAGAAAAATCTACTACCCAGCAGATACTAGAACTGACGGCCTGATAGCAGCAATGTGATAGGAAGTTGTTCTTTTCCTTCTTCTTCTTCTTCTTTTTTCCCCCAAAAATAAAAATAAAATAACAACATCATTGAATGCCCCAATTAAACCCAAGTCCAATTCAAAATTCATCTTCGGAGCTGTCAGCTAAGAGCATTACTCGATCTTGCATGCTGTTGAATTCTCTCTGTTAGAGAAAGAAAACAGAAAGGCATTAAACTCTTTCTGCCACAGAACAAAGCTGAGAAACAGGCCCACTTTAAAAGACACACTAACCAATGAAGCGAGGCAGCAGCTGCAGCAGCTAATCCAAACCACTGGGCACGTCAACACTGTTCGTGCACCATTAAACCCTGTGTGCTTTATTAAGCAAATTAGATAAGCAAAGAACGTTCTGAAACTGATTAGGTTTTGCTCTCGTTGGTTCCATACCTTTCTTTTATGCCTTTTGAAGCCATTTCTCCTTTGGCGATTCATAACCTTAATGCTGTAGAGTGCCCCCAAGATGAACAAGGCTCCAGCTATCCCCACCCCTACAGGCACCAGCATCCCGGACATGTAGCCAGCCTGCGTAGAAAAGGAAGCACACATCAGGATGCTGAACAGACCATGGCCCTGGCTCCTCATTTCTGCTGATGGCAGCGGCATTTTAGAGGCTTTGAGTCCTCTGATTTGCTTTGTTATCAAATAAAACAGAATCTAGGGAGAAAAAAAATGCATTTTAGGGAGAAGGGAGCAAAGAGAGGTATGACTATTTTTTGGATATTTCAAATACTTAGAAGTGAAATATTGAAATCAATCAGCCAGATCTAGTGGCCCCTCCAGCCACGTGCTTATGCACATTGTCAACATCAATGACAGAAATATAATTTGTATTAAAGATGGATGAAGGGAGCTTCTGAGAATGCCAGGACTATTAAAATGCTACAAATTGGAAATAGCCTGAGTGGAGCTTCAAGGGGGTTGGAGTGTCCTCTGGAATACTGCGTTCCTTGCAGGGTAAAAGGAGGGCCTTGGCAGCGATGATATTCTTTCTCTCCCTCTCTCCCTCTCTCTGTCTTTCCCTCCTTCCTTCCCTCCCTCCCTCCTGCATTACAGCAAGAAAGGAAAGCTCAAAGTGCTTGTAAGTGAGCAGAATGTGAGAGTGGCTGGAAACAACAGGGAAGAAAAGAGCCTGCCGAGGAAAGGAGGGGTGTTAGACGTTGCAGCACAGGCAACAAAGGAGGAGGAGAAAGCATGCACAGAAGATGGATTCATTTCTATGAATGGGATAATCTGCCCAGTGGACAAGACTGATGCCGAGGGTGGGGAGAGAATTCTGAGTGATCCTAGCCCCAGAGAAAGGCAGTGGCAGAAAGGGCACAGAGATCCCTGCATTGACACCTCCAAAAGATCCTGGAGGTATCAAACCTATGCATGTCCCCAAGACCACCAAGGGTTACTCCGGATACTTTGGTTCTAAAAGAACAGTGAGATTCCCCCACATATCGCTGGGCTTGAGTAAATACCTCAGGATCCGCCCACACTCAGGGCAAGCCCATCGCAACACATAGGATCCCTACACGATGGCCAATAAAACACCCGTGGGCTAGGGATATGTACTAACCTGGAGACCTTTCAGGGGAAAACACAGATGTGGGTTTGTCTCCCTAAAAGCCTATCTAGACAAAATACATAATTAAAATTTTTTGCAGGGCATGGTGGCACACGCCTGTAATCCCAGCGGTTCAGTAGGCTGAGGCAGGAGGATCTCGAGTTCAAAGCCATCCTCAGCCAAAGCAAGGCACTAAGTAACTCAGTGAGAACCTGTCTCTAAATAAAATACAAAACAGGGTTGGAGATGTGGCTCAGTGGTCAAGTGCCCCTGAGTTCAATCCCTGGTACCCCCCCAAAAAAAATTTTTTTAAACTAAAATAAGTACTTTAGATAAGTCTTACTTGAAGGAGGGGGATCTATTCAATTATTTGACTATTTCTTAAATTTTTAATACAGCACAAACTATTTTTATTATCTTTCAGTATAAGCCAAAAACAGAGATATGCACAGAATAAAATTTTCGAAAAAGGACTGGCCTGTGCCATTTGAGGCACTTCCCTAACATTTCTAGCTGTGAATCCAAGGTAGACAAGCACCTCTCCTTGTGCTCAGCCAATTCCCTCCCTGGTTCTGCTTTTTAGAGTCTAAAGTTAGGACAAAATATGGAAATTTTTCCATTAATTTGAGAACAATAGCATTTTTTTAATCAGCATACTAAGTATCTTTCCTCAAGAAACAAAGCCCAGTCATTTTTCAACAAATTAATATGCTTTGTAGAAGCCCAAACTTTTTCCAAAATTCTTCCGGATCTGCTTAAGGCTTACTTAAAACACTCTGTAATTTTCCATGTAGGAAAACATTGGACAAAAGAAAAATTGGGGTGCTCTCTCCAGAAATGTGAGAAACCCAGTTGAACTAGACTTTTCAGAGCTATAGATTCAGACAATGATATTCAGCATTTTGGAAGGTCAACTTGAGCAACCCCTGCATGGGCCTCCTCAAGCTATGGGACTTAACCCCACTCCACCAACATGAATACTCCAAAACACGCCACTCCATATTTCTTATTGACACATTTGGACTTCTTGTTTCTAGAGATTTAAATCATGCAGATTTCACGAGAATTCACTGCATCTCTCTTTTTTGTACTCCCTCCTTTTTCTTTCTTTCTTTTTTTTTTTTTCTTTTCTGGTAACAGCTGCCTTGCTTTCAAATGACAAGTAAATTACAAGATGGAAGCAAAGCAATCCATTGTCTTCAAACATAATTCAAACGTTTTTTGAAAACTGGCTAATAAAAGAAAACAAGCTCCTCTTGTAGAATTGCCTCTGACTTGATTTCTTTAAAAATGAAGATAAATAAGATGGCATATACACACGTTTTAAGTTATAAATTCTGACTAGTACCTTCTATTTGTTCAAAATTATTGGATGTGTATGTGACTCCCTGAGAAATGACACCCTGAGAGGGACACAATTTCGCTGATAGATTATTCCAACCGAGAAGGCATCACCTGAATCTAATCACAAGGAAATAGCCAACAAACCTAAAATGAAGAATATTCTATTTAAAAAAAAAAAAAAAGGACTGTTCTTTTAAAATACCAGAATCATGAAAGACAAAATATGTCTACAAAATGTTTCAGATTAAAGGAAACAAGAGAAACATGACAATAAAATATGTTACATAATCCTAGACTAGATCTTGTACTAGAGGAGAAAAAAATGCTTTCATACAGGCATTTAGGATCTGTTGAAAAAACTGAAATGTGGATGCCAAATGACATAAAAGTACTATATCACTGATAAAGGGAATGAAGCTAATAACTGTGCCAAGATTGGCTAACGAAATATTCCTATTCTTAGGAACTACACACTGAAGTATTTAGTAGTCAATAGGTCATGATACACGTAACTTGTCCTTAAATGGTTCACAAAAAGGGTGTGGATGCTAGCAGGTGATAAATCAAATGAGAAAAATATCAACAATAAGTACACCTAAGTAAAAGGTGGTAGGGATGTTCTTTGTACTATTCTTACTCTGGTGTCTTTCCCATGCATTTTTAATTATTTCCAAATAAAGTTTAAAATTTTTAAATGGATTATAGTCAGTCAAAATATGACTAGACATACTTGTTTTTATTTTTTTTTTTTTTTTTTTTTTTTGGCTTTGGGATTATTCATTTCTTATTTAAGTTTATGAGAAAAGTATCCTTCCTTCTTAGGCAAATAAATTTGTTGAGGAATTTCCATTGTCAAGAAAGCTTTAAGAAAACCAGATGATACATGGTACTGCTTCTATCCTGCTAGATTGGGACAATACCCTTAGGATTTTGATGCAACCGTGGTTCTCCAACTTGAGCATGCATCAACATCACCTGTCAGACTTGCTAAAACACAGTTGATTGTTGGGCCCTATTCCCAGGATTTCTAACTCAGAGGGTCTAGGGTGGGTCTAAGAATTTGCATATCTAACAAGCTCCCACATGATGATGATGCCACTGTTCTAAACCACACTAGAATCACTGCTCTGACGTCTCATCTGGGCCATTCATCTTCTGAATGCCTTTCTAAAACTAGAAGAAACTAAATGGTCTTGGTGACATTCCCAACCGGGCTGGTATTTATTACACAATTTAAATAGATACTGCATCTTCAGTTTTGAAAAGCAATTTAGATGTTGAAAAGATACATCAATAGGTAGCCAAGGTAAAATTTGCCTAACAAGCATCATTAACTTGGACATTTAACCAGAAAGATTAAGGTTTTTGAAGGTTATTTTCTCTCAATGTCCATTTTTCTTCTTCTTTAGCCATAAAGCTTCCAATTTGGGACTGGATACAAAATAAAGATTACTGTTCCTTGGCTCCCATGAAGCTTGGTATGGTCAGGTGATAAACTTCACCAAGAAGATATGTTCATGGCATGGGCAAATTCCAAGATATGTTCTTTTAAAAGGGAGCAGAATTCCATCTAGAGACAAGACATTGCTGAAGGAAACAAAGATGTTTGAAGGGTTGGCCTCAATTCCCATAAAAATTTTTTTAGCCTCATACACAAATAAATGTCAACCACTTCTTTCTATCATCAAGGGACATTTTTGGTGGTATTGTGGGAACAGGACTAGGGTTTCCCTCTTGACACCAGAAGCACTGGGGCTAAGTGTTTTGTTTTGGTTTTGGATAGTCTTGCGTAGAAGTAACTCTTCTAAAGAGAACAATGCTTGGGGCTGGAGCTATGGCTCAGCAGTAGAGTGCTCATCTCACATGTGTAAGGCCCTGGGTTCAATCCTCAGCAACTCATAAATAAAATAAATGTATTGTGTCCACCTACAATTGAAAAAAATATATTTTAAAAAAGAGAACAATGCTTATTTGTACATTCTAGAATGTTCCAGATCCACTGGAAAAAATACTGAAGTATGTTCTGGGTGAGTTTAGACTCAAGCGCTGTTCATTGAATTCTGGCCCTCAATGCTCACACCCTAATTAGTAACCATAGGACTCTATTTTCCTGAAATGCTGAAAAATAGAGCATTTACTGCATTTTCAGTGTTTCCTAGTGAGACTGGTTACATCAACTGTGGCTCATTCTCACTGTGCAATAAAGCACATCTGTCACTAATGATGTAGTCAGAAATACTTGATTGCATGGGATATATACAGTGAACTCATTGCAAATGAAAACTATAAAGATTAGAAAACTGTATGTACAGCATGTTGTAAAAAGAACATACATGTATATGCATTTAAAAATGTCTGGAGGAATATACAAAAATGTTAACAGTTATCATCTTAAAGTAATATTTTATTTTTCCTTCTTGTTCTTCTACTTCTCTTAAAATTTCTAAAATAAGCATGCTATTTTAATGTAAAAACTTTATAAAAATATAATTTTTTAAAGGTGGGGAGGGCTTTTATTCACCCTCCTTTAAGAATGACAGAGTGCCTTTATCTGTCCTTTTAAGAAGGAACAAGTAAGTTGGGCTCAGTGGTACCCGCCTGTAATCCCAGCAGCTCAGGAGGCTGAGGCAGGAGGTCCAGAGTTCAAAGCCATCCTCAGCAAAAGTGAGGCACTAAGTAACTGAGTGAGACCCTGTCTCTAATAAAATACCAAACAGGGCTGGTAATGTGGCTCAATGGTTGTGTGCCCCTGAGTTCAATCCCTGGTTCAAAAAAAATAAGAAAAAAGAAGTAGTATTGTTAGCCTCCCCTTTTTTGTCTTTATTTCCAGCTAGAATATGTACATAGCCAAATTGGAACTGCCACCCAAAAACACAAAGTGATCTTGGGAATGAAGATCATAAACAGTGGAGGATCACACAGCAGCAGCTTGAGTCCCTGTCACTATGACAATCCAAATTAACCTGTGATTATTATCTCCAGTTAATAAATGAGAAACAAACTTCTGTCTTGGCTAAGCTGTTGTCCTTGGGGGTTGTCCTCACTCATGGCTGATCTGGGTCCTAACTAATATGGAAAGACTAAACAACAAAAGGGGAAATTCAGAAGTTTTGAAAACACCACCCTTTCTAGAGCCCAGTTAACTAACAGAGAATCAACACTGGAACAATTAATAAAGCTAAACCAAGAGGGTGTCCTGGCTTGGCTGAAGAGCCAATTTAAATACATAGTTTAGAATTCAGTTCTAAGGGATTCTGAGACCTTCATTAAAGAGACAAAGGTTATGTCCACAAATTCTGAAGATGATGACAAACAAGGCTTTTGTAGATGGTAGATGAAGGTGGGAGGAAGGAGATGCATATATTGTATATACATACAAATGGACACATCAGGTGAGCAAGTAATATTTCAAGTATGGAGGACGGAGGGATATGGGGAAGATCAGAATGAGTCCCTCCAAGAAGAAATAAAAAGACAAAGACATAGACATTAAATATGACCACCATTGTTGGAGTCTTAAATTTTCTTCTTCCAATTTTTTAAATTAGACATAATAAAGAAATGCTAGAGAAGAAATTGAAGAGAGAGCTGGAGAAACTTCAAAATAAGCCAGAAAACAAGGGGCCACATATCAAATTGTTTCTCTTGATGAAAAAAGTCAGCAAGAAAGTTCCAGTCTTTTGAGTCAAGATAAGAATGAAGGGTTCATAGGAAGAGAAAATTAAAATTTCTCTAACGTTGCACAGATTTTTAAAGGTGGTGTTAAATACAAACACATACACACACATATGCAGGTATTAAATTTTGCAATATCAAATTTCAAAGTGGGTTACATGCTGAAATTAATTTCTTGGTTGTTTGTTTTTATTTTTGTTTGTTTGGTTCCCAACCCTCCCCACGCCCAGAAATTGAATCCAGGGGTGCTTAACATTGAGCCACATCCCCCAGCCCTTTTTAAAATTTTTTTATTTTTTATTTTTTCAAGAAAGGGTCTCACTAACTCACTTACAGCCTCACTAAGTTGCTGAGACTGGCTTTGAGCTTGCAATCCTCCTGCCTCAGCCTCCTGGGATTACAGGTGTGCACCACTGCGCCCAGCCCAAATTAATTTCTTAAGTCAATTTTTTGTCCTTTTTTGTAGCTCAGAGGGATATTTTCTATTAAAAAAAATAGCATTTGGATTCCTAGTCTGTTTACTAGTCTTTGAATCATATCTCCCCCTGAACAATAACAAGAAGTGCTACCGATGTAAATATATCCAATTCTGCACTTTTGAATTTTTCTTCACCCAAATCATGCTCAGTCTGCACAATTGGATCCATTACAAGTACCAAACTGGTCTCCTCTGACCTCAGCAGCCTTAAAGTTTTCAACATCATTTTTAACATAAACAAACACAAAACAGTCTCACCTCAAGAACTATGTATGTGAAAAACAGAAACATAATAGTGAGAATTAACCTAGTTATATAATTTTAATTGCAACTGAATATTTTTTTTCTCCTTTAACATTGAGTATAGCAAAATAAATACTCATAATTTAAATATGGGAAAATGATCCAAATAATAAAAATATATGGAATGCCACAAATGAAAATATATTGAGACTAGAGAAATGGAGGTAACTCAATATCTGATATTATAAAAAGATTTCCATTCAACTGAAACCCCCAGTTAAGTCTGAGCTGGGCTATATGATAATAGAATCTGACAGAGGCTACACCAAGGAATTCAAGACTCCATCAATATTTTTATGAGCAATTCCAGTTTAAAATTAAGAAGTAATCAAAAGTGAAAACTTGGAGAGGGTTGAAAATCAAAAGAAAATGAAAATATGAACCTGGAAAGAAGTTAATATTGTCAGTCTCCATGTCAGCAGAATTGATACAAGATAGGAAAATATTTTTCTATAGTTGGCCATCCAGACAGGTCAGCTCATTAACACTTGATGAGAATCAGCACTATAATAAACTACACACAGAGAGTAGATTCTTGTCACATCACACTGGGACAGTGAAGGCCAAACTGAATTGGATTACATTGCTGAAACCTCCTAGAAGAAACTCCACCTGGACGTGTCAAGAATATTATTTAGCTGAACATACAAACTAAGGTGTATTCTTATACCCATATAAGAATGAATGGTACTTCAAAGACTAAGGTGTCTCCTGTGTTCTACAGGAAGGAAACTGAAGGCAGGGCCTTTCCTGCTGGGCGCCTGGAGGAGGCCCTGTATCTTTGGAATCAAATAAGGAAGCTCTCAGATCTTTTGTTTCACAAAACCATGTGCCCTTCAAGACAAGTCCAAAGAAAGAAGAGATTTTTTTCTTACCTTATCTTTTAGTTTCTCCATCCAGCTTCTCACTAGGAAAAATAAGAATAAAATGTTACTAGCTGTCTTTTACTTATATTTCATAGTATTGAGTTAATTGAACACATTGAAGGGATTTGAGGTCTGAAATACAATATGTCGACAATGTTAACATAATGACAACAATGGTCTTATTTAGAAATACAGCAGAGAAAACAACCCTTCAGTCATTATATAAGAACAGAGATTTTTGCTTGCTAAATAGTTTTTCTATTATTAATGACTGCTTCGGGGTTGGGGAGGTTTGGGGAAAGAGGAAGGAAATCACCTTTACAGTATCACATTCACTTTTTTCTCTGACATTTTTCCTTTAGCCTTATTTCTTATCTTTGTCAATGTTTAAGCTCAATGATAATGCTGTACTTGGATCATTGTCAGAGAGCAAAAGAGGGTGATGGGGCAACCAGGGTGGCCTGGCTGTGGCTCCAAAAAGTTTCAACTGCAGTGGCAGTTGAAGATGCAAGAAGACAAGGACAAGTAGTATTTCTGAAACACATGCAGCTTGTGAACTGTACCACACTATGACAACATAACTACTATGAATAAAATAAAAGTAATAATCAAGTAATATTTATGAAAGCCAATTGGAAAGGACTGTATCAACTATGAAATTGTATGTAAATCATAATTATGATGTGGATCATAATGATGAACTATGGATGCCAAGAGTAGAAGGAAGTGCCAATCAAAATAAAGACATGTGTTGGAACAGCCATGTTAAGGGTGACTTGAGGTGGGGGGCATTTTACACTTAACTGCCTTTTAATTAAAATAATGTTCCAACACCAAATAAATATTCAGTTTTTGAAATTTTTTATTAATAAGGATTCATTTTTAAAGCATCAGAAAGGAGGAAAAAGACAAACACATCTTCGTTCTACCTTTATTATCAAGGAAGAGAACTGAGTTTAAAATTTTTTCAGATTTCCTTGAACTTTCTTTCATCTCTGGGAACTTAAACAGGTAGGAAGGAGGGAAACACAGAGGCAACCTTTCCTTATAGAATGAGATAATAAATACCTTAGGTTTCATGTGCATAGAGTCTGCCACAACTACTCAGTTCTGCTGCTGTAGTATGAAAGCAGACATAGATGGCATATAAATAAATGGGTTTGGCTATGTTCCAGTAAACTTTATTTATAGATAATGAAATTTAAATTTCATGTAATTTTCATATGTCATGAACATTTTTCTTTGGTTTTTCTCAACCATATTAAAATGTAAAAAGCTCTCTTTGCTCACCAACCATATAAAACAATCGTCGGCAAGCTAGAGTTGCCCACAGATCATCGTTTACTGGCCCTGGCATAGATATACTCAACTGAAGAAGCTGGCATCTCTATTTACAATCTGACTCCAGTAATAACGCATCTGACACTACTGACAGCAGCTGACTTGTGTATATGGCTTTGTACCTTACAAAGCACGTCACATATATTGCATCATTTGACCAGTAAACTGACAAGCACGAGAGTTAGGTAAGACTGTGCTCAGGGGAAAGAAGGAGAAACTGAGGCTCAGAGAAGCTAAGAGATTCATCCACAGTTATTGTTTTAGTCAGATTTTCATGGCTGTGATTAAATACCTGACAAGAACAACTTAAAGGAGGAAAAACTTATTTCAACTCCTGGCATCAGAGGTCTCGGTCTATAAGCGGCAGACTCCATTGCTCTGGGCCCAAGGTGAGGCAAAACATCATGGAGGGAAGGGCATGGCAGAGGGAGCTGTTTCCTCGTGGCAGCAAGGAAGCAAAGAGAGAGAGGTGGGAAGGGGGCCACCCTTCCAGGGCATGCCCCCAGTGACCTACCTCCTCTAGCCATACCCACCTGCCTACAGTTACCCCAGTCAATCCCTTCAAACTGATCAGGTTACAGGATGGACTGATCAGGTTTCAGCTTTCAATCTAATAATTTTACCTCTGAATAGTCCTGTATTAACACAAGAGCTCTTGGGGGACACCTCATACCAAACCATAACTGTTACCCAGTGAATCGTTGCTGAAATTCAAGCCTGATTTAACAGTCCAGGAGCAAGACTTCCCTACTACCCACTTCTTTGGGTGCTAACATCACTCTTGCCCTCTCTCAGTTTGAAAATGTGGACCAACCTTAGGTTTTTCCGTTTCCCCCAGTTCTTGGCTTCAATCTCCAGGTAAAGGTCCTTGTCAAGACCTCTCAGCCTTTTCCCCTTCCCTCACAACTCCATTGGTCACAAGGGGGACTCAGGCAAAGAGGATGGTGATCAATCAGGATAAGATCAGGGTGGACAGAAGGAGCAAGTCCCCGGACTTCAGGGTCCCGGGGTTAGTGGTTCTTGGCGTGGGTCCATGAAGAAAGGAAGCCCACCACTGATTCACTGGGTGACTGTGGAGGAACCGAAGAACCTGTGGACCCTTCGCTTCCTCATGTGTGAAATGGAGATGGCAACAGATGTCTTGAAAGGTTGTTGTGAAAATCAGAAATCACGTGCAAATTTTAGTACAGAATGATGGGAAAACAAAAATAAGAATTCTAGGGCAGGAGGGAAAGAAGAAAGACATATCAGTATTATGTTAATATGCCTCAGTTATGCCCAAGACATATTTAAATTCAAAACGAGAGAGAATATTTCCAATTCATTCAACCATTTGACCAAAATTTGTTATGCATGATATGTTTGACCAGGCATTGTGCTCTATACTGGGTCAGTAGAGTCTGTCACAACTAGTAGAAGTTAGGGGACCTAATTCCAGGGAGGAAAGGGTTAGGCCATCAAGTCGGTGATATGAAGGAGATAACGAGCAGAAATGAAGGAACTGAGAGAGTGAGGGATAGAGCAAGAAAGACAATTATTGGGGTACAAGGTAGAACCCCAACCTTAAGCAAGATGTTTGGAATCAGGGAGTAGAGTGGCTATTATAAAGGGAAGCTGAAAGCTGGGGGCAGTGGCACACGCCTGTAATCCCAGCACTTGGGAGGCTGAGGCAGGAGGATAGCGAGTTCAAAGCCAGCCTCAGCAATGGCGAGGCACTTAGCAACTCAGTGAGACCCTGTCTCTAAACAAAATACTTTTGTTAAACAGTTAAACTGTTTCTAATGGCTGGGGATGTGGCCCAGTGGTCGAGTGCCCCTGAGTTCAATTCCCGGTACGAAAAAGAAAAATAATAAAAGGAGGTGAGAGCAGGCTTGCTGGTGTGAGCATGTGCTATTGTGGAGGAGCCCAGCTGGGGCAGGCTGACTTACTACTGGGACAGGGTAGGACAAGGGTGCCCAGAGAAGAGCAAAGGAGGCACAGACAGCCAAGTTCTGGGCTCATCAAAACAGGCCTCCCTGGGAAACTGCCCATATCCAGTTTCTTAGAGTCAATTTCTAGAGTCTTGCTCTGGATGGTTCCCTAAGGAAGTAATTATCCACTAGGGGCAAGAAGGCACATCAGAACGGGAAGTTTCTAGGAGTCCAGGTAGTTTGAAAGAGCATGTTCTAGTTCTGTAATGTGTAATAGAGAAAAGAAAACCAGGCAAAATCTTCTTGGCTGGTGAGAGGGATAAAGCACAGAGGATAGTGAGCAAGTATTTTTGTAGGTATGGATCTAAAAAGATTGAAAAACACAATTCTTAGAGTATTGGATTGTTGTATTTCCCCAACTAAGCATGTGAGGCCCCTGGGACCACGCCTTGCCCTTCTCAGGTATCTTCCAGGGTCCTCGGCATGGTATAAGACACTCAAGTGCTTAATAAACATTCTGCCTTCTTTTTTTTTTATTTTTGGTACCGGGGATTGAACTCAGGGACACTCGACCACTGGGTCAGGCCACATCCCCAGCCCTATTTTGTATTTTATTAGAGACAGGGTCTCACTGAGTTGCTAAGTGCCTCGCCATGGCTGAGGCTGGCTTTGAACTCGTGATACTCCTGCCTCAGCCTCCCAACTGCTGGGATTATAGGTGTGCACCACCACGTCCGGCTCAAACATTCTTCTTTCTTTCAACAATATTAATCGCTTTTAAGTGAGTTCTCAATTTTTGTGTAAGCATGATTTTCTTTCATAAGGATTCTGTAAACTGTTTCTAGCAAAATGTGCAAGGCAGAATAAAAACGAAGCTTAAAAAATGATCATTTTAAACTTAAGGAATATAAATTGATGAAGGAGGGCAAAGGCAAGGAGAGGGAAAATTGGGGAAAAGGAAGAGAGAAAATCAGAGATTCTCAATAAAAGAAAAGACAATTATTTATAAAGAGGAGAACCAACAACTGCATTTTTAAAAAAAGAGGGTGAAAAACATCACGTGGGTGAAAGGAGTATAAATTGAAACAACTTTTTATAGATGTGGAGGTAAGGAGAAGATTTGCAATCAATATCAAAGTCTTTTACAAAGTTTACATGTTTTATTCAAAGCTCCTGTTATAGAAGAAATGTATCTCAAACAATCAATCATGGGTACGCACAAAAATTTTGTTAAAATGATATTCACTACAACTTTTATAATAGGAAAATATAAACAAATGATGTCAATATCCAACAACAAAGGATTGGTTTAACTCAAGGGGAAACAAAACCTTAGGCTATGTCGACAGAGTGAAATAGTATATGAAAATCAAAATTATTTTGAAGTTGATCATGTGGGTTGGGAATGTGTGGCTCAGTAACAGAGGGCTTGGCTAGCATGTGTGACACACTGGGCCCCATCCCTAGCACAGAAAAAAAATGAAGGTGGTCAGGAATATTATAGATGTGATTCCCAATAAATGAATTTCTATGACAAATAAGAAAACAAAATTATTTCAAAATAATTAAGAGCCCAAGTTTGTAGATAAAAATATGTGGGTTGGGGTATAGCTCAGTGACAGTGTATATGCTTAGTACATGTGAGGTCCTAGGTTCAATTCTCAGCACACAAAAAAAAAAAAAAGGGTATAATTAGAACAATGCACCTAAAACTATTAACTGAATTAAATAACAATAGTAGAATTATGGATGGTTTTTTTTTTTTATCCCTTATATTTTTAGGATGTGCCAAATTATATATGATTTCTTACTATTTTTAAATTAAGAGAGACACATTCCTTTAAAAATTGCAAAATTCTGTAAACCTCTGCAAATTGAAGTTAGTAGTAGATTGCTGACAGGAAGGAACACGAGAAGTTGAGGCCTTTCCACTTGGCTAATTCCTCAGCCCACAGCTATAGCCTCTAATCCCACTGGTTCTGGCTTATTTTCTTTCTTGAAATTTTATTTAATGAAAATTCAAAAGCACAACAATATAATGAGGTCTCTGGCCTCCTTCAAGTAGGGAGAATTACACAGAGAAAAGGTAGGCACCGATAAAGTTACACTTGACAAGCCCAAAGCTAACATCATGCTCCATGGTGAAAAGTGAAGGCTTTTTCTCTAAGATTAAGCAAGGAGTAAGACCAGGGTGCACTCTTGCCCTTTCTATCCTACGTAGTATTAGAAGTCCTAGCCAGAATATGAGGCAATAAAAAGAAATTAAAAATATACATCTTGGAAAGAAATAAGTCAAATGGGAAAATAATAAGTTGAAAATATATCATCCTATCTGTAGAAAACCCCAAAGATTCCATACAAAAAAAATTAATTAGAACTTATAAATGGATTCAGTAAAGTACAAGGTAAAAAAAAAAAATCAACATATAAAAATCCATAGCATTGCTACATGGTAACAACAAAAATATCTGAAAAAGAAATCAGAAGAACAATCCCATTTACAACAGCTATAAAAAAATTTTTTTTTAAAAAACACTTAGGAATAAATTTAACCAAGGAGGTAAAAGTTCTGTTCACTGGGAGAAGACACAAATAAATGGAAAGATATCCTGTATTGGTGGGCTAGAAGAAGTTTAATATTGCTATAATACTCAGATAGCCCAAAGTAATCCATAGATTCACTGCAATCTCTATCAAAATTCCAATAACAATGTTCACAGCAATCGAAAAAGAATCATAAAATAACACAAAAGACCCTGAATAACTAAAGCAATCGTGAGCAAAAAGAACAAAGCCAGAGGGACCACACTATCTGACTTCAAAATAGACTGCAGTCACAGTGACCAGAACAGCATGGTGGTGACATGCAGACAGAGACACGGACCGACAGGACAGACTAGAGAGCACATCAATCAGCCACACATATTGGGTCAACTGATTTTCAACAAAAGTACCAAGAACACACAATGGGATAGTCTCTTCAAAAAATGGCATTGGGAAAACAGTACATTCCCCTATGTAGAAAAATGAAATTACACTCTCCTCTAACACTATATACAAAATTCAAAATGGATGAAAGTCTTAAACTTAATCATTTGACCCAGTTATTCCACTCCTTGGTTTATGCCCAAAGGACTTAAAATCAGCATACTACAGCAATGTAGCCACATCTATGTTTATAGCAGCTCAGTTCACAATAGCCAAGCTATGGAACCAACCTAGGTGCCCTTCAACAGATGAATGGATGAAGAAACTGTGGTATATATACACAGTGGAATATTACTCAGCCATAAAGAAGAATGAAATTATGGCATTTGCCAGTAAATGGATGGAAGTGGAAAATATCATGCTAAGTGAAATAAGCCAATCCCAAAAAATCAAAGGCCGAATGCTCTCTCTGATATGTGGATGCTAACCCACAACAAGGGTAGGGAGGGGAAGAATAGAAGTTCATTGGTTTATACAAAGGGAAGGGAGTGGAGATGGGAATAGGAAAAATAGTACAATGAATCAGACACAACTTTCCTATCCTCATATACACAACCCGTGTAACTCCACATCACGTACAACCACAAGAATGGGATCCTGTATGTATAATATGTTAAAATAAACTCTACTGTTATGTATTTCTAAAAACAACAAATAATAAAAAAAAAAATTAAAAAGATTCAAACTTAAGACCTTAAATTGTAAAACTACTGGAATAAAAAAAATAAAGGGGGAAAGCTGAATGACATTGTTCTGGGCAATGAATGATTTTTTTAAATATGACTCCAAAAAGCATAAGCAACAAAAGCAAAAACAGATCAATGAGATTATAACAAACCAAAAAGCTTCTGTACAGCCAAGGAAACAACTAACAGAGTAAAGTGACAATCTAGAGCAAGGAAGAAAACATTTGTAAAACATTTATCTGGTAAGGGGTAAATATCTAAAACATATAAGGAGCTCAACTCAAGAGCAAGAAAGTAAATAACCCAACCTAAAAATGGACAAAAGACCTGAATAGACATTTCTCGAAACAAAACATACAGAGGCCAACAGGTATACGAAAAAAAGTGTTCAACATCACTAATTGCATTGGTCCATTATTTTTTTTGTTACTGTAACAAAATATCTGAGGCTGGTAGCTTATGTCAAGTAGAGAAGGGGAAAGTAAGGAGAGAAGGGAAGGGAGTGAGGAGGTATTGGGGACTGAAATGAAACAAATTATATTCAATGCATGTGTGATTATGTCAAAATGAACCCCATTATTACTTTACTGCACCAGTTGCAAAAAAAAAAAAAGAATGAAAAAAGAGGTTTATGTTGGTTCACAGTTCTGGTCATAGGTCAAGGGCCTGTGTCAGGTGATGACCTTCTTGCTTGCAGAGTCCTGAGGTGGCACAGACATCACGTCAAGAAACACACAGCAAGAGACAAGGAACACACATGTATGTGTCTCTTCTGATCTCTCTCTTCTTGTAAAGCCACCAATATCCCATCATGGAGACTCAACCCCAATGACAGTATTAGTCTTATTCTCCTTCCAAAAGTCCCACCTCGGAACACCATAGTGGGATTAAGTTTCCCCCTTTTGAAAACCTCACAATGGGGATTAAATTTCATCCCATAAGCCCTTGTGGGGACACTCAAACCACTTCCAAACCATACATTAATCATCAGAGTAATGCAAATTAAAACCACATGAAAGGCATCGGGGTTGTTTCCACAGTTTAGCTATTGTGAATTGTGCTGCTATAAACATTGATGTGTCTGTGTCCCTGTAGTAAGCTGTTTTTAAGTCCTTTGGGTATAAACCAAGGAGTGGGATAGCTGGGTCAAATGGTGGTTCCATTCCAAGTTTTCCAAGGAGTCTCCATACTGCTTTCCAGATTAGTTGCACCAATTTTCAGTCCCACCAGCAATGTATGAGTGTGCCTTTTCCTCAACCTTACTACAGGGACACAGCCACATCACTGTTTACAGCAGCACAATTCACAATAGCTAAATTGTGGGAACCAACCCATATGCTCTTCAGTAGATGAATGGATAGGAAAAATGTGGTATATATACACAATGGAATATTACTCAGCATTAAAAGAGAACAAAATCATGTCATTTGCAGGTAAATGGATGGAGTTGGAGAATATAATGCTAAGTGAAGTAAGCCAATCCCAAAAAAACAAATGCCAAATGTTGTCTCTGATATGAGAATGCTGACTCATAATGGGGATGGGCAGGGAGAACATGGAGGAACGGAGGAACTTTAGATAGGGCAAAGGGGAGGGAGGGGAAGGGAGGGAGGGCATGGGGGTAGGAAAGATGGTGGAACAAGACGGATATCATTACCCTAAGTACATGTATGAAGACATGAACAATGTGAATCTACTTTATGTCCAACCAGAGACATGAAAAATGGTGCTCTATATAATTACTATGAATTGAATTTGCATTCTGCCGTCATATACAACAAATTCAAATAAGCAAATAATTTTTTTAAAAAACTGCACGAGATATCACCTCACACCTATTAGGATGGCTATTATGAACACGAGCCAGGATAAAAAGTGTTGGTGAGGACATGGAGAAAAGGGAATCCTTGCACACTGTTGGTGGGGATGTAAATCAACATGGCCATTGTGAAAACAGAGGGAGCATCCCACAAAGTCTAAACATAGAACCACCATATGATCCAGCAGTCCCACTACTGGGTACATCTGCAAGGGCAATAAAATCAGTGCAGAACGTCCAGGAGACACCTGCACTGCCACTCTCATCCCAGCATTATTCACAGTAGCCAACACATGGAATCCACCTGCGTCTCTCATGGAGGAATGGATAAAGAAAATGTGGTATATATCCACAATAGAAACCCATTCTGCCTTAAAACAGGAGGTGGAGGAAGAGGATATCCAGCTATTTGCAACAACATGAAAACATGAAAGAACCTGGGAGACATTATTTTGTGAAATAAGCCAGGCACAGAGAGAGAAATATAGCATGACCTCACTTATAAGTGGAATCTGAAAAACTTGAACTCACAGACGCCGAGAGTAGCAAGTGGTTACTGGAGGCTGGGGGTGGGGGTGGCCAGAGTTAGGTGACACAGTGGTCTAAGGATATAAAATACCAGTTAGATAAAAGGAGAAAGCCCAAGAGATTTATCATACAAGTATCCCAAACTGCTTATTCATAAAATTTTTAATTTTCCTTTACTTTCAATAACAGAGCTTTATGGACTATACTTATCCCAAACATATGCATAAATTCCCTTTCAAGAAAAGGGCAAGGGATGAGAGCCAGAGGAGATTCGGGATTTTTCTGAGCTAAAAATTAAGATTGGTCGAGCACTTCACAAAAATTTTGCAAGTATTATTATACCCATTTTACAAAGGAAATGAAGCTAACGTGCTGAAATCACCCAGGTAAAAAGTAGCCAGGCTAGAACAAGAACCCAGACTCTGATGGGTCTAATACCTATTAGGGAAGTTGCTTTGAGAAGGGGTATTGGGCCATGGTGACCCTATTAGAGACCACAGGGCTTTGACACGTTCTAGAGATGGGGGAACACGGAAACTGGGGCTGCTAGCTAACCTGTTACTCTGACTTTTCATTATTTTCTCCTTCCTATCCCCTACCTGCCTCTGTGTGTGTCACCCTCTGCCTCTGTCTCCTATCTTCTGTTTCTGTATAATATTTTGCAAGTTGTGTCTTTCTCTTCCTCCCTTTTTCTCTTTTTCTCAGGCTGTATATATATGTGTGTCTGATTGACTCTGTTGTTTCTCTCTTCTTCTTCATCTGTCTCTCTCTTCCTCTTTGTATGTGTCTCTTATATGTCTATCTCACTCAGAGAGAAAAAACTGGATTACTTAGGTCCATTTTAGCCCACAATTTTTTCTGACCCAGTCCTACTTGCCAGAGTTGTAGCACCCAGAACACCACTGGGCCACAACCCACTTAATGGCAGAAATCCTGCAGGAAACTCAAAACTCAGAATGAGCAATGCTGAAGATACTGAGCATGGGGTCAGAGGCACAGCGCTGCTGTCAACAAGAAGATAATACAAAAACAGGAACAGATTCCAAGAGAGATGATCATGAGGTTTATTTCAAATATGTGAAGTTTAAAGTACCTGCGCTATATCCATACACGTGTGTTGTTGGTGGCTTAGATGTGGATATGAAGAAACACAGGCTGAAGACTAAGGTTTAGAAGTCACCAGCATACTGATGGAAACTGAAGTGAAGAGCATGAAGATCACCCTAGCATGCAGAGTGTGTATTAGCACGAAGATTCTCCAGAGAAACAAAACCAACAGGTTACACACAGACAAAGAGGGGAGGGGATTTGTGAGGGATTGGCTTACATAAATCTAAAGGCTGAGACATCCCAAGATCTGTCATCTGCAAGCTGGAGACCCAGGTGAATGGGTGGTTTAAATCTAGTCTCGTCCAAAGACCTAAGAACCAGGAGGTTCCATGGCATAGTTCAATCTGAAAACCAACAGGCTTGCGTCCCAGGAAAAGCCAATGTCTCAAGTGTGAAGGCAGGAAAAACCGGTGTCCTGGCTTGCAGCCTGCTGGGCAGGAAAAATTCCCCCTTACTCAACACTTTTGTGCTATCCAGGCTTTCAACAGATTGGACCAGGACCACCCACTTTAGGGAGAGCAATCTGATTCACCCAGTTTATGATTTGAATATTAATCTTACCCAAAAACACCCTAACAGAAAGTCCCAGAATAATGCTAATCAAATGTTTGAGTACTCTGTGGCCTAGTCAAGTTGACATACAAAATTAATCATCCATCACACAGTGAGACTGCAGATGGTAAGGTCATGGTCCTAAGGACCCCCAACATGGAAAGGGTAGGCAGAAGAAAAAGGGCCAGATGAGACCAGGAAAAAATAGTCAGAGAGGCACAGAACCCTGTACTGTTTACATGAAATAACCCAGCTGAGCTCATTTCAAGTGTTTATGAAGATGTTTTCATATCTCATTGATGAAATGACATACAAGTAGGTTACAGACAGCAGGAAGGAGACTTCTTTGAGGGTGCCAGTACTTTGGCAACCCCATCAGGCAAATACACCAGCTTTCCTCACTCCTGAAGGGCATCCTCATTCTCAAGAAAATCCTCGGTCATACCAAGTCCCAGAAATAATCCACTCATTGTTGCCCTCTTTCTTGGCTTTCCCAAATAACCCCTTGCAGCCAAACCTTGTCTCAGGAACTGCTTTTAGGGAGAACTCAAACTAAGACGATAGTCTACTTCTGCCACCATATAGGCAGGCTGGCCCTTTGCCATACCAATTTCATTCTTTGGGTATTAATACAAACTATTAAAGTGAAAAGAAGGAAGGGGGTAAGGAAGGCAGGCAGGCAGGTCAAGTTCAAGGTAGCAGCCATCTCCATTTATCTAAATTAATTCCAACTGAAAATCTTCAGGCTACTCGTATGTTTAAAATATACCCTTTCCATGTAGTATTGCGTAAAATATACTTCATAGTTAGGTTCATTTAGCTCACATTCAATTTTGCAAGGGTTATAAATATAGTCTCTTTAATCAAATTTTCAACATCACATCTTTCAATAATGTAGGAAACTTGATTTTTATCTTGGTCCATGGAAAGAGAAATGTATGTTTTGCCTAAGTAAAAAATGAAGTATCAGAACATAGTTCTTTGTTCAAAGCATATGTAACTAAATTTCAATTAGAGTTATTTCTACAGTGTCAAGAAATAAATGAAGACCAGCTCTTTTTCTTCCTTGTTATTTAACCGTAAGTGACCTTTCTAATGCAAGAAACAAATAAAGCTTTTTCCAACTTACATAACACACCTAAGAATAATAAATCTACCAAGTTTTAAGTAGTACATGCATGTTTTTTTAAAGAACATTGAGTTTATCTAGCTGTGAGTTGTTCTCTAATTATGCTAAATTTACCTGCCTTGAAAAATCACACAGAAACCCTATCTATAATCATTTGCTCTTTACATAATTACAGAACAGCAAGATGCCAATGAATAGAATGACCTATTTCTTTGCATAGGGCTAAGTGAGCAGTAATTGTGCATCCAAGACAATTAATTCTGAAGGCCTGAACTGATATTTACAAGAAAGGGTGCAAAGAGCCCAGATACCCTAATCTCTGCTCTCAAGTAATATTAGGAATGTCTGTCTTTACTGCAAGCTTAGGAATGATACTAGACCAGGAAACAGGCAGAAAGAATGTCTTACAAGCAATTGCATGTCCTGCCAGCATCACTTATTAATGCTACTGGTACTGACAAACTATAAGGCATATTGTCACAACTCTTTGTGATGAGAAGACTGTCATAAACTTCAACCTTATGGAAATAACATGATGAACAAATGAAGAAGGAAGTATCCCTTGGTGTGTCTTCCTATCTCTTCCCAAAAGGGAATCATACAACATTGCTTATTGCTTACTCTGTTCACCAGAGAAGGGAGAAAAAATTATTATGCTCCTACAACTGATCATGTGTGGAAGAGGGAATATCATTCCTTTTTCCCTAAGACATTCCGTCTTTTGGCAGGGGCAGGTTGGGGGGATTACTAAGAATTTAAACCAGTGGTGCTTTACCACTGAGCTACATCCCCAGCCCTTTTATTTTTTACTGTGAGACAGAATCTTGCTAAATTGCTAAGGCTGGCCTCAAAATTACAATCCTCCTGACTCAGCCTTCAGCATCACTGAGATTATAGGTGTGTGCCATCACAAGCAACTTGCCAAAGATATTCTGAAAGCTCTGTTGAGCATTGAGGTTTCAGATCTTTTCACCACGGAGCAGAAGAGGGACATTCAAGGACTGAAATTCTCCTTCTCATGAGATTTCACTTCACCTTTGTACTACCTGATCTTCAGTCCATCAGAAAGAGAGGAAATACTACCGGGCGCGGTGGCGCACGCCTGTAATCCCAGCACTTTGGGAGGCTGAGGCAGGAGGATCGCGAGTTCAAAGCCAGCCTCAGCAATGGCGAGGCACTTAGCAACTCAGTGAGACCCTGTCTCTAATAAAATACAAAAAAAGGGCTGGGGATGTGGCCCAGTGGTCGAGTGCCCCTGAGTTCAATCCCCGGTACCACAAAAAAAAAAAAAAAAAAAAAAAAAAAAAGAAAGAAAGAAAGAGAGGAAATACTTTGACTTTCATGTTTTTACTTATTTATTTATTTATTTATTTATTTATTTATTTATTTGAATCGACACATAATAATTGTATATTGTTACGGCTTGTATATAAGGTGATAAGGTGTCCCCCAAAAGCTCACATGTGAGACAAACCAAGAAGGTTCAGAGGAGAAATGATTGGGTTATGAGAGCCTTTACCCTATCAGCGAATGAATCCCCTGATAGGGATTAACTTGAGTACTAACTGAAGGCAGGTGGGGCGTGGCTGGAGGAGGTGGGGCATTGGGGACGTGTCCTTGGGGTATATATTTAATATCTGGCGAGTGGAGTCTCTCTCTCTGCCTCCCTCTGCCACACTCTTCTGCCATGATGTTCTGCCTCACCTCAAGCCTGAGGAGTGGAGCCTACAGTCTATGGATCAGGACCTCTGAAACCATGAGCCCCGGATAAACCTTTTGTTCTCTACAATTATTCTGGTCGGGTCTTTTAGTCACAGCAGCAAAAAAGCTGACTAAAACATACATATTTATGAGGTACAATGTAATAATTTGACACATGTATACAGTGTGTAATGGTTAAATCAGGGTAATGAACATGTCCTCTCCTTAAATATTCTATTATTTCTTTGTGTTGGGAAGTTTCAAATTCTTCTAGTTCTTTATAAGATATATAACAAATTCACAATAATTATTATATTGTGTATTTTTATATAATTCTCAGTACTGCTGTTCTGGAGAACATTAGAACTTATTCCTCCTATGAAACTACATTTTAGTACCTGTTATCCCTCCTCCCACCCTTCCCAGACTCTGGTAACCATATTCTAGTCTCTACTTCTATGAGATCAGCTTTCTTAGACTCCACTTATGGGTGAGATCATGCAGTACACGGCGCTCTGTGTGTGGCTTATTTCCTACAACACAACGTTCCATCCATTTGCTGAAAATGACAGGATCTCCTTCTTTTGTGGCTGAATAATATTCCATTGTGTATATCTGCCACATTTTTTTTTTATCCTTTCACCCATTAATGGACACCTTGGCTGATTCCATATCTTGACTTGGGTGGATATGCTGCAATAGACACGGGAGTTCAGGTATCTCTTTAATATAATTACTTCATTTCATTTGGATGCATAATCCAGAAAGTGAGATTAACTGGATCCAACACTTCATTTTTAATATAATGTTTACTGTTTTCTGAAATTCAATGTTATTTTGCTTCCAGTGCAAAGTCAAGTTTGCGGGAACTGCTTACCAGACCCGCTGATCTAAAATTCCCCATGTCCATAGTCAGACGAGGCTTTAGCAGCCATAGAGTCCATCAGCCCTACAGACAGTCCTCCCATTCTCAAGTTTATGTAAAGTGATCAACCACTTTAGCTCAAGACAGGACCCCCAAACCCTTCTTCTCTATCTGGATTTTGGGGTTCCCACTGATAAAAGCCACAGCTTGTAGCCGGGTGTGGTGGCACACACCTGTAATCCCAGCACGTGGGAGGCTGAGGCAGGAGGATCCGGAGTTCAAAGCCAGCCTCAGCCATGGCGAGGCACTTAGCAACTCAGTGAGACCCTGTCTCTAATAAAATACCAAAAAGGGCTGGAGATGTGGCCCAGTGGTCGAGTGCCCCTGAGTTCAATCCCCAGTACAAAAAAAAAAAAAAAAAAAAAAAAAAAGCCACAGTTTGTCACAGGACTGAGATAAAGAAAAGATAGGCTAGTGACCTTCTTTTTGCTGGTGGCCTTTATCCAGAGTTTCTGACATTATTCTACTTAATCACATAAAGCTTCCACTTCCCTTGTGCTCTGACATAGTCAACAGATGAAATCAATTAGAAGTAGAGCACTGAATGAGTGCTAAAGTGGTTTCCAAAGCAGCTTCAGAGTTTGTTTTCCAAAGTTCCACTTACTGGTTCAAAAATTTTCACTCCCCAAAATAATGGGCAAATACCAAGCTGTACCCTCAAGAGAAATTAAAGTAAATCTTTGGTTAAGAACACCTGAGCACTGATGATTAGAGGGTAGAAAGTTTCAGTTACAAAAGACAAGTTCTAAAGAACTGCCATTACAGCATAGTGCTTCCAGCTGACAATTCCACATATTTAAAATTCACTAAAAACTAAAAAAGTAGATCTTTTTTTTAACATGTACCACTTGATGTTTTGATGTATGTATACATTCTGAAATAATTGCCACAAACTAATTAATATGTCACTAACTTATCTACATGACGATCATTGTGTGTGCATGTGTGTGTTGAGAAGATTTAAGTTCTATTCATTAAGAAAGCAGATCTTATATTCTTACCACAAAACAGAATAATATTATTAAAGGGGATGGGAGGGAATTTTTAGAAAGTTATAGATTTTTTGTTTTTATTTATTTATTTATTTATTTATTTTTTTGGTTGTAGGTGGACACAATGCCTTTATTTTTTATTTATGTGGTGCTGAGGATCGAACCCAGGGCCTCGCACATGCTCTACCGTTGAGCCATAGCCCCAGCCCTGGATTTGTTTATATGATAGTCATTATGGTTTCCTAGAGTTGTATACATTAAATATTTACAGATTTTTAATATGTCAAAAAAGAACACCTGAGCATTAGAGTCAATATACTTGTTATGGTGTGGATCTAGAAAGGTCCCCCTGAAAAATCTCATATTTTGAAAACATGATCCCGTTACAAAAAAGGTTCAGAGGTGGGGCTTTTAGGCAATGATGAGAGCTGTAACATCAGTGGATTAATCCATTTGGTGGATTAATAATTTGAATCGAGTACAGGGTGGTAACTGGAGACAGGTCAGGCACAGCTAGAGGAAGTAGTTCACTGGGGGTGTATCCTAGGGGATTATATCTTATCCTGGCTCCTTGCATGTACTCTCTTCTTTCTCTCTCTCTCCCCCCTCTCCTTCCCAGCTTCCGTGAGCTCAGCAGCTTTTCTCCACCATGCTCTTCCGCCATGATGTTCTGCCTCACTTCAGGCCCAGATTAATGGAGTGTGCCAGCCACGGACTGCACCTCCAAAACCATAAACCCAAAATAAACTTTTCCTCTTCTAAGTTGTTCTTATCAGGTATTTTGGTCACCATCTAAACAGATTACCTGAGAGTTTGCTTGAGTTCTTGACCGAGAGGGAAAAGCCTGGCAGACCACTATGGAGAACATGTGAATAATCCCCCATTTTAATTCCTTAAACAAGCTTTTTACATGCTTCCTGGGAGTAGCTGTTCCATACTGGGGAGTACAGACAATCTCAATTTCCTTATTTCTTAGTCACTTCACGCATACTTCCACTTTGCCAGGTTCTTGAGTCTACCCTCCTGTTTCTTACGTTTACTTAGTTTCCCTTGTGCTGTAACATTTATTTTCTTGAGCCATCTGTGAACTCATATTTTCAATGGAGGTAGATTTTTGCTTAGATATCTTGCACACTCTGAATCACACAACAGTCACTACAAACAATCAGTTGCTAATTTGCTTGTGCTGAGCACACCAGGACTTTCACCATCTGGAACAGGATCACATGCTCATTTCTGAGCAGGGAATTCTTGCATCATGAAGGCAAGCCTGGGGCTTCAGAGTCTCTTTTTTTCATTCCCACTCAGAGCCCCAGGAAGAGAGGCGCTCCCTTGATATTTCTCTGGTTTTGTGTGTGTTGGGTATTACTTTTCTGGACCCTCTTTCACTGAGGAGCAGTTTTTCCAGAATGCCTTCTTTGTGCAAGGGTTTCAGTTCCTGACCCCTGCCCTGCACCAGCCCAAGGCCATGTCTCTTTACTCTATGTTGGTGTGTTAAACTCCACCCCTCATCCCAACATCTATATTTGGTACATTGTGCCCTTCCCCAGCCACCATGCATCAGCTCAAGAGGCTACCGCTTGGGCTTCATGTTGCCTCCTCTGGCAATAACAGACTTCCTTTCAAAATCATTTGTATATTTGAAAATTTTTGTTATAATTTTCCAGCATTTCTCCATGTTTATAGCAGGAGGTAGAAATGCAGTTCACCACTCTGCTGGCACTGTAAATCCAAGTTAAACTTCTAACCAGCTATTTTTTTATTTACTGAGGTAAGATTCATGTAATATGAACTTGACCATTTTAAAGTGTACAGTCAATGACATTTAGCAGATTCCCAACATTATGCAACCATCACTTCTAAATAGTTCCAAAATATTTTTATCAAACCAAAAGGAAACCCCATACCCACTAGCAATCACTCTCCACTCTCACCTTTCCCCAGTCCCTGAAAACACTAACTTGCTTTCTGTCTCTATGGATTTATCTACTCTGAAAAGTCATGTAAATGAAATTATATAATATGTGACCTTTTATGTCTGGCTTCCTTCACTTAGCATAATATTTTCATGGTTCACCCACCTTGTTGCATTTAAACAAATGTCTAACATGTACATAAAAACATGCTGGACATCATCTATTATTAGAGACATGCAAATCAAACCAAAGTGACATACTGCTTCACACCCACTAGGAGGGTCATTTTTAAAAGGAACAGAAAAACTACGAAGTGAGGATGTTGCTGGTGGAGATGTAAATTAATACAGCCACTGTGGAAAATAATTTGGCAGTTCCTCAAAAGTTAAACATAAAACTGGGCTGGGGTTGTGGCTCAGTGGTAGAGCGCTTGCCTAGCATGTGTGAGGCACTGGGTTTGATCCTCAGCACCACATAAAAAATAAATAAATAAAATACAGGTATTGTGTCCAGCTATAACTAAAAATATCTTTTTAAAAGTTAAACATAAAATTATCATAATGTAGCAATTCTACTGTTAGGCATGTTCCCAAAAGAACTGAACAGGTCCTTAAATACTTGTACCAAATATTCATAGCAGCATTATTCACAGTAGTCAAAAGGAAGAAACAACCCAAATTTCCATCCATTGATGAAGAGATAAAGACAGGCACAGACATACAGCAGAGCATTATTCAGCCATAAAAAGGAATGAGCCACCAATATATTCTACAAAATAGATGAAGCTTGAAAATATTATCCTAAGTGAAGGACAGAGTACTAAGTGATAGAAGATGGGATGAAGAATTATGTGGGCCCTCCTGGAAGCTGGGTAGGTGCCATTGGGTGGGAAAGAGTACTCATATTCCATTTGTACATACTCAACTGGTCATGCCTCAGTCTCCACATCACACCCACCTGCCGTGCTCCCTATACAGCTAATCCCACTGCACAACATTACAGCCAACTCAGCCTGCTAGATGGCTGGAGAATACAAGTGCTCTGATAAAGTGTTTCTTTCTCTGGAGCAATTGTAAAAAGTCAACTGCTCGCCAAAAATTAAAAAGAGGAACCAGAAGCAAAGTTATACATACATTTCTCTTTCTTTTTTTTTCCAATTTTTTCTTGTGGCAAAATATACAAAACATAAAATTTATCATTATAACAGCTTTTAAAAGTGTACAGTTCAGTTGAATTGACACATTCATAATGTTGTTAACCATCCCACTGTCCATCTCCAGAACTCTTTCCCATATTGTAAAATAGAAACTCTTTACTCACTAAACAGTAACTCTCCATTCTCCCTCCTCCCAGCCCTGGGAAACCACCATTCTGTTCTCTATGCCGCTATGATTTTGACTACTCCAAGTCCCTCATTTTAGTGGACTCATAGTATTTCTCTTTTGATGACCACCTTATTTCACTTAGCATAATATCTTCAAGATTCATCCATGTTGTAGCATATGTCAGTATCTCCTCCCCTTTTTAAAGTTGAATAATATTCCACGGTATGTATATACTCCATTTTGCTTATTCTTTTATCCATCGATGGACACTGGGGTTGCTGCCACATTTAAACTATATTGTGAATAATACCAACGGAAAGCACTAGCATCAAATACCTCTTCGTGACCTGGCTTTCAAATCTACCCAGAAATGGAACTGGGTTTAGTATTTAATATGTTTCTATTCAATTAGAAGAAAAATTCAACAATGCAACCAACACTTACTGAGCATCTAATAGGTTATCAGGTACTGTGCTAGAAAATATCTATAAAGCCTTAAATATTTATGAATTAAAATGAATACTGCAGTTATGTTTGAAAGGAAGGAGGAGAAATTGAATTGTATTTTTTTTCAGCAGACATAATTAAATCCCAAAGCTCTAAGCATCGATTAGACACTAGAAATAAAATCTGATTATCCCAGAGACCTATTTTCATACAAACACTTTTATGAATTGCCCAACTGTGCGTGTGGCCCTGAGGTAGCCGCCAACCAAAACGGATTTGTTTTTACCCAGTAACAAACAAACCTTGAACCTATTTATAAGTTTTTTGTGATGAAGCAGCCAGAGATTTTTTTCATTTAACTGGCAATATAACCACTTACATTATTAATGATAAGCTCATTTCTTCTTAATGTAGAAGGCTAAAGGCCATTAGCACTGTATCAAGTTACAAATGTACTCTAAGAGAACCTAACCAAAAAGCCACTTCCAACATTATAGAGAAATATTCTTCCAAGATTTGTGTGAGATTTTATGTTTATACAGGGGTATTTGAGGTGGACATCAATAAACCACAGCTCCTACGAACAGTTCAACTCTAAAAAGAGGTTTCTAAAAGTTTAATGCAACTTATGATAGACTAATACACTGGACTCACTCATTCACAGAGGGAGAAGGGGAAAAAAAAAAAAAAAAAAACTATCTCCAACAGAAATCAGACAAAAATAACAAAGAGCCCCTGCTGTTGTTTTCTCCTACCTGGAGCTTCCTAACCAGGTTGTCATCATTTTTCACCTTAGTACCACATAAGTGTGCTGTTTCTTTCCAAGCAATATGTTTAAAGGCAATCTGATCACATCACTTCCTGCTTAAAATCCCTTCAAAGCTTCCCCTTGACCTTAAGGAAAGGTCTCAACTTCTTCACTTGATTTATAAGGAAGGCCCTGCATGCTTCCAGTTCTTAAAATGAGCTATGTCTCACCTCCAAACCTTCACACTTATTCTATCTTCTGTTACCCAACCCCTTGTTCTCCCAACTCACTCCTACTTCTTCCCCACCCACCTCCTAGATCCATCTCTGTGTCTGTGCGATATCCATGCCATGCTTCCCTTTGACTGTACCGGGCAGTGACTGAGCATGGCAGGGTACTGTGCAAACCCATTCCTTTGGCTGAAGAACTCACATCAACCTGGACAAGACATTCTCAGAACTGAACTATCATCTGAGACTTTTCCAATTGTGTGAGAAATGGGCAAGTTGTCAGAAGCATAATGGACTGTGTATGTCAACCTTAACCAAAAAGAAAAAAAAAAACCCACAAGAAGGATAAGTTCAGGAGGTTGTAAAGGAAGGGCTCTTGCATATGATTGCCTGTTAATAACTATCACAACAGAATGCCAGAGCCACAGGCTTGCACAAAGGCCACCACAATCTTAGGCGAGACACAAGGACACCTGCCCAGAAACTGTCCGTTCAACCCTGGACTGAGGTCACTCTTGTTATCTGTGGCCAAAGATTATTGTTTCAAAATAGCAGATGTAATCCTCCTTGTTTTTGTCTTGCTTCTCAGAGGAACTGATCTAATACAATCCCTTTTAATTAAAGAGAGAGGGGGGAAGCCTATTTACCCAAGTTTATTCTGACCTGATTATTCTGAAGATACATGGACATACAACATTTAGGTTACCAACATTCACCACCTGATTTCAGAAAAGGGCTTTGCAGTGTATTTTGTTGTGGTGGTGGTAGTCATGGCTGTTGTTTGGGGGTTGTTTATTGTTTGTTTGTTTTTTAGATGGAATCCATCCTTAGTACATTTGCCCAGACCAGTCTCAAACTCGTGAGGGATCCTCCCACCTCAGCCTTCCAAGTAGCTGGGACGACACACGTGCACCGCCATGGCTTTTTAGAGAAAATTTTAAAAAATCTTTCCCATTAACTCTTTGTTCACTGAAGGAAGGTCCAAAAATGGTTAAGGCCAAGGATTAGGCTCCCTGAACAGATAACAATGGTTCATGAAACTGAAAGAAGAAACTGAGACATCAGCCAGCACAAAAACTGTTTAAACAACATGATCTGAAAGATGCACAGTCACCCCATCAGAATATCCTGCTTCTCACTCCTCAGAGCCCCTTGGACTCCATGCCACCATGGCATCTGAAGTGACCATGTAAGAACCTGTCCTACACAATAGAGAAGGAGGCAACATACCAGGTGGCTAGGTGCAGCAGCACTGCAGAGATGACGCTGCAAGAACAGGGGACTGTGACAAGCACAATTTAAGGCAAGGAGAGGGACAATGACTTTACAGCACAGAGCATTTCCCCTCCCCACTCTCCACTCTTCCCACACGGGATTTCAGGTATAATAACAACATTTTCAACATTTTCAAAGTAATACTACAATCAAAATGGGGAACAAGAACAGCAATAATGGAAGTGTAAATAAGTACAGAAGAATCATATAAGAAATAAGCACCCACAGTAAGTTTCCAAAGTTCACCAGAGTCAATAGGGCTGATGGGGAGAAATGTGCTCTTGTACCCCAAGTTGAAACTTGGAACACATTTTTCCACCAGGACCTCATCTGGCACATTGGTTAAATTGCATAGGACCCTTTGTGGAAATTCTTCTTAGGGTACCTTGTGAGCTAAATCAGTTGCTATGGGCTGCCCCAGAAACCTCACCATGATATATAACATGGTATCTAAGGGGTAATATCCTCTGTGTTTCAGATCAGTTTTTGGAAAAAAATACATTCAGAAATGTAAAACATCCTTGTTTTTCTCTTAAGTAAAAAGAAACATGGTGGGACTGGGACTGGGGCTCAGCGGTAGTGCACTTGCTTGGCATGTGTGAGGCACTGGGTTTGATTCTCAGCACCACATATAAACAAATAAAAAATAAAGATCTATCAACAACTAAAAAAAGTTTTTTAAAAAAGAATGAATGCCATGCTCAGCACTGGAACAACTTGTTCCACTCATTCGTTAAAAAATAAGAAGGAGGAGGAGGAGAAAGGAAGGAAGGAAAGAAGGAAGGAGGAGGAAGGATGAACTATGGGTTGAATGAGTCCCCCAAAAGATGTGTTAATGTCCTGACCCCTCAGATGGGACTTAGTTGGAATTAGGGTAGTTGCAGTTAAATTAAAATGAAGTCATCCTTGAGTCAGATGGGTTCTTGATCCAATATGACTGATGTCCACATAAGAACAGAAATACACAGAGAACACCATGTGGAACACAGACACGCAGGGAGAAGACAAGACTTGTGGCAAGGAGGGTAGAGACAGGTGCCAGCCATCTACAAGTCACAGAGCACCAAGGACTGCCAGAAACAGCCAGAAGTTAGGAAAACAGGCATGGAATACACATTCCCTCAGGGCCACAAGAGAACCAACTCTGCTGATTCCTTGACTTTTACTTTGGGCCACAAGAACTGTGAAGGAATACATTTTTAATTTTAAGCCACCTAGGGCTGGGGATGTGGCTCAGTGGTGAAGTACTTGTCTAGCCAACTAGTTTGTGAAACTTGGTTATGGAAGCCCAAGGAAGGAAATACAATGGGCACAGGGCCCCTTGCCATGAACCCAGACTTCCTGCCTCTGTTAACACCAAGTGCCTGGTTTATAAATTGCATGGCAACATGCCAGGTTTCACAGGGCTTGACTCCATGCTAGTGATGAATGGGCACTTTTGCTACCACATCCCTGGTAGCAGAAATCAACCTGCTGATGCACTGTAATGACCTGAGCCACCTCGTTGTTCCTGTGGAACAATTTGTATGCTGAGATGGTCTAGTCCAATTCTGGCCTCGTGTACTACATTTAAATTGCACTTTTTCTTCCAAGAACACTTATGAAAATTGTCTCATTAATTCTCTTTCCTCCTTCATGTAGTAAGAAATGGACGAGTACTATTAGCTCAACTCTGAAGATGAAGACATGAATCCTAAGATTCCAGGACTATGAAGAACATCAGGAGTTTGTCTCCAAAGAGGCCCAAACCCATAGCTTAGCAAGATCACTTTAGCAACTCAGTAAAAATAGATTCATAGGCCTAGCTCAGTAGCTCCAGGATAGAACCCAAGGGTCAACATTTTTAACAAAGTCCCCCAAGGAGTTTTTTATAAACTGAACAGCACATTCACGAACTGGCATTTGAGAACCACAGGGTGGCTTAGTCTTTCCCAAGTTTGAGAAATACATAGACAGACCTTTTTTTACAAGCTACAAAGTCTTATGGCCCTCCAGGACTAGCAAATTATTTTTATTATAATGTTACTTAAATAAATACGACCCTCAGCCTAGATTTTTTTAAACCACTAATCCTGATAGCTCTTTTATATGACAATAAAACAACTGCATAAATTAAGTAGAAGCCAAATAAAATTCAAATTTATTTCAGGGCACTGTCACTTTGTGGCTCCTGCGCTGATGGCTGCAGAGCTGGTCTCTGACAGTGTGGAGCCTCAGACCACAGGTGCTGGAGAAGACCCCACTCCTGTCTCCAAGAATCACAGCTAGGCCTGCCTCTACGCTGCCTGCCTCAATGGCATGGCCTTCGCGGCACAGGAATGCCATCATTAACACAAAGCAAATGCAAGCTTGCTCATCGCAAGGCACGCTCAGCTATAAAGAGCCAGCCAAATGATCTAAAATAAGCTTATCCTGATGTGTTCACATTTTCATCCAAATGTGAGCTCAAGATCTAAAATTCCTCACAGTAAACTTGTGTATCCCCCTTTGATAAACATTGATCTCATCCATCTGCCTTATTTCAGGCAGACTCAGCATTCAGCAGGTGGGGGTTTTAATTTCTTGTAAGAGTTAACACAAACAATGCTACCTATAGTACTATGCAGCAGACACTCTGTCCTACACTCTTCACCTGGATAAACCTTCATATCAACCACATAAGGTAGGTCGGACCATTGCTTCCATTATACAGATCACAGCAATGCGGCAAGAGAAGTCAAGCAACTTACCCAAGATCACAGAGCTTGTAAGGGGCAGATGTGGCCCTTGAACCCAGAAAGACTGACTCCAGAGACTGTGCTCTTCACTCCTGGCTATGTATAGTTCGGGGAGGGGGTTAACATGCATTAAGATTAATGGTAGTGTCTGACTTTGCTCTACTCCAACAAGTAGGAATCTGAGACAAAGGATCCGTGCTGCCATAAGCTGCAGGGATTGGGACCTTGGGTGAACGGTAGAAGGTGGCACTACATACAAATAAGGGGAAAGATCCTTGGGGACTCACCAAGGACCCAAGTGAAAAAGCCAGGGGACACACCCAATCAGGCATCCATCCATAAAAGCTCAATAAAATGGAAGAATCTGGGTAGATGTCCAGAGAAGAGAGCAAGGAATCTACATGTGTGAGCAGGTCTGAGGCAGAGTGAGGCAGAACTTAGAAAGATTTTCTAGGCAGAAAAGGAAAATTCCTGCAGGCTTCAGTCTGGCAAGGAAGAAGCTGTTAAAGTTACAAGTTTAACTCCAGTAGAATCCTGCAAAAAGGAACTTCAAGCCGGGCGCGGTGGCGCACGCCTGTAATCCCAGCACTTTGGGAGGCTGAGGCAGGAGGATCGCGAGTTCAAAGTCAGCCTCAGCAATGGCAAGGCACTTAGCAATTCAGTGAGACCCTGTCTCTAAATAAAATACAAAAAAGGTCTGGGGATGTGACCCAGTGGTCGAGTGCCCCTGAGTTCAATCCCCGGTACCACAAAAAAAAAAAAAGAAAAAAAAAAAGGAACTTCAGTCAGCTGACTGTGAACTTGCACATACTGCCCAAGAGGACCCCTCCCAAGAGAGGTAAAGGTGACAGTAGGATCTCTGCCGAGTTATAGTCACAAAAGCTCATAACAGAAATAACCAAGGCTCCCTTCTTAAAGACAATTGCCACTTTCATCTTGTCATCTTCCAGGCATATAGGAGAACTTTGCTGACTTACACTTACTTCTTCCATTCTAAAAATACAAAGAAGGCATCAAGCTGCATCAAGTTGATCCAGACTCAATCACAGATGAAGCAGGAAGATTAAATGGCTGTGTTGCTTTGATGAATGGCATGTTTTTCAAAAAATCCTATTTGGACATAATTATCAAAAGGCTGCCAAAAACGAAAACTGGGTTTGTATGGTGATAGAAGACATTCCTGTAATATTGACCAGTATGGCTTTTTTTTTTTTTTCCCCTTCAAATCACTGGACATTCACCTTGGCAGTCAGCACTTCATGCCTGTCTGCTTCTGGAAAGAGTGGGGCACTTTTTCTAATAGAAAGGCAATTTTTTTGAAGGGAGCAACAAAATAACAACATCAATGAAGAAGAGAGAAAAACATTCAAAAGCAGCTTGAAAATGCTCTGTGCCCATAACTAAGCCTTTGATTTCATAAGTAAGAAAATCAACCCACTGGACTTTTTGATCAAAATAGCATTAAGCCTCACTGATGAGAGGGAAAGAAACTTAAGCAAAATCAAAGAAAAACTGTGCTACAGAGAATAGATGATCTTTCACTGCTGCAAGATATGCTTGTTTCTGAATTATGAAAAATGTCATAATCGTAGATACTGAGTTTTCCATTATTTTATAAAGAGCCTCTCTCCTCCTATCAGCAGTAGTTTTATAGATGCTACTTTGGGCACCAAAAGCAGCATATATTTTAGGTTACAAAGTAGAAGCAAAGAGACAGACCCAAAAGAATCAGATGTTCTGAACCTGCTCAGTCTACATTAAGTTCTCGGTGATGATTCAAGTCAGTCATTGGGTAAACCTCCTCTGTGACCAGGCCCTTGCTGGAAAATGGATACAGAGATGATAAAGACCCAGTTCTTGCCTTCAAGGTGAAGTGCTGGTGAGAATTAATAAAAGACAAGTGGTGAAGCACCCATGATGACAAAGGTGGCTGTCACAAAAAAAAAAAAAAAAAATGAATGAAGACATTAATTAAGAAGGACTTTTACTGGGGCTGGTGTTGTAGTTCAGCAGTAGAGCGCTTGCCTAGCATGTGCAAGGCCCTGGGTTCAATCCTCAGCACCACATAAAAATAAATAAATAAAATAAAGGCATTGTGTCCAACTACAACTAAAAAAAAAAAAAAGAAAGAAGGAAAGAAAGAAAGAAATACTTCTAGTACTACTAAAACTTGGGCAGAGATATTAATGACCTAGAGACATGAGGGTGCTGGAGAGTAAGCTCTTATTAATAATATTACAGGCATGTCCACTGAGGCTCAGAAAAAGAGCAACTCTTCTTTAATAAGTCTCAACTGTTGGATCCTGACCCCAAATGTTATTTTGTTCCTCCTATGATTCAAGGTGCCTACAGATACAGCACGAATGATCTATCCAGAAGCATTTTTGGTAAAAGGTAAAGGCCTTTTCTCCATCTAGGTTCTCACATAGAGAATTGAAACAATGGAGTCAAATCTGGATTCAAATCCAGTAATTTGTCTAGTGTGCACAACTCAGGTCCACAACATGACTGTTATGATTTGGATATGAGGTGTTCCCCAAGAGCTCCGAGACTAATGCAGGAATGTTCAAAGGTGAAGTGACTGGCTCGTGAGAGCTATAACCTAATCAGTCAGTCCTAGTTTGAATGGGCTGACAGGTAGTAACGGCAGGCAGATGCAGCATGGTTGAAGGAGGTGACTCTCTGGAGGAGTGCCCTGGAAAGGTGCATCTTCCCTGCTTCCACCCCTTCCTCTCTCTCTCTTTTCTTCACGGCTGCCATGAACTAAGCAGCTTTCCTCCACCATGCCCTTCTGCCACCATGTTCTGCCTCACCGTGCTTTTAAATTTGGGGTTAAAAACATATCATACTTACTATATTAACCATTTTTAAAAGTACCATTCAATGATATTAAGCATATTCACATTATTGTGCAGTAAAAGATTTCAGGAACTTTTTTTTAATCTTATTATTTAATAGCACTAAACAAATCCCCAGTCCCCCCTACCCTCAGTCCTTGGCCAACATCTGTCCTTGTTTGCAGGGAGTGGAGCTTCTGCCAATGAGCTCCTCCACATCCTAATGATATCAATCTTATGTGACATAATGTCACAAATAAGAATGAAAAGAAATGAAAGATATGGTAGATAATTTTTGAACTAAAAGATTCCTTAATTATTGTTCTTTTTATACTTTACAGTCAGTCATCATTTCTTTCAGGACTGCAACTATCTGATCAGACACCCAAATGAGATCCAAAAATCGATTTGGGGAAGGGGGCTATTGACTATATATTTATTCCTATGTTCCTGGCGGTGATCACCAGTAATGTAATATCTGTGACAACTTTGTAGGTAAAAATGTGGTTTGAAGAGCAGGACTGAAGGATGATGATGAAACTGACCAAGGCAATTTCTAGGGAAAGTTGATGATTTCAGAAAATATCAAATTCTTCAAACAATATTTCCACAGTAAACAAATTCATATAACCTCAGCAAATTCAAGATGCCTGGGATGAGCCAGGCCAGAAAATCTGACAGATGCCACAACTCTTTGACCTAAAAGTCACTCTTAGAAAGAGGTTGCACTCATTCTAATGTCACACATCATAGCACACCACCAGCCAAGCCAAGACTCCTGAATGTTCCACTTATTCAACTTCCAGCCCAGCTAAAACTACAACAGTGATGGTTCTGCCAAAGAAAACAAGTAACAGTCCTTGATACAGCTACAAAATAAGCAAGATGCTCATACACAGAAACTTCACAGAATAGAGACCACTCTTCAGCCTCTCTGTAACTTTTGATAAAATGGGTCATCATTTGTTACACTAAACCATCCTTGACCTTTTCAGTCCAGGGAATGATATCTGAACTTAGCTTCTATTTCTTCAAGCTCAGAGGTCTTTATGAACTCCCTCCCGTGGCTGCGGGTTCCTCCAGGCGCCATTCTGGGTCTCCAAACTTCACCTTACTTCAGAGGTACAAGGTGACAGTGGCCTACTGCTTCCCCCAACTGAGCTTCATCTAGCACTCTTTAAAAGACATTTTAGGCTTGCTTATCTAGTCAACAGCTCAAAATTAAACACTCAAAAGAAAGAGAGATAATTTTAGCATATTCTAAGCCTGGATGTTGGGAACAATTTTAACCTCACTATTCTGTTTCAGGCCACCACCAAAGTTCTGATAAATTACCCAGAGGTCCTCTGCTTTGTGAACCTCCCCCATTCCCTGCCCTAATTGCCTTGACCTTACTCCAATCCCTGGTCCTCCCTTACCTGGATTAATCCAGGATTTGTAACCTCTCCCTGGCCCAGCATCAAAGGCTCTTCTTCTTCATCTGGAACCACCTGAAATTTTCCACCTTCCCAGACACAAACCCCAAGCTCCAATGAGACCAGGGACTGTGCCCACTGCACTCCCACACCTGTTCCTCTTATTCTCATTTCCTCCATCACTCCTTTGCTCATTACTGTACCACCTGATGTGTACTGCATGCTTACTGGGTACTGTTTCTGTGCTAAGCATTTCACACTCATCTTGTGCAGTCTTGCCTTCAACTTGTTCACAACTGTCTTGCTGTCACTGTTTTACAAGGAAGAAGCTGAGATGGTGTGGGTTCATACTTGATCTGAACTGTCTCTTGCCTTCAGAACACTTTATCAAAGCATGTTCAGGTCTGTTTGTCTGTCTGTCCCTCAGGTGTATTCCCTCAGCCAACCACTCCCGCCATCTTGAAACTCTCTTTTCCATTGGCTGCTGTGACACCAGACTTCCCTCACCTCCCTGGCTGTTCCTCCTCAGCCTTCTTTGGGGATCTACTTCACCTGAGAATTATTAAAGTTTCTCAGGGTCCAGTTCCAGGTCTTATCCTTCTCCCTCTAAACCTCCCCATATACTATCATCAATTTCCACAGCATTGGTTGCCATTCCATGCTACTGACCACAAAACCAACAGCTCCAATCCTGCCTTTCCCCTAAGCTCCAGACATGTCTCTCCTTCAGTGCCTCTCAGCTACCTCAAATTCAACACACCTCTAGTTGAATTCAGGATCCCTCCCTCTCCCCACTCCTATTTTTCCCCAACTCAAGTTCTAGCCGTCTTTCCCCATCTCAAAAATACCACCAACCCCCAGCTACATCAACCAGAAACCTCAGAGTCACCTCTAATGCTTCCCTCCCTCCCTTCGAGATCCCATCAGCCACCCAGACTTTTTGATTCTGCCTCCTAAATTCCTCTTAAATCCATCTACTTTTCTCCCTGTCCCAGTAAATGCCATCTTTCCTATTGTCCAGTCTACTGAGACAAGCTCCTCTCCCCTGGCTTCCCTGCATCTGTTCATTCAATTTCCACTCTTTATATAGCATTCTTTACAAACAGCTTGCAGCCAGAATGATGCCTTGAAAACTCAAATAGCACCTTAGAACATGTGCTATTCAGGCTGGGGATGTGGCCCAGTGGTAGAGCACTTGCCTAGCACAACCTCAACACTATTCTCCATACAAAAAAAAAAAAAAAAAGGAATGTATGCTACCTTATCTATTCCATATGCTATTCCCCATCATCAATCCAGGTGCTATTTCACGGCATTCCACTGCTCATGACAGGAAGTTCCAAATCCATAACTTGCACAACCAAGTGTTGCACAGTGTGGTCCCTATTGGTTTCACAGTCTCTGTGTCACTTCCTGTTGGCTACAAGCATCACAGCCTTCTTTGAAGTCCTCAAATACTTCTTTCTTCACCCAGTCTTTACAAATCTATGCCTTTTGCTTGAAATCCTCCCTCCTCAGCCATGGCTGCCTCTTCCTTACACATGTCAGTTCCCAAACACATTTCCCAGGAAAGCCATCTCTGACCCCTCATCAGGACAGGATCCCTGCTATAAGATCTCTGGCCACCTACTCTTCTCCTTTCTGTACTTATCAAAACTACAATTTAAAGACTGGTGACTGCTTTACTAATGTCTGTTCCCTTCTATCCCACTAAAATGTAGCATCCCAGTCACTATGTCTGGGAGCATGCTATATTTTCTGTCAGGCCTTAACACTGTCTGCCAAGGGGATGGAAAAGCTCTGGCTTTCTGGCTGCTTGCCACATTACCATGCCCTGTTACCAGACCTAGGCTAAGCAGGGGGCGTGGCTGTGAGAACTGAAACCAGCCTAAGGATAGGCCAATGGCTCCGCCAATGGCATCCGCCCATGCTCCTTATGTGTCCCTATGATCTTTCTGATTGGCCATGTCCTCTATAAGACTGTCCAACTTCCTCAATAAACCGAGTTCTGGCATTCTACTGACTGGGCTCCCCAATGCGGCTCTGAGTCTTTTGAAGGTGGGGGAGGAGGCGTTGGCGGCCTTTACTTTCTCAATCCAGTCTCATCATTGAGGTAGGCTCCTCTGGCCTCTTTTGGTAGACAGAAGAGGTCCATCCCAGGTATGGGGGCGCTATAGACCTCAACCCCTTATAATAATCCGACATTTTCTCCAGCACTGTGCAATTCTCACCCAAGTTTCTGTAACTTTTGTTAATGAAGAATATTTATATGTGCTATGGATTACATCAATCACATCTCCATCCTGTTGTGACAGCCATGCATGTGTCTTTATGTCATGTTTTTCATTTATCTATACTACATAGTGTTTGTAAATATGTTATCATATGCTGAATTTTAAAGCTTCGGAGAGCCAAAAAGATTTTACTTCTTTAAAAAGAGTTAGGATGTTGAGAAACTAAGCCATAGTGCTGTCACTACCTTTCAAAAACCTAGGCAGGCTTTCTTCAATTATTCCCCTTTTATAGGCAAACAAACTAAGATACAGAAAAGCAAAATAACTTGCACAGCAAGTGGGGGAGCCAGAAATCAAACGCTGATATTTTGAACTCTGAACCCTGGGTCAGATAAATGCTTACAAGTGAAAACAAAGCCAGTCTGTGGCTCCATTCTGATGTGGAGAATGGAACCAGGCGAGTTTGCTATATAATAATCACCTACCTCTCCATTTCACTTCTCCGTGGTGATTGGTAGCACGTAGATTAGTTACGGCCATTACCAAAGCCACTTTCCATTCCTCTCGGTTCTAATGTTGGCACACTGAATGAAAAATGCTTTGAAACTGTATTGAAATACACAGTGAAGAGCTAGCCACCTGGAAGCTTATACCTATATGACTTCCTGACTACATAACATCCAAGAACATTCTTTTTCCTAAAGCAATTGTATGGAAACGTGACTTACTGGTAAAACTAGTAATGCCTGCTGTCTTCCATAGAACGTGTATGTGATAGTTTGAGCACAAAATATTGCACTGAAAATTTAGATACAAAATAAAATTTTTCATGCTGTACCACTTAAGTCCTTTAATTTCAATAGGATTTGGTCCAAGGCAACCAAATATGTTCATTATTTCTACCTGTCTTGGGTCAGACATGAAGTCACACTTTGCCTTGGACCAGGACAAGAAAGGCATAGAACATGCTGCCACTGCTAAGAAGAGAGAGTGATATAGCCTTCATGACTTCTTTTTTTTTTTTTTATAATAGCCACCATAGTTTTTTTTTTAATATTTATTTACTTTAGTTGTACATGTATTTATGACTTCTATCTAAGTGGTGGCAGGGCTGCCATGAGTCCCAAGGACTGTTTAAGCCATGTGGTAATGCATACTTTCATAGACTTCACTGGAGACAGCAAAATAAAGCACTAAGAAAAAATATTTCCAATTCAATCCTGTATGGGGCCACATTTCCTCTTGTGCACTGGTTCTGATAGAGAAAGCCACAAGATATTCCCCAGGCCACAAAGAGGTATGTATCCTCTACCTTCTGTTTGTATCAAAACAGACTTTTCAGCCAGGCACTAAATCCCAGCACTTGGGAGGCTGAGACAGGAGGATCGCGAGTTCAAAGCCAGCCTCAGCCATGGCGAGGCACTTAGCAACTCAGTGAGACCCTGTCTCTAATAAAATACAAAAAAGGACTGGGGATGTGGCCCAGTGGTCAAGTGCCCCTGAGTTCAATCCCCAGTACCAAAAAAATAAAATAAAATAAAAATAGACTTATCAATCATTCCTTTGTCAGATAGTTTTAAAGATTTATGAAGTACATAAAAGTGTGCTACATTCATGGGAGAAGGAGAAATAAACAGGGCTCTTTCCTGAGTTTCAGAATCTTATCATCTTAAAAGGATCATGTATGCAAATAACTTTCATATGAAGCAACATAATTACCTCATATTTTAATTAACAAGTAGCACAGCATCTTTAAAGGGCCATGTTAATGAGGAACATTCTTCATAACATTGCTCAAAACTTGGCCCATAGATAGCAGTATCAGGGTATCATCTGGAAACTTGTTAAATGCAAAATCTCAGTCACCACCCCTCACCTACTGACTTAGAATCTACATTTTAATCAGATTCCAAATGATTCAAATGCTTGATAAAGTTTAGAGAAGCACTGCTCTACATTATTTGGTACTCAGTCACTGCCCACCAGTAACAAACTTGATGCAAGCTGACTTCAAAATAGGAACTCAGATTTTTATAGAATAAATGCTTAATATGCTCTTTTTAAAAGTGAGTCTCTGAGGGATTTGTTTTAGGATTTAATGTGCAAAATAAGATTCAAAAGCTCAACAAACTACATGGCCCTGCATTTTAATATCCTGTAAGTACTCAGACCCTTGCCTGAAATGCTAAAGGATTTTAAAATACAATTCTATTCATAGAGGAGAGAATGTTTTCATTTAAAGCTTAATACGTATTAAGTTGACCTTGCAGAAGTCACTGGAGGAGATGGAAACTTTTGTTCAGAATTTAACTTGATGATAAAAAATAAAATAAAATAAAATAAAAACTTGTAGAGTGAATGTCACCAGAGGGAACTAAGATGGGATTCCTCCCAGCTTAAGAGCTGCTGAGTCATATAATAATGAAATGTGAGCACAGAGAAGACCTTAGAGGTTATTTTCTCAGTTCTGCTTCATTCCCAAGAAAATCATTCCACAGTACTTTGTATCTAAGGTATCTTTTGCCAATGAGCTCCAAATGATTCACATTTATCAATCAAACAATCGAGCAACCTATGGATATTGTTGGGGCTTCTGATAGCTACAAAATGTTGTGATGTATTTGTTTCTTTACAAAGCTCATAGTTTAATAAAATGAAATAGAAGTTCCCAGGAAACAAAGTAGTCTTAGTTATGTCCCAAGAGAAACTTTAGGAGAAAGAAAACCTTGAAGATGAGGTGGTCAGAAAGGGCCAGGAGATTGGCTGTGCCACGTCTTCTTTCATTCTAAGGAAAATGAGGCACAAGGAGATAGGTGCTTTTGCCATCATCATGATGCAAGTCTCTGGCTGAATTAGAATCAGAAACCAGGCTCCTGCATGATTGCTTCTACCATGCCACACAGCCCCCTGTCAGTGCCAGCTTTCTAGAGTTAGGCTCAAAGGCAAAGTCTGCCAGTTGTCCACTGAAACCCATCCTCCCCTCTTCTACAGCAGCAGAGCCAGGTTCTGGTCACATGCTGCCCACCTGCACTTGTTTGCTTTTCATTTGTAGTTTGGTGTGGTGTGCAAACCAAGTTGTCACCAGTAAAACTGAAGTGATTTGTGACTTCAGGGCCATGCCTTAAGAGAAAGGATATGCCTGCTTCACTCCCTTTCCCCTTCCAACAATCTGTACCCCTGACATCAACAATGCCAGGGAATAGCAGAACAATATAAAAAGGACCCTGGATCCCTGAATGTTCAATGGAGCAGAGCCACCTACCAACCTGGAATGCTTACCTTAGATGTCTACGTGAAAAAGAAACAAACTCTCTTCAGGAGTCTCAAACCAATAGTGTGTATAACCGATATGATACAACCAAAGTGGGGTTAAATGAAATTGTATGAGAGATGTAATAAGGCTGATGCTTTCCAACTTTATAAGAAGTATCACTCTGCATTAACTCCTTTACCTAACCTCAGTGCCTTGTACATATGAGTAGAAATAGACATTTTTGGGGCACTTAGGTGCCAATTTATTAAGCAACTTACATACACATTAAATTATTTAATCCTCACAACAATTCTACAAACTATTGTCTTTAATTTGCAGATGAGAAAAAATGAGGCTTAGAAGGATAAATTAATTAAGTCATATAATTAGTTTTGAGTAGAATTCAAATCTAGGTCTGATGACTCTAGTGCTGGTGCTCTTTTATAAAATGCATATTCCAGTGTGTGTGTGTGTGTGTGTGTGTGTGTGTGTGTGTGTGTGTGTCTGTCTGTCTGTCTATTTGCTGAATAGGGATCAAGTGAATGAAGCAAGTGTGGTGGTTAGATGTGATGACCAGCACTCTGGCCAGAGACAAAGGACTAGAACTCTCACAGGTTACATAACAACTCTGGAGAAGCTATTTAGCTTCTCAGGGCCTATGTGTTTTCCAGAGTAAAACGTGTTACCTGAACTAGATGATTTTAAAAGACATGGCTCTAGCAGGGTGCAGCAAAGGTACAAAGACCCAGCTGCACTCACTCTCTGCCACTTTTTCAACCACTCTTTTACCCTCAAATCAGCCAAAGGGAAGACCTTGTTAGGGAAATAAGTGTTGCTCTGCACTGAAGGAAGAGCATAGTATAGAAGTTCAAACACAACATAAAACAGCCATCGTACATCCCCAAATTCAAAAGCATTGAGCTCCAGAGTGACAGGCTAATTACCATTTTTCCTGTTCAAATCTAATTCTTTATTTTGCTTCAATAAAATAAGACAGAATGAAAAGGTAGGAAAGTCAGCTCTTTTTCACTATCATTCTTCATTGCAGGCTTGCTAATATTAAAGCAGTCAAACTTTAAAAGTAAGTACACCAATGCTACTTTATAGGCCACAGTAAGGAAAGAGAGGTGTTAGGAAGTGTCGTAGGGACACAAGAAAGAAGAGGCTGATTCCTATAGCAGAAGTCTTTCAATGCTGAGTAATGATGAACAAAGAGAGAAAGAGTGGACAATTGAACAAATGACCTGTCTTAGAGACACAAAAAGCCTGTGGGGTGAAAGAAATCATCATAAGAGCCGCATTAACACAGGTCAAGTCTGAGCATCTTTAAAAACAGTAGAACACTGTGTGAAATATTTAAATGGCCTTTCTGGTGTTTTGTGTCTCCCAAGGTACATATAAACCTGAGATTACACTCTCAGTGGATATGCCAAATGCCAGATGCTAGGCCACTTTGCCAAACACTTTGCCCAACCCTAGACAGTAGTATCACTGTATTAAGGGGGCAAAATTTCAGAAGAGTCTGGGAAGGGATGCTAAATCTCATCACAGAATGAGCTCTAATTTTAAAATCAACATTTATGACCAGGCTCTTACATTAAGTATGCATTCCCATGGTCTAGGGAATGTAGATTCAAAATGCCTATTCGGCTGCTGCCTGCGGATACGGTTCCAAATGGACTATTGGAAATAGCTCAAGTAATGCTTTACACTAATCATCTCAAAAGAACCCTATAAATGCCAATTTGCACCACATTGCTCACCAAAAATATGCCACAGAAAACCTTCTGAAGCAATAACTCTCTGCATAGGGCATTTATGGAGAATTAATGAACAACTGGAGTCCGTGGACTTTGACCAAAGCCAGCAATTATTAATGCATAGGAAAAAATTTATACTCTGGTTCATTTTTCCAAAGGTAGCATCCTTTGATGTGTACAGAATATAAAACTCTAGAGGCTGCACTATATGTGAGCTCCCTGGTATTTCTGAAAAGACTGGTAGACTCTCTTGTGACTATAGCTCCAGATTTCAAGCAACTGAAAAGCTAAGTAATAGTATCTGTCAGGGGGATGTTTACAGGGGTAAGCCATGTTGTCAACACAGAGAAAACAAAGTGAGATTCAGACAAAATGAAAAATAAACCCACCCTCAAACCTGCAAAAAAAAAAAAAAAAAGAAAAATGCTTTCAATGTCTTCATATTAAATCCACTGGAGTATAGTCGATTTTAATCAATATTGAATTTGGTTTTGAATCTTATTAACATGATCACAATTTAATCTTAACTACCACTTTTCCCCAGCTATAGTTTATTCTCTCTCTCATTTGCCTGCCTACATGGAAAACAGTGAGTAATTTATCTCTAGACTCTCCTAAACAGGGTAGTAAAAGCAGCATTAATGAGTCAGCTTTGCTCTTGTTTCCTCATAACTCTTTGTCACAAGTGGAGAACAGCTTGCTCTTCACTTTGTACCCCACTGCACTAACACGCCTCTTTAACGCCATGGAACTTGTGGAAAGCAATCTGGTCCTAATTCTAATACACAAATTGATGGCCATCAGCAAAACCTGTTTAAGAACCAATACAGGGATAAAGATTTTGAAAATCTCTTTACCCCTTAATCACTAATAGTTTTCCAAAACTAGTTGGGATCACTGGACATTGCAGCATCTGTGAGTCCTAGATCCAGATATTGATGATCAACTAGGAATTTATAACATTGATCTTGCAGATTATCACTACAGAACTGTGCTCACTGAATCTCTGTTGAGATATGTAAAACTAAGACAACCACAAGGAGTATTTCTAAGTCAGTATTATTTACAAAACACCTCTGGCTGGAAAAGGCCACTACTCCTCAGAGGCAATCAAAACCAGAGGGAAAAGGTATATCTCTGAGGTGCTTGGATTGGCATAGGGCTTTTCACATAGTAGGTACAGCAACTGCACATATGGAAGATGTTTTCAGAGTTCCCAAACTGCCTCTGTGTGTTTCTCTAATGTTCACGAACAATAATGAACTTAGTATCTGTTAGAGGGACCCACCCTGTCACTCATCTCTCTGGGTCTTCCCAGCGAAGACCACTGATGTGGCCTTGGTCTACCTTAGTTCTCGAGTTAATGGTGACAGAGGCAGCCTGTAATAATAGTCCCTGCCTGAGCCCCCTGGTTCAGTTCAGTGAGACTTAGAATTAAATCACATCCCAGATTCCATGTTGGGCTACCACCCCATGAGGCTCCTTCCTACCTAGCCTGTCCAGGGTCTGCTTAGGGAAGAGTCCACCCCATTATTCTAATCCTTGAACCCAAGGCCTTTGATGGTTCAGTCCAGAGGAGCCAGATTCTCCTCCATTGACCCCTCTAGGACCAGAGACCTCCCTTGATCCTCAGTTCACTGGTCAGGTCTTGAAAGTCTACCTGGTTTATTCCAGTTCCTCCTCCAGGGTGTGACTATGGAATCCCACCCACCAGAATCCAAACTCCATACCATATAACTGATGTCATGGGTTCTAGAGGGAGGATTTTTTAAAGATAAAGATGGGAAAGATGATTTACATGCTCTCTTACAATAACATTTTATGAAATATCAGTAGGCAGGACTTGGTCCTTTCCAAATAAGCAGAAAATTTGATTATCTGCATCCCAAGAAAGGCTTGCCAGGCCAGGCACATCATTTTTCGCATTCTGCTTTGATTTAATGAGGTGGAGCAGGACACAGTCTCATGGCTTTTGCCAGGAACATTCTGGTACTGTCATCCATCACAACTTCTCTAGCTCACATCTGCCCTGATCAATAAGAAGGCAAAATCAATGACCACGTCAAGCTGCTCCTTTAACTCTCAATCACACACACTGACAGAGGTAAGCAGCTGCGCAAACACTAAAACTAACAGAAACTTTCCACCTGGCTGCAATTTAATCTGTTTTTTAAATTTATATTATTCTTGGGCAATTTTAAATATTAGTTTGTAATCTCTCCATTTATATCAAATGGAAGTAACAGTGCAAAGAACTAGCTTAGAAATAACCAGATTGGAAAAAAAAAAAAAAAGAAAGAAAGAAACCAACCTAGAAGTGAATGGTTGATGTAAATAATGCAAACACTTTTAACCAAGAATTAGCTACACTTCATATGAACAATAGGTGGATCCAACACCCCAACTACTGGCATTAAAATTTTACCTTAAATAACTCCGCCACAAGATTATCATATTAAAAAGTTGCCACTTACAATATTTATGAATTCATTAACTTTCCCCAAAATGTTATTACCCATTGCTTCCTACCCAGTTTAGCAATATTATCCTAAACATGCAAATTTAGCCAAACTTGAAATAGAAACACCTAGAAAGAATGAGCAGACAGTAGCTGTTAAAGCATTTCTAATGCATGATTCACCCCTGGTTCTGGCTCTCTTTGTACTTAAATTCTTAACCATTGCATTCACTACAGGCTTGGAAGCAGAGAGCAACTTTCAGTTGAAGGAGAAGACAAACAACATTATCAAGGACTAAGCATGTTCTTAAAACACACACACAACTATTTATACAAATGGATGCTGTTCTGTTTCAACAAGAAAGTCTATGACTATTCTAATAATATTGATAATACTCAAAAATTTTTGAAAAACTCCTTTCCTGCAATTACCACCAGAGCGTGTAAAACTTTTTTTGAAATTCATTCATTAGAATTCATAAGAACTCATAAGAATTTATCAAATTTTGTTTTTTTAGTGCCTGCCATGCATGTGATATTCTTCTGGAAGTCATTAATTTTTTGAAGGAATCAAAAGTAATTCTCGATCCTTCGGTTCATAAGTGTGATGATTGGGTGTTCACGCCATTGTGTGAGATGTGCCTCCCTCTAAACCTTGTTACGACTTCGGCACATTACCCGTCTGACGTGAAAAAAAAAAAAAAAAAAAGTAATTCTGAGCAAAATCAGACAAATGATACCATTGATCAAGCAGGGTAATGATATTTGGGATTAAAATAGTGTTTCACAAAATATACAGTGTTAGCCAGAATACAATTCATTCATCATGCATCAAATATAGCTTCTAGCGGTGCACGGTGGAGCACGCCTGTAATCCCAACACTTGGGAGGCTGAGGCAGGAGGATCCGGAGTTCAAAGCCAGCCTCAGCAATGGTGAGGCACTTAGCAACTCAGTGAGACCCTGTCTCTAATAAAATACAAAAAAGGGCTGGGGATGTTGCCCAGTGGTCAAGTGCCCCTGAGTTCAATTCCCAGTACCAAAAAAAAAAAAAAACAGCCCCTCCATGGTTTCAGAATTTCTTCAGAGTAAGTCTGGCTGACAATGAACACTTTGGGGTGAATTCTTAGTAAACAATGCCATTGATTTAAGAAAAACTACTTGCACGTGTTGCCCCTTTGTGTGATTGCGATCCAACTGTAAATAGTTACCTAAGAGAGTAAGCAGAGACTTCAGAATGGGTAAATCCACAGAGACAGAATGCAATCTAGTGGCTGCCAGTGTTGGTACAGAGAAGAACGCGGAGTGATTTCCTAACAGGTATGGGTTTTCCTTTGTGATGACGTGAACATCTTAGAACTAGATAAGAGTGGCCTAACAAAACACTGTGACTGGGCTGGGGTTGTGGCTCAGTGGTAGTGCACTTGCCTAGCATGTTCGAGGCCCTGGGTTCAATCCTCAGCACCACGTATAAAAATAAATAAAATAAATGTATTGTGTCCAACTACAACTAAAAAATAAATATTAAAAAAAACACATTGTGACTATATTAAATGCCACTTATTGGACATTTTCAATTGGCTAAATTTTTTGTCCTGTAAATTTTATCTCTATATAAAAATTAATGTAAAAAAATAAGAGTAAACAGGGAGAAATAGGCACCATGAAGGCTCTGAAGAGTTTAGAGTAATTTTTTTTAATTTATTTATTTACTTTAGTTGTACACAATGTAATGCATTTATGTTTATGTGGTGCTGAGGATCGAACCCGGGCCGCGCACATGCGAGGCGAGCGCTCTGCCGCTGAGCCACAACCCCAGCCCCATATTTTAGAGTAATATTTTTAAACTATAAGGGAACCAGAAAGGAAGTTGAGTCTGGCCACATTTCCATGAGGAAAATCAAAGACAACTACATACTACTACATACTACTTCCAAGACCCATGTTTCAAGAAGGTCACTGATTATAAAATTTGCCATCAACATGAAATTTACATTATGTTACATTATAATGACATTAAAATCACACAATGACTGCAAGATGTATCCATGGTTTTAGAAATATTAAAATACAAAATCACTTGTATTCGAATGTGAGGAAAACACTACCACAAATAAAATAAGCACAACTATTAATAAGGTAGCAGGTACATTTTACTTGACTCATCTACTGTGAAACTTACAGTGTGGCTGATGTAAAATGGAAGGAATATAATGTGAATGAGGGGAAAATGAGTAGAAAAAAAGACTGGGAACTAAAGGCTCTTTGTTTCCTGTGGGTAGAAGGGTTGTGAGTGAATTTTCCCACCTTCTTCAGACACCCTTGAACCCTGGCATCACGGGGTTTCCTCTCCTCTCACCGGCTTAGTGCTTTCCCATTTCCCTGGGAAGGAAGAGGGTCTTCTAGCCTCAGATATCAACACTGTGCTGTGAGAGGTGGACACTACAGCAGTGGAGAGGTTTATCTATCTAGGTGGACACTTTTGCTCTGAAAGCTTCGTTCACTTATTCAACTAAACTTTACTGCGGCCCTGTTACATAGCAAGGCCTTGTTCTAAACCCCCAAAGAGACAACTGTGAATACACAAAATCTCTGCATTTGTGGAGCTTCCAGTCTAGAGGGGAAGAAAGGAGCTGCTCAATTAAGAAATGAAAAACAGGACTTAGTGGATAGTTCACAAGACCACGGGGTAGAGCTGGTGCCCCCCAGCGGGTAAGTGGTACAGAGGAAGAGGGGAAAGAGATCAAGAAAGAGGGACTGAAGGGAAATGGTAGCCAAATGCCTGTACCATTCCCTGGCCTCTGAGTGACTTTGTGGTCTGTTCCACATAAGGCCTACCCAGCTGTCCTGGGCACAATGCCAAGATTATACATTCTATACTTTTTTTCTTTTGCTTTGAGTATACACTGCTTCATAGCCAGAATAAATAAATAAACAAAATTGGGAAAATTGACTAATACAGCTGCCCTATTCCCTTTAGCCAAAAGCAAGTGTTTTTAGGAGGAAACAAGTCATTGTGGGCAAAAAATAATCACCTTATGAAAAATATAAAAAAATTTTAAATCCCAAGAAAAGCTGAAATTTCACTTCAAGGAAAAGAGACAGAAAGAATAAGGAAAAGAGAATACCACATTTTTCTTTGGACAGTGCTAGCTTTTTCTGAATGTTAGTGGGTGGTATGCCATCAAAACATCATTCAAGTGTCCCAAATGTTTTGTTTTTGTTTTGTTTTGTTTTTTCAGGATGATAGTAGATGTGACATAGGAAGCAAGAACATGAGGCAAGCAGATACTGAAAAATATCTTATAAAAGCTTTTAGTTCTTTTTGTTATTATTTACATTCCTGAAAATGGCTGTCATCAAATGGATTATAAGTCAACTTTCCACATTTGAAAATGATGGGGTGGATTTTCAGTAAGTACCGCCCCCCAACAAAAAAGCTTTAGCTGCTGATGTCTTTGCATTAAAGGAAGCATTAATGTCTGCACTTTAAACTTTCCATATTGACTACTTCTTACTAACTAGAGTAATTGCCCACACTTGAGGCATGCTGTAGTCATGAAAGATGCTTCTCTCCACTTCTTGAAACACCACAGCACCCTACCTGTCACGATTAGATAGCATCAGACTTGCGGTGCTCAGCTGAAACGAAGACATTTTGCTAGCCTTAATGATGCCTGTCTGACAATGAATCCATCTGGGAATGAGCCTAATGATTTGTTACTGAGGGACGCAGAAATGGATTGTGGATTTCAGAGAACTAGGAAAAGAGACAGTGACAAGTTATGTTGAGCAATCTACCCTTGTTTCTCAGCCAGCAAGCAAAAGTGTTGCAAGGGAAGTGTTCCAACTCTTAAATTTGAAGCAATATAGTCAAAATAAAGTTATCAACTTTCACATCTTAAAGAGAATTCTAAAGATCTAGTCCAAAGATTCCCCTGGCCATCAGTTCAGAACACACTTAAAGATATCAAAGACTCACCTGGAAGATAAACACTCCAGTTCAAACCCAAGTTTCTTCCTTCCACAATTACTGACATTTCCACTGACATGAGAAACACTGCAATAATCCTGCCTATCCATGCATGACTACAGCGTATGTTTGTCCATTTATTTTATAGTCATTCACAACTATTTCCTGAGCCCCTAAAATGAGCTATAAGTGATGATAGGTCATAGGGAACACAAAGGTGAGTAAGGTATGAATTCCCTGCCTTCCAATAGCTCACAATCTTTTTTTTTAATATTTATTTATTTGTTTTAGTTGTACACAATGCCTTTGATTTTATGTGGTGCTGAGGATCGAACCCGGGCCGCGCATGTGCTAGGCGAGCGCTCTACCGCTGAGCCACAATCCCAGCCCTCACAATCTTATAACAAAGATAGACATTTAAAAATACAACACTGCAAGCAAAGGGCTATAGGAATCTAAGCAGGGAAGTAATTACCTCATAAGAATTCTCCCAAATTAGATGACCTTTGCATAAGGTGCATAAGCATGAGCAGGTGTTCCACAGACAGACAAGGGAGAAGTGGAAAAGGCAATTCCAGACAGAGGCCTAGACAGGCAAAAGAACACTCAGGATGGGAAATGAATTCCACAATCCATGCTCGGGATGGGAAGAGTACTGTATGACAGGGATACAAAGTGCACAGACAGCAAAGAGGAGGGAACGGAAAGTAAGATGTATAGGAAAGTGGATTTGAGGCCAAAATGTGCACAGCTTCAAAGCCATACGAAGGAAATTCATTTTGTCCTATAGGCAAATGAGGTGATCAACACAAGCTTTAGTTTAAAGGGGGCCATCCTGTCTCATTGGAATTGATGTCTCTCAGCACCTCTTCACGCTATGAATACACTTGATGATTCCATCAAGTTTTGCTCCTCAACAGACATCATCAGATTTGTGTTTCAGAAAGATATCTCTAAAGACAGTGTGGAGATTAAACTAAAAGTGGAAGAGACTACAAGAAAGAAGCCCAGTAAAGAAGTTCCTGCAATATCTAGGCAAGACCGAGGCTAGCCTAGGGCAGGAAGGAGAGCAAAGAAGGGCAAGTTCAGTAGTCTCAGAGGAGTCAGATGCGTGGGACTTAGCTGCCGACTGGATGTGGAAATTCAGTGAAACCGAGAGGAATTAGATATGACACCCAGATTTCTAACTTAGACAATGAGTGTTCCCAAACAGCTTAGTGCTCTTATCAGCTCAAAGAGGAGGAAGAAGTTAATGGGACCTAGATCACAGGGGGAACAGTTGACTTGGACAGGTGTTAGCTCACCTCTCCCTGTAAGTCAAAAAGAAAGGTGAACCCAGAAACACAGAAGGTGAGTGCAGAGAAAATTATAGGGTTTTCTACATACTGGACACAGAGCAGCCCAAGGCCCCTTTATGTAGACGAAAACCACTAAAGGATTCAAGGGATTCAGCAAGTTACTCAACACCACATGGTAGTTAGCAGCAAAGTCAGAGAGGTTAAGAAGTTTTCCCTAGGGTTCCTCCCTGTTACAATGCTTCTTTTTGCAAATTGGAGCGCAAAACACTTCCAATTTTCTGAGCACAGACGTGGAAGGAGAAATATGTACATGAATTAATAGACACTGTGCAGTTAAGCCATTTGGTATTCTGAATATCTAGCTCTTGGCAATACATTTTGTAACTTGGTACATGTAAATATTTATTTTCTTTATTCCAAGGAAAATGGTTGGAAAGATCATACTAACCTTGAGGCCATGATTTGTATAGTGAAATAAATAAATGATCTTTCAATGAATTAAACAGAGGCAAAAGTAGAACTCAGAGTTAAGTTTTAAAACAAAAATGATAACAATAATAATAATAAAAGGAATTTATTTAATAATAAAAGGAATGTCTTAATGGAAAAAAAGAAGCAAGAAAAGTTGTTACTGAGTCATCAGAACGTATTTCTGCTATCTTTACGATACACATTTTTTGATCTCCTATAATGGAGGCATTCATATGTTCTAACATTGATTGTGATTACTCATCCAAAATAACCAATATTTGGGACTCTTAAAAATTGAATTTAGGGTTTCAAAAGAATGAGTCACTGTAAATACAGAAAACACTGGACAGAATAACTTCATGTTTCTTAACATACATTTCTTTATTATCTGCTTAAAATATCCAAATTCTAAAGCGATGGCCAGTCCTTTCCTGCCAGCCGGGTCACCTGGCTTCCAGTTGTGTTTCAGGCTGACTTTGAGTCCCTGGTGGAACCTGAAGTGTTGGTTTTGTTTTGTTTTTTTAATCTGAACACCTCAGTGATGAGTGAATATAAAAACAAAGTAAAGACAGACTGCTTCCAACATTCAATTTTATCAAAAAGTATTTGTCAAAGTATTTCACATATAAAAGACCGCAAGCAGTTTTCATTATTTCAAGAAAGAGGTAATGACAGTAATATAAATCATGATTAGTTTTTTTAGCTACTTCCAATTATCTAAGTAATATCAACAGGAGGGTATTTTTCATGCAACTCAAATAGTGTGGATGACAAAGGAGGTCAATTGTACCCAGACAAGAACCAGTGAGAACTTAGGTGGACTGAAGGAATCCTGAGCCTGTCTTCCCAATTTGTGCCTTGATACATTACTTGGGCATCTTCTCAAACACCATTTTACCTAAGGATCATCCCTGACCCCTCGACTCAGTCAGATCCCTTGTCACCTTCTATTTCATCTAGTACATTCTGTAGGTGTATACCAATCTCTCTGTACTGTAATTACTTCTCTTTGGGGTATTACCTCTTTAATTGCCTGTCTCCCCACCAGAGAGTAAACTCCACTCTCTCCACTGGTCATTACTATAAGCCCAAAGCCTGGCAGGTGCCTCAAACAGTGTTAGGAGCCTGGTAAGTATTTGTTGAATGAATTATTTGAACAATGAACTGATGGATGAAATGGAATGGTTTCCAGAATTGGCTTTTTTTCTGAAAAGATTTGTCCATTATTAGAACTATGTTGTTTGTTTGTTTGTTTGTTCCCTAAGTAAACAATAGTAAGGAGGATTTGAGCCTGAGGAGGGGAAGAAATCCAGATGACCAACGGGTCATTTTAAGATCCTGGTGTTCCTTCCTTTTTCCTCCACCAGAGCTTTCCAGGGATTTTAGTTGGCTGCAGCGACACCTACTGCCAAGATGAAGGAAGTGCCATCTTTTCACTTGCCGGTTGCAGGTGGGACCTGAGACAAGACCCCAGGGTGTTCAGAAGTCACCGGGTCATCACCCTTGACTCTTACAGCTATATCCATTTTACAGAGAGAATAATTCAGTATTTATTTCATTAAAATATTTCACAGCAAGTTAGAGACAGAGCCCTAAATAGCACCTCCTGGCTACAGTGCCCCTGCTTGGAGCCTTGCTGAATAATGATGGGGATGACAAGGACATCAACTTGCCTCGCTAGAGGAATGCACTAATCATTAATGCAGCCCCTTTTATCAGAATATCACTATGTCTATATTTGGCTTTCTGATATTCCCACCTCCTTGGAAATTTGACCCGTGAAAATGTGGCAATTGCAAACTAAACAAATGGTGAGAAGAAAAAAATGAACAAAGAACAAGAAACCTAGAATAATGTAAGGAAACATCTTTTACCATTTTGCCAAAATAATACAACACTGTTTATTTTCTAGTACCCCTCATTTGCTTGAGTAGTCACTGTGGGGCTGGAGGTGTAAGCTCAGTGGCAGAGCATTTGCCTGGCATGTGTGCGGCCCTGGGTTCCATTACCAGCAAGAAGGAGTTGAGGAGAGGGAGCAGCAGAAGCAGAAGGAGAAGGAAAGAGAAGGAGATGGACAATTTGTCCCCCTGTGGTAGCCACATCACTAAAGCCAGTTAAAGCCAATTTTCTGGTCATGCTATAAAATGTAAAAGAACCTATAGGCAACATTGATTGTGATTACAAACACACCACAAGCTACTTCTTCTGTCGGATTGTTCTGTCATTAATACCCATTCTGGTGTGTTAACATTCATATTTAATGCCTTTGAATTCTGAAGTGGTTATTGTCTTAACGAGCAATCCACTGGTACTTCCTCTCAGCTCTCTTTGCTTGATCAGAAGAAATGGGCTCATTTACTTCATCAGAAAAAAAAAAAAAAAAAGAAAGAAAGAAAGAAAATCTTCCTAAAGCTGCAGTCTACCTTTAGACAGACTTTTGGTTAAATTTATGTTTAGAAGACATGATGATGGGATTATTACTAAGTGGAATTTTCTGTTTAAGTTGATCAAAAGCAAAGGATGTTAAAAATGAAGACAACAACCTGGAAGTCCTAATCTCTGCTTACTGGCCATGCACTTGGAGCAAGTTATAAACAAACTTGAGCCTCAGTTTCCTCAGCAGCAAAATGGGAACACTAATTACTCTTTCCTTATCTCAATGTTAGGCTTGTTAGACAAAGAAAGTAATGGGTGTTAAAACACTTAGTGAACTACAAGAGGACCAGACAAATTTTAAAAAGTATTATCTCATATCTCAAAATCAAACTATTAAGGGGGGTTATTTTTTCTTTTTTTGCCAAGTCTTCTGAGCCCCTTTAATATTTTACACTGCATTGTGGGAAGGGATACATCTTACAGAATTTTACCACCTTACTGGATAACAGTTCTCTCTATATGATACATATCTACATATACAGAAGAAAAAAAATATGGCTCATATTGTATAAACATCAATTTGGGGACAGAGGACTATAAATAAGTTCCCTGTGTCCAGAAGTATTAAAAACAACAAAAAGACATGATATGAACAAGATTCCTAACTAATTAGGACTAATTAGGCCAAGGGGGGTTATTATATTTGCATTTCTCTTCATAAACCTAGAAACACAATATTTAAAATGTTAAGTACATGACACAGCCATGGAAATGCTGAGTTTAAGAATGCAGAGAACCTGGACCTCACTGTGATTCAAACTTTTGCTTTAGATGAAGCAGCTGTGGGGGTAATGCATGGGAACAATCTAAATCTCCAACTGGCAGGTCATGCTCATTTGACACTGTGATCCACCCCGGTGAGGAAGGCCTTCTACCCTACTCAGTGTGGGTCATCTCTGTTCTGGAATATGGCCATATGCCATTTCTGCACACTTCAAACTGCTCAGAGGTGCAGTCTGAAATCTTGAAATAAAATCTTCAGGGAAAGATCAATAAATCACAGATTATTCCAACTGGAGAGGAAAAAAAAACTTTGGAAGAACCCTGTAGTAGCATGGCAACAGATGTTATTCAATTCCACTGAGGACCAAAGCATGAAGGAAAGCAGTAGTGTGCTAGTAAATGCTTAGCAAGCAGCTCTCCTGTAGAAAGGTGTAATGGTGTGTGTACATGCCTGTGCATTCTTGTGATTATTTATCATAAATATTGCCGATAAAAGATGTTGTAACATACAATGTGCAAACAACTATAACAGATGCAATATTCTTTATTGCAAATTCCATAAAGCCAATTGACTTTCACAGAATGCTCTCATTGGCCTCTGACAAATTTCCTTTCTGTAACTAATACAGCTGCAATTCGTCTGTAATCTGATAAGCAGAGCTGTATCCCAATCACTACCTCTTCCAATAAATTTACTAACATTAAATCTCATATGTGATCTACTGTTAAAGTATTCTTTATTCTTATACAAAGTATGCTCATTAAACTGAAGACCCTCCCAGTATCAGTACTAGACATAACATAATTTTTTGTTGTTTAATTGGCATTAAGATTTTCTCCATTACCTTAAGTATATACAACCAGCCAAACAGTAAATTAAGCTGATTTGTAGTAGTTACCCATTTCTGTTGTGTTAATATTCTCACCATAACTAATTTCTAGCTATCAAAATATAATAAAATAACTATGAAGTAAAGAGTTTTGAAGAGTGTTTGTATTTTTAATATAGTTTCTTTATTTGTAAATTAATATAATTTGATTTTTAATAATGGCTGTATTTAACAACAGGCTTATAAAATTCAGGAAAATAATAACTGGATCTTGCAATTCAACAGTCCTATGAACTCGCTGAAGGATTGGGTTCATACATTAAGAGCAGTGTTTTCACAATTAAATAAACGTGGGTTGAAATCTTGGCTCTGACATTGGCTGAACATGTGATCTCAAGCTTCAATTCCACATGTAAAATGGAGAAAATATTAGTCTCCATATCTTAGCATTACTGTGAGGCTAAAATCAAGTTTTTCATGTTATCATCATAGCCAATACCTGGTACATATTAAACACACAAGAGGAAATATATATTTTAAAGAATGTGTTATCATTTTCATTGTTATTGAAGAATTTCTTCCTTAATAAGCAGTGTAATGAGTTTCCAGGGCAGATTTTCAAATCCTCTTCCTTCAAAGTTTATGGAAATGAAAGAGATACCACAGCCTGGATGGCATCAAGAGAAGTCAGGGGGTGAATAGCCTCCTAGGTCTTAGAGTCATTACCATGAGTTTTTCCAGAATCACCTAATATCTATTGTGATTTAAAGCAATTCAACCATCCTGTTCCTTCCTGTTAGTGGTTCAGTGACTATTTTCATTTCAAACAGGAACTCTAATTTATACCTGTTTTTAAAACCAGGAGAAAAAAAAATCCAGAATTGCCTTAATACAGAAGCAGATCCCAAACTTGCTTAATCCCCTCATCCATATCTTAGAGAAAAGCAGCTGATCTACTCAAACACACTGAATTGTACAATTTAAAGCAGTGAATTTTACAACATACAAACTCTAGCACAATAAGACAGTTTCCTTTTAAAATAAGGAAAAAGAGAACAACACTTTGGAAAATGGAAGAGGGACAAAAGTGGGCTTGGGGACCAAAACTAGGAGGAGCTGAAATGGAGGAGGATTGACAAATGGGACTTGGGACACTTCCTGGGAAGACCCAACAAAGAAAGGACAAGGGCCACCACCTGATAAGAGCAGACCTGTTGGTCAGGGAGTGTAACTCAGTGGTAGAGCACTTACCTAGCATGTATAAGGTCCTGGGTTCAATCCCCAAAATGCTTACACCAAAAAAAAAAAAAAAAAAAATGGAGTAGACCTGGCAAAGGGGACCTTGAAGCATTTCTTGGGTGCCCACAGTTATTTGGGAGCAAGTAATTGCTGACTGTCTGCTGACTAGCTGTCCTGTCAAAAATCCCATTGTTGAACTCAGGATTGGGCCACTGTATCCTCCCATCAAGGGCTACTGGACCTTATTAACTCCAGTGCCCCACCCTCTGTCCAACCAGCAGCAGTGATGTCTGTTCCAGGTTGTCATGCTTGGTCCCCTCAGAGTACCCTACTGGGCTCTGCATACCACAGCCAATGCCCCAGATCAGATTTTTTCCATGACCTTAAGTGTATACAACCAATCAAACAGTAAATTAAGCCGATTTGTAGTAGTTTTCCCATTTCTGTTGTGTTAATATTCTCACCATGACTAATTTCCAACTATCAAAGTATAATAAAATAACTATGAAGTGAAGAGTTTTGAGAGTGTTTGTAATAAGCATTTGGGGGCATAAAGAGCCAGGGGAAACTGAAGAAAACCAGCTAAGGGCCCTTGATTTGAATATTCTAAAGAGTGAGAACTGATACAGCCACATCTCAGATAAATAAATAAATAGAACAGGTCAAGGGCAAGAGTGGATGCAATGACCTCCAAGAATACTCTGGATAGGTAAGTGCTATTTTCCTAACTTACAGAAAGGGAAATGAGGCTCAGAGAAGTTAAACGACATTTAGAAGTTCCCAGATCTAACAAGTGATATAACCAGGATTCGAATCCATGTTGTTGTTGTTGTTTTTTACTCCACTGCTCCCGTAGGCACTGCCTCCTCCTGAAACTCAAATTTTTCCTAAAACCACATTAATACTTAAAATTCCACCTTTTAACTCCCTATCAGGCCCATCTGTAGTTTTATTATCAGAACAGAAACTACCAGTCATGAGTTATGAATCCACTTTGAGGTAATGAGTAGAGATTGTACTTTTCTTTTATCTTTCTGATTCTTGCTTTGCATTCCAGAGTGGTTTAGCCAGCTTTTTCACTGCTGTGACTAAAGGATCTGGCCAGAACAATTTTAAGGTAGGAAAGGTTTATTTGGGAGCTCACAATTTCAGAGGTCCCAATCCATACAGCAGAGACCAGTCCTCAGGGTTCGAGGTAAGGCTGAACATCACGGCAGAAGAGTATGGCAAAGGGAAACAGCTCACATGATGATCAAGAAGCAAAGAGAGAAAGAGCTCTCCGCTTGACAAGTTCAAATATGTACCCCAAAGCCACACCCCCTATGCCCCACCTCCTCCAGCCACACCCCACCTGCCTTCAGTTACCACTCAGTCCTATCTGGGGATTAATTCACTGTTTGGGTTAAGGCTCTCATAACCCAATCATTTCTTATCTGAACCTTCTTGCATTGTCTCACACTTGAGCTTTTGGGGGACACCTCACATCCAAACCGTAACACAGAGGAATGGCTAAATAAGACCAGCATTCCCTCCTGCCCTAGGCTAAAATGGATATTACCTCCTACAGTTCACCTGTCAATTCTGGACTTTATTAACTTCAATGTCCCACCCTCTGTCCAACCAGCAGCAGTGATGTCTGTTCCAGGTTGATTGCATCTTTAGTTCCTCTCATGTCCTTGGCCTTCAGAAATTAAAGCCATGATCAGGGCAAGGCAAGAAGGAGCTGCATGGGAGCCACACTGGTCTGTGGTTGGTGCTCTTGTCACAGCTGCATGTGGCCACTGGGAACAACTTGGGCCCTGTACCAGTTTAGTGATCTCATCTTCCAAAAGATTGCTCATATCCCCACATGCCAAGAATTAGGGCACCTCACTTCTGCTTCTATGTTCACCCTCATCTTGTGCTTTCCCTCTGGTCTCAACCTGTAAGACCATGTGCTGTTACTGAGATGCAGCCACAGCCCCGCAAAAAATGCCCTTGGTAGCACATCTGCCACACTGGAACAAAGATAGGGATTTTTATCTCCTTGAACAGGTTCCTGCAATTATTCTACATGTTCAAACAACAAAATACAAAATTAATCTACCAGGGGTAAGGGGAGAACTAAAATGTAGAAAATAGTCAACAGCCTTCACTATGGCTTGAAAAAGTAATATCAGAAAAGTGAAAAACTCAATCAATTATTTGTGTTATCTCAAAGTCAGGCAATCAGCATAAATCTCCTCACACTAAACTAGGCATATTGGGGGAAAAAAGAAGGAAATGACAAAGACCATCAGAAATCCTTGTCAGATTTTTTTAATAGGGCTTATGACAGAGTCACATCCAACCAAAAACCCACCAAAAATTGAAAATGACATGAGTTGAAAATCCACTGAATCCACCTAATCGACAAAACATCCTAGCACAATGACACAGCACACTGCAGAGTTTCCCTCGTGATCCTGAGGCTGACTGGTAGCTGTGGCCACTGCCCCTGGCCAGCATCAGAAGGGAGTATGGTACTTCCTATCAGGAGCCCAGAAAAAGATCAAACTTCAGAATTCCAAGTATGGTTTCTACTGAATGAGCATTGTTCTCACACCACTGGAAAGTCAAAAAATCTTAAGCCATCAGAAGTCAGGAACCATGCGTGGTTTGGCCATTACATTCCCAAGAACGTGCTAAGTTTTCAAATTTACTTCTGGACGTAGATTCTTACTTCTGAACTACAATCTTCCTGGGAACTCCCACTGCATAAAATCTGCTTGAGGAAGTAAGGGGTAAAGGAATGGAGACCCAGCAGCTTGCCCTGCTCCTATCCGACAATGGCTCTTTGCCCCTCTCTGCTAAGGTCTTGTGTGGGCTTCTGCTTCACTCTGCACTTATATATCTTCTACATTACACCTGTAATGATTGTAACATTACACCAGTAGATAGGGTCCTGCAGGATGTGCAATAACTGCCCTTTTTCAAGTTAGGGAAACTGAGGCTCAGAGAATTTAAAAACGGACTAAAGGTCAAAGGCAGTAAAGCAAAAGTTTGAATTCAGGACTTTCTGACTCCAGATTCTGGGCTCTCAAATGCCATCCTACATGTTATTTCTAATGCTTTATGTAGTTTTCCTTGGTTGAAATTACTAATTCACCCTTGGGTACTTTCAGAGCACTGTTTTTTTTTTTTTTTTTTTTTTTTCAAGGCATATATCACATCCTGCTTCATATTATAGATTTTTTCCCCATGACTCATAAACTCCTGGAGAGCAGGCTCTGTGCTCTGTTCATCACTCGTGATCTAACAATAATTTATAAATAGCTGAGTTTTTCCCAGCTTCCTGGGGTTTATCTTCCTTGAGGAAGTGCACCTGGGTGCAGACCCCAGAAAATGCTAAGGGCTCACAAGGATGGTTTTGCTTCAGGTAAGCCACATTTATCACCCCGCCACCTGCCTCCGCCACCTGCCTTTCCACAGGCCAGGTGGGATAGAGTGACTAATTCTCACTCAACAGAATTTAAGGAGAAGAAAAATGAATCCACTCCAAGCTGAAGGCGTCTGGGCAGCCTTCCCCAAGTCCTCTGTCTCCTACCTCCTGGCTGAATGCAGAGGAAGTAGCCAGGTTGCAGAGACCCAAGAAGATGGTGGAGATACTTGGTGGAAGGATAAGTCAGGGACAGTAGATCGTGAAGAGGGCAAGAAATAAAACTATCAAGCCACAAGACTTAGGAGATATTTGTTATAGCAACCAGCCTGCCCTGACAGATACGTTCTGACTTATTCAAAGTATATTACTCAACATTTTTAGTTAGCAAGCTATTCTTTCAAAATATAAATGCTTCCAAACAAATTCAGGCCACAATATATTCTTACTTTAGCATGTAAGAAAAAATTAAACTTTGGAATAAAGAAAAGAGATTACTGAATATCCTTTCAATAGAGTGCTGGAGAATTATCTAATTCCATTAGGACTCCGCAACTGTCATTGCTTTTGAACTATTTGACAGCACTTCAAGTTGCAGATAACTGATAGCAGAACACTAATTCTCTGGACAAGCAAATTCAATATCCAGTGGAAGGACAGCCCTTGCCCTTTGGGGAAAAAGTTAGCCTTGCCTCCATCTATAAATTCATTTCAGCCATTCTTGACTCCACATAAATTTATGTCTCTTTGATGTTTCCTCTGAACCAGCTGTGGTCCCTGGCTCCTTCATTAATTAATGAGTTGGAAAAAATCTTTAACACATGTTCATGTTATATTGGTATGAGAATCATGATTGTATCTTCTTTTAAAATTCATCTTTTAACAAGTATGAATTATTGATGGTCCCTCAAAAAGTCATTAAATCAAGGTCTTAAAGAATGAACATCTTGATACAGTGAGAGAGATTGAGAGTGACTCCTCTTCGGGGGCTGGGGTTGTGGTTCAGTGGTAGAGCGCTTGCCTAACATGCTTGAGCCACTGGGTTCGAACCCTGGCACCACATAAAAATAAACAAATAAAATAAAGTTATTCTGTCCATCTACAACTAAAAAAAAAAAAAAATTTAAAAAGAGTGAATCCTCTTCAGATTCCAGGCAGTCCTGGGTAAGTATGACGAAGGCTCTGAAGAATGAAGCCAGTGGCACATATCTGTAATTCCAGCAACTCGGGAGATTGAGACAGGAGAATCACGAGTTTGAGGCCAGCCTTAGCAACTTAGTACAACTCTGTCTCAAAATAAAAAGGGCTGGAGATATAGTTCAGTGGTAAGTGCCCCTGGGTTCAATCCCCAGTACAAAATAAAATAAAACAAAGAAGGCAAAGTGACAAGGATAATGGAGGAAGGGGACAAAGGAAAGACTACATGGTTCCACTGAAAACAGACTTTCCAGCATCAGAGTTTTTCCTGTGGTTTTCCCCTCCTCCTTTTTACTAGTAGTTTCCGTGGCTCAACCCTGAGCAGTCAGACTCTGCAACTAACTCTGTGTGCATGGCCCATCTGCTGTCCATGTGACAGGGCTTGGAATTCCAAGGCTTAGTCCTGTGGGATGCACAATACTTTATCAGGCTGGGGGTAAACAAACGCAGGTGGTAGGTAGTTCACCCAGTGCCCAGGGCTGACTTCACATCAAACCTTCTGCAATTGTAAGTTGCTGACATTACTTTTGTGTTTACCCCCAAGCATTCATCAAATCCATCCTGTTCCAAATAGTTACTAAACCTCTTTCAAGAGGAGCAGCTTGAAAATTCAAATCCCATTATTTCAGAAAGATGTCTGCCCTGTGGGAAAACTTAAGAGATGGAAGGTATAAATCAAAATCTCCTTGGTTGTAAGCACTCCTGCATTTTAAGTTTCTTCCCTTGGTCTTGATAATCTGTACAAATATAAGCTATTTTTAAAGATTCTTCACATGAAGTGAACTGGTACCCTTTGTTGATCACAGATCTGTATTTCATGCTAACAACAACAGCAACAAAAAAACAAAGCAGATAGATTCTGAGTTGGAAAAGCTGGACCCTGTGGTTATTAATTTTCAAATGCTGAAATGAAACAAGTTTACTGGCTGACTTCAACCTCACCAAGTTAGCTCTAAGGCTTTAGCATCCTTTCTTGTGGTGTTAATTAGAAATAAAGGAAATTACTTAGTGCCTCTAAGATCTGAATTGCATAAGTGAAGTGCATTCTTTATCTGATCCAGACTCAGTAAACCAAATATTATTTGGGAGACTAAAGATTCTTAATACAGTGGACCCACAACATTTCATTAATCACCTTAACTAGCATCATGCAACCTCAAATGACAAGTAAGGACACTGTTTCAACTACTTTCTCAATTTTGTCTTAACACATTGGAAAGCTTTTTAACATCTTTGTTTATTTGTTTACTTCGTATTTTCAAAGAGAATAATTTGTACTTAATTTTTTTCCTTTTCTGAAGATTGTCCCACTTCTCCTAATAGTTCTTCTTGTTTAATTGCCAGAAGAGCCTACTAGATGTTTTCACATTTCAATAATTCCCCAGCTGATCTTACAAGTGCATCCTGATGACAAAGAAATTAGTTCACAGCACTCTCCTCAGGTGTAATGTACCATATTAATGTTTTTATTAACTGTAGCTGATGAAGAAATTATTTTCTGGCTTAATTCCAAGACTCCTCTTATAGCTCTCCAAAGAAAAAGCAACTGCTGAATTTTCACATAAGAAATGAATTTTTCCAATTCTCTAGTTCAACATAATTTAATTATGAAAATACAGATAAGGGCTTCAGCTTCTAGAAAACATCAAGTACGTTATTTCATATAGATCATTAAAAGAAATAAAATCAAGATGCATGTTTTGGAGCAGAGATATTTGGATTTAAGTTTCCAGAAAGATTTTCCTGATAAGCAAGGCCAAATTTATTTTGAGGAAAACTCTGATACAAGAACCAGTATCTATAGGCTGGGGCTGTAGCTCAGTAGAACAGCGCTTGCCTAGCACGTGTGAGGCACTGGGCTCGCTCCTTAGCACCACATGAAAATAAACAAATAAAATAAAGGCATGCCGTCCATCTATAACTACAAAAAAATTTTTTTAAAGAACCAATGTCTAGGGGCTGGGGCTATGCTCAGCAGAAGAGCACTCGTCTCGCATGTGTATGGCCCTGGGTTCAATCCTCGACACTACATAAATAAAATAAAGGTATTGTGTTCACCTACAACTAATAAAATAAAGATATTGTGTCCACCTACAACTTATATGTATGTATATACATATATAAAAAATTTAAAAATATATTTTTTAAAAGAACCAATGTCTTGAACTTCCTATGGGATGTTAAGATACAAAAAGAGAAATTTTCTCAAACCAGGACCCTAAAGCACTTAAAAAGCTATGTTATAATTTTTGCTGTAGCTGGAAGTGAGATACAGAAAGTCAACATGGTTCTCTGACCTGGAGAAGCAATGAGCCATCGCTAGAGGAAACCAGCTTTAATAAACGCCTCCTTTCCATGGAGGTGATGCTGTGGCTATTTCCATTCTTTGGTAGGAGAGATCAAAGGCCTTGTCGCCTCATCTCTATCAAGTCACCTAATTAGCTATCTGGGATTTTTTAACCAATCTGTCCCTCTGTGAGAATGAAATCTCCTGATTTTCATCTTAGACTCAGGCTAAGATAATGAAAGTAGCTAGCTCCACATTCCCAAAATCTGATCATTTCTACAGTATAGAATCACTCAAAGTTCAGGATAAAAAAAATCTAAAATGTTAGATTATATTCTGGAAAAATCTAACCTCAAAATGCTCTCCAAGTTGTGCTCCATTCATGCACAATATGTCAAAATGCATTCTGCTGTCATGTATAACTGATTACAACAAATTTTTTTAAAAAAATGCTATCCAAGGTTTATGACCTGAAGCATGTTAGAATTAGTGGTTGTAGATGTTAAAAGCACTGTGGGTTGAGTGCTGTAGAGCAAACCAGAGAAAGTTAAAATCAGGTAAGGTTCTGTGCCCATAGGACACTTAGGCTTGGTGTCAGTTATAAGAATTGTAGAAAATCCTGAATACCTGATCAGTCACCATTTTTTCACAAATCAAGCTGGTGTCATCTATGACTCCATATCACCTCCCAGCTAGCCATCCAGGATAGATGCAGTGAAGCATCTCTCTCCATTCCCCCTCCCCACTGTTAAGAAAATGAACCCAAAAGTCATTGGGTTTTAGATATTTCAGGCCCAGAATAGCCACCAGCTGGGAGAGAACCTTTTTTAAGCAATCATCAGCACTCAGAGCTGGGTGCTAGGTGCTGTGTCGTTCCCAAAAATACAAGGAGCAAAATGAAATAGTGCAGTGAATGGAAGTTAAATAATACTGACAAGAGCTACTGCAGGACTCAGTGTGATTTAGGGGTTCCAGGGAAGGCCTCATCCAGATCCGGATGTGGACAGATGAAAAAGGAAGAAGGGTTAATGAGAGGGGAAAATGTGGACCTGGGAATGTCCAACACATGTTCTGTTGATAACGACCATGGCCCAATTAAGGCAGAGGTCTGACAACAACTGAGAGAAACAAGGCAGGAAGACATGGAGGTCTTGGCATATATCAGTAGCAAATAAAAGAGATAAAGATGTTTTAAGAAATACTCTGATCTTTCAATTACTAAATCCCCAAGTTGCCTGATCAAAGTCTCTAATTCCTTGTTTGAACACTGAATCTCTCCTTTGCTTTCAATGTGGTGTTTTTTTTAAAAAATATTTTTATTTATTTGCTTTAGTTGTACACAATGCGTTTTATTCAATGCGTTTTATTTGTACGTAGTGCTGAGGATCGAACCCGGGTCGCCCACGTGCTAGGTGAGCGCGCTCTACCGCTGAGCCACAATCCCAGCCCCTCAATGTGGTGTTTTACTTTGTACCATCACCCCCTTGAATTTCAAAAAGAGTTGTGGCATGCTTGAGCCAGTTGACCATTCTTTCAGGAGCTCATGCAGAACCTGCTGCTATAGTACCCTTACTGTGAACTATCAGAGTCAGGAGTCCCGCTGGTCCAAAGGGCATTATTTTAATAACCAAGCCCCACTGTCCTTCAGGCTTCACACCTGAGGAAGCTGGTTGAATGCTCTGGATACGCCACATTGTGCACGTCAGTCATCGTGGCCACCACCACACCACAGTAGCACTCAACTATTTTGTGGATTGCCCCCATTCGCATTTGAGACTTAGAATTAATTTTGGGTTCACGCTCCCAAAAGAAAACTTAAGGGGGAGAAGACAGAACTGGTGGTATTCCACAGCTAACTTGGGCAAAGGGAATAGCATCTGTGTTAATGATCTGAGTTGTGCCTCTGATTTTGGGAATCAATGAATTCCAAGATGTCTCAGTTCTGTCTGCCTGAGATTCTTGGCGGGAAAAAAAAAAAAAAAAAAAAAAAAGTCCTACCAAAGAGTTGTGAAAAATCAAGCGTCAGAGGCTGGGGTTGTGGCTCAGCAGTAGAGCCCTCGCCTGGCATGTGCAAGGCACTGGGTTCAATCCTCAGCACCACATAAAAATAAATAAATAAAATAAAGGTGTCGTGTCCAACTACAACTAAAAAAAAAAAAATTTTTTTAAATCAAGTGTCAGCCTTCAAAAAGAAAAATTCAGCACAACCCACAAAATTATCCACACCATCAATTCTTTCCTCTTTCCAAACACCTTAACATGTTCTGTGTTAAAGGAAAACTGTAGTTTGATTGTAACCAATATCCTGAACTAATCATCAGAAGTCTTGTGAACATTAAAATAGAAGAAAAAAATTGAGTGCATTAAGTTCTGCGTATATTAGAACTTGGTTTTCTTTGGGCTTGGCTAGCTCGTTCGCACGCACACGCACACACACGCTACCCCCAACCCCGTCTGTGTCTCTGTCTCTGTCTTTCTCTCTCTCTCTCTGTCTCCACCTCTCTCTCTGACTTTCGGTTCTAACAGATCTCTGTGTTTGTAGTTCTCAGTACACATCTGTGAGCACGGTTGGGAATAAGCAGCAGGAAGTCCATTCATTCTGTGTATCTACCCTATTTATAACCTACCTCATGCTAAAAAGAAGACTTTAGAGCTTTGAACAAAAATAGCTACAACACAACAGGACAAAAATAAATAAATGGGAAATTTACAAAGTAAGTGTGTTTAAAACCCTGAGTTTGTTGAATCTTTTGCCACAGGCATATTGATAGATTTTCTCCCCTAGAAATCCCCAATTACTACTAATCTACAAGTAACTCACAGTTCAGATGGAAAGATTTATGAAGAAATATTATCTTGGACTTAAAAGGCATCCTTCTCTACAGACCTGGTTTCCCTTGTGTGTTCATCCTCATGAAGCTGTGAGAGGCCATTATCATGGCCATTATCATTATGTCTACTTTCAATTCTGGCACCAGGGTATCTTGCCTAATGTGAAAAAAAGACTGCTGCACCAGAGTCTTCTGCTTCTCCCATTAGAAAAAATAATTCAATTCTTTCCAAAGAAAGAGTAAATGGCATTGCCCTCTCTAATCCAGAAATCTAGATGGGTACCATCTCAGGGTCAGGAAGGACAACCAGGCATCTGGCAGATGCCTCCCCAAGGAAACTAATATTCTCATCCCACCTACAAGTGCTTGGGTACAAACCTCCAGGGTCCACATTGAGGGGTTCTATAATATGATCTGAGAAAATTATAGCCTGAATATTGACTTAAGTTTGATATTTATGTGACTGGAATTTTTTTAAGACGTGTTCATCAAATGATCATTAAACGCAAGGTAAGTCTTTAGTATTAGGGATTCCATTCATAGTATACACAAACACTTCTAAATTTTCTTTCCCTATCCCCTACATGAACAGAAGCTACCTCCCCCACAAAGGGGATAATCAGTATATTTTCTCTAAAACAATTATCCTGCAGGGGTAAAAACCAGCTATCAGTATCTTTTATAGCTCTCCAGGTGAGTCCAACATGCAGCCAAGATTGAGGACCACTGGTTTGGAAGCTTTGGCCAGTGAGCTACTTCTCCTTGTTCCAGTAAAACTAGACTAAAGTTCCTTTCCTCCTTCTATTCCACATACATATTTAATTAAGTTAGTCCTTTGAACAACCTTTGAAGTCACAATTCAACACATCTGTTATGGGTTTGATCTGGAATGCCCCCAACTTCTCATATGTTTGAGGACTAGGGGGGACTTTGGGAAGTGATTAGGTCATGAGGGATCTGATCTCATCTTAATCCACTGATGGGTGAATGGACTACTAGGAGGCAGAGCCTCCTTGGAGGAAGTAGGGATTTATCTTCTCCCCAGCCCCCTCGGTGACCGGTGATCTTTCTTCAGTTCCCAGCTGCCATGCCCTTCCACCATGATGTTCTTCCTTGTCTCAGGCCCAAAGCAATGGAGCTGGCTGACCATGGATTAAATACTCTGAAATTATGAGCCAAAATAATTTTTTTTTCCTCTAGGTTGTTCTTGTCAGGTATTTTGGTCACAGCTACAAGAAGCTGACTAACACAATATCATATATCAAAATACACTGACATGTGTTGCAGTGAAGAGTTGTTTCAAACCTCACACTTCCTACTATCTTTTGGGAAGCTTCTTTTCCTTGCTGCTGCAGCTCATGTTGCACTATGTTAAAGTATTCAGTCTTAGCTATATGTTAAATGTTTTAAACTAAAAAGATAGAAGAGAATGAGAAGAAGAAGGAGAATACTGGCATGTTGTAGGGTAAGTCTCTGATTTCTACAGTCATGTCCACATTTTGGGTGCAGTTCATTCTACCTTGCTAATAATTCAAAACACATTTGTTTTATGTTCTTCTCCCTTTCTTCTTGCTAAGTTATCAGGTAATGAAGCTGATGAATTAATCTCTTGTAGAGTATAACAAATGACAATACCTTAATGAGTTATCCTACCCAGAAAGCAGTTCTGTATTTCTCCAAGACCTTCTGAAGACATATTATTGCAATCCAAACTAAGGCTCTAATTTTGGAAGTAGGCACCATGTTAGCATAGAAAGGGTGATATAAATAAGGGGATCCGGCAACACACCCTTAAAGTCACATCTCACAGATGGCTTGTCCACTGCAGACCCTGGTTATAAGGGATGGACTGACCTCCTTGCTGTAGAATTGCTCAGCCACTAACTTCACATCTACGGAACTACTCACTGCTCCATAGTAATTGATGACATATGGCAGTATGTCAGCCTTTCACTATTTCCCTAACATACAGCACTTAGTAGGTACCTGTGTTAATCAGCTTTGCATCACTGTGACCAAAATACCTGATATAAACAACTTAGAAGAGGAAAGGTTTATTTTGGCTCACAGTTTTAGAGATTCAGGCCATGATCAGCTGGCTCCGATGCAAAAACATCACAGCAGAAGGGTATGGTAGAGGAAAGCTACTCAGCTCATGGCAGCTGGGAAGCACAAAAAGAGAAAGAAAGAATCTGGGGGAAAGACAAACCCTTCCAGGGCTTGCCCCCAATGACCTATTTCTCCCAACTAGGTCCCCCCCCCACCCCAGTAGTTCATGCACCTGCCAATGGACTAATCCATCAAAATAAGAACCTTCATGATCCAATCATTACCCAAAGAGACTTGGGGAAAATTCCAGATCAAAAACCAAAACAGTGCTTAATGAATGTCTGGTGAAAATAAATTAAAAAGGTACACAAGTGCTCTTCATCCTTCTGTTGTCCATAAACATCGCTAGACAATTAACTGAATATTTATCATTTATCATATAAGACTCTCAGAGAAAATATATTCCATTTCCTCAATCAAGTACCCATTCCTATGTGACAAGTAGGCTTTCAAAAACAGTGAAGACAGCCGGGCGCGGTGGCGCACGCCTGTAATCCCAGCACTTTGGGAGGCTGAGGCAGGAGGATCGCGAGTTCAAAGCCAGCCTCAGCAATAGCGAGGCACTTAGCAACTCAGTGAGACCCTGTCTCTAAATAAAATATAAAAAAGGGCTGGGGATGTGACCCAGTGGTCGAGTGCCCCTGAGTTCAATCCCCGGTACCACAAAAAAAAAAAAAAAAAAAAAAAAACAGTGAAGACAGCTGTAAGTATGCACTTAGCTGATGACTTTTGTAAGTCTTATCTTTCTAGAACATCAACAAACTCTAAGGTAACCTAAAATTGTCTCTTTTTTAGAAAAACAATGAAATAATGCCATCGTCAAGCTGCCATTCAGAACTAAACTCAAAACTTATTTAAAATACAGGTATTAGTTTAGATGAAGATTGGTCACAGGATTCTTGGCGGATAGAGGAGACATGGACATCTACTACAAGAGAAGAAAACAGAAAACACACAGAACTCACTAATGGATGTGGTGATTGACACCCACTCCCATCCATTCCATCAATGGTTGTTGAGAAATGGGCATGTGGCCTGATCCCAGTCAGTTAGGGGAAAGACAAATTCTACTGGAAAATCCTTAGAAAGACTTTCTCTCCCTTTAAGAAAGAAGCACAGTGAAAAGACAGTTGTCTTCTATCTGGGGACAATGTCTTGTTGGTGTGAAACTGAGCTCTCTGCCTCCAAAGCAAGTGTATATGACAGTGTGGAAAACAGACGTTCAGAGAATTCTAGGCTGTGAATCTACTGCTTTGCTTTAGAAAGTCATCTATATTTTCCACTCTTGTTACTTCACAGGAAGTGAGACTATATAATCTATTCAAAGAGTTTGCCTTATATTTTTAGTCAATCCCAACTACCCATCTCAATCTGTTCATTTAAAAATATATATGTGGGTTTAACATTTGCTTTGGTATATCATTCATGTTGCAAAAAATGGATGTGATGGTCTATAAATAAAATAATCCATTTAAAAATAGACTGAAGCAGAAAGCCTTAAAATATTATTATAATAAATAGGATTACTTTTTTTAAAGGACCTCAGTGTTTGCATTTTTACGGATCCATTTTTAAAGTAGATTTAATTTTACAATATTCACAAAATTATGCACCTTATTAAATAACTTACTGAAACCTGTATTAGTTTCCTATTGCTGCTGTAACAAATTACCATAAACTTAGTGGCTTAAAACACCACAAATTTATTATCTCACAATTCTGAAATTCCAAAGTCTGAAATGGGTTTCCAATTCTAAAACTAATGTTGGCAGCATTGCATTCTTTCTAAGGATTCTAGAAGAAAATCTATTTCCTTCCTTTTTCCAGATTCTAGAAGCTCCCAGCATTCCTTGGCTCCTAGCCCCATCACTCCAAAATTTGCTTTTGTCATCACATCTCCTTCCGTGACTCTGACTCTCCATGACTCTGGCTCTCCTTCCTCCCTCTTATGAGGACTTTGAGATTACAGTGGACCTACTCAGATAATCCAGGATCTTCTTCCCATCCCTGTCTCAAGAACCTTAACTTTATCACATCAGCACACTCCTTTTGCCACATAATGTAACATACTCACAAGTTCCAGAGAGCAGGACATAGACATCCTAGGAAAGCCATTATTCTAGCACCACAAAATCTACCACAAATAGGAACCTGACCTGAGAGTATTTAGGAAACTGTATCAATTAATACTAACCCAGAAGCTGGTACTGGCATTGAGTTATGAGGAGAAACCCTTGATCCTCCAAGAAAAAGTTGGCGAGATTAAAAAAAAAAAAAATCTCGATCCTTAGACACTACTCAAACACAATATTCCCCAGTGGGGAAGAAGACCAAGTTGAAAGATTTGATTCTTGTTTTGGTTTCCACAAAACCCATAAGGCTAAATACAGGTTGGTGAAATGAATTTTTGGGGAAAAGAAGAGTAAAAAGGAAGAGACACCTAGGGAAATAGTAAATTATTATAGTAAGGGGGAAAAAACCTTAGCACCTGCAGGAATCACTTTTAAACACATAAAAACAACCCAACAAATTGAAATCACTAATTTGTGAAATGTTAGCTATATGCAAGGGTTGGAATCTGAAAGCAGGACAGGAGACAACAGAGTGATTTGTCCTGAGCTTTATGCCTACCACACCTTAAAATTTAACTGCTATTAGTTAAAAATTTGAACAACTCAGTGTTCACCAACAGGTGAATAGATAAACAAAATGTGGTCTACCCATAAAACTAAATAACACCCAGCTATGACAAGGAACAAATTACTGATCCATACAACACAGTGAATCTCAAAATCACTGTGCTAAGTGAAAGAAGCCAGACACAAAAAGCTATATACCATATGATTCCATTTATATAAAATTCTAGAAAATGCAAACAATAGCGTCAAAAGTAGACTTGGGCTGGGGGCTGAAGGAGGGCATGAGTGATCACTGGGATGAGATGACAGGCATGTTCTGCATGTGATTATGAAGGGGATGTGTGGCTGACAACTGTCAAAACTCATTGACTTGTACCCTTTAGGTAGGTGCAGCTTATGGTTTGCAGTAAATACCTTGATGATTTCTTAAAAATCAGACTCCTGTTCAGTAATAAATTTGTGTTGAAGATCATGATAAGGCCACAACCCATAATCATTGCGACTTCAAACTGAAGCCTCTCCACATTTTTCTTCTTCACAGTTCCTCCAATTATTTATACTTATTCATGGACAGCAAGCCAACTTCATAAGTGAGGAAACCTATTTCCTTGACCACAACCAAAGGTTGTGAACTCCATATGAACTCCCTCCTTCTGTAGCAAGGTAACCTCTCTCACTCCACTCCCTAGCAAAGCAGTAGAGTACTGAATATTCATCCTATCCATGTTGAGAAGACTGATACAGTATACATGATAAAGTCACTTTATGTATAGATTTTTGTCTTTGTTTTTAACCTGCACTGTAATAAGTTACCTTTGTATTTTTTCCCATTCATTTAAAACCTGTTTGAGTAGGATAGGAGCAATTCAGTCTAAATATTTGTCCACTTGCTCACAGACCTATGTTCATATTATTTCATGTTTATTTTATAATATTTTGATACCAGAACATTTTCATACCTCTATAAACTTTAAAGTTTTATTTGACGTATTTTAAAGTAATTATTGCCCAATACATGCTGCATGTATTCAGAAAACAGTTCAGCAGATATTGTATGCACAGCAATAATACCTTCTGCCTGTCCAGCAGACACTAACCCTTCAGTATCCTCTCTCCTTGCAGTCTCAGACCCACATTCAAACTTTCAATGAAGTATTCCCAAAAACAATTATATGATTCCTCAATTTAATGTCTGCCAGGCTGAAGGCACAAATGAGCCCAGATGTTTAAAACCTAAGAGAATTTTAGGGAGGGGATTTCTTTAAAGAGGTTGCTTCACATCTGGTCAAGAGAGTGGGCCTTGCAAAGCACAGTGGCACATGCTTGTAATCCCAGTGACCCGGGAGGCTGAGGCAGGAGGACTTCTGGGCAGCCTCAGCAACTTAGCGAGGCCCTAACAAATTATCAAGACCCTGTCTCTAAATTAAAAAAAAAAAAAAATTAAAGGGCTGGGGATGTAGCTCAGTGGTAAAACATCTCAGGGTTCAATCTCCAGTACCAAAAAGAAGAGAGAGGCAGGGGGCGGGGGAAGAGAGGGAGGGAGGGAAAGAGGGAGAGAGAGTCTCTCATCCAGAGCTTAATAATGTCTACTTCTGACAAGAAAAAGGAATAGACTGGGGAGCTTCCCTGTGGTAGGAAGGGAGTACCAGGCAGGGATGCAGCCTGCATCCTTGGACTCTCTTGTGGAAAACATGAACCATGCACAAGAGAGAATAAGCACAGGGATATCTGGACCTCAGCTGGAGAGGAGACTGTGTTTGACAATAAACAGAAAAGCCGTGGGACAACCCCAATGCTCATCTACTGGCAGAGGAAGAATTTCCCCTGAGGAACAAATTCTGAAAGGACAGAAGGTGACAAAACACATTTGCTTTCTGACTCCCATGCACTGGTGCTCTTGTTCAACACCCTGGTTGCGTGCTTTACCTCCCTATTTGCAAGTCTTCCTAAAATTCTTGCAGCTGAGAAGGAAAAATGGGATTCCTTCCCCAAATCAGATAACTGTTCTCATAATGGGCAGTTGGAATTTGCTATTTACAAACATAAATTTCTTAAAGAAATAACTGATGTTTCTCTCCATATGAACTACTCAAACAAAAAAATCATTTTGCTCCATGACAGATGCCAAAGAAAGAAAGTTGTCAACTTAGAACAGTGAAGGAGGAAGGAGGAAATACATGACTCTTACCCAGGCCTTGGTTCTGCTGTTCCCACTCAATGGCATCAGGCACCTGGTAGGTGGCTCCCTCCAATGGGTCCATGTTTCCCTGCTCTAATCCGGGTTCCTGGGATGTGATGCCAGGGAGAGTGAAACTCGGCACCTCAGAGTCGCCATCGAAGCTCTCATCCAGGGAGTCTGCATCTTTATCCTCCTCATCCTCTTCCTCATCTTCCTCTTCTTCCTCTTCATCTTCTTCATCCTCTTCATCCTCATCTTCTTCTCCCTCTGGGCAAAACAGAAATCAGAGGGAAACACGAAAACATACAATGAGCACATTCTAAAAACACATGGATTTTTTCAGCTATCCAAACACTACCAAAAAATCACACTTGGTCTTTGAATGCCAATTTTTACAGCCAGTCAGATGATGTGAACTTTGCAGGATTATGCACCCACCATATGCCCTTTATTTTATTTCACTGTAGTACTGGAATTGAACTGCTTGGCTCATGCTAGGTTAGTGCTCTACCACTGAGTTATATCCCCAGCCCCATATACCACATATTTTAGACTTGAAAAACCACCATTATGTCAGATAAGTATTATGCATCATACTTACTGAGAGTCAAAGTTCAGATACTATTAGTTGTTATTGAAGTAATTTACATTTACAGGGGTAAGAAACATCCCATTTCTATGTTCCAGAGATCATGAAAGGTATGTTAGAAATTAACACAGAAATACCAACAGAACTTAAAACAGTTGTTCCCATCCCTTCATCTCTCATAATACTAAAGATAAGAATTCATTATTTTGGCATGGTTTCCTTCTATTTTTCCACATCAGTGATTATATCTCACAACAACTTTAAGTGAGAGAGGCAGCAAAATCCACTCTTGGTCCTGTTCTCCCTGAGGAGGAGTGACCCAAGAAACTGGAAACAACTGCAGCCACATTCTCAATTTCATTCTAAAGGAAACTGGGAAATGGGATATTACCAAGGAGAGTCAGAAAAGCAATATGTGGGGGGAAATTGTCATTATCACCATCATCAGAGTTAACATTTAAAATTTGTCATTTTCAGTGCTTCAAGTGAAATAGGTTTAAGGAATATAAGATCCCAAATTTGTTCTGTTTCACCTATTTCAATTTTCTAGGAATACTCCAAGCCTCCCAACCATAGATGCACCCCAAAAGCCCTGGTGAGTGCCCAGAGAGTTCACTGAAGGCCTTTCTTTCCATCTCTCCCATTGGCTGTCAACACAGTGGTTACTCAACAGGGAACAGGGAGCAGAAACAACCAAAGCAACTCAAGAATTCTGAGACTCTCTTCTGTTCCCAAACAACTTTCTCAGCACATACCCATCATCCTTTATCATTTAGAGATTTTGTGATTTAAAAAAATATATATATTAGCTCCTGACTGGGGTTTAGATCAGAGGTAGAGTGCTTGCCTAGCATGTGCAAGGCCTTGAGTTCAATCCTCAGAAAGCAAAAAAGAAAAAGAAAAGAAAAATTAACTCTTGTCTTTTTTTATTCTTATAGGTCCTTTAATCTTGTAGGATTTAACACCTGTCACTATTCCAAACTTCAACACATTTTTATTGTGCACATAATGGGTGCTATTCCAGGAACAAGGAATAAAACAATAAAGTCTCTAAATTCACATAGCTGATATGCCACTCAGGGAGACATACAGCAAACAAGTAGATAAAAATAAACTGTCAAGAAAAAAGAAAATGCCAGGTGCTCTTATTTTTAGATGGACAGATTAAGGAAAACTGTTCTGATAAAGTAAAATTTGAACAGAGACCATAACAAAATAATAAATTATCTTATTTAATTGAGGTCAATGTCTACAATGTCTACAAGGAAAGTACTCACAGCAGATGAACAGCAAAAACAAAAGTCTTGTGGCAAATGTGCATGGCAAGGAAGACTGGACTGGGGCAGGGACAGACAGAATACAGGAAATGCAGTCAGAGGGAGTATGATTGGGCCAAATCTGAATTATACTTTTTAAAAATGACTCTGGCTACAAGGTGGAGAACTATCCATATCAGAGCAAGAGACAGAGCAGTAAGTCCCATTAGGAAGAGGTTAGGTAGATTAGGAGGTTAGTGCGAGCTACCATCACCTGCTTAACACTTAGGGAGCAGGAGATGGTACCTCACCCTAGGGTATAGTCCAGGAAGGGATTCAAAGTGGTCAGACCTAGAATGTAATTTGAAGGTGGAGCCCTGCTCATAATTATAATGTGAAGTGCAGGAGAAATATCCCACTTTTTTTTGTTTGTTTGTTTGTTTGTTACTGGGGATTGAACTCAGGGGCACTTGACCACTGGGCCACATCCCCAGCCCTTCTTTTTGTATTTTATTAGAGACAGGGTCTCACTGAGATGCCTCGCCATTGCTGAGGCTGGCTTTGAACTCACGATCCTCCTACCTCAGCCTCCCAAGTGCTGGGATTACAGGCATGCGCCACCGGGAACAACTATCCCACATTCTTGAAAATGGAAATTAAAGGATAATGAGAAAAATCACGAATTTTTATTTGAGGTAGATTGTGTAATGGCCATGCCTATGACATCCACATGGAACACTGGAAGTCTTGAAGAGGTCATAGGTAACAATAAAATTTAGAAGACAACAAATCACATACAATATCTCAATCCTTGAGACTGGTTGAAATCATCAAGAGGGCAAGTGTGGACAGAAAGGGCAGTGATCCTGCCCAAGCTCTGGGCAATCTACCATTTAGAGGTTGGCCAGCCAAGGGAGATCCTGCAAAGGAGACAAAGAAGTGACCACAAAGATGGGAGAAAAACCAAGAAGAGTGTTATATGCAGGAGGGTAAAAGAATAAAGCATTTCCAAGGGGCTGAATAAGACTGCAAATGTCCCTCTGGCTTTGCCATCAGGAGGGTATTAGTGACCTCAACCAAGGTTTTCCCCATGGAAGGATAGGGACAAAAGCCAGCCTGGAGTGGTTCAAAAGAAAACTAGAAATGAAACCGTCAATATAGCAAAAATAGTAAATTATTTCCAGAAATTTGGCAGAAAAAGAACAGGAACATTAGGGTGTAGCAGGAGGGAGATATGGGGTAAAGGGTAAAGTTTAAAAAAAATAGAAGATACTAGAACTTGATTGTAAGTTGATGGATAAGATCCAGTAGAGAAGGGTAATGATGATGTAGGAGAGAGAGAAGAAGCCGGAGCAATATCCTGGGAGACATGGTATCATACATATAGCGTTTATCTCCAGGCTCTGGAGCCACATGAACTTATTGTGGCTGTAATTTTGGACAAGTTTCTGAATTTGGCTGCACCTCCACTTCTTCGTGTGTAACAATGGTATTATTCCTACCATGATCATCCCAGAGCTGTTGTAAGGATTTCATTAGTTAATATGTAAGATACTTAGAACAAAGCCTAGCACGTAGTGGTCACTGTGTAAGGTTAGCTTCTTTACTCATAGTGACAGGGTACAGAATCCAGTGCACAGGTTGGCACAGATACATCCACCACCACTATAGGAGGAAGGTCAGAGAAAGCAGGCACAAGTGCAGGCAGTGGGTAGATTTGGTGACAGGAATATGTCTAAGTTATCTTCATATTTCTCTTATTTTCTCAAACAAGAAACTGGATAGGAAAAGAGAAATGTCAGTGGTTTGAGGTGAGAGGAGAAAAGTATGAAATAGCATCTTGCAGAATGGGCAAGTGAATTCTCAGGGGAAATGTGGTGGCACTGCCAGGGAGCCCTAGGAGCCACTTGAGATGTGTCATCATAAATTTAAAGTGAGACCCATTAAGATGGTTGTATTTTTCCCCAGCCACAATCAGCTGCTTGGGTGTAGATATGGGTGGAGAGGTGGGTAGCAGAGAGATTTAACCAGCAGCTGATTTTACTGGAATGGAGAGAGGGTAAGAAGGATGCTGATTGTGGGAGAAGGGGTAATTATAAACATGGACCATGGACTCAACCAAAAAGAAGCTGAGGAGGAGGCTGCATAGAGAAAAGGTGATGGGGCAACTGAATTATAGAAAAAACTATCAGGGATCATCCAAATTATTTGAGGACTTTGCTGATCTTCCTCCTACAGATGAGAATTCACCATAGACTAAAAAGATCACTTCTTTAATTTTTTTTAAATATTTATTTATTTGTTGTTAGTTGTACACAACGCCTTTGTTTTTATGTGATGCTGAGGATCGAACCCGGGCTGCGCACATGATAGGCGAGTGCTCTACTGCTGAGCCACAACCCCAGCCCCACTTCTTTAATTTTTGAAGCATTATAAAGTCACTTATAGTTCCCTTTCCTTCCCACAAACCTAAGAAATCAGAATTGATAGAATAATGGTGACAATTAATAATTATCCTCTAGGTTCACTATTCTCTGACGACTACACCTGCCAAGGACAACTTCAACTTGGACTTCAACATCTTCAGTTAATTCTTCCTCTTTAAAGTATAGAACTATAAAGAACAAAAGGGACTGTATCCTTACCCCCAACTTTTTGTTCCAGAGAAAGGGTTGCATCTAAGCATACCTACGCCAACAAGAAGGTCTCTACGTTCAGGATGTAATTTGGAGGTCAACATGACTCCTACACTCTCCTGAACTCACCCACCCACCATGTGTACAGCCTTCCTTCTTTCCCTGCCCCAAAATGACCAACACAAGATAGCTTCCTCTGAGTCAGACAATAAAACCCAGGCACACTCTCTCCGGTGATATCTTACTGAGTAACACACAGTTGATACTACTGGACAGTAAGGAAGGACTGATTTACATGGGAGATGAGAAAGGAAAGCCTTTTCCTAGTACTATCAAGCTCATCCTTTTGCACGAGGCAACTTAGAAGATTTACTACTTGTCACTTAAAATATCGATAAAAATCATAGAGCGCCGGGCGCAGTGGCGCACGCCTGTAATCCCAGCACTTGGGAGGCTGAGGCAGGAGGATCGCAAGTTCAAAGCCAGCCTCAGCAACGGTGAGGCACTGAGCAACTCAGTGAGACCCTGTCTCTAATAAAATACAAAAAGGGGCTGGGGATGTGACCCAGTGGTTGAGTGCCCCTGAGTTCAATCCCCAGTACAAAAAAAAAAAAAAAAAAAAATCATAGAGCATGCACAAAAGATGGCTGTAAAAAAGGAAGTCTCAGAAGAAAAAAAAAGTGTCAGGAACCATGTAGAAAAATAAGAAGATGAGCCTTATAAAACTGAGATTGCTGTTTTAGTCTACCTTTTATCCTGTAATTATTTATTTCTGCCCAAAAAAAATTATTTTTAGGAGCTTACAATCATTTTGTATCCATTAAACATCTTTAGTCATATATTACCTTGCTTCAAATACCAATGGAACACTGACTACTATTACAGATCTAAAACAAAAGAAGTATTCTCGCCTTTTCTAATACTAGCAAAATAATGTCTTTTACAGCAGCTTGAACCAAGAAAGGTGGGAAATTATTCAATAAAGGAAGGATAGTCTTATTCTCTGCGTTATCACCAATGACTAGCAAACTGCTTGGCAGTCACCAGTGTTCAAGAAGCATTTGTTGAGTGAATAAATAAATGGTTAAATAAATGAATTAACAATAAGATAGATGTAGTTTTTGTAAAACCCAGATCTCAGGAAACACAGAGTAACAATTAACAAACAAGCAGTAAGTAACATCATAAACACCTCTGAACACAAAAGGGCAGTGCTATGCCATAAATGTTCAGCAAATAAAATTGTGCCAAAAACAGTAAAGGAAGGAAGAGCTCATTCCAATAACACTGAAAGGTTATAAAGATTATAGATTAACTCTTTCTGAATTTTTAAATTTTTAAAAATAAACCCCCATTTTATTTTTGTTTATCTGAACTCCAAATAAGCACTTAGATAAAGGTCAACATACACACGTGCGTGAGCACACACACACACGAATTATTCCCTACAAAGATGGCACAAGAAAAAATATTGAACTTCTACAAAGAAACATGAATAACAGATACACCTTATATGCCAACATCAGTTAACAAGGTTCAAAGACTTGAAAGTCCCTAAAAATGACTGCACCCTGGGAAGGGCAAATTCAGAGAGTTTAGCGGGAGAAATTCCTTCCTGTCATGTCACCTGGAATGGGAAGCGCATCCTCAGAACGGACATGCCTTTTTCCCAGGTTGACTGGATGCTCATGACTGCACAACACCGCACAGTGGAGCTGGCATCCTTCAGAGGGCATGATGGCTTCTGGTAACCATCTCTCTGGGTGGGCAAAAATCCTCCCACCAAACTGCACTGTTCCCACACCTAAACACATGACATACACTGCCCATGTTCCCTTTTCACGCCTGTTGAACCAGCATCCCCTCAAAAACACAGGGGGTCCCACTGAATTAAGGATGCACAGTCAGCACTGGCCAAGCTTCACTGCCACAGAGCCGGCGGATTTTCCTATAGCATCCTCACCAAGATCAAGATACTTGAGATTAATCTGATGCCCTTGCTAGTATGACCACTGTCAACAATTCTGATACCTAGCCAGCTGCAGAGGCACACATCTGTAATCCCAGCACCTCTGGAGGCTGAGGCAGGAGGATCACAAGTTCAAAGCCAGCCTCAGCAACTTAGGGAGGCTCTAAGCAACTTAGCAAGACCCTGACTCAAAATAAAAAATAAAAAGAGCTAAGGTGTGGCTCAGTGATAGACCACACCTGGATGAAATTCCCACTACCAAAAAAATTCTGACACCTAATTTGATAGTGAAACACCGGACTTTGGCATCAGCCCAAAACCTAACCTACATGCTCAGACAGTAGACAGTTCAGCATGCAACAGAGACTACAGAGACTAGAACATGATTCCATTCCAGATTGTTGTGCTTGCAGTGAACTGAAACAGTTAAAAATGAAAAGGGTAAAACGTTAAACAGCAATGTCAGGTTCAAGTGCCACGTGGCTAAGAGAGGCTTGGTGATATTAAGAGGAATGACCAGAGCTCAAACAGAGAAATGTCCTGCTGCAAGTGACAGGGAGAAAAATGTGTCTAGACTGTATGCTCTCTAAGCCAATTTCATCTGCCTGGCCTCTCTCTGACAGAATCTCTTAAAAGCTGCATCATAACTCACAACAATACTTTGTGAGTACTTACTGGGGCTTTACTTCTGAAGAGCTCAAGAGCTTTGTAGGCATTATCCTTCAAATGTACATTGTTAGCTAAACAGGGAACAAGTTTATGAGTTTTGTTCTACTCACAGGCTACTTAGCTGGTCAAACAACTACCTTGTGTGCTCAAATAATATCATAGCAATCCTGATATGAGTTGGTTTAAACCCAAGATTTTTGCTTCTCTAGATCAGACCCAGTTTCTTTCTTTCTTTCTTCTTTTTTTTTTTTTTTTTTTGGTACCAGGTATTAAACCCAGAGGCACTTAACCACTGGCCCTTTTTATTTTTTTTGTTTTGTGAGATGGTCTTACTAAGTTGCTGAGGCTGCCTTTGAACTTGATGTCCTCCTGCCCCAGCCTCCCAAGCTGCTGGGGTTACAGGTTGCACCACTGCTTCTGGTACAAGCCCGATTTCTTTATTCCAAGCAAACATTTCTGCCTAAGACCATGACAGAAACCAAGTTTCCATTTCTTTCAGGACTAGGTCGCTACAAAATCCATTTTTTGTTTCATAGGCAGGTCCTACCTGTGGTGTTCAGTTTTCTAACCGCATTTTTACCATGGCTTAGACATTTTTAGATCTCCAGAAAGTAGACAAACAAGTAGACAGCATTTCCAGGCTGTTCAAATGTGTCAAAGGGGGAAAGAACCCTTACAATGTGTCATCCCAACAACAGGGGTAGTAAGATCCAGAATGGTGACACGTGTTTCCCAGCATCTCCCATCTACCCTTGACTTACAGAACAGCATCTCATCTGTACCCTCACCTCCTTGGAGTAGCAATGATCACTTGGAATCCTCACCATTTGCCTATTTATTTATTCATTAGTTTTATGAGTCAAATCTCTTTTCAGACTTTTTTCTTCCCTTTTCTACATATAAAACTGAATCTAAGGTAAACAATGCATGTGGTAAAAGTGGAAGAATACCATGAAAAGAAATGGCAGCTTTCCTGGACACAGACTGGAATGTGCTTGCCTCCCCCCCATCCCCACCCCCCCCCCCTCTCCCTTTTTAGGGCCTGGCTCTCACATGTGCCAATGGCATCTTTCTAAGAGACCCCATACTGGCCCATGGGAACCCCAATGGCTTCTTTCTTTCTTTCTTTCTCTCTCTCTCTCTCTCTCTCACTCGCTCTCTCTCCCTTTCTTTCTTTCTTTCTCTCTCTCTTTCTTTCTCTTTCTCTCTTTCTTTTTTTCTTTCTTCCTTCCTGTCTTTCTTTCTTTCTCTCTTTCTCGGTTATCAAATTGAATGCAAAACTTAAAAGCCAGGGGGAAAACATTAACCTGTTCTGAGGATATGAAACAATTCTCCAGCAGATGGCTCTCCAGGACCAGAAGGTGCCTAAGAACCTCAGAAGTTTCAGAACATAAAATCCATGTATTTGTTGATTGATTGTATATCTTCTTCAAAAAAAAAAAAAAAAAATCCAGTAGTTAACAATGTTAGGCAGACTCAGAACTTATAGAACTCCATACTTTCAAAATCTGAAATATTCTTGCCAAGTGCTTTTACATTTTTATTATGCAATATTAGAAAAATTCAAGAGAATATATCTTTATACATACATATGTATTTTGAAGCTTAATACCACAAATATTAATACAAATAGCATATGCATATGCACTCATACCATATTTGTATTATTAAGCTTCATAATATAATGAACCCTGGAGAATTCACCATTCCATTTAAGAACTAGAATGCAATTAACATTGTTGCATCTTTCTGTATAATCCTTTCTTAATCTCCTTCTTCCCCTTAATGCCAAGTGAAATTACTGAATATGTTAGGACTCTTAAATTATAATTCTACTACTGTGTTTCTTAATTTTTTTCAGCTATTACTCTTAGATTTTTCCCATGCATATTTAAAACTATTTAATCACTATCTTACCAGTCATTAAAAATGTTTTTAGAACACTTCAGTTTGGATTATTTTAAGTAGTCCAGGCTGGCCTTGAATTTGCAATCCTCGTGCTTCAGCCTCCCAGGTTGCTGGGATAAAAGGGTGCACCATCACACCCAGCTTAACTTTTTTGCTGACATATAAAATACAAATTAAAAGTTAACAAATCACAAGTGTATCACTTAATGAACTACTACAAAGTGAACAGATGAGCACATCTACCATCCAGATTTTAAAAGAAATATCCCGTTGTCCCCTTCCTGCTTCCCTTACTTTTCCAAATGTAAGCATTATCCTGACTTCTAACACCACAGATTAGATTTTCTAGTGTTTGAAATTTACATAAATGGAACATAAATTTACATAAATGAAACAGTATGTGTTTCTTCATGTCTAGCTTCTTTCACAATGAGAGTCACCCATATTGTTTCATGCAGCAATCATTCACTCTTCAATGGCATAGAGTATTTCATTGTATTAATATACCACTACTTTATCTATCCATTCTACTGGTGATGGATATTGAGAGTGTTTCAAGTTTTTGCTTTTTCCAATAATGTTGCTATACATCTTTTGATGACTTGTTTTTGCATTTCTGGTGGTTTATTTCTCTTGGGTGGTACATGTTGTGCTTCCTGTATCCATGGATTCATGTTTTGTTTCAGTTCTGGACAAATGTTCAGTCATTAACACAACAAATCATCTCTCTCTTCTATCCTTTCTTCCTTCCCATGCTGGGACCTTGATGAAGCCTATAGGTGAGTTCTCATTCTGTCCACATAGCTTAGCTTTCCTTTCATACCTAACTTGTCTCTATGCTACACTCTCCATGATGTCTTCAAATTGATCCTCCAGTTCATTAATTCTCTCTTCTGTTGTATTTAACGCATCATTGAAGTCTTTGTTTTCAGCAATTATGTTTATATATCTAAGTGTCTTATTTGTTTTTTATGTAAAATCTGCTGGGTCATTTTTACAACCTCTTATTACTTGTTCACATTTATGATTTCATCTTTCATTTCTTGTAACCTCTTATATAAGGTTATTTTATATGCTATGTCTGGTAGTTTTAGTATCTAAGGTCCTGGATAAAAAAGGCCAATCGATTATTTGTCATTTCTGCTGACTCTCAGTTGTGGTGGTTTGTTTCCTTGTTAATTTGTTGAGTTTTTATTACAAAGTTCACAGTTGCTTGATTTTAATCTGTGGAAGGCCTATGGATCTTCATTGGGCATGCTTTTTTTCTGGAGATTTTATATTTTTCCTCACAAAAACAAGCTAGCAAGTACATCTATGCATTAATACATCTTTTTTCACTACTTGTAATTTCATCTATGCATAAATGCATCTTTTACCCAAGATCTGGTTATTTGCTATGTTACAGTCCATCAGAATTTTCTGTCTGAAGTTGAAATCCAAATAATGTGCCTTTTTGTTGTTGTTGTTGTTGTTTTCTTTTTGCTTTCTTTTGGCTTTTTGGTGGTGCTCAGGATTGAACCCAGAGCCTTGTATATGCTAGGCAAGTGCTCTACCACTGAGACACTTCCCCAGCCCTCAAATAATGTACTTTTCAAAAGTATCTCTATTATATTCATTTGAAGTAGGTCCAACAAGTTGAGTAAGTTTTATTTGCTTTTCAAATTCTCCAATTTCAAATATTCATAAGAACATCTGTAACCAGGGGCCTTTAAAAATTAGATAAAATCTCAAATGATATTCATCAAATACAAACTTCTTCATTTCTGCTAGTTTCTTCAGTTCTCTCTCTTAAATATTTATCGCCATAATTTTTAAGTCTCCCATATAAATCTATGCCATTTTCTGAAAATTTTTACTAAAGTTTAAATTTCCCAATAACTGTAACAGAAAATATAATAATTTAAAATGTCCTCAAATCTAGCCTTTAACAATATTGAAAACATGCTTTAATGACAAAATAAAAATGGTTTGAGTCAAGAGCATCAGTCTACTTCAAATACTAGTTGCAAAATGTACTAGATTTATATGGATGTTAGAATATTTTCTTATTTCATTTAACATTACCTTCTCTTATATGAGTATTTTGCTCTTGATAATGTCATTTCTCTATCTGGGTAACAAGCTAAGAGTCACAGTCAGTACAACTACACTCACATTTCCTGCTCACTACCTAATCCCCTTGACCTCATATAATTGGCGTGTTCTCCATTATCTTCTATAAATCCTTCCCCTAATTAAACTGAGTTATCCTAATAGACAGAGTCCTCCAGCAATAATAAGCTAGAGTCTAACTCCTGCTCATTAAACAATTCACTTTCGATTCAGATAACGGCTGCTTAAATATTTCCCTCTGGAAAATGAGACTAGGGCAATACTAGTCTATTTCTCAAGGGTGCTATACAGAGAAATGTAAGAGCTATATTAATATTGCATCTATAAATTCTGAGCTATCTCAAATAAAACCTTTCTTTTCAGCAATTTAGTAGTCCTAAAGGAACATCTGCTTTAAGCAAACATACAAAGCTTGTATATAAAAACCCACATACCCCCAAAAGATAAATTATAGATTGGTTAGGTTGATTATTGATTTTGCAAAAATACATATAAAAATAAATTTTCCCTTCAAAGTGTAAAATAAAACATGACTTGGCTTAACCAAACTGAGGTTTACATGCTAATTTTTGGCAATATATATTTCTTTTATCATGCCTGTGTGCCTTTAGCCCCTTGAAAGCAGAGATTTGGTCTTATTCATCTTTGTACCCACCCCTCATGATGAAGCATTGTGCCTTGCCTAAAATAACCACTTAATACATTGATTGAACAAATATAAACTGAACAGTATTTTAATTATCTTCCTCTCCAAAATAAGCATTAATGCCTTTATAGGTCTCAAATACAATTTTATTAATTTAAGTTATATAAATGTTTCAAATGAGTATATCAACTTTTTTTAGCCTTTTAAGTAATTTTAATTTTAAAAGCATTCAAAATTGTGAAATATAGAATAATTGATAGTATATACATAGTGGCTACATATCATTCTAATATATTTCAGGATATGAGTATAATTATGTACACTTTACTAGTAGATTTGTTTTCTCATTGTAAAAATTATTTTTTTGTTTTTTCTTTTTTTTTCGAGTTGCTGGTTTAATATAAAGTATTTTTACAACAATTGTGTCTTCATACATGTATTTAGGGTAATCATGGATAACTCAGTCGGCCATTATTCCTATCCCCTTGTCCCCACCCCACCCTTCCACCTCTTTGTTCTATTTAAAGCTCTTTCATTCCTCTCATTCCCTTTCTCTTGCCTTTATAAGTTAGTATCTTCATATCAAAGAGATCATTGGACCTTTGGCTTTTGGGGATTGGCTAACTTCACTTAGCATTATTTTCTCCAACTCCATCCATTTACCTGCAAATGCCATGATTTTATTCTCTTTTAGTGCTGAGTAGAGTTCCATTGTGTATATATACCAAAGTTTCCCTATCCATTCATCTGCTGATGGGCATCAGGGTTGGTTCCACAGTCTAGCTATTGTGAACTGTGCTACTATAAACATTGATGTGGCTGTGTCCCTGTAGTAAGCTGTTTTTAAGTCCTTTGGGAATAGGCCAAGGAGTGGGATAGCTGGGTCAGATGGTGGTTCCATTCCCAGTTTTCCAAGGAATCTCCATACTACTTTCCAGATTGGCTTCACCAATTTGCAGTTCCACCAGCAATGTAAGAGTGTGCCTTTTTCCCCACATCCTCGCCAGCATTTATTGTTGTTTGTTTTCTTGATAGCTGCCATTCTGACTGGAGAGAAATGCAAATCAAAACAACTCTAAGAGTATATCAACTTTTAAAGGAAAAAAAAATCCACCTTCATGGTTTTGTCATAGTGGCATAATGACTTCAGAGGGAATGCCCCTTATACAAATTTCCTTCTATAACTTGTTTAACTTGTTTTTCTTTCTTTCTTTCTTTTTTTTTTTTTTTTTTTTTCACTAAGGATCCAGCCCAGGGCAAGCACTGGACATGCCAGGCAAGCACTCTCCCGAGCTATATACCCCCAGCCCTTTTTTATATTGAGACAAGGTCTAAATTGCCCAAGCTGGCCTGGAATTTATGATCCTCCTGCCCTTCGGCACCCCAAGTCACTGGGATTGAGGAGTGCATCACTATGCCCAGATCCTTACTCCCGTGACACTTTCAGCAAAAGATCTCCCTTAACCCACTTCTTTCTTTCCCTCCCCCCCCCCACTGTAGCTCTCAAGGTGGGTCTAAAGCATACTTGAGTTTACTGAGTTCCTCTTACTTAACTGAGTGCAGATGTCAGTATGGATTTCTATGAGAAATAAATGAAATAATACAGAGGCCAGGCGTTGTGGTGCACATCTGGAATCCTAGTGGCTCAGGAGGCTGAGGCAGGAGGTTCGCAAGTTCAAAGCCAGCTCAGCAACTCAGTAAGGCCCTAAGTAACTCAGCAAGACCCTGTTTCTAAATAAAATATAAAAAGGGCTGGTGATGTGACTCAATGGTTAAGCATCCTTGGGTTCAATCCCCAGTACCAAAAAAAAAAAAAAGAAAGAAAGAATGAATATAGAACCCTTCAATGTTTTTCCCAAGAAATCGAAGCAAATTGTTATGGAATTACTAGTAGATTGTGGTTGGGAACTGCTGCTTCATTCACATAAAAAGTACTCAATTTCAGGCCCACAAAAGCACTAAATTTAACAACAAGCAAGGCAAGGCAAGCAGGAGGTACATCAGTTAACCAAGACGATGGTTGTAAAACCAGGCACTTAACCATGGATCATCATTTACCCAATACCTAGCCCCAACAGGCCAAGGTGCACATGACTAAGAAGAAAGATCCAATCCTTCTCTTCAGAGGGTGATAGAGAATTCAGTTAAGAGGTCACAAATTGATGGTCAATGTCTGGGAAGGCAGGTTCATTTGGGGTGTGCAAATGAACAGGTAAACACTGAAATAACAGAACAGGTAAACACTGAAATTGATTCACGATACTTAAAAATATCAGAATATTTTACATAAAAATCAGAAGGCTCTGCTTATCTTGGAAAGACTCAGCAACTGAGCTCAGATTCTCCTCCAGGCAACAATACAAACGAATCTGTCTGGCTTCGAAGGGGCCTGAGCTCTCTCCTGCAGTACATTCCCCACTCCCTACTGTCTTCTGCACCTTCCTCCTTGCTTGCTAACATTATCTACCCAGCCTCTGACCCATGGTTGCATGGAGAGGATGTATTTCATTATAACAATCAATACCTAGTAGTACATGATAAATGATGTATAATTTTAAGGAAATGGAGTCAGCAATCATAAAACTAAGTCACATTATGTATTTACTCCATGTCAAAAACTGTGCTAAGATGAGAGGAATGGAGGAACTTTGGATATAGGGCAAAGGGGAGGGAGGGGAAGTGAGGGGACATGGGGGTAGGAATGGATGGTGGAATGAGACGGACATCATTACCCTAGCTACATGTATAAAGACACGAATAGTGTGACTCTACTTTGTGTACAACTAAAGAAATGAAAAACTGTGCTCCATTTGTGCACTATGAACTAAAATGCATTCTGCTGTCGTGAATAACAAATTAGAATAAATAAATAAATAAATTATTTTTTTAAAAAAAACTGTTCTAAAAACATTACATGCAAGATCTCATTAAATACTCACAATAAGCCAAGAGATAGAAACATCAATCAATCTGCATTATAGATGGAAAAACTAAGGTCTAAAGATGCTAAATAATTGAGTCATTATTCAATGTTTTGTTTTGTTTTATTTTGTTTTTCATGATGGAGCCAGGAATTAAACTCAGGTATGTTCACTTGAGACCAGAAGCAGAGCTATCTCCCACTCATACCTGCATGATAAGAGCTTCATAGAGAAGTTTGAGCTGGACTGTTTCTTTCTCCCTCTGGTTCCCTTAATTTTAACTCCAGGGGGGCTGGGGTTGTGGCTCAGCGGATAGAGCGCTCGCCTCGCACGTGCGCGGCCCGGGTTCGATCCTCAGCACCACGTAAACATAAATGCATTGCATTGTGTACAACTAAAGTAAATAAATAAATATTTAAAAAAAAAAAAAAAAAATTTTAACTCCATTGCCCTTTCTTTATGGAACATCATAGCTCTGAGTATTATCTGCTATAGAACATGACAGAATGACCCATTACTATAGATGTATTCTTGTTTAGTGAGAATGGTGTTATACTGTCTAAAAATAAATTAGGCTTCTAACAGGGATGGAATTTCCTCTGAAGGGTGGGATTTACATGGTGTTAATCATGGCAGTCATCAGATGCTCACTCGCCTAGGGATTAAACATGTGTCCAATCTAGAAAGAAAACAGACAGTATGTACAGTGGCATAAGCATTTGTTACTTGGTGGTGGTCACTGGGGGAAATTTACATCTTGGTCTTGCTGGGCTAGTGCTGAGGAGAAAATAAGAAGTTACCTTCCATACAGGAATCAAGCAAGAGCTAAGAGGCCAGAAAGCCTGGCAAGTTGCCTGAAAAATTGTCCCAGTGCTTTGGGACTGGAACATAAAAAAAATCTCAGAGAGAGCATAGAACAGATCAGAACCCAAAAGCCTAGGAGCTTTTAGCTAAGATAAGATCAGAGAGAAATTTGTACCTGGTGAATACATTCAGACGCAGTGCAATTAATACCTCCTTGCCTTATTTTACACATTTTTAGGTTTATAATTGTACTCCAAAGCAATACAATGCTCATGTTTTCACTAGTAAAAGAATATTTACATACGTCTATCTTCATGTTGGAAAGAAAAAAACCTTGAAAAATGCCTTATTTTTCTTCGAGCATATAAAATACCTTCAAAATCTCTGAAATCCATTTTATATTTCTAAGCTACGCATTTGCTTCAACAACTGCACAAAAATCATCACATGCAGAAAGCCCTGCTTGGAACTGTCCCCATAGGGACTCTCAACTCTTGAGTATGAGCCTAGATTAGTCATTTGGAACAAATGCTTTTGCCTGGGATCTGAACAGCCCTCTCCAGAGAAACAGTATGGTTTTCTTATATATCAGAGCTCTGTTGACCTGAGGCTAAGCACCTGGTTGCCTCTTCTACACTGAAGAGCAGTTGCTCCTGTTATTAAAAAGCTATTCTTCAAGAGAATTCATCAGGCTGGGGTTGTAGCTCAGTGGTAGAGCACTTGTCTAGTGTGTGAGGCACTAGGTTTGATCCTCAGCACCACATAAAAATAAATAAAATAAAGATATTATGTCTATCTACAACTAAAAAATTTAAAAATAAAAGAGAATAATTCATCTAGCCAGGCGCAGTGGCACACACCTGTAATCCCAGCAGCTCAAGAGGCCAAGACAGGAAGATTGCGAGTTCAAAGCCAGCCTCAGCAAAAGCAAGGCACTAGGCAACTCAGGAGACCCTGTCTCTAAATAAAATACAAAATAGGGCTTGGGAGGTGGCTCAGTAGCTAAGTACCCCTGAGTTCAATCCCTGGTACCCCCCTCCCCCCAAAAAAGAATAATTAATCTAACCAACCAGATATATTTTAAAAACTTGCTTGAGTACATACCTATAAAACAATCCATTGGTAACATGGTGTAAGTGGTATCTATTCACCACCATTTTTTCCCTATTTTTTGTCACCATTTACTTTTCTATAAATATCAATAAATGATGAATATGTATCTATAGATAAAGATACACACACATATAAATTTACCTATAGAAAAACTCCTGACAAATACACACACACACACACACACACACACACACACACACACTCATGCACATAAGCAGATACATCAACTCTGGATCTAAGCTGGATCTCAGGTCTCTCTCCTGGCTCTCAATGTCCTCTTTATGTCCTATTTTATGATACTTTCACCTTCCACCTTGCATTTTTATTTATGGATCTATCTTGCCTCTTCTGAAACTCCCTAAAGCCAAGATCTACTCCCAATTATTCTTGGCATTATTCTAACCACCAAGCACTTGGTAAATGCACATATGAATGAATAAATAGAAAAATAGAATATATGCAAAGCTAAATCCTTTTGTCATCATGAGCCATTATGTATAATTTTATGAGTGTTTAAGGGAGACTTTACTGAACAGTGCTAGGCTGGGCAAGAGGCACCAAAAAAAAAAAAAAAAAAAAAAAAAAAAAAAAAAACAGGTGTCGGGGAACCAACTCTACAACAATGTTAACTTAATTGTGATGCTACCAATAATTTAATTCCCTATGCTAAAAAAGTCTGCCAGAAAAAAACAATGAAGGTCAGCTGTCTTTCTTCAAGAGCAGAGTTTGTGAACACAGCTTTATGGCAATACATTACAATCTTAATTTTAAATATTTTTTAAACACTGCTGGCCCTGTGAATATCTCTAGCAAATGTGATGACCATTCCGAGTGCCAAGTGATCAAATGTACTAACCTCCAGAGCATACAGGTGCCTAAGGATGGGGCTCTGTCATAAATGCCAAAGAAAGCACAACAATGTCAGGACAAGACAATAAAGTGTCATCACACAAATCAGTCAATAACCAAAATCACCAGCAATTTTCTGTTTCTTAACTAGTCACATATGTCACTTGAAAATCATGCATAGATGAAAACAAGAAAAAAAATCTCATCCCTCCCTAACATATTAGACAATAAGTATTAGGTGTTTTGTGTGTCCATGTTAACATAGTTATTAACTTTTAATTTTTTTTTTTTTTTTTTGGTACCGGGGGATTGAACTCAGGGGCACTTGACCACTGGGCCACATCCCCAGCCCTTTTTTTTTTGTATTTTATTAGAGACAGGGTCTCACTGAGTTGCTAAGTGCCTCGCCATTGCTGAGGCTGGCTTTGAACTCGCGATCCTCCTGCCTCAGCCTCCCAAAGTGCTGGGATTACAGGCGTACGCCACCGCGCCCGGCTCAACTTTTAAATTTTAAGCCCCATTATTTCCACCAAAACAGACATCTGGAGGGGGGATGTATCAGAATATAAATCAACATTAAAAGCTCTTTTATTAATTAATAAAGAGCAACATTAATGCTCTTTCCACATCTTCCCCACTTGTATATCATTTAAGGGGCTCTGTCATTAAGGCAAAAGCAAAACAGAAGGCTGGGGATATAGCTCAGTTGGTTCAGTACTTGCCTCACATGCCCAAGGCCCTGGGTTCAATCCCCAGCACCACACACACACACACACACACGCACGCACCAAAAAAAAAGTAAATCAAAAAGCAAAGCTTTTTCAAGAACAAAGTCAAAACTTGTACCCATTCTCAACATAATTAAACACTCTTAACCTCACACAACAGAATCAAAAGGAGTAAGGGACAGTTCAAGTTTATCACACAGTACATGGATTTCAACATTGCATACCACACAGCAGCCACCAAAGTAAATCTCATAAACCTGGCTTTATAAACACAGCCTTATGATGGAATTTTGAAATACCCTTTCACTCATTCTTTCTAGCTGCCCTCTAAGTTAAAAAGTCCCATTAGGTCTGAGAAAATAACAGAAAAATACTCTGAAAATGAATACTTAATGGGAAGACAAAAAAAATTGTGTGAATTACAGTGTGGATGAAGGGCAGATTCTCCCATAAAATTACATAAGATCTTACTTTGTATACAAACTGTTTTGTGTAAAAAGATGCTCTATATGTGTAGTATGAACTGTAATACATACTACTACTATAAATTTAAAAAAATTACATAAGATCTTTAGTTTTCTCACCAGAGTTTTTAGAGAAAATCTCTCAGAAACTTATTCATGCAACTTAAAGGATGCATTTCCCTAGCTGGGCACAGTGGCACACATCTGTAATCCCAGCAGCTTGGGAGGCTGAGATAGGAGAATCACAAGTTCAAAGTCAACTTCAGCAACTTAGTGAGGGCTTGAGCAATTTATCAAGACCCTGTCTCAAAATTAAAAATAACAGGGCTGGGGATGTGGCTGAGTGGTTAAGCACCCCTGGGATTAATTTCCCAGTACCAAAAATAAATGCATCTCCCAACTGGTTTCTCATTAACCAATAAAAGAAAAACACAGCATATTGACTTCATTACCAACTGAAGGCCACCACACTACCAAAAATACTATTTCAGTCAATATGACTTTCTCCTGAAATTCCTAAGTTATCAGTAGAGAGAATCCCTAGAAAGAGACAGAATAGAGATCCCCAGATAAAAAAGGATAGAGGTCACCTTTATCTGTTCACCAGAGGTATTATGATTAGGATCTAGTACGTCCCCCGTAAAGGCTCATATCCTTTAAGACTTGGTCCCCATAGCAGCAATGTCCACAGGTGAGGTTTTTAGGAAATGATTGGATCATGAGGGCTTCACATGGGTGAATGAAGTCATTTGATGGATCCATAATCTGAATGTATATTGGGGGGAGGTGAAAACTGTAGGCAGATGGGCATGGTTGGTGATGTAGCTCAGTGGGAATATGTCTTTGGGGATTATATCTTGTCCTTAACTCTTTTCTATCTCTCTCCATCTCCCTCTTCCTCCCTTTCCCTCTCTCGTTCTCTATCCTTCTTAGCAGCCATGAGCTGAACAGCTTTACTCTGCCAAAACCTTCCACTATCATGTCTGTTTTGGAGCCAGCCAACTATGAACTGAAACCTCTAAAACAGTGAGAAAAAAAAATCTTGCCTTCTAATACAAGAGAAAATTAAGAGGTACTGCATATATTTGCTGGAAGTGCTTTCTGGAAATTACAGAAAACATCCAAGATTAAATACACACCTACATTTGCATACATGTACTTAAATGCACACACATACACATGAAGAAAGGAAAATGAATGCCACTGAAGCAGATTAAACAATGAGTGACAGAATAATGATAGTTTTCTGCCCCACCTATGTTGCCTGGATGGAAAAAGTGTCAAAATAATACTCTTTTAAAACCTAAATATAAAGACAGCCAAAACAGTTTTTAAAAAGCAAGGGGAAAATGATCAACCAAAATTGAAGAATATATTTAGTCTTATATTTATTTGAAAGGCATTTTTAAAGTTAACTATGGCTTCTCTGATCCCAAGAATTAAATCTCTTCATATGTTAAAAAATTAATCCTCCAGCAAGTCAACTATTATCAGTTTGTTTCATAAAATCTGTAATAAATGGGACTTTTGAAACAGGGGAGGGAATGGGAATAGTCTGAAATAATCACATGAGCCTCAGCACCCAACACTTACACCCACAGAAAGATAGTAAAGAGAACCAATCAGACCAAGGAGTCATGATTTCTGAAACACTTAGCATTTCCTCTTCTCTTATAGCAGAACAATAAACAATCCAGAGTCATCCCGAGAGACAATCAAATTTGTCTTCCTGTCTATTTTTTCAGCACCATGGCGAGCACCAAGTGGTTTTCCCTTTCCAGATATTAAGACAGGGTTGAGGGGGAAGATCAAAGACTTAACCACAAAACTGAGAAATCTCTGTTTGTACTCCTATCTCCCACACATTCTTAGAAACCTACCACCTGATGCAAATAGATCTCCATTAGATTTTTCTGAAAATCGAATTGTTTGGATTTTTCGGTTTGGGGTTTGGGGGATCATTTTGTTCTGTTTTGCTTTGCTTTTTGCTGTGCTGAGAATCAAACCCAGGGATTTATGCGTGCTAGGCAAGCACTCTGCCACTGAGCTACACCCCTGAACTCTGATATTCTTTTTCCTATAGGATTATTGTTAAAATTGTATAGCACAGATGAATTTCCATCTTCCATGGAAGTATACAAAAAGAAATTTAGAACAAATAGATAACCTCAGTTGGATTTCTAATACACAGAAAGTGAAACTTCTTGAAACAAGAGATATTGTTAAGCTCTATTCCATTTGATATTAGTATTAAAATACTTTATAGACAGTTAACCAAAAGGAAAGAAAAAAAATCCCAAGTATGTTTCAAAAGTAATCTAATGCCTGGTGCACTGGCACCAGCCTTTAATCCCAGAGGCTAGAGGGAGCTGAGGCAGGAAGATTGCAAGTTCAAAGCCAGCCTCAACAAAAGCGAGGTGCTAAGCAACTCAGTGAGACTGTCTCTAAGTAAAAAATACAAATAGGGCTGGGGATGTGGCTCAGTGTTCCAGTGCCCCTGAGTTCAGTCCGTGGTACCCAAAACACAAGCAATCTGAAATTTTAAATTGGCATTTGGTTCAGAGAATGACGAGGAAATTCAACAAGAGAAGGAAATCAACCTATAGAGAGATTATGCCTAAAAGTTAGTTTATTCATCTATAAACAAATAAATGAGCACATGCATAAAATTTGCCATTACCCCATTTTGAATGAAAAAACTAGAACACTGATGACATGTTTGTATTTCAAAAATGATTAATACAGACCTAGTAGAATGCATTTTCCATTGTCTTGAAAACATTTATTCATACATAGAAGTAAAAATGTTTCAGGCAGGGTGAAAAATAAGCCATTATCCCTTCAAAACTCAAACTACATTTTTGCTGATGTGATGAAATATGCACAAGGTGACACACACTTATAGAAGCTGTCTTCAGTAACTAATAAATGTAAAACACACCCAAACTTCTCCCACTCTACCAATTCACATCACTCAGGTGGGTGTTCCAGAGGCAGAACACATTGGCCTTCAAAAACAGCTGGCAAACTTTTTGGAAGGAAGACCCCTGTTATGTGTTGAATCGCATCCCCCAAAAGATATGTTCAAGTCCTAACCAGTAGGAGCTGTGAACAGACCTTATTTGGAAACAGAGTCTTGGCAGATGTAATCAAGTAAAGATAAGGTCATTAGGGTGGACAGTCATCCAATGACTGATGTCCTTATAAAAACTAGGGAAATTTGGACACAGACACAGACACAGAGAGAAGATGGCTGTGGAAAGAGGCAGTGTTAATGCTGCCACAAGCCAAGGAATCTCTGGAGCCGCCAGAAGCTAGAAGAGACAAGGGCATATCCAATCTTAGAGGTTTAGGAGGGAGCTTAGCCCTACCTAGCCCTAGATTCGGGGGTCTCCAGTCTTCAGACCTGCCCAAGAATAAATTTCTGTAATTTTTAATTTTTTTTTTCATTTTGGGGGGTGGTTAGTAGGGATTGAACTCAGTGACACTCAACCACTGAGCCACATCCCCAGCCCCACTTTTTATTTTATTTAGAGACAGGGTCTCACTGAGTTGCTTAGCCCCTTGTTGTTGCTGAGACTGACTTTGAACTCACAATCCTCCTGCCTCAGCCTCCCAAGCTGCTAGAATTACACATCCAGCAATTTCTGTTATTTTAAACCATCTGTTTGTGCACTTTGTTATGGCAGCTCTGGGAAACTAATCTATCCTTTCAATCATCGTGTTGGAGAGATGAAAAGGAGGAGCAAAGAAGATAGGGCAGCAAGTAGTTATAATTTTTAGACTGATTTGGGCAGTTAATTTTCTCTAGAGGATAAACAAGACAGTGGATTTAGAAATTTCCACAAAGGTTCTCTCTCCATGGGTATCTGATATCTAACAAGGGCATGTCCCCTTCCATATCCCATTGAGAAAAAAATACTTCATTCTCTGAAGAAATGTTCCTGCCCCCTAATGGGAAGGAAGACATTGAAATTACATGTAAAGAGATTAATGATATAATTAAACACACATCTTAAATGAGAGACTTGTATGTCCTTTGTCAACACATCACAGAGATTAAAACTTGAAAGGCAACTAAAGATAACTTGACATAAGTAACATTTTGTTCTGGATAAAAATAAACTCTCTTCCTCTGGATATAATCCTACAATAGATTAAAATGCTTAACCCCCTTGGGGGTGAGGATGTGGCTCAGTGGTACACTGCTTGCCTAGCTTGCATGAGGTCCTGGGTTTAATTCTAAGCATAGCAAAAAATAAATATTTCAAGCAGTCAGCACCTCAAACTGTATTTATAATTCTGGACAAAGTGAAAAAAAAAAAAAACACCAGTGTCCAGTAGGGTTATCTGTTTAAATAAGTGCACTCTCTTCAGCTTTCTAAGCATTAGATTCACCAGCATAAAATTAATTGTGGTAGTATTAATATAGACTAATTAAACATAAATTGTACACCCTGTACACCATTTAGGAGAAATGATGAGCTCTTTCCAAATCTTAAGCCCAACAATGTAGCAGGAAGAATAACTTTTAACCAAAAATGTCTTTCAGAATCCTTGACAAGGATCATAATTTAGATCAAAAACTGACAAAATATATTCTCAAAAAGCAGTTGAAATGGAACTGTGTAGAAGAAAAGAACTAAATCCCCAGGACATCTTAGGCACATCAGGAAAATTCTAACGTATTTTAATACAACTGCCATCATCTACTAAATTTAGAAAATTACTGCAGTTTCACAAGTATAGATTATTCACAAATATAATTTGTTTCCTGTGATTTAATGAGCCCTGCCAACTAGAGTTGCCATCTTTAACTCAGGTTAATTTGAGGAAACCTGCCTCTTCCAGATGGCATCAAGGAGAGCAGACAGATATATGAGACACTGAACTCAAAGTCAGATGGTATTTCTCTTCATGTGGAGTACAAGAGGCATTAGCCTCTGAGCCCGCTTTGGTCCATTTCTTAAATGAGCATTCTACTGTGGAATTCTCCATGCTTTTCTTAAAAATGTCACATTTCTCTGCAAGCACATTACCAGTGTTACCCTGAAAATCTGTAGCAAAGTCTCCTGCAAACCTAGCTAAGCCACCCTCCCCACCGTAGATAACCCATACATCCTGTGTCTTTACTACATCAAACATGTGGTTAATTTAGTGCCCTAGAGCTTACTTAACTAGTTTTCCTATACTACAATTCTCTTGGGCATTTTACAACTCTAGCCAGGTATTGTTCACCTATCAAAATGCTGATTACAGTAATTACATCACCGTGGCTTATATTTCTAATCTTGTTTGGTTGATGTGCAACTGTGCTCCAAGTATCTTTTTTATGTTGAAAGCCAATGTCTTGGAAAGTATAATTTGGCATGGAGTTCTCGGTCTTAGTATGTCAAGAGCCTACCTATCTCCAAATAGTATTATTGTTACAGTATAGGTCTAGAATGTCCCCCAGTGTCTCACATACTGCTGGGTGTGGTGGCTTACACCTGTATCCCCAGTGTCTCAGAAGGCTGAGGCAGGAGGACTGCAAGTTTGAGGCCAGCCTAGACAACTCAGTGAGATCTGTCTCAAAATAAAAAATAAAAACAGCCAGGGACATAGCTCAGTGGTAGAATTATCCCTGGTTTCAATCCCCAGAGCCAAAAATGCAGGGGAAAATGTTCATGAATTAAAAGCCTAGTCCCCAACTGCTGGGGCTATTGGGAGGTGTTGGAAACTTTAGGAGGTGAGGTCTAGTTGGAGTAAATAGGTCACTGTGGACATGTCCTTGAAGGGTGTATCTTGTCCCATCCCCTCCCTCTCCTTTTCTCTCTTTCTGCTTCATAACTGAAAGGAGATAAGCAGCTCTGCCCAACCATGTGCTCCTCACCACAAGCCTATAACAATTTGGCCAAGAGACCTCAGACTGAAATCTCTGAAACCATGAGCCAAAATAAACATCTACTCTTCTAAGTTGATTTTCTTGAGAATATTGTCACAAAGATAGAAAGATGACTAGTACAGGAATATACCTATGAGAGAATAAGCCAGCATTAACAGAACAATGTTATTAAAAAGCAATAGTCAGGGGGCTGGGGTTGTGGCTCAGTGGAAGAGCGCTTGCCTGGCATGTTGAGGCACTGGGTTCGATTCTCAGCACCACATATAAATAAATAAATAAAAATAAAAGGTCCATCAACAACTTAAAAAAAATAAAAACATAATCTTTAAAAAAATTAGACAATAAAATTTCATCTAAGGACATTTAGTGGGAAAATTCAACTTCTCCATTTAAACCTAGTATTCTTAATCCAGCCTAAAAATTGGATTCTTCTAAGGTACTCTTTTTAAATGTTGATGCCAGATCCTACCCTATACCAATTTAACCTGAATCACTGTAAGAGAGACTCAAGCACTGGCATTTATTAAAAGCCTCCAAGGTAATTCTAATGTTCAACAGCAGTTGTGAATCACTGATGTATACCTGGAGTTGTAAACTTGTTCTTTAAAGAGCCATATTGTAAATGTTTTGGGCTTTCAGGGCCATGTAGTCTCTATCACAACTTCTCAATTCTGCTGCATGACACAAAAGTAGCCATAGACAACACGTAAATAAATGAGCCTGACTGTGTTCTAATACAGCCTTACTTATTTATGAACATCAAAATTTGAATTTTATATAAACTTTTACATCTCACAAAATATTATTCTTATTTTGATATTTTTTCAATCATTTAAATATTTTTAACCCATCCTTTGCTTACAGGCCATACAAAAGCAGATAACAGGTCAGATTTGGCTAGGCCAGAATCTACCAACTCCTGATCGTCCCTGCAGATTGAATACATTTCGACTTAATCTTTTCTCAAAAACATTTCCTCAGATGCTCACTCAATCCACCCTGGGAAAGATTCCATTCAAAGCAAAGATACCTTCAGATTCAAGTTGGTCCAGGCCATATGAGGCAGCTGTATTAGTGCGGCTAATGGATGGAACCGTTCTCTCAGACGATGTCTCAGAAGCAGAAAACGTTGGGGAAATGCTGGACGCTTCCACCATTATTCCAGGGGGTGTCACCGGAGAGCCCAAAACTAGTGTCAGATCCTCACTTGGCCCTGTGACTGTGTCTGTTAGGTCTGCCAAACACAAGAGATAGGACTTGACCCACAAGATGATCATCATGTATTATGGAAAATGTAAACATGTGCTTTCACCTTTTAGGCAAGAAATGATTAACAAAACCAATATCTCAAACACAGCAAGTTCAGTATTTAGACCAGCTCCCCCTACCACTTCACATAAATCCCACTGCAGAGAGCAAAACACTTCATCATCCAGGACAATACGTTGCCTCAAATCAAAACTTCATTTTTAAATTTTAAATTGCTCATATATTCTATTTCAGAATTGTATACAATCTATTACCAAAGGCAAAAAAAATTAACAAAAATGTATTAAGATACATGCCAAAGACTACTTTGGGAAGACCAAGTACATTTTTCACAATCAAGTCAAAAAGTAAAATCCTAGGTGTGTATCCAGAATATGTTCCATTTCAAGGCATTCAAATACAGCACCAAGCATTCCCAAGTCCCAAGACTCTAGAACAGTGGTGGTTTAAAACCTGGTTGATCATCAGAATCTCTTGAGGCAATTTTTAAAATATAGATTCTCATGTTTTCCACATGTTCCAACTTTCTGAATCTGAATCTGTTTGGCCATGAATCTTGAGAAACTGCATTTTTAAAAGCTCCCAGGATATGGATCCCTAGGTTCTCATACATTTTTTTAGCAGGAGTATACATTGTGGCAACTCCTTTGGAAAATAGGCTTTAGTTCCTGAAGTTGAACATTCCATACACCCTTCAGCCAGCAATTTCACTCCAAGGTATATTCTGAGGAGAAATCATCTATAGAACAATTTTCTCTTATAAACTTAAAAACAATTAAAATTTTTTTCTAAAAATATTGCTGGATGTGGTGGTGCACACCTGTAATCCCAGCAACTCAGGAAGCTGAGGCAAGAGGATCACAAGTTCAGGGCCAGCCTCAGCAATTTAGCAAGACTCTGTCTTGAAATGAAAAATAAAAATAGGGCCTGGGATTGTAGCTCAGCGGCAGAGCGCTCACCTAGCACGTGCGCGGCCCAGGTTCGATCCTCAGCACCACATAAAAATAAACGCATTGTGTACAATTAAAGCAAAATAAATATTAAAAATAAATAAATAAATAAAAATAAAAATATAAAAATAGCTGGGGGGCTGGGGTTGTGGCTCAGCGGCAGAGTGCTCACCCCGCACATGTGCGGCCCGGATTCGATCCTCAGCACCACGTAAAACATAAATGCATTGCATTGTGTACAACTAAAGTAAATAAATAAATTTTTTTATTTGCTTTAGTTGTACGCAATACGTTTATTTTTACTTGGTGCTGAGGATCGAACTCCGGGCCACGCACGTGCTAGGTGAGCGTGCTACCGCTGAGCCACAACCCCAGCCCCCGTAAATAAATATTTTTTAAAATAGCTGGGGATGTAGCTTAATGGTAAAGTGCTTCAGGGTTTAATCCCCAGTACCAAAAATAAATAAACAATTTTTAAGATGTTTAAATGTTTACTTATAGAAGTAAATATGGATGCTGGGGCTGGGGCTGTGGCTCAGCGGCAGAGTGCTCTCCTGGCACGTGCGCGGCCCGGGTTCGATCCTCAGCACCACATAAACATAAATGCATTGCATTGTGTACAACTAAAGCAAATAAATAAATATTTAAAAAAAAAGAAGTAAATATAGATGCAATAAAACTGGGGGTGAGGAGAGAAAGTGGGGGCAATTATGAAAGCAAGATTCAGGATGACAGTTACCAGCCAGGAGAAGAACAAGTTGCAAAGAGTCACAGTGTTCCATGTAGATTATTGCCAAAGCCTTAGTTTTCCTGTTTTGTTTTATTTGCAGGTGGTGGAGGGGTGGAAAGTAGAATTAAAACTATTTATTACATTGTTTAAAATAATGCAATAAATACATAAAAGTAAGCCTTACTTAGAGCAATGATGAGACAGAGGTCCACAAATAACAAACTTTAAAATTATAATTGTTGGGCTGGGGATATAGCTCAGTTGGTAGAGTGCTTGCCTCGCATGCACAAGGCCCTGGGTTCAATCCCCAGCACCATAAATAAATAAATAAAATAATTCTTGAAATTTCCAAATTATTCTGATAATCAGCCAGATTTGAAAACTTCATTGTCTTTAAGAAATGGGAGCATTTGAGAGCCTGCTATACAGAAAGCACTATGTACACAGTATTTCAAATCTACCAAATAACCTGTAAGTAGGCATTATTGAGAAATGAACAAAACAACTCTTCCAGAAACTAAGAAACTGGCTTGGGTCTTGCTGTTTTCACCTTCCCCACCCTGGCTCCTAACAGCAGCCTTGCGGAAGGAGAGGCAATTGTCAAAAGATCCAGCCTTCCAGGGACCCAGGGGTAAGCCACCAGGAGATTTAACTTGGAAATGAACCCTCCTCTGTCTTCTAAGTTGTGCCATATCTCTGCAAATAAGAAAGTTCACCCACCTTTCCAGGTGGGGTGTATGTATGTACGCTGGTGATCGAGACAGCAGCTGCATTCTGTTCCTTATCACTTACCTTCTGCATCAGGGGTAATTTCGGAAGACCAAGGGACAGCTGTGGTTGACACTGCAGTGGCCAGAGGCTCCCATCGTCTGGATAGCTGAGTAATACCAGGTACATCCGAGACAGGAATGGGGGACTCCTTGCCTTCTTCAGTCTCTTCACTGTCTCTGGTGACCTGATCTTGTGTCACGAGAGGTAAAGTGGCTTCTGGTTCTTGAGTAGCTGTTGTCATCTCTTGAGTGATGATGTCTTAAAAGTGGGGAAACATTTAAGATAGACTAAATTCCCATACTTTAAGCTCACTATAAGTTAACTAATAAATTGTGGGGCAGGGAGACAGATAGCTATTTCATAATTTGGAAAAACTAAAGGAGAATTCAGAATGAAAAGACCAATGAATGAATGTTGTCACTGCTGCTGCTTTCAGGAGTTGTGAATCAAAGACAGAGATAGAGAAATTAATGTAAAAAACTACAGTAAAATCTAAAACAAAGCAAGAAGATCCACAGCTGCACTCCCTCCCAGAGCATTTGAATATTAACATAACTGGTTTTTTAAGAAACAAATTATACAGAACTAAGTTACGCTAAAAAATTCTCAGAAGCATCTGTGTATACTAATTTTCACATTTGCATTTCTGAAGGGGAAAAGGAAGTCAGCATTTTAAAATAAAGGAATAATATTACAATAACTCATGTTTACTGAGTTTCTATTATGAGCCACACACACACACACAGTACTAAGTGCAAGGTGTGCATTGTCTTATGTTTTCCTCCCATATGTACTAAGGGGAGGTGGATATAATACTATTCCCTGGAAGCTGTAATAACATAGGTCAAAGCGTAAGCTAGAGAGTCAGTTTACCTACATCTGAATTCTCACTCAGTCACTTACTAGCTGTGATCCTAACCATATACTTAACATCTCTTGACCTTGAGTTTACTCAGCTGTATGTGGGGATAACAACAGTTATCTATCTCATAGAGTTGTTACAAAGATTAAATTAGATAACTCAGGTAAAACACTTTGTACATGCCAGTACTTGGTAAGTATTCAATAAATACCATCTATTATTGCCCCATTTTATAGAACAACTTAAGTTTAAAAAAGCTAAGGAAGCTGCCTACAGTTACACAGCCAGCCCTCTTAACCACTGAGCTAACTATGCCCAAGGAATGATGTGGAGTGGCCACTGCAAAATATCTGTATTTGCTTTTAGATCCAAAAAGGGAATGAAACAGAGCTATAGAATGTGCCATTATCTGTCACAGGTCCACCTTCTTTACAACGTTGCTATTCCCTTAAATACATAATTAAAGACTATCTATGAGGACAAAGACTTGCCATATTCTTGGGGAGGGCCTATGCTGGAGATTTCAACTACTTAACATGTACTAAAATCTTAATTTCTAATTGTCGTAATTTCTTATTATCTCTTTCTTAAAATACTAGTTCTAGATACATAGCATATTAACAAGTTTAATAAGTTGTACATGAAAAAACAACATTACAGGGATAGCTGAAGAAAGTTTTCATTAATAACATTGTGCTATATCTCATTACCTTAATTTAAAAAAAGTAAATAAACAATCTATTTGCTTTAAAATAGTGTATGCTTTTTGGTGAAAGTCCTTCCTTTCCTTGGTACCCATCCAATTTGGTCTGTTTTTTCTTTTGAATTCTAGATATTTTTACTTTTGATAGAACTGATTATGGAAGAAGGGAAGTGAGTTAGCTCTTACTTGAGTTTTCTATTGGCTCTTTATACCATTGTTTAAGCTTTTTCTTTCTTCTCCCTTTCCCACTAAGACTGTGCATCTCCTGACAGCCAGAAGTCATTCCCCTTTGGTATCTCCAGCGCCTAGGACAATGTTCTGTTTGCCACAAGAAACCAAATATATAGTTTTGTCATTTTAAGTAGCGTGTTTCTCCCAGTTGTCCTCGAATTTGAATGTATAATGAATATTTTGGAGAATATGTAAAAATACATCTATAGTCTAAGTTCATAGTTGGTTTTTTGTTTTGTTGTTTTGTTGTTCTGTTTTGTTTTTGGTACCAGGGACTGAACCCAGGGGCACTCAACCACTGAGCCACATTCCCAGCCCATGTTTTTATATATTTTATTTAGAGACAAGGTCTCCCTAAGTTGATTAAGGCCTCACTAAGTTGCAGAGGCTGGCTTTGAAATCATGATCCTCCAGGCTCAGCCTCCTAAGCTGCTGGGATTACAGGCATGTGGCACCATGCCTGGCTCTATGCTCATAGTTTTATGGAAGAGCAAGAAATGTCAAAATGCATAGCATCTTAACAAGCAACAACTGCTGAAGAAGAGAACCAGAAATAAGAATAGAACTTTTAACAGTAATAGGAATTTCTCAACATCTCCCGCTCTTCCTATTTCCTATAAAGGAAAAAAGAATATGATACTCACTATAGAATATTTTTTAAACCTGTTCTCCAGTTGAACCAGCCGAGGGCTGACTATAATCCCAAAGTACTCATCTCTTAATCATGTCTAAAACACCAAGGAATCATTGCATATCCTGAAAAAGATAATGTCCTTAGTGGTCCTTGGGCCCTAAAGTGATTGGCATTTGGGTTATTTCCTTCAGAAAAAAAAAACTTATAATCATCAGAAAAACAGAAAAAATGGTTATTCTATAATCACCGTTGTGAATAATAGCAACTTTTCATATTCTCTAACTCTGAGACACCAAGAAAATTAAATGAAGGGAATTGACTGTTCCTCTCTCACAAAGAACAGGGAAAAACTGTTTGGTTTATTTGGACAAAATAAGCAATCAAATCTAATGATCCCAGTCTGAATGAGTCTCTATTTATCCATCCATTGAACTTATGCTTACTGAACACCCACCATTGGCCAAGTATCATGCTCTGCTCTGGGAATAAAAAGAAGTTGGCTATTAAAAGATTGTAGTTAAGTGAAGTGGTTATAATTAAGGATCATATTCAATAATCAAAATAATCAGATAATTATCAAATCCATTTTACTTTTTAGCCTCTCTCTACAGAAGCTAATACAAGAGTAGTACATGAGAATCATAGATTTAATTGTACAATGCATAATCTGGGACTGACTTAATGCTCCAGAAACATCTTATACATGTTACAGAGAATTAAAGTTCTTGTTCAGTCATATCTAATATCTTCATGGTCATGTGAACCCAACTATCTTAACATCACTAAAAAGTCTATTTACAAGACATTTTTTGCAAGTTTCTATGAAAATTTACAATATGTCAGTTCTTTCAGTCTTTTTTTAAAATATTTATTCATTTACTTTAGTTGTACACAATGCAATGCATTTATGTTCACGTGGTGCTAAGGATTGAACTCAGGCCGCGCACGTGCAAGAAGAGCACTCTGCCGCTGAGCCACAACCCCAGCCCCTCTTTCAGTCTTTAAAAAATGAATTAGACATGTAAAATTCAATCTTCCTTTTATCACTTATCAAATGATCTATCATTTTAATTAAATCCCAATAACACTTCATAAAACATATTATTAATTTGATATTTTCCACTAATTGAGCTACTTGGCTGAAGAAAAACATTGTACATGTTCCAAAACAATTTGAACTAGCAAATGCACTCTATGCTAAGCTTTTCCTTCCCCCCTGTTATCTGACTAACTACACACAATAAAAAAGAAAACATTACCCATCAACAACAAACATAAGGCTTGTCAGCTTGTAATATTCACAGATGAAAAGGACAAGAAAAAGTAGGAAATGCGGAATCAAACCAGCAGATGATTAATGTGGCCCCCCACCCCACTTATTCCTGGATGATTTATTTGGGGGTAAATAAAGTCAGAGGACTCATATGGCTAAAACTATGAGATAAGTACTTACCTAAAGCTTTTTCTTAATTTTTTTTATTTTTTTAATTTTTTTTTAGTTGTAGTTGGACACAATGCCTATATTTTATTTATTTTTGCATGGTGCTGAGGCTCGAACCCAGTGCTGTGCACGTGCTAGGCGAGTGCTCTACTGCTGAGCTACAACCCCAGCATGTCTAAAGCTTTTTTGTAAGAAATATCAGAGATACAAATACATTTTACAATAATGAGTACATAAATATCCTACATTATTACACTATTTATAGTTAACATTTTCACATTTTCTTGTATATTTATACATTTCACAGTAAAATGTTTGAAAACTATCCATCTATATCAGGGTTTCTCAATTTCAATGCTATTAATATATTGCCTTGAATGATTCCTTGTTGGGGGTAGGGTAGGGGTGCTGTCCCATATATTAAAGGATGTTTCTGCAGCAATTTTGACCTCTATCCATTAAATACCAGTAGAACCCTCAGTTATAAAAACTAAAAAAGTCTCCAAACATTGCTAAATGTCCCACGAGGCAGGGAGTGGGGTGGGGGTGGGGCAAAGCTATCCCCAGTTAAAGACCCCTGGTATTTCTATATGCAGGGGTTATAGTTTGGTGTAATCTTGTGTCAAATACATTGATTTGATGTGAATACTTTAGCTGTTCATTAAAACTTTAATAATCTATTTCTAAATTGCCATTGAAAATAAAACCAAAGATTTCCAAATCAAACAAAGTTTTTTGTTTGTTTGCTTTGTCTTTCTTTCTTTTACCTTTCAATGCATTTCCCAACAGCTGATCTGCCTCAGACTCATATTCTGAGATGGACACGGTAGTCTCTGATAAAAACATGGCACTGTTTTCCTTGGTGGATTCCTCGAAGCCTCCCATATTTTGGAACATGTGCACAGAGAAAACTTCAGAATCTTCCATCAGACCCATGGGAGTGAAGGAACTTTGATCGATGAAGGTGGGTGACTTCTCATCCCCCTGCGCTATTAGCAGGGCTGTCCCCATGTGTGTTTCCCCTTCAGGCAGCCCCGGAGACACTTCTGCAGTCTCTGTCAAGGGCTGACCCTCTTCCATCCCCTTATGGCTGTCTATCTGCGAGGGCTCCATTCTCACCTGAGTCTCTGTATTGTCTCCGAGCACTGGGGTCCGTATCTGGCTTACACTCTCCAGCTTGGTGTCATCCCACTCATCACTTAAGACAGAGGCAGCTGGAACAGCTCTGCTGACACTCTCTGTGACTTCTGGGGCTCCCATCAGGCTATCAGTTTCTGGACCAACACTCAGGGCGTACTCGGAAGTCACCAGCAAGTGCTTGGTGGTGGTAGCCTGGGTATTATCAGCTGTCTTCTGCAGGAGCTTCTCCCCATCCAGCAGGAGACTTCCAGGCTCAGCACCAGGAAAAGAAGTCGTTCTCTGGTCCGTGTCTGCTTCAAATCTCTCAGTCCTTGGATTGGTGGTTAGCATTTCTTTAACATTCTTAAGGGATGAAGGTGAATGCCCCAGACTAACTCCTTCCTGACTTTCAGTTGCAAACAGTTGGTGGTTCACATATTTCACAAAACCTGGTGTTGCTTCTGTGGTCCCTTCTGCAATGGGCTGAATGCTGGTACTGCTAAAGGGTTCCTCCTTCTTGCCAGCATTCAGAGAAGCAGTCCCAGTGACAGGGATAGTTAACATGATCTCGGAAAGTCTGCTTTCAGGAGACATTTTCTCTGGCTGGCTGGAACCAAACACTTGCTCACCTGCTGGGACCACTGGTTCAGTGTCAGCGAAAGAACCAGGGCTGTTGGGCTGCTGGAGCCCAGTTCCTGGGGGATGGGTTTCTTTGTTAAACAAGAGTACTTCATTTACTGGCACTGCTGATGGTTCTGCTGACACTACCAATGGATCTTCTTCAGAGAACATCAGCTGAGGAGTCTGTTTTGGAGTAATGGAGGTGTTTTCCAGGTCATCTGTGTTCATCCTCTCAGACTGCCATTTTTCTGCACGAACACGTACTAATTCCCTTCTTTCCATTTTGGGGAAGGCCAGACATTGTGTGGCAAAGTTGAGAAAAAGAAGGCTACAGAAGGCCAGACAAATGCTTAGTACAACTGGTCTGCTCATAGTGAAAGAGAAATGTGCCTATAAATTGGTAGAGTTGACAATTCCAATAATTGAGTCCTGCAGAAAAATAAAGCATGTCAAATGGTCATATAAATATATTTTGTAAATAAGTCCCTTTAACTTAAAGCATGAGTAAAATAATGCTTAACTTCACACACAGAGAAGGTATGTAAGAGAGGGCTGTTCTATTTCTTTGTACCCTTGAGACATGAATAACCCAGTTCATTTTTCCCTGCTGAATTCTGTAGCTCATTTAACTTGAAGCTCCCTAGAAAAAAGTACACACAGTTCAAGTATTAGGTTCATTGTTTCTCAAACACCTACTTGAAATAAACTACCCTTGAAGTCACATTTGCAATATCTTATCCCAACTCCTCTAATAATCATGTAGTCAAATGACTCAGAAATAGCAGTATGTCTAGGATATAGAAAGTAAATGTTACATATTCATTCAAAGAACTTTTTAAGGGTTGCCATGGTTGGAATGTTTGTGTCTCCCACACCCAAATTAATATATTGAAATCTAATCACCTTTGGGAAGTCCTAAATGAAGGCAGCCCTGATGAATGGCCCTGGTGCCACTATAAAAGAGTCCCCAGTCACCCCCTCACCTCTTCCACCATGTGACAACATATGAGAAGGTACCTTCAATAGGCAGTCCCTCTACCTGGACATCAAACCTACTGGTGCTTTGATCTTGAACTTCACAGCCTCTTGAACTATGAGAAATCAATTTGGGGTTTGGGTTTTGTTTTGATTCTGGGAATTTAATATAAGCTCCCTAGCTTATGGTATTTTGCTACAGCAGTACAAATGGACTAAGACAAGTATGTTTTAAAACCTGTAAAATGTCATCATAAAATGCTGAATGTCAGTTACTTTTGAGAATATAAAGAAACATTTAGATGATTTTCAATTAAAATACCTTTAAAATGCTAAATCATTTCTTGTTCTCTGAAACAACTATAAAAATTATAGCAAAAACATCATATTTCAAAATTTGTAAAGTAGAAAAGATATAATAAATAAGCAATGTAGATAAACGTATTTTTACAAAAAAAATACATTTTAAAATTAGCCATCTTACTGAATTACCATTATTGCAAGATTTATTGTATTCTTTCAAATAAACTATTAATATTCATGCTAGAACTAAAACTATCTTCAAACTGCTAATTTCCCCAAAAAAACTTTAGGGTTCTCATTCTTTTCATGTATTTTTGCTGAGTAGAGCTCCTCTCTTCCCATCATTGGAAAATTCCCAAATGTTGATCCCCCAGCATGACAGAAAAGAAGCCTCAAAGATGCTGCAGGTTTTCTAGAAAAGTAAACCTAAGAATTGAAATTTTAAAGTAAAAACCTTGTCTTCACAAAAGCTACACTTTCTTTTCTTTCATGTCTAATCATTAAACTCTCTAAGTTAAGCTCCTGATGTGCACTTGTGAAATAAAGACATTCACATTTTCATGGGGCCTTATTCTCTTCAGGATTTCAAAGCTTTCGAACGTTATCCCATTTAGTCTGAAAGGTCCTTTTAACACAGAAAAAAGGTCAAGTGCTCAGGGCATGATCTAGACAGCAAAGACCAAAAGAAGGCTGAGTTGGATTTTTTTTTTTTTTTTTAATATGAGAAGAAAGGAATCCATGAATTCAAAGCTGAGCTTCCTGAACCACCTGAGTAGCCATCTGGTACACCGGGTCTTCTAGCATCACCAAGCTTTCCTGAGAGATCTTTAGCCAGAACTACCCAGCTACGCTACTATCAAATTCCTGAAACACAGAAATGGTATGAAAGTACAAAGAGTTGTTGCTTATGCCACTAAATTTGCGGATAGTTTGTTACACAGAAATCTTGAATCCAATGTTTGGGGGAAATATGGGAAAAGAATGGTGTCATGAGTTGTCATGATGCCATGTGAAGAAAGAGGAAAAGTTTATCAAGGATCATGAAGTCAACAATAAAAGAAAAATGAAGCCAGAGGTGACTAGGAGAAACAGAATCCAGAGGTGGTGAGAAGGAGGCTGTTTCTTCATAGGTAGAATAGGGGTTTGAAGCATTTTATTTTATATACAGGTAGCTAGGATTATTATTTTTTTTTTTTGGCATGGGGGATTGAACCCAGGGGCTTTTTTTTTTTTTAAACCACTGAGCCACATCCCCAGCCCTTTGTATTTTTTATTTTGAAATAAGGTCTCACTAAGTTGCTTAGGGCCTCCCTAATTTGCTGAGGTTGGCCTTGAACTTCAATCCTCCTGCCTCAGCCTCCTAAGCCACTGGGGTTACAGACATGCACCCCCAATGCTCGGTGCTAGCATCATTTTAAAATGAGAAAATATCAGAAAAATAATTGAGAAAGAAGGAATAGCATATGCCAAGGCAAGTCAGTATACTTTAGACGAGCCAGAAGGCATCTCAGTTCATAGGTAACAGATCTCTATAGTGTTTGGTGCACTGCCTTTTCTTTTCTTCCTTAAAAGGAAAACATTTGAAAGAGCTGTGAAGCATGTGTGTTCACAGCAAACAAAACTATACCCTTGAATGTCTGTACAGACAAGAAGAACCATGAAATTCTATCTATATATCTGAAGAGACATAAAAGCTATTGGACTCTACAGTCCATTATAGTTGGGTGCAGTGGCATACATCTGTAATCCCAGTTACTTGGGAGGCTGAGTAGGGAAGTTCACGACCAGCGTGGGTAATTTAGCAAGAGCCTCAGCAATTTAGTGGGTCCCTGTCTCAAAATAAAAAATACAAAGGGCTAGGGATGCAGATAAGTGGTAAAGTGCCCATGGATTCAATCGCAGTACAGAACAAATACTTTTCTCATTCAATAAAACCTTGCTAAACATCCCAAAAGATCACAGGTGTGGCCTAAAAGTTTGTTCTACATGATCCTGGGCTTCTGTAAAAAATCTGAAAAGGGGGCTAGGGTGATGGCTCAGTGGTAGAGTGCTTGCCTAGCATGTGTAAGGCAGTGGGTTTGAATCAAAGCACTGCATATAAATAAATAAACTAAAGGTCCATTGACAACTAAATAATATAAAAAACAAACTTGAAAAAACCCAGACCATCATGAAGTTTAGATGAACATAGATTGGCAACAGAACAATGATTTCTGAATTTTAGACTTCTTGTTTTTAAAAACTTGTCATATGTGATCCTGGAGAAGAGACTTGGAGCTTTTCCTCCAAAAAAAAAAAAAACCAGAAGTTAAAAAAAAAAATCTTTGAAATCTCCTCTACCTTCATGGTTCTATTTTCATATCTATATGACATAAAATGGAAATACAACTATTTCCCCAATTCTGCCATCCAGGAGGTGAGACGACCACATGATTGTGCAGGTGGTACACATTTTATGTTCTGCAGTCATATGGGCTGAGAGAAGAATTTTATGAACAAATCAGATTGAGGGGAAAGGGAACAAAGAATAAGATTTAATATAACCCCAATTGCCTTTCCAGAAGAGAGTTTTTCTTCAAGGTCTTATTGTCATCTACATCTTGAGTTTCAGAATTTTTGTGTAAAGGGAATTCTGCGCTCACTCTAAAAGACTTTCCTTCTGTGATTAAGTGCCAGCCACCTGCTTTCTAAATCCAATTACAGCGGAAAAAGTGAGGGTGAACCACAAGCCTTTTCTACAGCTATGTATTGAGGCCATATGCTCCTTCTCCCCACTATTCAAAGCATCGCCTGAACTTTAAAAGAAGGAGAAAAGACAGCCTGTAGGAACGGCAGCAAGGGACACATCTGCAACTCAGATAAATTGGCAGATGACCTTCAAGCTCCAGGTCTTTCTTCATCTTTCAAAGCCCAGTGCAAGTTCACCTAGCTGCTCTGAGTTTGGTATCCCACAATGGGAACTGCATGACATTAGAAAACAAATACGAAAAGAATGACCGTTGTCAATTCAATGACAATAAACCTCAACCTAAATAGCCATCTGTAACCATATTTTTCTTTTTTCCTGAACACTTAAACCTTATGTGGCCAAGTGCCTAGCACAGAGGAAATGCTTAGTAAATATTGGCTGAACAAACAGATGAATGTCTAGAGCCTGCTTCACTGCGAGAGGTGGAAAGAGGGAAGATTTCATTGCATATTAGAAAATTCTGTGTCTTAAATTAACTCGGTCATAAGAATATTTAACAAGCAGACAAAAAGAACACTTCTTTCTTTTCCTTCATGCTATGTCTTCGGATGCTGCTTTCTCTTCACTATATCTGTCAATGCAAATTAATTCAAATAAATAAATTCAAGCCAAGTTTCTGATAGTGGATATTAGCTTCAAATAGCTTTAAAAGCATCCCCTTCAGAGCAAGTCAGTAGCACTGTGTCTGTCATTCACTATCAAGGTATCCTAATGGCTTGGCAGGCCTTGAACAATTTACTGCATTTCTGCCACCAGTGGGCAGATAAGCTCTTCTGTCAAGCGTTATCTTTGACAATCTTAAATAGATACAGTCCAGAGTCTGTTTCTTTGTCAAGTCCAGTCATATTCAAGTTTCAAAGACAAATGAAAGACGACGTAAAAAAAAATATAGTCTTAGCCTTGGACTTATTCAGATTTTCTAAATACTTGGTCAATGTTTTTCCAACTGAAATGTGTGCTACCACACTGAAGATGCAAAAGGGAAAGCAGCATGTTAAACCATTCTCATGACTGATGACGAAGCTACTCTCTCCAAGGTAAATAGAGTTTCGTGTATAATATAAAGGCACATGAATACTGCCCTAAGAGTACTCAAGATGCAGGAGGGGTGTACAGTAAACTGGTGACAATCTGCTTTTCCTTTCTTATGATAAAACAAATATTGTAAATAGCTGCTGTGGGGTAGGGAAAAACACCTAATCTGATCTTCATTGTTAGCTGGAAAGGCAGTCGGGGTGAATGCAAGCCTTTTCTACCTTTGAGTATTTGAGGCCATATTCTCCTTCTCCACGCTATCCAAAGCAAAGCCTGAACTGTAAAAGAACTAGAAAAGACAGAGGCTGGGATTGTGGCTCAGCGGTAGAGCACTCGTCTAGCACGTGCGCAACCCGGGTTCGATCCTCAGCACCACATACAAATAAACGCATTGTGTACAACTAAAAGCAAATAAATAAATATTTAAAAAAAAAAAAAAGAACTAGAAAAGACAGTCTGTAGGGACAGCAGTAGAAACACATCTATAACTCAGATACACCGACAGATGACCTTCCAGTTCCAGGTCCTTCATCTTTCAGAGGCAGCGCCTACTTGAATGCCACCTCAAACACAACCCTCTTCTTCATTCGAACTTTGGTGTCAGCTTGAACTCCTATTTTACATTTTCTGATTCACAACTTCTGTGAGTCCTTCCCTCATAATGTCTCTTGGAATCATCCCTTTGAATCACCTCATTGAATTGTCATTAATTTAATTACATCTTAATGGGTGACCGTGTCCACACTCTCTCCTCTCTAATTCATTATGTACGGTCCAGATGGTTTATTCTTCAGGATAAAAATGACAACAATCAATCAAAATGACTACCTTTTGAGGAATGCCGTGTGCCAAGTGTTAGACCCAAATATGGAAATCATTTAATCCTTACAACAACCTGATAAGGTGGATACTACCATGACCCCACATTTTTTTAGATGAGAAATCTACAGGCACAGAGCATAATTCACTTAAGTGATAGCATCTGTTTTTGATCTTTTGGATTCCATCAGACTTCAAGGTCTTTGCTTTTGCCACCTCAACTCCCTGCCTTCCCAAAACATATCATGTAATATCCCCAAATATACAATTCCCAAACACCATATCTATTAAATAAATCTCACACCACCATGCCAAGTACAAGTACCATCTCCAGCCAGGTACTGTCCCCTCTTACATGCCACCCTCATTTCAGGCTCCTAAACTTTGCTCATACCATTACATTAGCTCAAACACCCCTTTTTCTTCCTTACCCCAAATATGCAAACCCTGGCCCCCATAGAACTGCTGTCACAAAAATGCCTGGCGTATTCTCTTTCCACCTTCTCCCAGCTCCTCTACCACAAGTCATCAAGTGTTGTCACCTCAAATAAGATTGTGTTCCTTCCACATAAACACCAGTATCTGAGCTTCCTCTGTTAGCCCTATAATTATTAACAACAGTAGGCAGACAGAGGAGGTATTTGATAAATATTTGCTGGCATAGTGAATATAAATAATCATTGAAGGATGGGGAAACAAATAGTCAGAGTCTCTATGTTGTATTGTAGGACTGTCAATAACATTTCATGGTCTAATGCTCTAACTGTATGTTTCATTCAGCACATAATTGATTTTGGTTATTTATTCAATGTGCCATTTTAATAACAGCAATAATTTGATTATTCTCATTTCTGCTGTATTTTAGGTTTTCAGAGTTTACTTATCTCTCTCTCTCTCTCTCTCTCTCTCACACACACACACACACACACACACACACACACACACTAGATCAGCAATATCAGGCAACAAGTCTCAGAGCTTCAGATGAACTTGCTTCTCAACTACCACCCCACCTTTCAAAATCCAAAGAGTCTTTGACAAGGAAAAAGAACACTTCTCTCCTTGGCTGGTGTCTTAATAATCCTTCCCATTTGTGCTTTTCTTGATTCTCAGTGAACCCTTTGTCATTGTCTTATCTTGTCTTTTTTTAATCCTACGATTCTCATTGCCAATACTATTTCATTTGTCTAAACCTGAACTTATCAAGTCTTAACCCAGCTGAGGCACATGGCATTAAGACACCACTTTCTGATTCACCATGCTATTGACAACTGTCACTGGTCTGTTATAATGGCTCTAAGATCTGGGCTGCAACCATCCTTCACTATAAATTAAATAGCTGGAATGACAGACGATCCTTTCAGCAGCCTTTTTCATCACAATGAAGAGGGAAAATGGAGTAACCACAAAGAAAATATGGTCCCCCAGGAGGAAAGCAGAGAAATATGCTTGGGTCAACACCAACAAAGTGCTTTCCCTTCCCTACAGAGCACAGCTAAGTTCTCCATATTGCGCCCACCAGATTTAGACTCTATAGTTTATGTAAATAAATGAAGGTGTCCTTGCATATCACCCCTAGCACATTATTCTCTCTGTCAAAAGAAGTGGGACTTGAAGGTATTAAAAAGGGGGGGGGGGGTAGCTGGGGATGTGACTTGGTGGTTAAGTGCCCCTGGGTTCAATCCCAGTACCAAAAATAAAAATAAAAAATAAATAGGATTCAAGTTCCAGCTCTACCTTAGGCAAATCACTAAATCTCAGTTTTCTTGTGGCAAAATAGAGATAATAATTCTCATGCTAAACAATAATAATAATGCTTATTCTATTTTCTTCAAAGAGTGGAGGGCAAAACAAAAAAATGACAATAGACATGAAAGCAGTTTGAAAAAAATTTAAGTATGCAATATTAAACATGCAATATTAAACATGTTACTGTGGTGCTGATAGGCATGCCCCTCAAACTACAGAAATGTGAACAGTTTGAAGCCTCCATAACATCAGTCCCAAATGGAATATCCATTTTTCCCCTAGATATGTTTCCCTTCTCAGCTTTTCACATAAATGAAGTGACCTAAGAGTCTTTGGTGTCTACAGAATCCTGTCCTGATTGAGATTGATCAGTAAATTGCTGTCTATCCATCATAGAATTCTTTTCAATGACCCACTTTGACACTTTATTTTTGTTCTTTGTGGTTCACAAACCTCATTTGCTTGGCAAGATCTCTAAGCACTAGTTGGCATTTAAAGGGAAGCTGAAACTAGATTCATATACTTTTCTTATAATTTCCAAGTAAACACACAATATGGAAAAAAATAGAATTGACCACACATGTTAGAGAATAAATTTTCATCATACAGATTCAACTCCGATTCCCTTTGATCAGCCTGCTTACTTTTGTGAAAATAAATAAAAAATTTGACTAACAAAAGTACAATGCCATACACAACTTTTCAAGCAAACATCTTCTGAATAAAGAGTGAAGGACACCTTTAAGGAGTGAAAATTTCCCATATCATATAAGCCCGGATTTTTCATTTTGATTCCAAATATGTCTGTAATACCAAATTATGATACTACAAAAAATCTAGCAGGAAACATGGGAAATACATGCTAAGAAGCCTTCCCTGAAAACAAAGACAAATCCACATCTCCCTAATTGGCTCTGTTGCTGTAGCTACCTTAGACTTGGTGAGCCTTGGGAGTTTTGGGGGGGGGGGAACGCAATCAATATCAAGTCTGCTTCATGAGAGCTTGGCTTATTATTATGGAAAATATAACAAACCCCACTTTAATCAGAAGAGCAAGTCTGACTACCCTTAAATCTCTACTAGGTTTTTTTTTTTTTTTTTTTTTAAAGTGCAATATTCTGATACTGTGAACCCTCACCAGTTTTGAGTCTTTCAGTAGATGTTCAAGTGAGGCTCTGCTGGCAAGGGTGTAGAAAGAAGTCAGCAAGTGACTGAAGATGCTTGGCTGAAGGAGACTCTTTGCAGCCCAACAGTATCACTTACGATCAAGGAAATACACACAAAAAAAGGGATAGGCATGCAAATTCTACCACACAACTTGCTCCTCAGAGAAGAATCCTTCAGTACTGTTCTATGAATGGTTTTGTGAGCCACTCCTCATTCCCCCGATACGTTTCAAACTAAAACTTCCAAAGAAAGGAGGCAGACTCTTTAAAGCAACCTTCTCTGCTTTCTTGCACATTCGTTCTGCACTGAAATTAGGTACTAAGATCCCAACAGATGCTAAGAGTCGGCTTGGAAAGGCAAAAAGAATTTCTCATCTTGGAGAACCCCAAGCCCCAGAGGGTCCTATGTTTTACTGCTTTCTCGCTAGCCAGTGTTTTACATGTTTGGAATCTGTACAGGTCGGGTCCTGTAAGCGACCGGGAAGCACATGCGACATCTGGTCATCTCCGGGCAGCACCTCTCAATCCTTCCAGAGTCTCAAGAGGCAGAGACTCATCTCCTCCAAGTCTAACCCTCAGGCCCCCTTCTTAATTAAGTGACCTTTCCAGGGAGCATCCTCCAGCCATGTACTAAGGGATCGGTGGGGACTGAGCAAGGAAGCTCCATGATATCCCTGCACTAAACACTCAAGTGTTTGTTTTCTGCAAATTGGCAGGGCATATTTCACATTTCGGTGGCCACCACAGCCCCCAATCCTTCCTCGAGTTGGGCTCTGAGTGGCACGGGCTACATTGAGATCGATTCTTTGAAAGGCGTAAACCGTAGTCTTCGCGAACTTCCAACGAGGTAGAATTGCGAGGGGAGGGGGAGAGAGAAAGAAGAGGGGGAAAGCCCACACAAAAGCACCAGTCTGTAAGCTCCGCCAGCACAAAGGCCCGTTCGCTGGTGCGCAGCCGGGAGGAGTGCGGAGTGCGGAGAGTCCTCCGAGGCCTGCACGCCGCGCCCAACGCGCTTGGAGCTGCCCCCTTGCACCCCGTGCCCCGGCACCGCGTTCCGGCGGGGGCGCAGGGCGCACGCCTGGCGCGCCTCGGCTGCACAGCTCCTGGGACTACACCGCTCCCAGAGCGACCCCGCGCCGCCCAGGCTCCGGTTAGATCCCTGCCCCAGCGCCACGTCTGCAGTCGCGGCTGCCCGAGCGACAGGAGCCGGGCCCGTCCTCACCTGTGCGCTTTCAGCCAAGCAGCGCGCGGAGGAGAGCGGCGGCGCTGGCGCTCTGCATCCCCGCCGCGGCCCCTGCAGCGGCGGCGGCGGCTCCCTCCACTGTCTGGGACGCCAGGGGGAGGGCGTTTCGCTTCGTTGCTTATTCATAAGGCCGCGGCTACGGCTGGGGATTGGGCGGCGGATAGGTGTGCCCGCCCCAGCTCTGCTAGCTGTGACACCCGATGCCGTCGCCCCACGCCCCTCCGGCGCCCACATCCCCGCCTCCGTTCCCTCGCGGGAGCGGCTTCTGCTCTGGTCCCGGCTCCTGGACCCCTCCGGAGACCCCCTGCCCAGGCTGTGTAGGGGCTTCTGTGGTAGCTCCTCCAGGTACCTACAGGAAAAACACCAGGGCAACATTTTCTCAAGAGTAGGAATTTCTCTGGCCCTTGGTTAAGGCAAGAGGCGCAAATGGGAGGCTGTAGAGTATTCTTTGTGAGAACTGTGTGTCTTAGTCATGCCCCTTGAAGTAACTCTACACGAAATGTTCCCTTTTCAGTCACTCAAAGAAAAAGTTGAAAATGGGTGCTAATAAGAAGTGGGGTTTATTGAGCCATTACGCCTATCAGGCACAAGACTAGATGCTTCATTACTGCTTGATCTGCACAAATAAATATTGTAATCCCCACTTAACGGGGAGAAAGTTAAGGCTAAAGACAATGTAATGTATTCCAGGTCTCATGACAAGTGTGGTCACAGGCAATTCATAATCTCCATTCTTGAGTCTCTCCAGGATTCAATTTCCTTTTTCTATATTTCCTAATCATGAGGGAAAACAGGTATTAGGAATCTAAAAGCCCATTCTAGAACTACCCCACAGGGTTTTACATTATCTATTGTCTCTATTAACTCCCTGCTTTATAATACCTTAGTCGTGTATAGTTATTCGTAAACACCTTGAAATCTTGTTCATCTTTGGCTCCCACAGTTAGCACAGTGCACAGGTATGCGCTGTTATCCGTTCCACCTACCTTTAGAATATATTAGCTTTTTATATCCAGAAAGTAGTCAACAAAGAGTTGTTGAAGAGAGTGTGATTGTAATTCAATCAAATCCATACAATGTGTTTTTATGTGTATTCAATGTAATAAGTAATGCATTGCATTGAGACCAGGTCTTCCACCTGGGTACAATACCCACTGTGTAGATAATTCTCACTCGACCTGACCAAGCTGTGTTTTAATATTTCATTTTTAAGTCAATAGTTTGAAAATCAGCCCACATCATCTTGTAAAAATTGTGTTATATAATATTGTGAGTTTTTCAGTAGCCCACAAATTTGGGTGGATTTAACCCAAATGTAGGTATATGATCATGCTAATCAAAACAATCTGAGTTCTGGATACTAAGCCCAGAAGTTCAAGCAGAATAGGAGAGACAGCAGAAGGAAAGGATTCCAGCTCCCATTGCACCTAGCTAGGGGCAGCCCTACCACAAATTTGAAATATTCTGTTTCTTTGGTATCTTTCTGCCTCTTTTTCTGTATCCCTTGCTAGCATCTTAGTCTTCTTTTTAGACACCAGTAGACACATGATACTCTAAGTCTCAACTACAGAATACTACTCCTCAGACCTGTCTTAACATTCAAGTTTTCTCTCATAGTAAAATTCCTGTCTCCCATTTCCTCAATACAAATTATTTCAGCTATACAGCCAAAGTAAAGAAATCTGATTGGAACTCATTTGTATTAGTCCTTTATCCTACCCCAAATGGTTTACTCGACTTTAAACCACTCTGGGTAATGAAATTTGTCTCAGTAGCTGGTGTTGGTACATGTCAATGATAATAAGATCCATTCTTCCCCCAACATGTACACAAATTATAGATCAGGAAAAATTCTCTGAAAGTCAAATCATCGAATTCAAATGTGAAGAATGTTATAAATTTTTCATGGGTAAAGCAAGAAAGCGTGCGTGTGCCTCTGTGTGTGTGTGTGTGTCTGCACGCACATGTGTGTCAAAAGCTTTATAACACCTAAAAAACTGTTACCAGTCAATGTAATAGACAAGGAAGCTCAAGAAGGCAGTTTTGGGGTTGCACATTCAGCAAATAAAAATAGAGAATTTCCAATTAAATTTGAATTTTAGATAAATCACATGTAATTTTTAGCATAAGTGTAGCCCAAATATTGAATGGGACATTTGGGATATACTTATGCTAAAAATTATATGTGGTTTATCTGAAATTCAAATATAACTGGGTATCCTGCATTTTATTTGTTAGAGCTGTCAACATCAGGCTGTTGGTTAGTCCTGGTCAGTGAAAGCCTTTGTGCCCGAAAGGAATTAGTTGAAAGTAGCAAAGATCAGGATAAGCAAACCTAAAAACCAGGAGGGGATGTGCCCGTTCAGATACTACCCAGAGAGGAGAAGTCTTGATAATGCAGACTTGATGTCCACAGTGACACAGTCACCAAATGGGGTAGAAATACTTCACAGTATATCAACTAACTCTCTTTGATCCAATTCCCATGTACCAAACATCCAACATTTTTGATTTCCAATATACATGGCCATGGGGCTCTGATGAAATGAGCATCCCTGTCTGTTCAACCTCACTATCTGCAGAATTGTGGCTCTGCATTATGTAAGCTGAATTATGTGTCTGTTACTAACAGATGTACTTCTGATGCCCCCAAATTAGGTTTCTGGTCTTATAAAGCTAAGATGGAGACCCTGAGCATGGCCAACTTCACCAAGACACTTTATAAGTGTTCTTGAAAAACAGCTGGCAGGACTTCACCAAGCTCTATACTTACGTTTTGTTTTCACTTTTTAAATATGTTATTGGTGCATTATAGCTATATATGATAGTGGAATTTGTTGTTACATGTTTGTACGTGCACAATACAATTTGATCAATCAATTTGTTTTCATTTGAAATTACACCAGAGGTAAGGGCTTAAGGCAATAGAACAAAATAAAATGAAAGGTCCAGAAGGAAAAAAATCTTCCTAGAAGGCTGAGTTTACCTGGGATCTCTCCAAATGCCTCCCTCTTGCTTTTTTAATAGTTCTTTTTGTTGTCATTGTTTTGTTTTGTTTTTTAATTCTCTAAAGCTCCTTCCTTGGATTTTGTTGCTCTTATTGGCTTCCAAGATATACAACATGGAAGAAGGACAGCAACTGCTAAGTAGAGTGGTGGGGGTCATTTGCAAAATGGATATTTAAATCCTCACTGCAAAAGATTATCTTTCCTTTCTGATCTTCCTAAAAGTTTATTAATCTGAGATTTTTGGAGTCTCCCAAGATTCTCTGCCCAACTATTCCCTGACTCTAATTCTTCAACGAGAATTACCTGATTGCTTTTAATTTTTTAAGTTGAAATTCCCAGGAGTGGACTTGAGCATTAAAGAAAGTATTGTTAAGTATATTCTACTCACTCTGGATATTCAATAAATGTTTAATGATTACAACGATGATGATGTAAATAATGGTGTATATCTAAAAAGAAAAAAATTTTAAAATGGTGATGATGTTAGAATCATTTTTATTCATTCTAATGGATGTTTTCATTGCATCCAAAACCCTTAGAACACTTGGCATGATCTATTTTAAATGACTTAAATGCTAATAAATTTGGCTTTTCACCTCCTACATTATGTCTTTGGTGTATAGTTTATTAAATAAGCAAATAGAATAAGCTCCATAATAAAATGGTTTTCCTTAAGGCTTTGGAAAAAAAATTTTTATTCACTGCAGATGCTTTTAACTGTTAACACAAGAATCAACTATGTTTATATATCTTTATTATTTAATAGTTAATACACAAGCACCCAGATGAACCCTGTTGCTTCTCTGTTCTCTCCAAGAAAACTATTATAATTACAGAAGCAGAATATAACATGCTTTACATTCTCTTCTTTAAAAATCTATTGTTTTCAATATTCTTTTATTAAGTATGAGATTTATTTAGGCCTAACTTTTTGGTTCAGTTCTAAAAATGGAATTTTGTCTATTGCCTTGAAAAAGCAAGATAAGAGAGGAAAGGACACTAACACAGATACAGAGTGAAACAAAATTTCTAAAACAATTCAGCCATTTTAAAAGAAACTGTTTTAGATAAAGTAGAGGCTGAAAACATTTACATAAAAGAAATCTTGTCCTTCATTTTATAGCCATGAATAAATATGTCTTTATGAGACAGCCTGTAAAAACCCTTTTTAAGAGATTTGAACATCAAAGGTCTAATGTCTTCCATGGAATACGCTCTTTAATTCCAGATGAATTGGTCATCAGGGGTAACTATATTGAAAATGGCATCTATAACTCTAGAAAAGATATAGATTGGCTTTTACTTTATCAGACAAAGGAGTCTTATATCCATCCTTGTTTTTTTTTTTAATGCCCAGTGTTAAATAAATCAATGACTCTCATAGATGTTTAATCTTAAACAATGGGTGTGAGTTATGTATTACTGACATAATGGTATTCATACCTACTGTCTGTGTTACAAAGAAAGATCATTTCTTCTTCTCTACCTCTATTAAAGGTAGAAGGAAAGAAAATGGATTCACCAGGACAAGGAAAGCTAAAGTCTTAGGAAGCACTCTCACCAAGAAAGTTCAGATACTGGAATAGATTAGTAAGAAAGGTTATATGTTCTCTTTTGTTTCAGGTTTCTAAAAAATATGAATTTCAGTCTGTCTGGATTGTGGGTTTCTGACGAAATGCCATTAGTTTAGTCAACAAGGAAATTATGGGGATAGTTGTATATGTGAGGAAACTGAAAGATATTTTACTGAAACTAATTGTATTATTGTTTATTATCTATGTTCCAACAAATGTTGCTAGTGTTACTTTTAAAGAATAAAATTCAAGTATTGACACTAAGCTCAGAATACACAGAAACATAGATTAAACATCTATGAGAGTCATTGATTTATTTAACACTGGGCATTAAAAAGAAAAAACAGGCCGGGCGCAGTGGCACAAGCCTGTAATCCCAGCACTTTGGAAGTCTGAGGCAGGAGGATCGTGAGTTCAAAGCCAGCCTCAGCAATGGTGAGGCACTTAGTAAGACCCTGTCTCTAAATAAAATACAAAAAAAGGGCTGGGGATGTGACCCAGTGGTCAAGTGCCCCTGAGTTCAATCCCCGGTACCACAAAAAAAAAAAAAAAAAAAAAAAAAAAAAAAAAGAAAGAAAAGAAAAGAAAGAAAGAAAGAAAGAAACAAGAATGGATATAGACTCTTTGGGGGGGCTGGGGTTGTGGCTCAGCGGTAGAGCGCTCGCCTCGCACGTGCACAGCCCAGGTTCGATCCTCAGCACCACATCAACATGAAAGCATTGTGTACGAATAAATAAATAAATATTTTTTTAAAAAAGACTCTTTTGTCTGATAAAGTAAAAGGCAATCCATATCTTTTCTAGAGTTATAAATGCCATTTTCAATACATAGGAGTATATTTGATGTGTAGCATGTTTACAGCAAAAGCAAAGAATGAGATACTATCCATGGAGGTCTTCTCCATTATAATATAGCTTATGATCAGAATAATAGCAATGATTTAAATATTGGCTTATCAAGGTTTAAATATGGAATGGAAATCAGTGGGGAAAAAATGCCTTTACTTCAGTGTAGCACTCATCCTCTTGCTAAATCTTCGTCCCTGTAAATTTTTATTAACTCTACTAGCCAAACTCTCTTAGATGAGTTCATGTTTGCTAAACATTATGCAATGAGCAGTACATCATACAATGTTAGCTCCATGGTTAGTTGATCCCCAAGTGTTTTTGTTTTGTGGAAGGTATGCAAAGATATGTAACTTTCCTTGGAGCTGAAATCTAGTTGAGAAGAAAGAATTATATATTCATAAACATTACCACTATCAATGATATAAAAATCACCTCATGTGCTTTTCCTTTGACCTAAAAATTATGTTGCTTTTCATCTTCTTTTTTCATGATACTACTACAGAAAAGAACTGTCTGATAAAGTCTATGTGGAGAGTGAGTGTCTTAATGGACTTAGTATAAACTGGGTGCAGTAGCACACACCTGTAATCCCAGCTACTTGGGAGATGGGATCTCAAGAGGATGGGATCTCCAGAGATGGGATCTCAGGAGGATCTCAAGTTCAAGGTCATTCTCAGCAACTTAGCAACACCCCGTCTCCAAATTAAAAAATAAGAAAATAAAAAGAGGTTGTAGAATGCCCCTGAATTCAATCCCCAGAATCACACACAAACACAAATAAATGTATATTTAGTATGTGTGTACTTAACTGTCTTTTCCAAAAAACTGTGCACTCTTTGAAGAAAGACAGCCTGTTGTAAATAGTCACATCTCCCACAACACCTACAGCAGTGCCTTGACATAGCAGCTGTTCAAAAAGTATTTGTTGACTAATTATGGCTATAAGCCTGTACTAAAAATGTAATGCTATAAATGCTCACCATTTTACAACTATGAAATATGAACTCAATTCTTCTAACATATAAAGGAAGCCTGAACAACTTCAGAATAAAATACATTAATCTCATACAAATTAGGAAGATAGATTCTGAAATGATTCTGAAACTCAGGGTTTAATTATTTTTTATATCCTATGAAAAGAGGTTAGCCTATAGATGCACATGTGCTGTCTGAAGTCAGAGAACTGAGCCAACTGACACTTCAAATCCCTTTCTAACCACAAGTCTGTGATCTGTTTTATTGGTGAAGTTCACGTTCATTAGGAGTTGTGCATGAACAAGAAATACTCTGAATTTAAGATTTTACAAAGAAGAGTTGGGGGCGGGAATCAAGCTGAATCCAGAGCTCAAATTCCATTTAGGCTCAAATCCTTTGAAATAGCCAGCGCAGTATGTTTTATTTTATTTATTCTTTCTCAAGACCTACAATGTAAAGTGGACATAAAAGCTGCACTTTGCAGGATCAGTTCAAAGCAATTCCTCTCTAACTTGTTTACACAAATAGCCAAAGGGGGAAGAGGGCTTACTTTAAAATCGAGGTGATTGAAAGCATGTTTCATATGGAGGAAATTATTTACTTTTGGACTGGTCTAAAGTGTGAGGCATCACCACAAAAGAACAAATGAATTTGTCTCCAAAAGATTCCCAGTCAAGATAAATGGGATGGTCATGTGGTATTCATTCCTTTCCCTTCCTTTTTGCTTTTAGAAGCTTTCTTCTATAAGTGGTTTTCAGGCATAGTGACATGTTTTGTTTTCCTCCTATATCTGTCTTTGCAAAGGCACTTTAAGGCACTTACCATTGCCAGCTAATGTTCATTTTATGACATTGTTCCCAGCAGTCGATCTTTCGTGGATGAGCACTTTTCACTCAGATCATATTCTCTTCAGTTCATAAAAAAAGAAAAAAAAAAAATTCCCCTTGTTAGTCTCTCCATTTTTCCTTTAAATTCTTTTTCTCTGATTTTCTTTTCTCATGCTTCTACTTCCTTCCTAGGTTTCATACTGTTATTTTCAAATTGCAGTGACTTCTCCAGTGTATACATTGTTCCTTGTTTCAAAGATGCAAGCCCCCGGCACTTTGGCCCAATCTTTTTCAATTCAGAGCCTTTAGTGCCACTGTGTATTTGAGGCCACCTTGAGGACTATAACAAAATCCCAGGTGGTGGAATGCATCATTCATTCATAAGCCATTTTATAGGCCCATTTTTTTTGCCCAAGGTGCAACTGGTCTCACTTCCTCTCCTTCTCCCTCCACCTGGGAGGAAGCCACGTGGTAGACATGAGAGAGCTAAAGCATATAATAAAAGTATGGAAGCAATAAAAAATATTAGAGTTAACACCACAGAGAAAGAAATGAAAGCAAAGATGGTCCCCTCCAGTCTTTTCTCTCCTCTGTGTCTAGCCCCAGCTCCGGGAAGGCTGAGAAATGGTAAAGAAGGCACTTGAGGTAATGAATGAGGAGGAGATGCCAGGCTTGAAGGTTGGAAACTTGGAGGGGGTGCAGTTTAGGATGGGGAGGGGCATGCCAGAGAGGCTTCCTTCCCTTTGGAAAGCCTCAAATAATGAAGCACTTCCATCTCCATTGGTCAAAAGCTGTTATCCCAAGCTGTTGCTCCAAGTCCACCCAATGTGCACCCCTTCCCAGGCTCAACCCCTCCCCCACTCCCCCACCATCCTGAAGCAAATGGGAGTGAGGCCTGGGTTAAAGTAACCTTTATTCAGTAAGGCTGAATTTTCTCCCCCCAAATTCATAGGTTCAAATTCTAATGTCAAGTTTCTTGATGTGACAGTATTTGGAAAGAGAATCTTAAAATAGGTAATTAAGTTAAATTAAAACCCAATGCAATGTGTCTTGTGTCTTTATAAATAAGGGACATTTGGACCCAACAGGCATAGCAGAAAGATCATCTGAAGTCACAGAAGGAATATGGCCATCTATAAAACCAAGAAGAGGGGGCCTCAGAAGAAACCAGCCCTGCCTACACCTTGATCTTGGACTTCTGTTTTCCAAAACTATGAGAAAATAAATGAGTGTTGTGGCACATACTTTACTAGGCCACTTGAACTAACTGATACAACTGGGTACAATCTGGGGTTCTTCTGATTGGTGCTCATGTCATGCTAGGTGTTTTTAATAGACTTCCTGGGTTAAGCAAAACAGTGACATATTTAGAAGGGCAGTGTAGAAAAGTCCTTCTCTCCAGAGAAAGACATTTTCAGGCCAGAGTCCATACGTGGCAACTTTTTTACATAGTAGCTCTCCCCAATGGTAGAATCTAACTATGTTTTCAAACTATGCCGTTAAAAAGACTTTGAACTTGCCGTACAGCCACCTCCTGGAGGTTCTTGGTCTTTGCCAGAATAAGAGAGGAAACAAGTGTTGTGGAATCTAAGCAGAAGTATTACACAGGAATAAGAAGTGTGCATTCAGCCTCAAAATAAGATGATAGGCCAGGCGTGGTGGCTCATGCCTGTAATCCCAGCAGCTCAGGAGGTTGAGACAGGAAGGTCACGAATTCAAAGCCAGCATCAGCAAAAGCAAGGTGTTAAGCAAGTCAGTGAGACCTGTATCTAAATAAAATACAAAGTAAAGCTGGAGATGGGGCTCAGTGGTTGAGTGCCCCTGAGTTCAATCCCCTGTACAAAAAAAAAAAAAAAAAGAAAGAAAGAAAGAAAAAAAACAGGGTAATAGTAGTTTTGATATCCTAGGATTGTTGGGATGATTAAATGAGATAATGTATAATATAATAAGCATAGTGTCTTTAACACCTATTTCATATTCAATAAATACTATTATTTGAAACAGTGCAAACCCAGTTGATGAAGTATTGATTTTTCAGCTACAGAAGCAGGTATTTCCTGAGTTGATAGCTAAAGGATTTTTCTTCTTTCTGAGAAACTTTCTGAGAGCAAAAATGAACCTATTGATGTCCCCATATTTAGATTTCAGGTTTTTATAGAAGGAAACAATTTTCCAGGCATAGAGTTTAGGGTGGTAGTTCTGGTATAATTCTACAGCATTTTTTTGAAATTTTGCCAAACAAATTTTATCAATAAGACTCTTGAATTTAACTAGGTAATTTAGATTATGTCTGCCAGGTTCTCATTAACACTAAATTTTTCCCCAAGCAGAAATATTCTTAAATAGGCAGAAAACATTTTTTAATTTGCTACGATTATGCTATTATTTAAACGATTTAAGCATTTTATGAAAATGCACTTAACTAGAACCAATTACATTGCTTACTTAGCTGAAAATAAGTTGAAATTGTCAGTGTCTGGCCTATTATGTCTAGACGTTCAATAGATTTATCTCATTTAAGGATCTCAAAATGCTCTCTCGTTATGGAGGTGTGTTGCTCATCTGCTCCAATCACCTTACTTATCAAATGAGACACCAAACTGTGAGAGGTCGCCCAGTTCCAGGGCAAAGCTCATGCAGGTACCCAATTCTGTGGATTTGTAACTTAGGTCTCTCCCTCTCCGAAAGAGGGCTGTTTTCAGTGGCAAATATTGTGTTTGGAAGGGCAAGAGACATTTAATGTCAAGAAACACATTTAATAGCTTAACTGAGATTTCACCTTCACAGTGAAGCTTCCCAGGCTGCACAGACACCTCTGTGTCTGGGCTTCTCTTTACTGGAATGTCTGCCTGCACCTTTCTCTTTGTCTGGCTAAGCACACTTACTCATCCTTCCAGGACTGACCAGTCATCATCTCCTTAACAAAAAGTGTTCCTGATTACCTAGGCTGGGCTTCTTCAGATGTCCATCACACCTGGACACACCCTTCTGCCTTGCCCTCAGTTCCACCCAGCTGTCCATCAGGCACCCAGAACTCACCCTGGAGCTGTGCTAACCCTGCTTCCCACACCACACTACAGCCTGTGTCATTTTCCCAGTTTACATCACTCCTCAGCCCATACCCTCCCCACGTTCTGTATTCTCCCCAGCCTGAATCCTACCTTAGTCTATAGCCCCCAATTTTGTCACCCCGGTCTGCAGAGTGCCCTAGCCTTCAGTTTGTACCACTCCCCAGATTGTATCCCTCTCAGCTGTTAACCTCCTGATGGTATCCTCCCAATCTATTCCCCCACCAGCCTGGGTTCCTCCCAGCATGAAGCCCTCTGGTCTGAATGCACCCTAGCATGCAGCACTCCTCTCATTCTCTAACCTCTAGTCCCCTCCCTGAATCCCCCAGCCTGTGTTCCTTGTGAAAAGGAGAATTCTAAGATGGCCCCCAAAGATTGCTGACCCCTAATGTGCATACCTTCTTCCAGGAATTTAGTCAAACACTAATTTAGATACTGCTCTGGTAGGACTTTACAGATGTGATTAAAGTCTCAAATCAGTTGACTTTAAGATAGGGAAATTAAGCCGGGCGCAGTGGCGCACGCCTGTAATCCCAGCACTTTGGGAGGCTGGGGCAGGAGGATCGTGAGTTCAAAGACAGCCTCAGCAATGGCGAGGCACTTAGAAACTCAGTGAGACCCTGTCTCTAAATAAAAATACAAAAAAAAGGGCTGGGGATGTGACCCAGTGGTTGAGTGCCCCTGAGTTCAATCCCCAGTGCCACAAAAAAAAAAAAAAAAGGGAAATTAAGCTGGGTACAGTGGTGCATGTCTGTAATCTCAGTTCTCAAAAGGCTGAGGCAGAAGGATGGAGAGTTTATAGAGTCCAGCCTAGGCAACTTAGTGAAACCCTATCTCAAAAGAAAACATAAGGGCTGGGGTTGTGGCTCAGTGGTAGAGCACTCGCCTAGCGCGTGTGTGGCCCGGGTTCGATCCTCAGCACCACGTAAAAACAAAGACATTGTGTACAACTAAAACAAATAAATATTTAAAAAAAAAAAAAGAAAAGAAAACATAAAAAGGGTTGAGGATGTATCTCCGTGTAGAGAACTCCTGGGTTCAATCCCCAGAACCATAAAAATAAATAAATAAATGATCCTAGTGGCTTGGGAGGCTGAGGTAGGAGGATTGCAAGTTCAAAGCCAGCCTCAGCAATTTAGTGAGGCACTGACAAATTTAGCGAGACCTTGTCTCCAAATAAAAAATAAAATGGGCTGGTGATGTTGGTCAGTGGTTAAGTGCCCCTGGGTTCAATCCCAGGTACTAAATAAATAAGGAAATTATATGGTAGGCCTGACTTCATGCCATGAGCTCTTTAAACCTGAGTCTAGAACTTGAGAACAGAGAAGTGAGAGAGATTCAAAGCATGAGAGGATGAATGGAGGAGCCACATGACAAGGAACTATGGGTGGTTTCTATTGCCCAGACTGGCTCTGGCCAACAGCCAGCAAGAATTTGGAGGTTTCCTACAACCACAAGAATTGAATTCTTCCAACAACCTTGTGAGCTTGAAAGAGGATCCTGAGCTGCAGAGATGAACACAGTCCTGTTGAACCCTTGGGCTTGCGATATACTGACACATCCTGTCTGGATTTCTCACCTACAGAACTGGAAACTGATAGAGGGACATTGTTTTAAGCCACTAAATTTGTGATGATTTTTCACATAACAATAGAAAATTAATACATGTTTCCCAGTCTGTATCCCCTCTATCTATATCCTGTAGCCTCTATCATCCCAGGCTGAATTCCCCCAGGAAATGTCTCCCCAGTTTGAATGGCTTCCCTGCTGGTACCACAGCCCCGACCAGCATGGATCCCTGGGTCTATATTTCTCCCATCTTGTGCCATCCCTCAGCCTGAATGCCCCCGACATACACACAGCTTATCATACAGTCTCCACCAATGATCTCACACACACATCACAGGCACCACGGGCACCACCACCCACCACCCACCACCTCACAGCACAGCACCCAGAGAGATTCTGCAAACTAAGGAGCACAGCAGTCAAGGGCACCATCTGCAGTACCAGATGGAAATGTTGTCTCCTTTCCAAGACTGGTGAGCAGGACTGGGAAACCCAAAAAGAGGTAGCAATCTCTTCCCCTTTACCCAGTTGAGCCTCAAGCCATCCTGAGCAGCCAGCCAGCTATACTTCCCAAGCTCTGAACTCTGTGCTAGTTTCTCCAGGGCCCCACCACACCCAGCGAGCTGAAGGCACTCCCCTTCCAGAAGGAGATGAATGTGCCCAATCAACTGGCCAAAGCCTTCCATCATCGCTCCTGAGAACTCTAATGCCCCTCTTTCCAGAAGTGCAGTGTTGCTGACATCCCCCTACCAATTCACTACCTCCAGCCCAGGACTAGCCATTGTTTTCTCTCCTTCTGTACTTTTTTTCCCATCTGTGTTATCCTAAATTTGCCAAATGGTATTTTTTCTCTGTTACATATGTCTCCATAGTTATCATGTATCTTAACCAGAATTTTCTCTGAGGTGGTTGGGATGAGTGGCAATAAATATCCCAATGGCTCCAACCAACAAGCAAACATGAGGTAAAGAAGAGAGAGCAGAGCCGGGCGCGGTGGCGCACGCCTGTAATCCCAGCACTTGGGAGGCTGAGGCAGGAGGATCATGAGTTCAAAGCCAGCCTCAGCAATGGCGAGGCACTTAGCAACTCAGTGAGACCCTGTCTCTAATAAAATACAAAAAAGGGCTGGGGATGTGGCCCAGTGGTCAAGGGCCCCTGAGTTCAATCCCCGGTACCAAAAAAAAAAAAAAAAAAGAAGAAGAGAGAGCATACACATAAAAGGATAAATAACTACGTATACAAATACATGTTTATTATATATACACATTTATGCAACAACCATATAAGGTAAGTTATTATTTTTATTTCATAGATGAGAAAATTAAGGCTCACAGAGGCTTAGTAAAGCACCTAGGGGCACACAGAAAACAAACAGCAGAGCTGGGATACCAACAGGTGGTCTGGCTCTTATCCACTTTGCTGAATATATACAAGGTGTCAAGATTACTCTGCTAAGTAGGGCATGTGCATCGTTTATGGTAAGAAAGGAGCAGGAGAAAAAGTGGAGATAATTGTGTGCTAAAGTAATCAGAGTAATTTTCACCAAAAGTCGGGCTTGAGTTGGCATGCCAGGACAAATCAGACTTCCAAGGGTAGGGCATTCATGTTGGAGGGAAGGAAGGAACCAGACCCAAACAGAGAAATCCATGTTCTGGGATCATGATTTATATAGGGGAATTATGGGAAATAAGGCTAAAGAGAGAAGTGGAGATCAGATTGGGATTGCCCTGAATGCCAAGCATTTCCTTCTTGCCCTTAATTATAAGGCAAGAGGGAGACCTAGGAAGGGTTTTGAACAAATGGGTAGAAAGAGGGTAGAGACAACTGAATATGATAACTGGCTGAGCTTGGGAAATAAGAAGTAAAAAATCAGCCCAAGGGCTGAGGTTGTGGCTCAGTGGCAGAGTTCTTGCCTCGCACATGTGAGGCACTGTGTTTGATCCTCAGCACCACGTAAAAATAAGTAAACAAAAAAAGACATAGAGTTCATGTATAAGTTAAAAAAAAAAAAAAACTTTTTTAAGATATTGTGTCCATCTACAACTAAAAATGTATCTTTAAAAAATTGGAAAACCAGTCCAAGATTTAGTGTTTGAGTGACTAGAGTAATTTTAGTTTTAATAATAGAAATTGATTAAATTTATATTTGGAGCTGAAATTTGTCTCCTTACAGTAGTTACACGTACAATTGGTCTTTAAATTCTGCTAGAAATAAAATTGCATTTTTGCTTTCTCCATAATGTAATCTAGAAAAAAATATATGTTTAGGGCCAGATAAAGAATCTTATGGATTCTCCTTTCCCCATTTAAAACAAACACACACATACACACACACACACACACACACACACACACACACACAAAGTTCTGTTACTGTGAACATTTTGGAATCAAGCCAGTTTTCCTCTGAGTCACTAATCCCCTTAATAGGATGTTATATAGTTCTAAAATGATTCCATGCATTTACATAGTGCTACAGTTTGGATGTTGAATGTCCCCCCAAAGGCCCAAGTGTACAGCTTGCTCTCCAGGGTGGCACTATTGGAAGGTGGTGGAACTTTTTTTTAAGTGGGAGGTCTTTAGATCACTAGGAGAATGCCCTCAAAGGAGATTGTGGGACACTGGCCTCTTCCTCTTTCTCTTTGTTCCCTGACTGGTGATCCAAGCAGGTTGCTGTGTCATGCACTATCACCATGATGACCTCACCACAGGCTCCAAAACAATGAGGCAAATGAGTCATGAACTGAACACTGTGAGCCAAAATAACTTATGCTCTTTATAAGCTAATTATTTCAGGTATTTTATTATAGTAATGAAAAGTTAACTCACACACATAGTTTGCTACCTTAATAACATATGTTTTCCTCTGATAAGAATATGGAGTAGCCGGGCACGGTGGCGCACGCCTGTAATCCCAGCACTTTGGGAGGCTGAGGCAGGAGGATCGCGAGTTCAAAGCCAGCCTCAGCAATGGCGAGGCACTTAGCAACTCAGTGAGACCCTGTCTCTAAATAAAATACAAAAAAGGGCTGGGGATGTGACCCAGTGGACGAGTGCCCCTGAGTTCAATCCCCGGTACCACAAAAAAAAAAAAAGAATATGGAGTATGCCGGGCACGGTGGCGCACGCCTGTAATCCCAGCACTTGGGAGGCTGAGACAGGAGGATCGCGAGTTCAAAGCCAGCCTCAGCAATGGCAAGGCACTTAGCAACTCAGTGAGACCCTGTCTCTAATAAAATACAAAAAAAAGGACTGGGGATGTAGCCCAGTGGTCGAGTGCCCCTGAGTTCAATCCCTGGTACAAAAAAAAAAAAAAAAAAAAAAAAGAATATGGTGTATAGGGGCTATGGTTGTGGCTCAGTGGTAGAGCGCTTGCCTAGCATGTGTGAGGCACTGGGTTCAATCCTCATCACCACATTATAAAAATAAATAAAATAAAGGTATTGTGTCCATCGACAACTAAAAAGAAAATTATTTTTTAAAGAATATGGAGTATAATCTCCTTCCCCACAAGAATGTTATGACCCTGTCAGACCACATATGTGAGTTAGTGGCCTCAATTCCTGGACTCCAAAATATGTATAAACCCAAAACTTTGATAGACAGACTAAGAGCTTGGGCTGTAGCAGGGCTATCTCTTCCAGTCTTCAAGCTATCCTCCAAAGCCTCATTTATCAACACCAGCTCCCATAATAGCATTGAGGGAAATGGGGTGTCTTCACAGATCCCTGATGTGTTGGTCAAACCATCTGTATTAGTCAGCTTTCAACCACCATAACAAAATACCTGAGTCAAGTAATTTATGAAGGAAAAGGGTTTGGGTTCAGTGTTGGTTCATATTTCTGGTCCAAAACTGAGTGGCTCCAGTGTTTTGGGCCTCTGATGAGAGCAGCACATCATGGTGCAAATGTTTGGCAATAAACCATCTCATAAGCCAGAAAGCAGAGCAAGAGAGAAATAGGAAGAGACTGGAGTCCCACAAATCCCTTCAAGGGCACACCTCCAGTGCCCAAAGTTTCCATCACTTCCCAATAGTACCACTCGAGAGACTAAGCTTTTAACTAATGGGACTTTGGGGGACATTCAACACCCAAACTAGCACCCTGTCTGCCAGGAACCACCCATAGAAAGGTATGCTTCAAGCTTTGATTTGACTTTACACCCACAGAGGCCTGCTTCCACAATAATTGAACAACTGGTCCTTAATAATATTTTATAAGCGATGGGGTCTCCCTATGTTGCCCATGCTGCCTGCAAACTCCTGGGCTCAAACAATTCCCCTGCCTCCGTCTCCCAAGTAGCTGGGACTACAGGACTCCAGTACTTTTGGAACACACCCACCGCATGGCTAATGTACATCATCTATCAAGTGCATTCCTTATAAGAATTGTTCTCATTGTTCTCGCCCTTTTTCAGCATTGCAGAAAAAAAGAAAAAGAAAAAAAAATCTCTTTGCCTAGCAATAAATTGTGTGATTTGCAAAATTTTAATTTTATCATCTTATTTTAGCCACAGAAAGCAGGACAACTGAGAAATTCAACTCTGGGAATCCCTTTCTTGCTGTATATTTATATCCAGCAGGTGAGAAGCAGGTTTCTGTTGACAGTGGGATGAAAGCAGATCCAAAGTCTTAGAAAACATCACTGATCAATAACTAAGTACCACAGGCCTTCAGATTTTTTTTTAGACCCTTCATTGTTTTAAAGTGTTGTTAGGAGTTTAGTTACTATGGATATATGCAACATAAAAAACATACCTTTAACTTTGTCCTCCACTGAGGGAATCAACAATAATTGAGAACGTAAAGCAAGTGAGAAAAGGCACTTCACACCAGCACTGGTACCTACTGCAAATACCCATACCAGGAGAGATGCCTGGTATCTTCCAATGCTGCCTGGTGGCATGGGAGAATGAATGGAACAGGGACTGGGAAGAAGAGGAAAACAGGAGACCAGACCTGTCACACCACCCCCACCACCACAGGCAGTTCAGACCTGTGTGATAAAGCCTAAAAGCAGAAACTTCAGGCCCAACTCAGTGTATACCTTGTCTTGCCATCTACCAGCTGTACTCAGCTTGGGCAAGTTGCCTTGCCTCTCTGTGTCATATGCTTATCCAAAAAAATAAAAAGTTGCAAGGAATCTATTACCTTAAATACCATCTGCAAAGCACCTGGCATAGCACCCAGAACACCAAGGAAGCCCACACTGTTAGCTGGCTTTTCCCTTCCCCTCCGTGGGCAGTAGGAAATAGTGGAGGTGAAGGGGTGTTCCAACAGACACGTGGAAAAAGCCCAGGCCAAGGGAATCCAAGAGAAGCCAAGGCCTGGAGATAGGTTCCCTCATCACTGGCCTGCCGCTTGCTGGGGTAGACCTGCAGGGTGTAGTGTCCATGGGAAGAGGAGTGGAGTCAGAAGTGGGGGCCTAGGAATGGCACAAAACCCCAAGAGATCAGGTAGATAAGAAAGGGTATTTACTTATTTATTTTTGTGGTGCTGGTGACTGAATCTGGGGTCTCCAGCATGCCTCTCTACCCTCAGCCTGATATTGGAGGAAGGCCTTGGAATGAGGAGAGATCAAGGAATAAAGGGGCTTTACAAAGTCTTTTTTATTTTTATTTTTTAATTTTTTTTATTTTTTGGTACCAGGGATTGAACTCAGAGGCACTCTGACCACTGGGTCACATCCCCAGCCCAGACCCCCCCCTCCTCCCCCCCCCCACTTTTTTTTTTTTTTTTTTTTTTTTTTTTTTTTTTATTTTATTAGAGACAGGGTCTCACTGAGTTGCTAAGTGCCTCGCCATTGCTGAGGCTGGCTTTGAACTCGTGATCCTCCAGCCTCAACCTCCCAAGTGCTGGGATTTCAGGCGTGCACCACCGTGCCTGGCTAAAGTCTTGAAGATGAATGCCCTCAATTTAAAAAATACTGAGCCAGAGCAGGAAAACCTTTGTCCTGAGACCAAGATTCAAGGACAGACTCCCCTGAGAAAACTGGCAAGAGAAGGACAGGGGGGTTTGGTGAGAGAAACAAAGACCCAATTATCAAAACTAGGATAGAAAACGGGAGCAAGGTCAGAGCTGGGTGACAAGATCAGATCAGGAGGAGCAGCTGCAACACGAAGCTGAGTCACTGCGACCTGACGCTGAGTCAGCAGAAGATTGCCGCTCCCGTTGGTCCCCAGGACGGGGGCTGGGCGAAGTGTGCAGATGGAATGCAGAGCCCTCGCTGAGAGCGGAGGCGACACAGTAGAACAGGAATCCAAGTTTCGCATTAAAAGGGCAAAGATTCTATGCAGTCTCACAGGAGTGTTCCAGCCAATAGCGAAGCCAAATTCTAGTCACTGTTTTCCAGACTCTATTAACAAGTACTTTAGAACAATACTTCCATGCTTTTGTTTCACACTTAACTGGGAAACTTATTAAAAATAATAATCCAATTGGCCTTAGATCTAACAAATTGAGATCCTGATGGGTGGGGACAAATCAGTTGGATTAGGTGAATCTGATGCAAATTAAAATTGGAAATCCAGAGTGTTAGACTGCCGGCTTTAGAAGGACACTCTCCCTCGCCTTGATTCTGGTTTTAGGTGTTGGGGTCTGCCTTCAATAGCAGTTGCTTCCTTTGCTTTTTCTGGAAAGTAGCTGTTAACAACCATATAGGTCTCAGAGTTTGAGACAAGTTCATGTGTGCACTTGCACAATTACTTGCACACACCCGTGTGTTAAAATACACATAACAAAATATGCCATGTTGGGCTGGGATTGTGGCTCAGCGGTAGAGCGCTTGCCTAGCACGTGGGCGACCCGGGTTCGATCCTCAGCACCACGTACAAATAAAATGCATTAAATAAAACGCATTGTGTACAACTAAAGAAAATAAATAAAAATATATAAAAAAAACATACCATGTTAGCTCTTTGTTTTATTTGTTCTAATGGGTTATACATGACAGTAGAATGCATCTTGACACATCATACATAGATGGAATATAACTTCTCCTTCTGGTTGTACATGATGTAGATTACACCAGTCATGTAATCATATATGCACATAGGATAATAATGTTCAATTCCTTCTACTGTCTTTTCTTTCCCCATACCCTTCCCCTCCCTTCACTCCCCTCTGTCTGATTCAAAGTGCCTTTATTCTTCCCTAACCCCCACTCCCTTATTGTGAATTAGTATCTGCATATCAGACAAAACATTGGGCATTTTTTCTAGCACTGGCTTATTTCACTTAGCATGATATTTTCCAGTTTCATCCATTTACTGGCAAATGCCATAATTTTATTCTTCTTTAAGGCTGAGTAATATTTCACATTTTCTTTATCCATTCATTTGTTGAAGGGCATCTAGATTGGTTCCATAGTTTAGCTATTGTGAGTTGAGCTGCTATAAATAGCTGCATCACTGTAGTATTCTGATTTTAAGTCCTTTGGGTATAAATCGAGGAGTGGGATAACTGGGTCAAATGGTGGTTCCATTCCAGGTTTTCTGAGAAATCTTCATACTGCCTTCTATAGTGATTGTACCAATTTACAGTCCCACCAGCAATGTAAAAATCAATAGCATCATGTCATGCAACCATCACCACTGTATACAAGCATGAATTCATGAATTCAGCCAACTACAGATGGAAAATGTTCAAAAATAATTGTATATGTGCTGAGCCACACATACTTTCTTTCTTGTTATTATTTCTTAAACAATATAGTATAACAACTACTTATATGACATTTACATTGTATTAGGTATTAGAGGTCATCTAGCAATTGTTTAAAATATGTAGAAGGGTATGTATAGGTTATATGCAAATACTACATCATTTTACATAAGACACTTGAGCTTCCACAGATTTTGGCATCCACAGGAGGCCTGGAACCAGTTCCCCAAGGTACTGAAGGACGATTGTATCTTCTTTTTCATCTCTCCCAACAGACATTCTGTACCCATTAAGCAATGACTTCCAATTTTCCCCTGCCTCCAGATGGTGGTAACCTCTAATCTACTTTTATGTGCTTATCTTCTTTGGAGAAATGTTTATTCAAGTTGTTTACTCATTTTAAAATTGAGTTGTCTTTTTTGTTGTTGAGTTGTAGGAGTTTTCCTTGTATTTTGGATATTAAATACTTTTCAGACATGAGTTACAAATGTTTTTCCTATTCCATAGATTTTTTTCATTTTCTTGATAATGTCCTTTGATGCATAAAACCTTTTTTTTTTTTTAATTTTGATAAAATCCAATTTTTCTATTTGTTCTTTTGTTGCTTGTACTTTTCAGGTCCTTTTAAGAACCCATTGCCAAGTCTAAGGTTATGAAAATTGACCCCTGTTTTCTTCTGAGAGTCTTATGGTTTTATAGTTAGTGAATCCATTTTGAGTTAATTTTTATATATGGTGTGAGGGAGAGGCCCAATCTCTTTTTCTGTGTAAATCTAGTTGTCCCAGGACCATTCATTAAAGAAACCTTCTTTCCTCATTGAATGAATACGGCACCTTTGTCAAAAACCTGTTGGCCATATTGCTGCTCATGGGTATAGCATTTCAGACATACAAGATTTTAAAAAGTAGATCTGGATGGTGGTAAAGGTTGCACAACAGTGTGAATGTACTTAATGCCACAGTTCTGTACACTTTTTAAAATTATAACTTTTAGATGTATTTTTTCCAGTTTTTAAAAATCAGTTGGCCTGGGGCTGGGGTTGTGGCTCAGCGGTAGAGTGCTCGCCTCACACATGCGCAGCCCAGGTTAGATCCTCAGCACTACGTAAAAATAAAGGCATTGTGTACAACTAAAACAAATAAATAAATATTTATTTTAAAAAATCAGTTGGCCTTTGATATGTGGGTTTATTTCTAGACTCTCAATTCTATCCCACTGGCATGTATGTCTTTATTTATGCCAATAACATATGATTTTGATTACTGTAGCCTTGCAGTAAGTGTTGAAATCAGGAAGTACAAATATTCCAACTTTGTTCTTTCTCAGGATTATTCTGGCTATTCAGAGTCCCTTGCAATTCCCTATGAATTTGAGAACCATCTTTTCCATTTCTGAGAAAAAAGGGATATTGAAATTTAGGTAGAGGTGTGCTGAATCTGCTGATGAGCTTGCATAGTACTGCCATCTTAACCACACACTAAATCTTCCAATCCCTGTATGCAGACTGTGCTTTCACCTACTTAGGTCTTTCTTTTATCCATGTTTTGTAGTTGTCAGTTCAGGCAGGTTCTAAAGCTATAATGTTTTTATTTCCTTTCTTTAGTATGACCATATTTTAGAAAATCTTATAAGAAGGCAGTCAGTGTTTTATTCATTTTGTTGGCATCTACTCATGAAAAAAGACTCATTCAGTATTAAACCAGCATTTAGCTGGGTCAGTGGCACAGGCCTGTAATCCCAGCTGCTTGGGAGGTTGAGGCAGGAGATCACAAGTTCAAAGCCATCCTCCACAATTAAGTGAGGCCCTAAGCAATTAAGAGAAATGGCTCAATGATTAAGTGCCCTTGGGTTCGATCCCTCAGTACCAAAGAGAAGGAAGGAAGAAAGTAAAGAAGGAAGGGAGGGAGGAAAGAAAAAGGGACAAAAAACAGCATTTATTAGCAATTCTATTCTGACCCCTGGGCTCCTGATTTCCATAAGCATGAAACAGTACAACTATCGTGTAGAAATCTGGAAAGTGACGATGTAGTAGGAAATGCTAAAAAGCAACCTGGTGCAGAAAGCTGAGAGAACACCAACAAAGTAGAGCTAAGTGTCCATGAGAGAGGTTGAGCTGGGAAAGTTGTCAAACAGGAGGCTTTGAAGGAAGAGTGAAATTTTGCCTGAGAAAAGAAAAATAAGGGGAAGGGCATCTGGGGAACTGAAGTGAACAAAGTAAGTAATAAGGCAAGATCAGAAAATGCTAAGGAGGGCCATTGAAGGTTTGTGTGTTTGTCTGTACATGTCTGCAGACAGAGGATGGGAGGTGCGGAGAAACTTGGAGATAATTAGGAGGCAGAGGTGGTCAGTCAGGTCACTCGTTTGAACAGTTGTAAAACAAAAAATGTTAAGGCATCTATCTGTTGACACATTCCTTTTAATAAGTGATGATGTAATTAAAAAGTGACAGTGTTGGTACAATTGGAAATATAGGATAAAATCTGTATGGTGGACAATACTAATATATAAATGTTAATTCCCTGTTTTTGATATTTGCATTATATCCCAATAATATCCTTCTTGGGAAATGCACACTGAAGTATTTAGGGGGTAGGCGGTATCATGAACACAACTTATTTTCAAATGGTAAAGAAAAAACAATATGAGGGCTAGGGATGTAGCTCAATGGTAGAGCACTTACCTAGCATGTGCGAGCTCTGGGTATGATATGCAGCACCATTAAGAATAAGAATAAGGGGCTGGGGTTGTGCTCAGTGGTAGAGCGCTTGCCTAGCATGTGTGCGGTCCGTGTTTGATCCTCAGCACCACGTAAAAACGCATTGTATACGACTAAAAGCAAATAAATAAATATTTTTTTAAAAAAGAATAAGAATAAAGCAAGAAAGAAAGAAGAAATGTATGTATAAAGAAATGAAGACAATCATAAAATAAAAGGGGTAAAATGTTAACAGTTGGAGAATCTAAGTAAAAGGTATGTAGGAGTTTTTGTAACTATTCTTGTTATTTCCTTAGAAGTCTAGAATTAATACAAAAAAGGAGTGCTGTTTCCTTTCTATAAAAAAAATGGATTTGATAAAACAAATTTGTTGCTTAAACTTTGTTATACTCATAAAATTGTCTAAGAGAACACCAAACTGTCCATCAATGACTACTTATAAAAAGAAGAGAGGCTGCGGTTGTGGCTCAGTGGTAGAGTACTTGCCTTGCACATGTGAGGCACTGGGTTCAATCCTCAGCACCACATAAAAATAAACAAACAAAGATACCATGTCCATGTATAACCAAAAAAAAAATTTTTTTAAGAAGAATTGGATGGAAAAAAAAGATTTAAATTTTTACTTTATATATTTATGCATTGTTTGAATGTTTTTATCAAGAGCCTGTACCAATTTTGTAATAAAAATAAAATCACAAAAGGCAAGCAACTGTGGGAATAGTAGTTAGAACATTTTTCTCTTGTATTTTAATGTAGAGGGTGAAGAGAAAAGGTATTTGTAAAATAAAGAACAATATACATTTTATATATAACACAAAGATCAACAAACATTTAAAAACATAAAACAACTGTTGGCACTGTTTTTTATGTCCCTGAGAAGCTGTTTTAGGGAACTGAGAACTCGAAAATCTTACTACATTATTCTCCCAACCCAGAGCCCCACTGGTAAGGCAAATTAAAGAAGCTCTCCTAATAACTTAACAACAAGGCCCACGTCTTCACCTTAATTACTGCCTACACTTTGCCAAAGCTAAAGACGGTTTTGTTTAGAATGACTTCTGTGGGCTGACCAAAAAAAAAAAGTACACCCTGTTGTGATTTTCCTACCTGCATGATCAAGCTGAATTAAGCACTCATTAGAATCACATACATAAAAAAGGAAGAAAGCAAGAGGACAGGAATATCATTTATTCTGTGCATGGATAAAATGGGTAATATGAAAATGACGCCAATCAACCAGTGCGTAACTTCCTATGCCTGGCCTCAGGGTAGAAGACCACTAAGTTATGCTTTCCCCAGAGCTGATGTGGCTTAAGCACATGTAATAGTAATGAAGTACCCTAAACCAAGACCATGGATTTGTCCCAACTTTCCTGTTTGGGAGAGGGCCAGAGGTGTCAGGTGAAGCCTTAAGGCATCATCTGAGGGAAAAAAATGTAATGCCAAGTTGAGAAGATTAAGGTGACCAGGGCTCTAACTCTATAACCATTTTGTATTGTTGCCTCCCAACTTATTCTGTATACCTCTGCACACTTTTTTTTTTTTTTTTTTGATACTGGGGATTGAACTCAGGGGCACTCGACCACTGGGCCACATCCCCAGCCCTTTTTGTATTTTATTAGAGACAGGGTCTCACTGAGTTGCTAGTGCCTCACCATTGCTGAGGCTGGCTTTGAACTCTCCATCCTCCTGCCTCAGCCTCCCAAGTGCTGGGATTACAGGCGTGCGCCACCGCACTGGGCTCTCTACACACTTCTGCCATGGTCCTTCTCCATTAAGAATGACGGTGCAGGGGCTGGGGCTGGGGCTCAGCGGTAGCGCACTTGCCTGGCATGTGTGAGGCACTGGGTTTGACTCTCAGCACCACTTATAAATTTAAAAAAATAAAGGTCTATCAAGAACTAAACAAATTGAAAAAAAAAAAAAAAAAAAGAATGAAGGTGCAGAAGAGAGCCTTGTCTGTTAATGACCTAAGTTGTTAATTCCTAACACTCAACAGAGGAGAGGGCTGACTTGACTAATCTACCTTATTTGTGACTCATTTAATAACTGGGTATATTCCTTTGGCTGGGTCCTTCTGTATCCAAGTACAATATTATCTTTTGACTTTATTATTTACATGCTTGTGATGGAAACCAGAGCCCTACACATGCTCTACCACTGGGCTACCAACCTCAACCCCTTGATATATCTTTTAGCTAAAAAGTATGCTCATTATATAAACTATGGACTTCATAAGACCTAGGTTTCTTCTTTTTTATTTATTTTTATTTTATTTTATTTTAGGTACTGGAGATTGAACCCAAGGACTTTTACCACTAAGCCACATGCCCAGCCCTTTTTATTTTTATATTTTATTTTGAGACATGGCCTCAGCAAGTTGCTTAGGACCTCTCTAAGTTGCTGAGGTTGGCCTTGAACTTGCAATCCTCCTGCCTCAGCCTCCTGAGTCACTGGAATCACATGTGTGCGCCACCATGCCTGGCCACCTTCTTTAATAAAAAGAGAAAAATATATAGAATAAATTCTCCAGTCACAGGTTGAAACTTACTTCAATTTTTAAAATTCCAAATCCAATTTAATGATCACAAATATATCTTTTAAGATATATACTGTATGATTTAAAATGTATTTACTTATTCAAAATTAATTATTTAGTACCACAATAATGGTGATTAAAACATGTTCCCTGCCTTTAAGAACCCCATACTCTAAAAACAATTGCATTTTCTTAATTTTTTTTAAAAGATTAATAAGAGATCACATAAATATACCGTGCTATCAGATAATAGATTCTTTTGGGCAAGTTTGCTGAATGATACAAGCACCTGTGTACACACAGACAAATTGAAACTTGTTTTGTTAGTCCATTCAGGCTGCTATAATAAAAAATATAAGAGAAAGGCTGGGGCTATGGCTCAGCGATAGAGTGCTCTTCTCGCATGTGTGAGGCCCTGGGTTCGATCCTCAGCACCACATAAACAAAATAAAGGTATTGTGTCCACTTACAACTAAAACAGTATTTTTAAAAAATAAAAGAGAGTGGGTGGCTTAAAACCAAGACAAATTTATTTCTCACAGTTCTGGAGGCTGAGAACTCTAAGATCAAAGCATCAGCAGATCTTGCCTGGTGAAGGTCCTGTTCATAGACAGCCACCTTTTCACAGAAATGGCAAGCTAGTTCCTGAGATCCCTTTGATAAGGGAACTAACCCAAATCACCTCTGAAAGGCCCCAATTTCTAATACCATCACATTGGTGGTTATGATTTGGAAGGGGACACAAACATTCAGTCCATTGTTTTTGCTTTCAAATAATTGTCTTCTGTTGGTGACAATAAGTTGGACTTCATGCTGAACATTGTATTAGATAATCATTTTGTATTTTGATCTCTGAATCACTGTATTTTAACAGCATTTAGTTTAACATGTATTCTGACCTGAAATAAATATTGGAAAAAGAAGGTCTTCATCAAAATACTGAAAAGCAACAAAAACAAATTCTGAGTAAATTACAAGAAAAGGAAGTTCACTTGATTATTTTCCTCTAGTGAGAGCTTGATAGAAAAAATTTAGAATATCATGTTTAAAAATCATAACTATCTCCCACAACCAGCCATTTTAAAAAAGCTAGATTTCTTTATTCTTTTTTACCAAAAGTAAAATCTAAATGAATTAAAAATTTAAACATAAATATAAAACAAGATAAAAGTTCCAGAAAAAAATAGATAAATTTTACACAATCTTGCATTGTATGAATATTTTCTAAATATGACAGTTATTCCAGAATAATAAATTAGTTCACATAAAAATTAATTTCTAAAGGGTAAAAATTACTTTAAATAGAGTTGAAAGAATTAAGAAAAGTATTTGCAAGAAACTTGACATCAAAAGGTCTAATTTATTTAGTAAACAAGGAACTCTTTTAAATCAAATAAAAAGTCATAGTGACATCAAAGTGGGACCAGGGAATGAAGAGGTTATTTTCATCAGCTTTCCTCTATTCTTTGCTAAGGACAATATAGTTTTTTCTCAATTTTGCATAAAGTACTGTGCAACCACAATTTCAAAGCAATTTCCTTAGCTTTATCTTTTCCAATAAGATTACTTATTTAAGCTCTTCCCATATAGAAATTCTGGTATTGTCACCAATAAGAAGACAAGCAACTCAAGAGAATAATGAGCAAAGAACGTAGATAGGTCATATGAAATAATCACATAAGAAGGTAATCAGTGGTAGCCATAGTTATAGAAGTTACATTCAAATAATAATGTGATATATATTCCACCTATCAAATGAGTCAAGATTTAAAAGACTGATATTTGGGAAAGTCAGAAAAATGGGCACTCTTATTTACTATTGGTAGGAGTATGAACTGATGAAACTTTTGGACTGCCCAAAAGTTTATTTATATATTCATATATGTAGATATATAATATATTACAAATAATATAATTATATATAATATATACATTATATCATATACAATATATCCTTTGATCCAGAAATTCCACATCTAGAAATTTATTCTATATAGATATACTTGCCCAAGTAAATATATATATAAAGAGATACACACACACACACACACACACACACACACACACTAAAAGATGTATATTGTAACTTTTAATAATTGAAAAGAACGAAAAATAATCTTGAAAAATAATCTAAGTCACTAAGAGGGCACTGCTGAAAAATGATACATTTACAAAAAAAAGTTAAAACTATATTTATTATAAGCCAGGCATGGTGGCACACGCCTATAATCCCAGCAGCTCAGGAGGCTTAGACAGGAGGATCATGATTTCAAAGCCAGCCTCAGTAAAAGTGAGGCACTAAGCAACTCAGTGAGACCCTGTCACTAAATAATATACAAAATAAGGCTGGGGGCATGGCTCAGTGGTCGAGTGCCCCTGAGTTCAATCTCCGTTACCCACCCACACCCGCCACTGCCCCGCAAAAAACTATATCTATTATAAAGGGAGGGCTGGGAATGTAGCTTAGTGGTAGGCTTAAGGGTCTGTGTTCAATCTCCAGCACCCAAATAAATAAATAATAGGGGGAAGGTGAATGTTCATGTACAGACAATTCAATTTCTAAGGTATGTTAAATAAACAAAAAAGTTTCAGAACCAATTATCACTTTTTTTGTAAATAATGTACGTGCATGTGTATGAACACACTCATACACAGAAAAGACCCAAAAGGTTAGAATGATAAATTATAGGAGACGTATTCAAGGAGATGAGTGCTGGTATGTGTTAGTAAAAGAGCACATTTTATTGTATATATTTTTGTATACAGTGAATGTTTTTCCCAAGGGAAAAAGTTAATAACGTGTTTTTCCTACATATTTAAAATTCTGAATATTGTCAAATCATGTTTGAACTTTTCCAGAAAAATTAAATTATACTTAAGGAAAAAAATCAGTTGTTTATGCAATAAAAGCAAAACATCTGCCAACTTTATTTAGTTTGACATTTTTTCATATCCTGTTTAGCAAAACTAGAAATAAACACTGAATCATAATTAAGTGATAAAATTAGAAATGCTACCCTAGGATGATATGCTTAATGATGTATTTGCACAGTGGTGTATATTGATAGGTGAGTGTAAATGAAAACCACAGCCAGAAAGTAGACAGCATTCCTCAACAAGGTACTCATTGAAATAGCTCACTTCTTGTCAGTTTTCTGATTGCCTTTGCCTGTATGCAAGAGTGAGTAATAACCCCCAAAATCAAAGTATTTATCTCTGGGTCTGAAACTAGATGTTAATTGTTTTTGTAAACTAGCTGCCAACAGTCTGTTAAAGTTCAGAACAAAGAAAACATCAAGGGACCTTGCTCCCTCTGCATTTACTAGTACAAACCTCAACATAATGACCTTCTCTGTAGGCATTGATTTGACTATGCAATAGTAATTTAGGGCAACGAGTCTGGAGTTCTCTTTGAAGATAACTTAGCATGTCTTCTTGAGCTATTATAAACAAAGGGAGGGAAATATAGGCTCTGCTTTGTTCATTCGTTATATCCTTCATTTGTTCATATTTTAAAATGTGGTGAATACTTGGTATGTTCAGCTCTGGGAACAGAACATTAAAATGCCATTCCTAGACTCAAAGATCTTGCAGTCCAAGGGGAGATAAGCAAGAGAAAGGGAAAATTGCGAAACAATAACAGGTTTGTGCAGAAGGTGAAGAGAACCCAAAAGAGGGGCACCGAGTGCAAACGGGAGGACCAATGGAGATATCTCAACCACAGCAGCATCTGAACTGAGTCCTGGAGGGCGAAGGACTCCCTGGTAAGGACAGGGAGCAGTGTGCTTCTTCCCAGCAGGGAACTGAAAAAGAACAGATATTGAGAGAACTGCTCACCGTCAGTAAGAATCGAGCAGATTTCTAAGAGGGGAAATGGTAAGACCAGAAGTGAGCATGGGTCAGGTCCAGAAATCTGGAGTTCATCTGAAACTCACCCTGATGGTTATGGATTTTAGGGAGGAAAATGACATGATCGGGGTTGGGTTTTAGAAAGATATCTTGGGCAGCCATGTGAAGAAATTAAAGTAGGTGAGAAATGTGAAGGGGCAGGATAACAAACAGGAAAATTAGTGAGGAAGCAGTTGCAGTCACATGGGAAAGTGATGACGGAGGCTTTTGCTTTTTAGAGAACACACCAAACAGTAGACAAGGACGCTGATTCTTTTGCTGGACTCTGATGCCCTGGGAAGGATACAGTCAGATGGGAGCAGTGTACAGAAGCCTTGGCTGTGATGGACAGAACCTCAGAGGAAAGGCCTAGAACAAGGGATGGCTCTTGGTACACTAGTGGTGCCATCAGGCAGGAGGAGATCTCTTCCTGCCCATCAAGAAGCCTGAGGGGCTGGGGTTGTGGCTCCGTGGTAGAGTGCTCCCCTAGTACAGGTGAAGCACTGGGCTCGATCCTCAGCACCACATAATAAGTAAATAAATAAATAAATAAAAAGGCATTGTGTCCAACTACAACTAAAATACATATAAAATAAAAAGAAGTCTGGGATTTCTTTTACTCCCTCCTAGGGCATTCCCTCTAGGCCCTGAAGGACTTCCCCATTTTGCAACAAACTTGGGCAGTCAGTGATCCAGGCTAACATTGTTTGTAGCCACTGGGTTGATCAGGCAGTCTAAGGCCCTCAAGGAAATAAACTGCCATCCCTGGTGCCACCATCCTGACCAAGCTGCCTTACGTCCTGTGAGATGAAACTACTGGGAAAACAAGATCAACAAGCCAGGTAATGCTTTCTTTGCAGGGTAACAAAGTGCTGGGTCTCACTCACTAGGGGGTGCATCTTACTCTTTTTTGTGTGTGTGTGTTGCTGGAGATCGAACCCACGGCCTTGTGCATACAAGGCAAGCACTCTACCGACTAAACTATATCCCCAGCCCCACATCTTACTCTTGTCCCTAAATGAACCCACATAACCTCGCTGCTGTTGTGCCTAAGAAACTGCTATCAATGACTGATATCAACAGCTGTCATACTTCTGCCAGGAACTGCTAATTGGACAACTCTGCCAAATCTATCTTCAATGCCATCTCAAGTCTTGTAGCTATCGGATCCCTGAACTCTGGAAAAAGACAATATTCACCAAGTTGACCCCCTGAGAACTTTACTGATCATAAAGACCCTAGTGACCTTGCAAAAGCCTGTAAATCCTTCTTTGGCTACCATGTTGTGTTCTTATACAAGTAAAATTGAATAAGGAGCAAGAGAGAAAGACGGCAAAGGATTAAACTAATACAGTCACAGCAAGGATGGAAAGGAGGTGCTATAGCTTGGATGCTTATGTCCTCTGGAAATTCATATGTTGGAATCCTGACCCTTCAGGTGATGGTATTGGGAGGTGGAGGCTTTTGGAGGTGATTAGGTCATGAGGATGGAACACTCAAGAAAGAGATTAGTCCCCTTACCAAAAAAGAAGAAGAAGGAGGAGAAGGAGAGGAAGAGGAAGAGGAGGAAACTGAAGAGCCTGCTTCACCTCCTTCACCCTGTGAGGATACAGGAAGAAGGCCCCTTCTGTGAACTAGGAAATGAGCCCTTACTAGATAAGACAATCTGCCAACACCTTGATCTTGGACTTGCCAGTCTCTGGAACTGTGAGCAATAAGTTTCTGTTGTTTATAAGAGACCTCGTTTATACTATTTTGTTACAGCAGCCTGGTCAGACTAAGCCAAGAGCTAGCAGACCTGACATATACAGGAAGGAGAAATCCCAGGACTTCCTGACTCATGCGGTATGAGAAGTAAAAGGAAGGAGGAGTTAAGAATGATGACTTCTGGTTTCCAGCCGGGGCTTCTGAAAGAAGGTGTTTCAGAGTGAACATAGGATATGGGGAGTCCTTTCAAGGAATTATGATTTGTTACATTTTGAACAGATGGATTTTAAGGTGGCTGTGGGATGTCCACAAAGAATAGATCAGTATGTAGTTAGATAATACAGGTCTTAGACTCAATACAGGTTTTAAATGCAATACATGTAAGCTGAAGGTCGAGATTATTGGAAAGAGGGGTTGGTGGGCACAAGTGGCAAATGAAGCCGTGGAAGAGGATGAGATGACTCCGGGAAAGCTTGGAGAGGTGAGAGAAGAAGTGAGACAAAATTCATAATGTTAAGGAATAGAAATGCTAGGCATGGTGTTTCATGCCTGTGATTGCAGCTACTCTGAAAGCTAAGGCAGGAGGATCGCAAGTTCAAAGTCAGTCTGGGCAAATTAGAGAGACCTTAGTGGGTTTCTCCAAATAAGAAAAGGCTGGAATAGCCGGGCTTGGTGGCACATACCTGTAATCCCAGCACTTGGGAGGCTGAGGCAGGAGGATCCCAAGTTCAAGGCCAGCCTCAGCAATGGTGAGGCACTTAGCAACTCAGTGAGACCCTGTCTCTAATAAAATACAAAAAAGGGCTGGGGATGTGGTCCAGTGGTCGAGTGCCCCTGAGTTCAATCCCCAGTGCCAAGAAGAAGAAAAAAAAAAAAAAAAAAAAGGCTGGAGATAAATTTCAGTAGTAGAGCATCCCTGGGGTCAATCCCTAATATCAGAGAAAGAGCGAGCGATAATAATAGAAGACTCCAAAGAAATGACCATAAAATATGTGGTAAACCAAAAGAGGGTAGTATTGTAGAAGCTAAAGGAAGAGAATGTTTCAAGGAAAGAACAGGAACAGTTGGAAAACGTACAGAGAAGTTGCACATGTTAAAATCTGAGAATGCCCACTGGGCATTAACACAGAAAGAAGAAACTGATGTGTTTAGCAAGACCAATCTTGGTCAGGAGGCAAAATCCGGACCACAACAGATTAAGGGATGAGGAAAATGAAGCAATAAATACAAACAGCTCTTTCAACATTAGTAGAGTAGGAAAGGGGCAGGCTGGTACCTGGGGAGGAAGTAGGCTTAAAGGGAGGAGATCCTTTTTTTACCATGCTGTTGAGAACGAGAAGGAGACAGATGTAACTGAAGAAACCGACCACTGAGGAGGTGTGGACCAGAGGTCCAGGGCCCAAGCAGAGGAAGTGGTTGTGAATTAAAGAAGGGAATCTGCCCTCTGCAGGAAGTGGTACGCCCTGCAGGCCCTTTTATAAGATAGCCACCAAGCACCACCAATTTTTGATACAATGCTTCTTGGTTCTAGAATTCCAAAATCAGATGGACAGTAGGCATTTGGAATATTTTAAGGTGTGACAAACATACCTTCCCCCAGACACTGCCATGCCACAAGCTTTGATAACTACCGCATTTGTCACACTTGGTAATATCAAAAGGAAAGGGAAAAATAAGTCTTTAGAGAGCTGCTCTAATTTTAAAAATAAACACTTTTGGCTGGGTGTGATGGCACACACCAGTAATCCCAGTGGCTCCTGAGGCTGAGGCAGGAGGATTGTATGTTTAAAGCCAGCCTCAACAATTTAGCAAGGCCCTAAGCAACTCAGTGAGACCCTGTCTCTAAATAAAATACAAAAAAGGGGATGTGGCTCAGTGGTTAAGTGCCCCAGGGTTCAATCCCTGGTACCAAAAAACAAAAATACAAAAATACAAAAACAATTTGTCAAGGTATAATTTAGGTACTATAAAAATCGACTGATTTTAAGTGTGCAAATCAATAATTTTTAGTGAATTTACTGAGTTGTGAAACTATGACCAACATCCAGTTTTGGAACATTTCTATTGCCCCAATATGATCCCCAAAGCCCTGTTAGAGTTAATCCCCATTTCACTTCTGATCCAAGGAAAATGATCACCTACTTTTTGTCTCTCTAAATTTGCTTTTTGTGAACATGTCATACACATTGAATCACTATAACATGATCTTTAGAGTCTGGTATCTTTCACTCAGTGTAATTATTTTGAAGTTCATCCAGGTTGTAGCATATACCAGTAGTTCATTCTTTTTCCTTGCTCTGTAGTATTCCACTGAATAGCCATATCACATTTTGTGCATCCATTCACCAATTGAAGAACATATGCTACTTTGCTTTTGCATCCACCTTTGTTCTTGAATTACAGAGCATAAGCTGACAGTTTTCTCCTTCCCTCTCACTATGCCTGCTGACAACTTTAGACCATATGGGATATCATTTTCCCTAAGGGTGTGTGAGTAGACTTTGCAAGTTTTTAATGACTGGTAAGGATAAAGGCACTATGATTAGATTCAATCATTAGAACAGTGCCTCCTGAACATTTCCAAACCAAAGACAACTTTAGCAGACCCTCATGCTCCATAGGATGTATACCTCACACTGTCCACACTGTGATTTAAATCTGTCCTCCAAAAGTCATGTGTCAGGGCTGGGGTTGTGGCTGAGAGGTAGAGCACTCACCTAGCATGTGTGAGGCACTGGGTTTGATCCTCAGCACCACATAAAAATAAAGTAAAGATATTGTGTTTTTAAAAAAAAAAAAAAAGTCATGTGTCAGAAACTGAATCCTAAATGCAATAGTGTTGGCAGGTAAAGTCTAACAAGAATATATTAGGTCAAGAGAAATCTGCCCTCTTAAATGGATTAATATCATCACAAGAGTGGGCTAGTTACTGAGAGAGTGGGTTTGTTATAGAAGTAAAGTTGGCCCTTTCTGGCTCCTCTCTCTCCCTCCCTCCATGCCCCTGCTCCCCCCCACCCAGACACATACAGTCTTTTGCCCTTCTACCTTCAAACACAGGATTATGTGGTAGGAAGACCGTCACCAGATGTCAGTGAATGGCTTTTGGACACCCCAACCACCAGAACCATAAGCCAACTAAACCTCTATCTTTTATAAATTATCCAGTCTATAGTATTCTGTTATAGCAGCAGAAACAGACTAAGATACTCCCAACTGTTGCCACTGCAAAAAAGAGTACCACAAAACAGCAACAATGACAATGTGGACCACAACAAACTCCTCAGGAAATGAAACTAATTAAGTTATTTTTTTTCCAGTGTGTATGTGGGGGTGGTCCCAGTGAGGAAAAAAATCACATCAAAATTGCTCAAAATGGCTGGGTGCGGTGGCGCATGCCTCTAATACCAGCATTTGGGAGCTGAGGCAGGAGGCTTGTGAGTTCAAAGCCAGCCTCAGCAATGGCGAGGCACTCAGCAACTCAGTGAGACCCTGTCTCTAATAAAATACAAAAAAAGGGCTAGGGATATGGCCCCTGAGTTCAATCCCTGGTACCAAAAAAAAAAAAAAAAAAAAAAAAAAAAAATTGCTCAAAATGTTTTTCTGATTTAGCCCTGGTCCATATGCACTGATACCTATGGACAATTAGCGATCCTCTCAGAACATACTCTGAGTACTGCTACTCTAATCCGAATAGTCAACTTGAAAGAAAGGATCATTGCAAAGTAAACACATGATTCAACTTTGTTAGTTAAATTTTTAAGGCTTTTTACTTTTTTTTTTTTTTTTTTTTTTTTTTTTTTTGTGGTACCTGGGATTGAACTCAGGGGCACTCGACCACTGGGTCACATCCCCAGCCCTTTTTTTTGTATTTTATTAGAGACAGGGTCTCACTGAGTTGCTAAGTGCCTCGCCATTGCTGAGGCTGGCTTTGAACTCGCGATCCTCCTGCCTCAGCCTCCCAAAGTGCTGGGATTACAGGCGTGTGCCACCGCGCCCGGCCGGCTTTTTACTTTTAAATACATAAAAATTGGACTGGGTATGTAGCGCAGTGGTAGATTCTTGCCTAGCATGCATAAGGCCCTGGGTTCCATCTCCAGCATGGAAAACAAAAATTTTTAATGCACAAAAGTATATAAACCAGTGTAATGAGGCCAACAACCACCAATCCAAGGACCCTTAAATCTAGGGCATCACATCATTTAGCAATAGATCTTTTATCATGCAACTCTAAACGAGAATTATTTTTAATATTATAACTATAAAGCTATGATCACATTTAAAATATTTTCACTTTAATTGCCAATAATAAATTTCTTATTATCTGAATTTATTATTTAAAGAAATAGGCTCCCATGATAAAAACAATCTCTGTCTGACAAGGACTGGGAGAAGAGGGGCTGGACATGTGTCATGATAGAATGTACATGGTAGCCGGGCGCGGTGGCGCACGCCTGTAATCCCAGCACTTTGGGAGGCTGAGGCAGGAGGATCACGAGTTCAAAGCCAGCCTCAGCAATGGCGAGGCACTTAGCAACTCACTGAGACCCTGTCTCTAAATAAAAATACAAAAAAGGGCTGGGGATGTGACCCAGTGGACGAGTGCCCCTGAGTTCAATCCCTAGTACCACAAAAAAAAAAAAAAAAAAAAAAAAAAAAAAAAAAAAAAAGAAAGAAAGAAAAAAAAAAAAAAAAAAAGAATGTACATGGTAACTTTTTTTTTTTTTTTCTTCATCCCCAAGTGATCTTTTCAGGCTAGGATTTAAAGGACTGTAGGGAATGCAAAAATAAGCTTGGGAAACTTATGCCATATGGACATTAAAGGATTACTTTTCTCTTTCTGGCTATGAAATGACTAATTAACTATTTGCAGCTGAAATGTGTGGGATCTTTTTCAGAAAATGGAATATCTTTCCCTCACTGAGCATATTGATTAGAGACATAATCTAGACTGTCTGGGAATAGTTTCTCTATAGCAGAACAAATCACACCCTTCAATGCACTGTTTAATTTTAGATATATCTTGTCAGATTTATTTAAATGGTTTGGCTCCAGACTTTTTTCCCTTTAGGAGTGGCTGATGGCTACACTTACTTAATTTTCATTTTTCTCAAAAGGCAATATGGGGTAATCGAAAGAGCCATTTCAAATTTTATCACATATTAGCAGTTTAACCTTACACAACTTACTTAACCTTTATGAGCAAGAGTTGTTTTTTTTTTTTTTTTTTAATCATCTGTTGACTGAATAGGATTTGTTAGGATTAAATGAGATACTGTATTTGGCACTCTGCCAGCACCTACTAGACAATCAAGAAATCATTGCTACTTTTAACAAAAGAGGAATTTTCTACAATAAATGTGCATAGTTTATCAAGAGTTCCCTAAAGCCCATACACGTCTTTAAGCCTGAGGCAAGAGGATTGCAAGTTCCAGGCCAGCCTGGGCAATTTAGCAAGACCTGTCTCAAAATAAAAAAAGAAAAGGGCTCGGGGTATGACTCAGTGGTAGAGCATCCCCGGTTTAATCCCCAACACTAAAAACAATGTATTTCCTAAGCATAGTGTTTTCTTTAGCAGTATGTCCTACTGATGCCTTGACAGGACCATAATGTTACTGTGTTTGAATTAGATATCTAAAGAATAAGTGTTCCTTTCATGGTTGCCTTAAATGTAAACAAAAGTATAGAGTAACAGGTCTGTAACTAATAGACACTCTAAAGTCATTCAATCTTGTGGGAGGCTGCCTGCCCATAAGCAGAGCATCCTCTCTCAGCCTTGAGTAAGGGAAGATGTGTTTGGTCTGGCATTGCACGCCTTAGGCTGTGCAATGCAAGTACCTCCACGTTCCCTGGGCAAAGAAGTTTGCTCTAGCCCTGGACTTGGAGGTTACTCAAAGGGATTGGACCACCCCCTCCCCTTTGAAACCTTATCCCCTGCCTTATTTAGTGAAGAACATTCTATCAAAACTCCTGTGTGTGTCCCCACCTATAAAAATAGATTCCAGGTGCACGCTTTCTTTTCCAGCGGACCCTTAAGGTCGCTGAGCCATCCTACCCTTGATATGAAAATTACTTCTGTGTCCTGTGCTTTTTTGCTGTTTTCTTAGTTTAATGTTGCTCTTTTGAACCCAGTTCAACTCGTCAGCATGGGTCACTGGCGAGACAGTCTTCAATCTAATTTTTAAACATTGGGTCAATATAACCATTTCTATTTATTGTATCCTCTTAATAAACTATTAAGCTTTGGCTGGGCACAGTGGCACATGCCTGTAATCCCAGAGGTTCTGTAGGCTGAGGCAGGAGGCTCTCGAATTTAAAGTCAGCCTCAGCAAAAGCAAGGCACTAAGCAACTCAGTGAGGCCCTGTCTCTAAGTAAAATACAAAAATAGGGCTGGGGATGTGACTCAGTGGTCAAGTGCCCCTGAGTTCTATCCCTGGTACCCCCACCACCCCAAATTAAGCTTTCTGGTTCACACCAAGGGAAGAAAATGATGAGTGAAACCAAAAGAGCCCCTTATCTCATCTCATATATACAATATATATAATATAAAGAAATCCAATTTTTTTATGGTCAATTCCAAACCTGATCTTACTTAGCCTGAGGTATGAATGTGAAGAAGCCAGAAAACTTCCATTTTTGTCCATTCGTTTGCAGGCCCAGCATGAAAATCATTTATAGTAGTTTATTAGTGAATCCAAATGGTAATTCCGCAAACAAATACTTTTTTATGCAAACAATGGTTTATTAAAATCTTTATTAGATGTTTAGTCCATTTTCTCTTTCACAAGTATAAATATGTTGTGAGTAGCTGATTCTGTGATAGATGGTTTAGGATCTTGCCATACTTCATAGCTAGCAATAAATTTTCATTATGGAGTTCTACAGAAATGAAGAGTGTGATAAATCAACCCAAATGTGTTCTGACCTTAACATAGTTCCTAGTCCTATTCTCTGGTGAATTATGTCTCTTTTCTAAACGAAGACTCACCACCATAATTCCAGCTGCTTGTGGGCTCTAGTTCATTATTTGAAGTTTTATTACAATATGTCATGAGCATTCAGGAAACATGACATGAAATATTCTTTGAGAGGTCAGCTTCAAAAGCACCATTGTGGTCAATCACATAGATGGATAGCTACATACCCAGACGCTAAAGCAGTTTCCTACTATCAGTTGCCAGCTGTCTTCAAGGTGAGCTGAGGGAGTTCAACTGGCTACTTTCTATGCCCCTGTCATCCACTCAAAAGACTGCTAAGTACTCTATATGATGTCCTCTGCAGATCCTGGTCTACAAAGTTCCTTTCTCAGAGTGAAATCTTAATACATTAGGAATTATTCTATAGCAATGGATGTTAGTCATTTGTCAACTATTTATGCAGATCCCATGATGTACCAGGTACTTTGTTAGGCACAGGGATACAATAGTGAACTAAACTGACAAAAATCCCTCTCCTCTTGGAACTTGTATTTTAAAGACCCTGATATGTGCAAGATGCCATGGAAGTCCAATTAAAGAAGATCTAACTAATCTGAGAGACGAGGGGTCGGGGAAGGCTTCTCAAAGGCAGTGATATTTCAGCAAAGATTGGAAGGACAAAAAGGAAAGAAACTAGATAAAGAAGGTACTCTAGACAAAATATAGGAGGTGTGAAGTAACAGGCTACAGTTGGGAAACTGCTGGCTGGTTGATATAGCTGCTGCTTTATCACAAAACTGCAGAGTGCCATTAAAATATTTTAAGCAAAGAGTGTTATGGTTTAGTATTTGCATTTGACAGTGCTCACTCTGGCTGCAGTACAGACAATGGACTGTGGAGAGTCCAGAGAGCCCAATTAAGCAGCTGGTGACATGATTCTCATCACAGGGTGGGAAAGAAGAATATAAGATTTGTACTAAAGATATGGAGGAGTTGGAATCTACAGGACTTTGCAACCCATTAGGACAGAAAAGGACTGAATTGGTGGCTATAAATGCAACTACTTGAGTCACATATCTTTATGAAAACTCTTCTTCATTAAACAAACATTAGAGGGATTTTATAGTGCCCTCAGAAAACCTAAGATTAGGCCACCTTCCCAGCCTCTGGAGACCCAACATCAGTTTCTTAGTTAGAGAGAGTAAGTTATTCCTGGAGACAGAAAGTAATTGTTAGCTCAGAGAGGGCTTTGATGACTAAGAATGAGCAGCGTATTATCAGGGGCTCCAAGGACTTGTTATTGTCTTCATTTTGACTACCTAACCTACAGAGGCAGCACAGTGGAAATTGGTAACAGACTGCGTATGAGAGAAAGAAAGAGAAAGAATCTGGGGCTCCCATTATTTCAGCCTGCCCACCAGCTACTCCCCTTGCTCCTAGGTGTGGTGAGCCAGCCATGGGCTGTGTGTGTGTGTGAACTATGAGCACTGAGCACATAAGTGGACTGGACTGACATTGCCTCTCTGTTTGGGCTGGCAATGTATGTGTCCTTTTCTCTGGCTCTGCCTAGGATCCCAGAGAGCACATGAGATGGGCGTGACCTTCCAAGATGTCAATCTGCTGACAGCAAGCCTTCTGGAAGCTAGACTCAACCCCCTGAAACCTGACCCCTTGCCTCATTTGAATGGCTTCTCCCAATGAAATCCAGGTTCCAGGTGTGCTCTTTCTCTTTCTTGCCTCCCTTGTGGGATCTGTGGCTGAGGAGCGGTCACTGAACCCAAAGAAAAAGGTACTTTGTATGTCTGTGTCTTTATTCAGTCATCCCAAATTCACTTAGAGTGACCCTGATTAATTTAGTCACGTGTCCCCACACCTAGGAACAACACCTCAGTTTTCTGTTGAGAAACCACATTTCTCCTACTTTCACTCACTTAGTTCTTGTGGGGCAGAAGACCTGGTTAATAAGAATACTTCATTTCCCTGCCATGGTTCAGGGATGAGCATGGATGGAAGCTGGGCCTGTCAGCACCACAAGTGCTGGAATTTAAACCAGTGAAGCTATCTCTCCTTTACGGCTGACCCAATAGGTATCTATTAGGACTTTCTGGGAGCCACCCTGCCCTCATGAGAAGAGAGCCTGTTTGAAAAAGAAGGCAGTCTAGAGGAGAACAGGGCATTGTTTGAACACAGGATGCAGCCATGCCTGATACCCCATTTCATTCCTGAGTTTTCAGTCAAGTGAGCCAATTTTCAGTTAGGCTTCTGTTATATGCAACTGAAAGAGTCCCTTTGGCCTCACAGATGGCAAGAAAATAATTTTCTTTCCTATATTTTCTGAATTAGTACTATTTCATTCCATCTTCTTTTTTTTCTCTTTTTTCTCTCCCCTCACAATCACACAGTCTCCTGGAAGAGCTGGAGGGGATATTGACAATAAACTCTTGGGCACTTACAGTCTAGCAGTTTCCCTAGTCCACATCCCAACACCTCATAGCTCAGAGCAAAGCCTTGAAAAATTAACCTTCCACAAGAAGTTTCTTGAACCAAAATAAACTAGTTCTTTCCTTATCATAAACTGTCTTCTAACCCACAAGACAGTTTTAAAGCTAACAATGTAAGCTGGTTGTGGTGGCACACACCTATGATCCCAGTGGCTCAGGAGGCTGAGGCAGGAGGATCACAAGTTCAAAACCAGCCTCAGAAACTTAGTGAGACCTGACTTAGCAACCAGCAAGACCCTGTCTCTAAATAAAATATTAAAAAGGGCTGGGGATGGGCTGGGGTTGTGGCTCAGTGGTGGAGTGTTCGCCTAGCATGTGCAGGGCCCTGGGTTCAATCCTCAGCACCACATAAAAATAAACAAATAAAATAAAGGTATTGTGTCCAACTACAACTAAGAAATAATTTTAAAGGGGGGCGCTGGGATATGGTTCAGTGGTTAAGCACCCCTGGGTTCAATCCTCAAAACCAAAAACACTAAACAAAACAAAAAACAGCAAATAATGTCATTAAGCACATCCTTTGTTGACTGGTATGGTAGAGTAGTAAATTGTTACCCTGCCACAGCCCCCAGTGAATTCCCTGTGCCCATGTTCTTCACTATATTAGTTTCCTGCTCTCCCCAGCTACTAGATGAATTCTATTTCCCCAACCCTAGAACTTAGCCCTATGACTTGCTTTAGCTAACAGAATGAGACAGAAGTGATATGTGACTCCCAAGGTTAGGCTTTCAAGTAACTGAATTGCATTCCAGAGCAAAGCTCCACCAAAAAGAAAAAATAAAAGCAAGAATATTTTAAGGAATTAAATAATTAAACAATTGACAATATAAAACTGACACTGTCCAGCATGCAACCAAAACTTATCAGGCATATTAAAAAAAAAAAAAAAAAAAAAAAGCCAGAAAATACATCTCACAGTGAAGAGAAAAATCAATCAACAGAACCAAAACCAGAAAGGAGAAAAATTATGGAAATAGAAGATAAGGATGTTAAAAGGATGTTAAAATAGCTACCATACTATAATTCACATGTTCAAGAAGTTAGAAGAAAACACAAGTAGGCTTAAGGAGAGACAAGAAAATTATAAAACAAAACAAAAACAAAGCAAATTGAACTTGTAAATGTCAAGATAGAATGTACATTGGAGCTGGGTGCAGTAGTGCACACCTATAATCCCAGCAACTAGGGAAGCTGAGGCCAGCCTCAGCAACTTAATGAGGCCCTAAGCAACTTAGTGAGACCCTGTCTCAAAATAAAAAATACAAAGGGCTAGGGATGTAGCTCAGTGGTTAAGTGTCCCTGGGTTTAAACCCTGGTACCATTAAAAAATTTTTGAATGAGATTAATAGCAGATTAAACACACTGCAAAAGAAACAATTAATGGACTAAAATACACATCAGTAGAAACTCTCCTAAAAGAAACAGCAAAAAATATAACTGAGAAATATTAAAAAAAAATAAATGTCAATGAGTTGTGGGACAATTTCAAACAGCTTAATAAACAGATGTTCCTGGACTCTCCAGATGAGAAGGGGACAGTACAGAAAAATAAATTGAGAAGCAAAGGTAAAAGATGTTCTAAATTTTATGTGTGTGTGTGTGCATGTGTGTGTATGTTAATATTATGTACAATGATGTTATATATTATACATGTGTCTTGGTGTAATATTCTTCATGTTTCTTGTGTTTGGGAGTAATTAATTTATTATATATTATAAACATATATAACATATATACACATGCCCCCAAGTATCTTGATTTCAAACAAAAAAACATGAAGAGTATTACACCAAGACACATCAAATAGCTTTGAACCAGTGACAAAAAGCAGCCAGAGAAAAATACAGAGGAACAAAGATAAAACAGCAAATGTCTCATCAGAAGCAATATAAGCCATAAGACAATAGTGCAACATCTTTAAAGACCCCCCAGAGGGAGGGAATAAAACTGTCAACCTACAATTCCATACTCAGGGAAAATAACTTCCAAAAACAAAGCTGAAATAAAGATTTGTTTTTCCTGACACACAAAAATTGAAGGAACCCTTCACTAGCAAATATACATACATACACTATAGGAAATGTTAACCTAAAAGTCCTTCAATGAGAGGACAATGATACCAGACAGAAATTCAGATCTGCACAAAGGAAGAATACCAGAAAAAGTACACATGTAGTTAATAAAAGTTTCTTATTTTCTACTTTTGTACTGAGTATCAAAGAATAATAAGAATTTAATGAATCTGATATTAACTTAGTGTTTGTGTGGAAATAGTGCTTAATGCTATAAGTGTCATGAATATGTCCTGCCTTGTCATACACTGTGACATGCACAGTGAGTATCCATGGCAACGCCTGAAAGAGCCCCCGCGTGTGTAACCCTGATAACAGAGTGCATGACCCTGATATGTCACTATGAGTGACGTAAGGGCCTAGCTAGAAATAGTATATAAACCGAGTCCCCAGCTCACTCAAGCGAAGCGCCTTCAAGACGACCAGACCCCGTCACGCTTCCCGTCGGAGTGACCTGCTGATGGTGCTGGCTGCTTGCTGAGTTCCCGGACCAGACTTCATCTGATCCAGCGAGCGGCTAAGAAGACGTCCCTTGGTGAGCCCCCTGGGACTCGGGGAGATAGAGGCTAAGTTAGGACTGTGTGAATCTAGCTTTGTATTTGGTTGTGAATAAACCTTGGCATTGCAAAGACATATCTGCCTCTGTCTACTTAATGTGCTCGGGACAACTTTTTTTTGAGATAAGGTATTGTTGCCATGTTGCCCAGGCTGGCCTCAAATTCCTGGACTCAAGCCATCCTCCTGCCTCAGCCTCCTAAGTATCTGGGACTACCACTGCACCACACTAATTTTTCTTATTTTTCAAATCCCTTCAAAACCTGGTTCTGTTTCTAGGTTATACTTCCAACCAAATAATTTCTGCTATTGTTGTGGATAAACAGAGCCATTTAAATGGTTCATGTTTTGTAAACATTTCTGTGACCTAAATATTCACTCCATTGTTAATGTTTTACCTCACTCTCCCTACAAATGACACAGCTTCTAGTGTCCCCATACATTCCTTTGTGCTCTCTTTTCAATAAATAAATACCTATGGCATTACTTCCCTCCTACCTCCTGTTCTTAGGATGGATCTCAGGCCTCATGCATGATAGGCAAGCACTCTATACTCACAGCCAGATCCCCAGTCCTAATCATGTAGTACTATTTTTTTTAAGAAAGTACATACATGTAGATACATGACTAGGTGAAGAGTTAAACATATAAAAGGGTACATTTTGTAACTTGTTTTGCCACACACACATACATACACATACAAAATGTGCATACCCATCAGGTTATTTTTAAAGTATCTTGTTTATGGTGGTGACACAGGGAAGAAATATTTGAAAGTTAGAAAGGATCAAGTTGGTAGATTTTTGCAAGGGGAATGAGTTCCTCACAGCTTGGTCAGAAAGTTTTTGCCAATGTTTGCATTTATTATAATTATATAAGAAAAGAACCCTTTATTGGACAATGCATGTATAACTTTTTTTTGTTTTTGTTTTGGTACCGGGGATTGAACTCAGGGGCACCCGACCACTGGGCCACATCCCCAGCCCTTTTTTGTATTTTATTAGAGACGGGGTCTCATTGAATTGCTAAGTGCCTTGCCATTGCTGAGGCTGGCTTTGAACTCTCGATCCTCCTGCCTCTGCCTCCCAAGTGCTGGGATTACAGGAGCGTACCACCGCGCCTGGCAGTATAACTATTTTTTTTAATATTTATTTATTTGTTTTAGCTGTACACAATGCCTTTATCTTTATGAGGTGCAGGCCGTGCACTTGCTAGGCGAGCGCTCTACCGCCGCCCAGCCACAACCCCAGCCCCTGCAAGTATAACTACTTATGGATGATATGACACAACATCTACAATTTGCTTAACTATACTCTAGCAGCAGCACAAAACAACAACAAAAAAGAGGAAAGAGCAAAATATAAATCTTAAAATATGGAGAAGTAGTAGAGTGATTGCCTAGCATGCACAAGACCCTGTGTCCTATCCCTAACACCACAGTCAATCAGCCAATCAATCAAATTAAGAAATGCTGATAATTCCTGAAGCGGGGTGATGGGAGTTGGCTGCACTGTCTACTTTTAACTATGCTTCTGCGGTGTAGAAAACTTAAGTAATTTTTATAGGCCATATGTCTACACTTCCTCAGTCTATTTTTCTGCATCATACCCTTTTCTAGGTGCGTGAATTCCTTCAGTTGTTATTCGGGAACTATTTTTAGACCAAATCTTGTGGTTGAACACCGCCTTCGGGTTTAGTCTATTAGTCATACACGTTGAAAAAATAAAGCCCTCCACCGACGCCGCCGGCAGCTAGGGAGTCGGGATCCGCGTGGGGACCCGCAGCGCAGCAGGTCCTGGAGCCGCAGGCCTTTTCTTGCCTCTTCCGCGGTTCCATCCTTGGCTGTCCCCTAGCACTGGCGTCGCCGCTGGCGCCGCCGCGGGCCGCGGAGCCCACGAAGGCACGAGTCCCCGCTTCTCCCGCGGCGTCGCGGTCGTCCCGGAGAGTCTTGAGCCAGCTCGGGCAGGCCGCAACAGGAGCACCTGGCCACACCGCAGGAGCCAGAGTGGAAGGCGGCGTCGCAGCCCGAGGCTGGAGCCGGGGTGGAGAAGCACGCGGGCGCGCAGGCCCTGAGCAGCAGCTGGCTGCCAGGCATTGGCCAACAAAGTGTTTACCGTGTTGCTGTTGTCATCTTCCTTGAATTCTTTGCACGGGGCCTGTTAACGACTCCAATGTTGACTCTTGTACATGAAACATTTCCTCAACACACATTCCTCACGAAAGGTCTCATTCAAGGTGTAAAGGGGCTTTTCTAAGTGCCTGGCCCATAGGCGCCCTCTCTGACTAGTGGGGAGGAAGACTTCTCCTTGGCATAGTATTCTCTTCCTACTTCCTTATCCCACCAATGAGGATTAGTCCATGGTGGTATTTTGCGATGATTTCTGTGTCTGGAATCTTCTCAGTGACGTTCTCTGTGATATTTGCCTATGTAGCTGACGTCACTCAGGAGCAGGAGCGAAGTATTGCTTATGGATGGGTCCCAGCCACTTTTGCAGCTGTCTGGTCAGCAGCCCAGCCTTTGGCGCATACCTTTCTGCCAGACAGCCTTGATGTGCTGGTGGCCACAGTGGTGGCTCTTCTGGACATCTGTTTCATCTTGGTGTCTGTTCCAGAATCTTTGCCAGAGAAAATGAAACCAATTTCCTGGGGAGCTCAGATTTCCTGGAAACAAGCCTTTTGGGTCATTGATGAAAGTTGGGAAAGATTCTACTGTCTTATTAATCTACATCACCGTGTTTCTTTCATATCTTCCCAAAGCCGGACAGTATTCAAGTTTTTTTTTCTCTATCTCAGGCAGGTCACAGGCTTTGAATCTGTTAAAATCGCAGCATTCATAGCCATGGTAGGAATTCTGACTATTGTGGCTCAGTTGGTCTTTCTTAGCATTTGGTGAGATCATTGGGGAATAAGAATACTGTCCTTGGGCTGGGGTTGTGGCCCAGTGGTAGAGCGCTTGCCTAGCACACATGAGGCACTGGGTTCGATCCTCAGCACCATATAAATAAATAAATAAGTAAGTAAGTAAATAAATAAATAAAGTTATTTAAAAAAAAAGAATACTTTCCTTCTTGGCTTGGACTTCAAGATGCTCCAATTGGCCTGGTACGGTTTTGGATCTCAGGCCTGGATGAAGTGGGCAGCAGGGACTTTGGCTGCCATGTCCAGCATCACATTCCCAGGAGTCCATGCTTTTGTCTCTCAGCCAGTGGAGTCAGATCAGCAAGAAGTTGCCCATCATAACTGCAATAAGAAACTATGCAATGGCCTGGGGCCAGCACTGCTTTGTATTCTACATTTTCCATATAGAACTAACTGAATTGTGCCTAGAATTGAATTCTAACAATGATGCCCTAAAGGGAGCTGTCATCCCAGGCCACTGTTTTTATTTGGCACATGTATAGTTCTTATATCTTTTCTGGTTGCCTTATTCTTCCCTGAATACTGGAAAGCCAGTGGAGTTCAAAAACATAGCAACAGCATCAGCGGCACCTACCCAATACCCCAGAATGAAGCAGTGATGAGGATATTGAGCCACTGCTGTAAGAAAGCAGCATCTGGGAGCTCTCCTGCTTCGAAGATCCTGGGAACCAGTGCACTGAGCTGTAAACTCAGCAGAAAATGGGATTCTGTAGACACCACCTCTGAGAGTCATGGAGCGAGCTGCAGCACAAGGAGACTTCATGGTGCTGGAAGGGCAATGCTAGTGGCATGCTCCAGTTCAAGTTTGATAAGTGACTCCTTCTGTCCCTCTGCCTTTCCTCCTCTCCCTCCTCCCATTTCTTTTAATAAATAAAGTTTTTAATAAAAGAAGTTTTTACTTGTACATTAGAAGGAGGTAAGATTTGAGATTTTCCCTGCAGATAATGTACAACTCTTATTTGGAGTCTGCGCTTTGAATCTCAAATAGAAAAGTCATCTCTGATAGAAAGGATAGATTTCCTTTAACAACTGGAGTAATATTTCCATGCCTTTTTCAATGGAAGGTGCAGGATTATAGTGGAACTGCCATCTTGGGCAAGATTTCAAGTAAAGGATTCCTTTTTTTTTTCTTCCTTCCTCTTTCCTGAATTATTCCCGCTTAGCCCAGAGGTATGAATGCATGGCCATTATTAAAAGTCACTTAGTATCAGGGATGTTTTGCCTTTGTCCAAAGGTCTCCCTTTATCTTCTCCACATCCTATGCTTATCTAAAATGAACAATAAAAATATGGATTAATGGTGACCTTAATCAGCTGAAGAAAATCTTTCTTACAAATGCAAATATGTTGAACTAGCAACTCAGATTCCTGGACCTAGTATCCTGATCAGATTCAAGGTGATTTTACTGAAGGAAAAATATATCAAGCCCAAGATGATTTTAAAGATTAAAAAAAAAAGTACATAAAACCCAGTGCAGTGGTGCACCTATAATCCCAGCTACTAAGAGGCTAAGGCAGGAGGAGCCCTTGTTTGAAGCCAGCTTGGGCAATTTAGCAAGACTCCTACCCACACAATCTCACACACACACACACACACACACACACACACACACACACACAAAACATAGACACAAGCATTCTAGTTGCAACAAAGAAACTAGAGGGAGCTTCTATGGAAGTTTTTATAACAATTTGAACATTCCTAAGACAGGATGAGAGTAACTCAATATCAGTAGAATTTATGTCCAAGTTCGGACTCATAATACATTATTACTATTTGCTCCTTCCCATGTCTCCCATGTCCTACTTCTCAGTTGTTCTCTTCCATCACACTCCTGCCTTAACTGCTATGTAGTATGCATTTGTTTTTTTAATTTATCTTTATCTCAATCTGTTTATCTGATTTTTTAATCTCATGGGAAAATTCACATCAAATTCCTTTCCAAAATATGAGGGTTTAGTGAAGCTCAATTTCACTGTAAGTGTCTTGCTAATTTTTTTGCAATATTTTTTTGGACAAAGAAACCTTTACAGATTTATATGTATTTTGCTGCACAGTAAATGGACCATTGCCTAGGGCCCACCTTTAACAAAGTACTAATTTGGAAGTTTTATGCTATGAAATATATGTAGATATTTGTAAGGGTTTTAATTTTTTGGTGGGGTGCTGTGTAAATCTTGTATTTATAAATGTAATGAAGTTATTGAGAGAAAATATATACAACTTTTATAATGGATTGTGTGTTGAGTGAATACATTTTAAAGAAAATATATTTTGAAACTTGTTCTCAATGAACAGAAATAACATATCTTTTTACTATGCCATTGGATTTTAGCTTTAAGCTTCCTAATGCATAATACATTTACAATGGATACTTTATTTTTTGCTTTAAAAAATTTTTTACTTTATTTGTTCTAATTAGTTATGACTGCAGAATGCATTTGGCATATTGTATACAAATGGGAGCCAGGCTCGGTGGCACACGCCTGTAATCCCAGCATTTGGGAGGCTGAGGCAGGAGGATCGTGAGTTCAAAGGCAGCCTTAGCAATGGCGAGGCACTTAGCAACTCAGCGAGACCCTGTCTCTAAATAAAATACAAAAAAGGGCTGGGGATGTGACCCAGTGGTGGAGTGCCCCTGAGTTCAATCCCCAGTACCAAAAAACAAACAAAAAAATGGAGCACAACTTCTCATTCCTCTGTCTGTACATGGTGCTGAGTCATACCAGTAGTGTGATTATACATGTATATAGGGTAATAATGTCTATCTCATTCTACTGTCCTTCCTATCCCCATAGCCCCGCCCCTCCCCTCACTCCCCTGGGCACAATCCAAAGTTCCTTCATTCTTCCCATCCCTCCCTACTATGGATCAACATCCTCATATCAGAGAAAACATTCAGCCCTTGGTTTACGGGGATTGGCTTATTTCACTTAGAATGATATTCTCTAGTTCCATCCATTTACTTGCAAATGCCATAATTTCATTCTTCTTTAAGGCTAATAATACTCCATTGTGTATATGTACATTTTCTTTATCCATTCATCTGTTGAAGGGTATCCAGGTTGGTTTCATAGTTAAGCTATTGTGAATTGAGCTGCTATAAACATAGATGTGGCTGCATCACTGAGTATGCTGATTTTAAGTCCTTTGGGTATAAACTGAGGAGTGGAATAGCTGGGTCAAATGATGGTTTCATTCCAAATTTTCTGAGGAATCTCCATGCTGCTTTCCAGAGTGGTTCCACCAATTTGCAGTCCCACTAGCAATGTATGATTGTGCCTTTTCCCCCACATTCTCGTCAACACTTATTAATGCTTGTATTCTTGATAATTGCCATTCCAACTAGAATGAGATGGAAACTTAAGAGTAGTTTTGATTTGTATTTCTCTAATTGCTAGAGATGATGAACATTTTTTCATATGTTTGTTGATCTATTGTATTTCTTCTTCTGTGAAGTGTCTGTTCAGTTCCTTAGCCCATTTATTGATTAGGCTATTTTTTTTTTTGGTGTTAAGTTTTTTGAGTTCTTTATATATCCTGGAGATTAGTGCTCTATCTGAGATAAATGTGGTAAAGATTTTTTCCCATTCTGTATGCTGGCTCTTCACATTGTGATTGTTTCCTTTGCTGAAAAGAAGCTTTTTAGTTTAAATCCATCCCATTTATTGATTCTTGATTTTCCTTCTTGCACTTTAGGAGTCTTGTTAAGGAAGTTAGGTCCTAAACCTACATCATGAAGATTTGGGCCTATTTTTTCTTCTATTAGGCTCAGAGTCTCTGTTCTAGTAAGTCTTTGATCCACTTCAAGTTGATTTTTGTGCAAGGTGAGAGATAGAGGTTTAATTTCATTTTGCTACATATGGATTTCACACTTTCCCAGCACCACTTGTTGAATAGGCTATCTTTTCTCCAATGAATGATTTGGGCGCCTTTGTCTAGTATGAGATAACCATATTTATGTGGGTTGTTGTCTTCTATTTTGTACCAAGCAGTGGATACTTAAAAAGGAAGAAAGAAAGAAAAAGAAAGCTACAGAATGAAAGCTGCAATTCTGATTAAATCTTGTACTTCAGATAGTATTAATTAGAAGGCACTAACATAACTGGAACTATAAAGATCCTGTGACCAGGCACCTTTAGTTGATTAATTCAGAATATTTGTTAATTTTTCCCCTAACACAGCCCTTGAGAAAACAACTCTAAATTGTCTTATTGTTATTAAATATAGAAATTATGTCTTCTCTCATATGGATAACATTTTTTTTAATTTTAAATTCTTTATAGTTATATGCAACACCAGGATATACCGTGACATAATCACAAAAACCTGGAACACAATCTGCTCCAATTCAGTCCCAGCACTTCCCACCTCTACCCTCCTTCTACTCCACAATCCCTCTTCAACCCATTTACAGTTTATTTATTTATTTTTAAATTAGTGTCCTGTGTAGACACCCAATGCCAAGACCCACTGTACCACATCCATGTGTGCATATACAAAAGTTTGGCCAGATTCATTTCGATGTTCTTTCCTTTTCCTGCCCCTTCTTCCTCCTCCTTCCTCCCCTTCTTCTACTCTACTGAACTTTCCTCTATTTTGATTAAATTCTCTCTATATATGGATAACATTTTAAAGGTAACTTATAACATATCCATGATTCCCTAATTAATCTTATCTCCATTTCAAAATGAAACTCATACAAAAAAATCTTAACTATACTGTATATTTAAAACGTTGAATATATACATTATTTCATGGAGTGAAATTTTGAATTTAAAATTTTCTTATATTCTAATATAAATTCCAATGGTGTTATTTTTCAAGTTGAGAACTTGGGAAAAACCCTAAATGAATAGACACTATATTTCAAAGGATGACTGTTCAATTCTGAAATCAGCTCCCATCACTATGATCCTCTTTTTGGTGCTCTATTTAGAACAAACAAACAAAAACAAATAAAACAAACAGCGTTTTCACCTTCTAACACTCTATGGGTTACTTGTGTATTATGTATAGGTTTATGTCTATCTCCCCCTGCTGGAATGTATATTCTCCGAGGTCAAGAATCTTTATATGTTTTGTTTGACTGATTCCAAGTACCTAGGGCACTCAATCATTTTCCTTCCATCTGATAAATCTTTTATATTTCCCACAGGGTAGTTCTGTTGGCATTGATTCCACCCCACCCCACCCAGCTTTTGTGAAGGAGCCTATAATCAAGGAGATAGCTAAAGATTGCGGTTAGCTGAGAGCCATAAAAGATGTTCTAGTTTCCACCTGATATTAATACATTATTCAAAGAATCTTTGTATGCCCGTGAACACTGCGTGACGCACCTGTAAGCTCGAGCTGTAAGCACGTGTCCTTGTTAAAGCTATATGTATATAACTGGGTGAGGTTCGTTAGTGTGTGTGGGGAAGAAGAAGGTGGTGGTTGGAGTTAGAGCATTTGGAGTGATTGGTGGAGCTGGAGAGAGGAGAAGAATAAAAGACCTTTTTTCATTTTCATCCTGCCTCCGAATTTTCCTGTGGCGTTCGCTGCTCCAAGCGACTTCTGCTTCAGGCAGCGACAGGTGGTGGCCTGTACGGGGAATTCGGCGGCAAGGTAAGAAAAAAGAAAATTTAAAAAGATGGGAGCAAATATAACAAAAAGTCGGTTTATAAAAGCCATGAATGAAATTTTTGATATTGAGAACTCAGAGGATAGTGAGAAAAGTGAACAAGAAAGCATATCCTCTGACTCAGTGGAGACCAGCAAGGAGAGTAGGAATGTAAATTCAAAAGTAAGATCTGCAAAAGCCATCAGAAGCTTAATAAAATTAGCTGAGGAGTATGTACTCTCCTTAGAAACTGAAACTCAGGATACTAGTGAAAGTAATAATAGTAACAAGGAGCCAAACCATGAAAGTACAGTCTCCTCTACTGAGCCGGTTAGGAATTATGAAGCTAGTAGTGAAGAGGAATCAAAAAGCGATTCGGAGAGCACAGTCTCCAATAAAAAGAACAAAAAGAAATTAAAAAAGAGAAAAGACCGTCAAATAGAGGAACCACTAGCGCCCTCTGCTCCTTCATGGATAGAATCCCTAACAGAAACAATAAGGAGTATTGATCAGAGTGTACGTGCCCTTGAGGTAGAAATTGGCGGCCTTTCAGAGCGCTTATACGCTCTCGAACAACATAGACCGCAGGAGCACCTAGAACTGCCAGTATTTCAAAATGAACAGGGACAAAGATATCACGAGTTCCTAGACTTTAAAACAATAAAGAATTTTAAAGAGGCGGTAATGACCTATGGGCCTCAAGCTCCGTTCACATTAAGTATGATAGAGTCACTTAACACCCTAACCTTAGCCCCCTCAGATTGGAAAAGTCTATGCAGAGCGGTACTAAGTGGGGGACAATACCTAATCTGGAAAACTCAATTCCAGGAACTTTGTTCAGAAATAGCAAAGAGAAATGCTGCAGCAGGTTTCCCTCAACGCAATATAGATATGCTCACAGGGGAGGGTGAGTTCGCTGAACTACAAAATCAGCTACAATACGATCCAGGTGTGTATGCCCAGATACACACTGCAGCTGTGAAAGCCTGGAAGACAATCTCAGGCACAGGGGATCTGCAAGGCAGCCTATCAAAAGTTATACAAGGGCCTAACGAACCTTACGCTGATTTTGTAGATAGGCTCTTAAAAACAACATCTAGAGTTTTTGGAGAAGTCGAGCAAGCTATGCCCCTAGTTATCCAATTAGCATACGAGAACGCTAATAAATATTGCCAGGATGCAATAAGGCCATGGAGAAGTAAAAAAGACTTATCAATTTATATCAGACTGTGCAAAGACATTAACGAGGCTGTTATCACAGGCAATGTAATTGCTGCAGTGATGAAAAATTCCTCCCCTCAAAATTCCCAAAGGATTCAACCTAGAACAGGATATTCCAGACAAACTTATTATAATCAACCAAGATATGCTAAGCAATATCCCCCAAGGGTAATAAAATCAAATTCATACCGTGCTCCAGGCCGATGCCCCAGATGCAAAAAAGGTATACATTGGGCCAATCAATGCCATTCTAGATATGATATATATGGAAATGATTTATCAAGGATTTCAAAAAACGGGGCACGGGGCCCAATGCCCCGGGGCCCACAAATGTACGAGGCACTAGAGGAGGAAGGCCCTCAGATTCAAATAATTCCTCGTCACAGTCCCTCCTACCCATTAACTCCCTTATCAGAGGGACAAGAGGAAGTGCAGGATTAGATCTCTGTTCTACTGCCCGGATGGTCCTGACACCTGAAATGGGGGTTCAGCTGATTCCTACGGGAATCAGGGGACCTCTCCCTTCAGGAACTGTGGGACTAATCCTTGGGCGTAGTTCCAAAAGTTTATTAGGCTTTAATGTTATACCAGGGGTTATTGATTCAGATTATAATGGAGAGATTAAAATAATGCTAAGTACACACAGGGGCATCATCTCCGTAAATCAAGGAGACAGAATCGCACAGCTGCTCCTCATTCCCAGTCTCCATAATTCTTTTAAAAGCATGCCACAAAATAGAAATAGCAGAGCATTCGGTTCCACTGGTTCAGGACCTATGGCTTTCTGGGTCCAGGACTGTTCACGGAGGCCTATGTGCAAATTAAAAATTCAAGGTATAGAGATGGAGGGGCTGATTGATACAGGAGCTGACTCTTCCATCATAAATCTACAACAATGGCCTAAGCACTGGCCTCTACAGAAAGCCTCAACCAGTTTAAGAGGCTTGGGATACAGTAATACCCCAGCTCAAAGTGCTGTAATCTTAAATTGGCAAGACAATGAAGGCCATACAGGAACATTCAAACCCTATGTTTTAAACAGCTTGCCAGTTACCCTATGGGGAAGAGATATCTTACATCAAATGGGGCTACACCTAGCGACCAAGCCTGCAGGTGTTAAGAATAAAAATCCTACTCATAATAAAAAAGGCAAAGGACATTTTTTCTAGGGGCCACTGAGAAAACAATTTTAAAAATACCATGGCTCTCTAATAAGCCAGTTTGGGTCCCTCAGTGGCCCCTATCCAAAGAAAAATTGCAAGCGGCCCATCAATTAATTAAAGAACAATTAGAAGCAGGACAAATAGAGCCTTCCACCTCTCCCTGGAATTCTCCCATATTTGTAATTAAGAAAAAATCAGGAAAATGGAGACTATTACAAGATCTAAGACAAATTAACAAAACAATGCAAATTATGGGCCCTACTCAACCTGGACTTCCTAATCCTGTAGCTATTCCAAAAAACTATTACCTTATAACCCTTGATATAAAGGACTGTTTCTTTTCCATTCCCCTACATCCTCTGGATGCCCCCAGGTTTGCTTTTTCACTTCCTTCTATTAATAATAATGGCCCTGATAAAAGATATCAATGGAAAGTATTGCCGCAGGGAATGGCAAATAGCCCTACACTGTGCCAACTATATGTGGACAGAGCTATACAGCCCATTAAAAATAAATATCAAGACCTTATGTGTCTACACTACATGGACGATGTTTTATTAGCTCACCCTAATCAACAAATCTTATTTAATATATTTAGTGAAATAACAAAAAATCTAAAAAAATATGGATTATATATAGCAGAAGAAAAAGTTCAAAGCAGATCACCTATACTATATTTAGGCTTTAAAATCATGGATACTTTTGTTAAACCCCCAAAAATTCTAATAAGTAAAGAACATTTGACCACCCTCAATGATTTCCAAAAATTACTGGGTGACATTAATTGGCTTCGCCCTACACTAAGCCTCACTACTGGACAATTAAAACCCTTATTTGACATCCTTCGTGGGAACCCTGACCCATCCTCACCTCGAACATTAACTCCTGAGGCCAGGAGAGCTCTAAAATTAGTAGAACAGGCCATTGAAAGATCCCATTGCGATAGATTTGATTTTGCACAACCACTAATATTGATTATTATTCCTTCACAATATACTCCAACAGGAGTATTTTGGCAACAGGGACCTATATATTATGGATACATTTGCTTGTCTCTCCTAAAAGTACAATTGAGTCTTATACCTCCATGGTGGCTAAACTTATTCTTCAAGGACTTAAAACCTCTACTAAAATATTTGGAATTCATCCCGCTACTATTATTACTCCTTATTCATCGTCACAGGTTGAATATTTGTGCTTCAATGATAATGATTGGGCTATAGCTAGATGCTCTACTTCTGCAAATTTTGACAATCATATTCCTAAATCTCCTATACTGTCCTTTTGTATCAATCATCCTATCATATTCCCACAGGTAATAAAAAATCAACCCATTCCTAAAGCATTTAATGTATTTACAGATGGATCCTCTAACGGTACTGCTGCAGTAGTCACTCAAAATGAAAAAATGATTCATATCACTAATCAAAAATCAGCTCAATTAGTGGAACTCAAAGCTATAATAATAGCTCTGGAAAATTTTAAAGAACAGCCTATGAATATTTTTTCAGACAGCCATTATATTGTACATGCTGTCCCAAAATTGGAGCTAGCAGGTCCAATAACACCACATACTCCAGCTTTTAAATTGTTTTCTCAAATCCAAAATCTCCTATGGCAACGAAAAGAACCTTTATTTATAGGTCACATAAGAGCTCACACTAATCTGCCTGGTCCTCTCCATGAAGGTAATCAAAAAGCTGACGCCCTCACTAAAACAATATTTATATTTACTACAGTACAACAAGCTACTTTATTTCATTCCCAGTTCCACGTTAACAGCACTACCTTAAGACAAAAATTTAAAATCACAAAAGAACAAGCTCGTAGAATTGTAAAAGAATGTCCATCTTGTGTAACACTCTTGCCCAATCCACATTATGGGGTTAACCCACGAGGTTTGATGCCCAATCATTTGTGGCAGATGGATGTCACACATGAGCCAAGTTTTGGAAAATTACGATTTATTCATGTCACCATAGATACATGCTCAGGCATGATTTTTTGCTTCTTTACATTCCGGAGAAAAAGTTAAAGATACTATATCTCATTGTCTGCAAGCTTTTGCTGCATTGGGCATCCCCAAAATGCTTAAAACAGATAATGGCCCTGCATATACATCCACATCCTTCAAACAATTTTGTACAAAGTTCAATATTATCCACAAAACAGGTATCGCTTATAATCCTCAGGGACAAGGAATAATTGAAAGAGCAAATCGGACACTTAAAAATATGTTACTAAAGCAAAAAGATGGAAACTGGAAAAATCCTAAGGACAGATTGGCAGTTGCCCTGTTTACCCTAAATTTCTTAACTTTAGATTCTAATGGACATTCGGCTGGAGATAGACACTGGAACCCACACCAACAACATAAACCTTTGGTTTACTGGAAGGATGTTCTCTCAGGTACATGGAAGGGTCCAGACCCAGTATTAATTTGGGGGAGAGGATCTGTTTGTGTTTTTCCAAAGCACGAATCCTCTCCAATATGGATACCATCTAGATTGATAAAGCAGGTACAAAGTCAAAGGGATCAAGACGAAGTTATTGAGGAGTCTAGATTGAATAAACAAGTGCAAGGTCAAGAGGACCAAAATGAAGGTATGGAGTGATTCCCTTAAAAGAGTTCTCCATTAAATTTACAACTTAAATTTCATTCTTCCCGGCCGGGACAAGAAGATCTCTCTTCAGTGTATACACAATTGTAATTTTTTTTTCTCTTTTATATATGTCTTTATGTCTGTGCATTTGTCTAAATTTCATGTTAATGTGATGTCACAAATATGTTTATATGTGCGTCTGTCTAGTGTGACGTCACAAATAATTAAGCGCTTAAAAAAAAAAAAAGGTAGATAGATATAGATCCAAATAACAAATAACGTTAATTCATTTAAGCTTAGAATATTCTAATTTGATAATCAATAGATAGATAGATAAATAGATATTTATATAAGTTCAGAATATTTTTAGATAATCAATTATAATGATAATCAATTTTGATTTATAGTTGTCTCCGGGACTTCTCTTCAGCTGTGAATATGTTTAATGTTGTATAACCTGATATTTTGGTGTTCCGACAGAGGATCATTTATTTGTTATTGACTTCATTTGTTTAGTAGCTGATTAATTTGAATTATTTCAACAGGTATAGGATTGCTGTGTATATAGAGACTCGAGGATTCCAGCTAACAAATTATTTTTCCAAAATGCCTTTAGCTTTTCTTTATCTTTAATGCAGTAAACACCCTCAGTTTCTCTTTGATTATTTCTGAATGTGATATTTTGCCAGCTTATGTTTGTGGGAGCTTGAGCAGCAATGTGTGTGAGCAGAGATCAACTTTTATTTTCTACTCTAATAGTTCTTTTTTTTTTAGTTTGACAGCTCACCTTTTGATCTCAGTGCTGGAATAGCACTGCCTTTCCCTTAATAATGGATGCTTGAGTTTTTAGGTAGCGGGCCCTGAAGATTTGCCGGTGGAAATGTCTGGACATAAAAAAGACGGCTGCTGCTACAACTGCAGGGACCGCAGGTCGCTGCAAGCATCCCTGCTGCTCAAGCATCAACAACCTCACCAGCAGTGTGGCCTCTGCTCTGCATGCATGGGGCCTCCTGAATCTATGTGTTATAACTTATGGACATTTTGATTTTCCATTATTTTGGGACATTATGGGACAATGCCTTGCGGGTATTTGTCTAAGAGAACTCAGTGCGTTACTTGATGAAACTAAGGGCAGCTGATTCGCTTTAAAGAACTTGATACGCTATGGAAACTTGGCTCGTCAGCAGTAGGCTTACCGCCTTAAAGCCGCAGCATCTCCTAAAAATTGGACGGCTGTTAGTCAACACACAGTCGATCCTGAAGGGCTCTATTGGATGGCTGGTTAGCCTATGACGGGTAAGATCCCCAGAAGGGGACAACCTAAGACACGGCACAGTCGCACGGGACAGTCTAATGTGGCCGGCATGTCAACCTAAGCCAGGAGTCAGGACAGCCTAGACTCCCATGACGGGTAAGAATGTCGGTTGCACATGGACGTCCTAGAACATCCCCTCTTTTAAAACTAAAAGGGGGAAATGAAGGAGCCTATAATCAAGGAGATAGCTAAAGATTGCGGTTAGCCGAGAGCCATAAAAGATGTTCTAGTTTCCACCTGATATTAATACATTATTCAAAGAATCTTTGTATGCCCGTGAACACTGCGTGACGCACCTGTAAGCTCGAGCTGTAAGCACGTGTCCTTGTTAAAGCTATATGTATATAACTGGGTGAGGTTCGTTAGTGTGTGTGGGGAAGAAGAAGGTGGTGGTTGGAGTTAGAGCATTTGGAGTGATTGGTGGAGCTGGAGAGAGGAGAAGAATAAAAGACCTTTTTTTCATTTTCATCCTGCCTCCGAATTTTCCTGTGGCGTTCGCTGCTCCAAGCGACTTCTGCTTCAGGCAGCGACAAAGCCATGAATGAAATTTTTTTTGATATTGAGAACTCAGAGGATAGTGAGAAAAGTGAACAAGAAAGCATATCCTCTGACTCAGTGGAGACCAGCAAGGAGAGTAGGAATGTAAATTCAAAAGTAAGATCTGCAAAAGCCATCAGAAGCTTAATAAAATTAGCTGAGGAGTATGTACTCTCCTTAGAAACTGAAACTCAGGATACTAGTGAAAGTAATAATAGTAACAAGGAGCCAAACCATGAAAGTACAGTCTCCTCTACTGAGCCGGTTAGGAATTATGAAGCTAGTAGTGAAGAGGAATCAAAAAGCGATTCGGAGAGCACAGTCTCCATAAAAAGAACAAAAAGAAATTAAAAAAGAGAAAAGACCGTCAAATAGAGGAACCACTAGCGCCCTCTGCTCCTTCATGGATAGAATCCCTAACAGAAACAATAAGGAGTATTGATCAGAGTGTACGTGCCCTTGAGGTAGAAATTGGCGGCCTTTCAGAGCGCTTATACGCTCTCGAACAACATAGACCGCAGGAGCACCTAGAACTGCCAGTATTTCAAAATGAACAGGGACAAAGATATCACGAGTTCCTAGACTTTAAAACAATAAAGAATTTTAAAGAGGCGGTAATGACCTATGGGCCTCAAGCTCCGTTCACATTAAGTATGATAGAGTCACTTAACACCCTAACCTTAGCCCCCTCAGATTGGAAAAGTCTATGCAGAGCGGTACTAAGTGGGGGACAATACCTAATCTGGAAAACTCAATTCCAGGAACTTTGTTCAGAAATAGCAAAGAGAAATGCTGCAGCAGGTTTCCCTCAACGCAATATAGATATGCTCACAGGGGAGGGTGAGTTCGCCGAACTACAAAATCAGCTACAATACGATCCAGGTGTGTATGCCCAGATACACACTGCAGCTGTGAAAGCCTGGAAGACAATCTCAGGCACAGGGGATCTGCAAGGCAGCCTATCAAAAGTTATACAAGGGCCTAACGAACCTTACGCTGATTTTGTAGATAGGCTCTTAAAAACAACATCTAGAGTTTTTGGAGAAGTCGAGCAAGCTATGCCCCTAGTTATCCAATTAGCATACGAGAACGCTAATAAATATTGCCAGGATGCAATAAGGCCATGGAGAAGTAAAAAAGACTTATCAATTTATATCAGACTGTGCAAAGACATTAACGAGGCTGTTATCACAGGCAACGTAATTGCTGCAGTGATGAAAAATTCCTCCCTCAAAAATTCCCAAAGGATTCAACCTAGAACAGGATATTCCAGACAAAATTATTATAATCAACCAAGATATGCTAAGCAATATCCCCCAAGGGTAATAAAATCAAATTCATACCGTGCTCCAGGCCGATGCCCCAGATGCAAAAAAGGTATACATTGGGCCAATCAATGCCATTCTAGATATGATATATATGGAAATGATTTATCAAGGATTTCAAAAAACGGGGCACGGGGCCCAATGCCCCGGGGCCCACAAATGTACGAGGCACTAGAGGAGGAAGGCCCTCAGATTCAAATAATTCCTCGTCACAGTCCCTCCTACCCATTAACTCCCTTATCAGAGGGACAAGAGGAAGTGCAGGATTAGATCTCTGTTCTACTGCCCGGATGGTCCTGACACCTGAAATGGGGGTTCAGCTGATTCCTACGGGAATCAGGGGACCTCTCCCTTCAGGAACTGTGGGACTAATCCTTGGGCGTAGTTCCAAAAGTTTATTAGGCTTTAATGTTATACCAGGGGTTATTGATTCAGATTATAATGGAGAGATTAAAATAATGCTAAGTACACACAGGGGCATCATCTCCGTAAATCAAGGAGACAGAATCGCACAGCTGCTCCTCATTCCCAGTCTCCATAATTCTTTTAAAAGCATGCCACAAAATAGAAATAGCAGAGCATTCGGTTCCACTGGTTCAGGACCTATGGCTTTCTGGGTCCAGGACTGTTCACGGAGGCCTATGTGCAAATTAAAAATTCAAGGTATAGAGATGGAGGGGCTGATTGATACAGGAGCTGACTCTTCCATCATAAATCTACAACAATGGCCTAAGCACTGGCCTCTACAGAAAGCCTCAACCAGTTTAAGAGGCTTGGGATACAGTAATACCCCAGCTCAAAGTGCTGTAATCTTAAATTGGCAAGACAATGAAGGCCATACAGGAACATTCAAACCCTATGTTTTAAACAGCTTGCCAGTTACCCTATGGGGAAGAGATATCTTACATCAAATGGGGCTACACCTAGCGACCAAGCCTGCAGGTGTTAAGAATAAAAATCCTACTCATAATAAAAAAGGCAAAGGACATTTTTTCTAGGGGCCACTGAGAAAACAATTTTAAAAATACCATGGCTCTCTAATAAGCCAGTTTGGGTCCCTCAGTGGCCCCTATCCAAAGAAAAATTGCAAGCGGCCCATCAATTAATTAAAGAACAATTAGAAGCAGGACACATAGAGCCTTCCACCTCTCCCTGGAATTCTCCCATATTTGTAATTAAGAAAAAATCAGGAAAATGGAGACTATTACAAGATCTAAGACAAATTAACAAAACAATGCAAATTATGGGCCCTACTCAACCTGGACTTCCTAATCCTGTAGCTATTCCAAAAAACTATTACCTTATAACCCTTGATATAAAGGACTGTTTCTTTTCCATTCCCCTACATCCTCTGGATGCCCCCAGGTTTGCTTTTTCACTTCCTTCTATTAATAATAATGGCCCTGATAAAAGATATCAATGGAAAGTATTGCCGCAGGGAATGGCAAATAGCCCTACACTGTGCCAACTATATGTGGACAGAGCTATACAGCCCATTAAAAAAAAATATCAAGACCTTATGTGTCTACACTACATGGACGATGTTTTATTAGCTCACCCTAATCAACAAATCTTATTTAATATATTTAGTGAAATAACAAAAAATCTAAAAAAATATGGATTATATATAGCAGAAGAAAAAGTTCAAAGCAGATCACCTATACTATATTTAGGCTTTAAAATCATGGATACTTTTGTTAAACCCCAAAAAATTCTAATAAGTAAAGAACATTTGACCACCCTCAATGATTTCCAAAAATTACTGGGTGACATTAATTGGCTTCGCCCTACACTAAGCCTCACTACTGGACAATTAAAACCCTTATTTGACATCCTTCGTGGGAACCCTGACCCCATCCTCACCTCGAACATTAACTCCTGAGGCCAGGAGAGCTCTAAAATTAGTAGAACAGGCCATTGAAAGATCCCATTGCGATAGATTTGATTTTGCACAAACCACTAATATTGATTATTATTCCTTCACAATATACTCCAACAGGAGTATTTTGGCAACAGGGACCTATATTATGGATACATTTGCTTGTCTCTCCTAAAAGTACAATTGAGTCTTATACCTCCATGGTGGCTAAACTTATTCTTCAAGGACTTAAAACCTCTACTAAAATATTTGGAATTCATCCCGCTACTATTATTACTCCTTATTCATCGTCACAGGTTGAATATTTGTGCTTCAATGATAATGATTGGGCTATAGCTAGATGCTCTACTTCTGCAAATTTTGACAATCATATTCCTAAATCTCCTATACTGTCCTTTTGTATCAATCATCCTATCATATTCCCACAGGTAATAAAAAATCAACCCATTCCTAAAGCATTTAATGTATTTACAGATGGATCCTCTAACGGTACTGCTGCAGTAGTCACTCAAAATGAAAAAATGATTCATATCACTAATCAAAAATCAGCTCAATTAGTGGAACTCAAAGCTATAATAATAGCTCTGGAAAATTTTAAAGAACAGCCTATGAATATTTTTTCAGACAGCCATTATATTGTACATGCTGTCCCAAAATTGGAGCTAGCAGGTCCAATAACACCACATACTCCAGCTTTTAAATTGTTTTCTCAAATCCAAAATCTCCTATGGCAACGAAAAGAACCTTTATTTATAGGTCACATAAGAGCTCACACTAATCTGCCTGGTCCTCTCCATGAAGGTAATCAAAAAGCTGACGCCCTCACTAAAACAATATTTATATTTACTACAGTACAACAAGCTACTTTATTTCATTCCCAGTTCCACGTTAACAGCACTACCTTAAGACAAAAATTTAAAATCACAAAAGAACAAGCTCGTAGAATTGTAAAAGAATGTCCATCTTGTGTAACACTCTTGCCCAATCCACATTATGGGGTTAACCCACGAGGTTTGATGCCCAATCATTTGTGGCAGATGGATGTCACACATGAGCCAAGTTTTGGAAAATTACGATTTATTCATGTCACCATAGATACATGCTCAGGCATGATTTTTGCTTCTTTACATTCCGGAGAAAAAGTTAAAGATACTATATCTCATTGTCTGCAAGCTTTTGCTGCATTGGGCATCCCCAAAATGCTTAAAACAGATAATGGCCCTGCATATACATCCACATCCTTCAAACAATTTTGTACAAAGTTCAATATTATCCACAAAACAGGTATCGCTTATAATCCTCAGGGACAAGGAATAATTGAAAGAGCAAATCGGACACTTAAAAATATGTTACTAAAGCAAAAAGATGGAAACTGGAAAAATCCTAAGGACAGATTGGCAGTTGCCCTGTTTACCCTAAATTTCTTAACTTTAGATTCTAATGGACATTCGGCTGGAGATAGACACTGGAACCCACACCAACAACATAAACCTTTGGTTTACTGGAAGGATGTTCTCTCAGGTACATGGAAGGGTCCAGACCCAGTATTAATTTGGGGGAGAGGATCTGTTTGTGTTTTTCCAAAGCACGAATCCTCTCCAATATGGATACCATCTAGATTGATAAAGCAGGTACAAAGTCAAAGGGATCAAGACGAAGTTATTGAGGAGTCTAGATTGAATAAACAAGTGCAAGGTCAAGAGGACCAAAATGAAGGTATGGAGTGATTCCCTTAAAAGAGTTCTCCATTAAATTTACAACTTAAATTTCATTCTTCCCGGCCGGGACAAGAAGATCTCTCTTCAGTGTATACACAATTGTAATTTTTTTTTTCTCTTTTATATATGTCTTTATGTCTGTGCATTTGTCTAAATTTCATGTTAATGTGATGTCACAAATATGTTTATATGTGCGTCTGTCTAGTGTGACGTCACAAATAATTAAGCGCTTAAAAAAAAAAAAAAAAGGTAGATAGATATAGATCCAAATAACAAATAACGTTAATTCATTTAAGCTTAGAATATTCTAATTTGATAATCAATAGATAGATAGATAAATAGATATTTATATAAGTTCAGAATATTTTTAGATAATCAATTATAATGATAATCAATTTTGATTTATAGTTGTCTCCGGGACTTCTCTTCAGCTGTGAATATGTTTAATGTTGTATAACCTGATATTTTGGTGTTCCGACAGAGGATCATTTATTTGTTATTGACTTCATTTGTTTAGTAGCTGATTAATTTGAATTATTTCAACAGGTATAGGATTGCTGTGTATATAGAGACTCGAGGATTCCAGCTAACAAATTATTTTTCCAAAATGCCTTTAGCTTTTCTTTATCTTTAATGCAGTAAACACCCTCAGTTTCTCTTTGATTATTTCTGAATGTGATATTTTGCCAGCTTATGTTTGTGGGAGCTTGAGCAGCAATGTGTGTGAGCAGAGATCAACTTTTATTTTCTACTCTAATAGTTCTTTTTTTTTTAGTTTGACAGCTCACCTTTTGATCTCAGTGCTGGAATAGCACTGCCTTTCCCTTAATAATGGATGCTTGAGTTTTTAGGTAGCGGGCCCTGAAGATTTGCCGGTGGAAATGTCTGGACATAAAAAAGACGGCTGCTGCTACAACTGCAGGGACCGCGGTCGCTGCAAGCATCCCTGCTGCTCAAGCATCAACAACCTCACCAGCAGTGTGGCCTCTGCTCTGCATGCATGGGGCCTCCTGAATCTATGTGTTATAACTTATGGACATTTTGATTTTCCATTATTTTGGGACATTATGGGACAATGCCTTGCGGGTATTTGTCTAAGAGAACTCAGTGCGTTACTTGATGAAACTAAGGGCAGCTGATTCGCTTAAAGAACTTGATACGCTATGGAAACTTGGCTCGTCAGCAGTAGGCTTACCGCCTTAAAGCCGCAGCATCTCCTAAAAATTGGACGGCTGTTAGTCAACACACAGTCGATCCTGAAGGGCTCTATTGGATGGCTGGTTAGCCTATGACGGGTAAGATCCCCAGAAGGGGACAACCTAAGACACGGCACAGTCGCATGGGACAGTCTAATGTGGCCGGCATGTCAACCTAAGCCAGGAGTCAGGACAGCCTAGACTCCCATGACGGGTAAGAATGTCGGTTGCACATGGACGTCCTAGAACATCCCCTCTTTTAAAACTAAAAGGGGGAAATGAAGGAGCCTATAATCAAGGAGATAGCTAAAGATTGCGGTTAGCTGAGAGCCATAAAAGATGTTCTAGTTTCCACCTGATATTAATACATTATTCAAAGAATCTTTGTATGCCCGTGAACACTGCGTGACGCACCTGTAAGCTCGAGCTGTAAGCACGTGTCCTTGTTAAAGCTATATGTATATAACTGGGTGAGGTTCGTTAGTGTGTGTGGGGAAGAAGAAGGTGGTGGTTGGAGTTAGAGCATTTGGAGTGATTGGTGGAGCTGGAGAGAGGAGAAGAATAAAAGACCTTTTTTCATTTTCATCCTGCCTCCGAATTTTCCTGTGGCGTTCGCTGCTCCAAGCGACTTCTGCTTCAGGCAGCGACACTTTTGTACAGCAGAAAGTCTTCATTTTGTAGTATATTTCTCTAATGTGCTTTTCTTCCTTTGCCATACCAAGCCATTGTCTTAGTTCAGGTGGTCATTGTTTTTTCTCATGCACCCACAAAATCTTCCAAACTGGTTTCTAACCATCAGTCTAGGACTCCTCCATTTCATCCTGATCTACTCCACTCTGAAAGAAATGAATGCACACTGATCACAATATGACATTCTTTGCCTTATGTAAAATACTTAGAATAGTTACTAATACCTGTAGCATAAAGTCAAAAACTCCTCAACATACCAGTAAAGGGCTTAATGATTTGGCACCATCACTTCTTGGCAATAGGACTTATCAAATTTTCCTATAAACCATTACTGCAAGCAGTCCCCCACATCCTGGAATATTCTCCTTATAACTCTAAGTTGGAAAAGCTTCTAGAAAGAGTGAGTTCAGCTGGGCGCAGTGGTGCACACCCGTAATCCCAGCATTTGGGAGGCTGAGACAGGAGGATCGTGAGTTCAAAGCCAGCCTCAGCAATAGCGAGGCACTTAGCAACTCAGTGAGACCCTGTCTCTAATAAAATACAAAAAAGGGTTGGGGATGTGGCCCAGTAGTCAAGTGCCCCTGAGTTCAATCCCCAATACCAAAAAAAAAAAAAAAAGAAAAGAAAAGAAAGAGTGAGTTCATGTATTATGTCCTATTATGTCTTCTCTCCCCCTCTCTGCCCCACCCCTTTACCCATTTATTAAAAAGGATTTTTTTTAAAAGGATACATACACAAGGCAAAGTTTGGAAGTGTATCAAGTGCAGAGTGCTGAAGCTTTTGTCCCCAGGGGTTTGGGGTGAACCACCTTCCTAGCATGTGGATGTATTCTTGTTCACCAGTCTGGAAGTTCTGTGAAACCAGTCCTCTGGGGTTTTAATGGAGACTTTATTATGCAGGCATGATAGATTAAATCATTAGCCATTGGTGATCAACTCAACATTCAGTCACTCTCCCACCTCCAGAAGTAGGGTTTGGGCTCTGTTATGTATTCTCATTTCTACCTCCCTTGCCAAAAAATTTTGAGTTGTTCCCTGGTCTTTGCCTGGAAAGCACCATGTTAAGCCAAGCATTAGTTTTTATCAAGTTTCAAAAGTTTGTTCATTTGTCTGACAGTCCTCACCTGGCTACATAGGCCCCTGAGGCCATTGATTTCGTTTTCTATTTGTACCTTCAATGCTAACAAAGTATGAATACTTCCTTCCTGAAACTACCCTAATCCCTATGCAGTTGATTGGTCCCTTCCTGTCTCCATTAACACTTTCCACATATTTCCCCCGTGCATTACTTGTTACTTTATGTATCTGCCTCCATAAAATAGTCTGCAAGCAGAAATCATCCTTTTCTATTCACATAGTCTCTGGACCTAGCATATAGTAGGCTCTCAGTAAGTACATATTGAAAAAATAAAAACTTCGAAAGCATGCCTCTCAAACTTGTGGGTGGCTCTATAATTAATGTTATATACCAGACTCTCAATTTTAAAAGATCTGGATTTTTTAAAACGATGTAGAAATGTTGGAATGCTGAACCAAAACTAACTAGATGAAATTTAATAGAAAGCTCCAAATTTGGATACAAATTAAGTTTTAACTTGCAAAATGGGAGAAATTTGAATCTGTAATGTGATGTGCCTAAAAACAAAGACATTCACCACTTTGCATTACTAAAAAGCACAGGAGCTGGATCAAGGGAGTTGAGTCTTATTGTACTATGAGCTTTTCAGATATATGTTCTGTGTTGTGATAAGACACATTAACAAAATAGATTACAGAAGTTGGTAAATGAGCTCCTAAGTGACCTGAGAATCATTATCATGAAAGATAATAAGAGAATGCCTCGCTTGAAAAGATGGGGATGGGGATGAGGTGTTAGTTAAAGGAATGCAATTCTAGTTCAACCTAGTTAATATTATTACTGCTTGTACAACATTTTACAATGAGGAAACTAAGACCCTGGGAAGGTAACAGAGTTGCCCAAAATCAGTCAGTCAATGAGTTAGGATTTATTTTAGTTTTATTTTCCAGTACTGGGGAATGAACCCAAGACTGTTTAACTGCTGAGCCACATCCCCGCTTTGTATATTTTATTTAGAGACAGGGTCTTGCTAAGTTGCTTAGGTCCTCACTAAGTTGCTGAGGCTGGTTTTGTACTTTTGATCCTCCTATCTCAGCTTCCTGAGCCACTGGGATTAAGAGTTGGGTTTCTTCAAAATGATTCTTCCTCTTATTACACTTTTGAGTTGTTTTGTCTAATTGTATTAGCAAACACATTTTCAGTTTTGTTGATCTCAACAAGTCATAAGCCCTGTGTTCATCACTGGAACCATTTCGAGAGCTAATTATCATCAGAGATGGACAAGAAACTCTTTTCTTTCGTGGGAGTTTAGACTTGAAAACCTCTAGGTTGCTTTATATTCTAAGACTATACAATTCTATAATAAAATATAATCATCTGAATTAACACATAACTACTTTTAATTATGCAACATAGTTTGGACTTACGAGTCAAAATTTTGAAACTATTAGGTTCAAATTCCTGCTCTTCCAATACCTGAGAGAGCTGGGTGTGGTAGCATATGCTACAGATCCCGGCAAGAAGGAGGGGGTGTGGCTGTGGCAGGAGGATTATAAATTCAAGACCAGCCTTAAGGGGACACCAGGGGCACAGCTCAGAGGTATATCCTCCTGGTTATGGCCTCAGTACAAAAACAAAACAAAACAAAAAACTGAGAAAATGAACTTAAGGGAGGAAGATGCAGACATAGCAAAGAAGGCCAGATAATGACAGAGGCAAAGACTGGAGTGATGCATTTACAAATAGATGATCACCAATGATTGCTGGCAACCAGAAGCTAGAACAGATGCGGTGGCACACACCTGTGGATGCGGTGGCACACACCTGTAATCCCAGTAGCTCGGGAGGCTGAGGCAGGACGATTGCAAGTTCAAAGCCAGCCTCAGCAAAAGTGAGGTGCTAAGCAACTCAGTGAGACCCTGTCTCTAAATAAAATACAAAAGATGGGGCCTGGGGTTGTGGCTCAGCAGTAGAGTGCTTGCCTAGCACGTGCAAGGCCCTGGGTTCAATCATCAGCACCACATAAAAATAAATAAATAAAGATTGAGCTCTTAAATACTATGACTTTAAAAAGGGGGGGGGGGCAGGAGCCTCTCTAAAGCCATTAGAGAAAGTATGACCTTGCTTGAAGGGCAAAAATCACACCAGAGACAACCACGCAGCGAAGAGATTTATTCACCAGCCTTTATGGCTAGTTGGAGGTAGAAGTACCGGGAGAGAGGAGTCAGGGAGAGGGGAGTGTGCAACTTCTGGTGGGAGAGAGGAGTCAGGGAGAGAGGAGTGTGTGAACTCTGAACAGAAGGTGGGTGCCTGGTTGCACCAGCTGTGGTCTCTGGAGCTGTGGCCGTAGGGGCTGGAGATGGAGGCTGGAGGCCAGATCTGTCGGCTGGGGCAGCTGCCCTCTGGCTGGAGGCGATGGGTCTGGAGCTGTGGCAGTGGCTGCCTCTTCCCAGCACACACAGCTGTTGAGACTGAGCTCCAGGCAGGCAGTAGCTTTAAGTAGGGATTTCTGGTGTGTGTGTGTGGGGGGGTGTACCAGAGTGACCTTTAATGCTATTGGCTCTTTGCCCTGGGAACAGAGCAACCTTTAAGCCCATTGGCTCCTGCCTGGGGAACAGAGTAACTTTTAAGCCCACTGGCTCCTGCCCAGGGAAAATGAAACAAGGTTGCTTCTCATGGAAATTTCCATGGGGGAGGTGGCCCATCAGCCCAAGCCTATCTATCATTTCTGACACCTTAATTTCTGACTTCTCGCCTCCCAAAGTGGGAGAGAATAAATTTCTGTTGCTTTAACCCACCTGTTCTGTGGTACTTTGTGTGGTATCCCCTAGGAAATGGATACAGTTGGTGAGCAGTCACGGAAACTTCAGTATGGGTAATAATAGCACTTTATAAATTTTCAGTAGTTTCAGAAATATAATTCAAATAGATCTTTACAAATACTGTAAAGCAGCAGTATAGTTTATAGATAAGGAAATGATCAGAGGTACTAGGAACTTGACAGAATGACAGAGTTTAAACCCAAGTAAAAAGACCTATTAAATTCTCTGACACTATTAAGCAAATGTTTCATCCATTCCCACTTTTAAATTTCCTTCCCCATCATAGCTCCATTCTTTTTTTTTTTTTTTTTTTTTTTTTTTTTTGGTACTGGAATTGAACTCAGGGGGCACTTGACCACTGGGCCACATCCCCAGCCCTTTTTTTGAATTTTATTAGAGACACTGAGTTGCTAAGTGCCTCGCCAATGCTGAGACTGGCTTTGAACTTGCGATCCTCCTATCTCAGCCTCCCAAGTGCTAGGATTACAGGCGTACCCACACGCCCGGCTTTCCATTCATTTTTTTATCTCCAACGATTTGTTTCCAGGAAGACCACTTATCATTTAGCTGAACATGAATTTTGCTAGTATCACATTATCTAAATTTCTGCATTGTACAGCCTTAACTCTGTATCCTTTGTTAGGAAGCTCAGGCATCTTCAGTAGACAAGAATGATAAAATGAGGGAAAAACAGGTCAGACACAGGGCAGCAACCTATCCTACCTACTAACTTTAGTCAACAGTCAGTAGAGTAGGATCTATCTTAATCCAGTATGACCTCATCTTGAGCATTTCATGGGCAAACACCCTAATCCAAAGGTCACATTCTGGGGTTCTCCATGGAAAAGAATTTTGGGGAACACCTTTCAACACAGTACACCGCCTAAATGTTTTTCTCCACAGATCTACCCTTGACTCTCTTTTCTCATTGTTCACTCTTTCCTTTGACAATCTCTTTCACCACCCTACGATCAGTCAGATCCAATATTTACAGGAAATATTTTTTTTCCCTACAGAAAGCTGTTAAACATGTCAACAGCCCACAGTCATTATATATTTCCTATTGTATTCTAGCACAAAAAGATTCGGCATCTTCCCTAAGTTTGCACAGCTCCTCGATTTTAGGGTAAACAGGAGCCTTTGTTCAACGTTCCCCCCCACTAACCCATCTTGACTGCTCTCCCATAGATTCATAGATGCTGCTTTAGCTGCTCTTTGGGACTAAAGTAAAAACTTTCAGCCAAATAACTACCAAATAAAGCGCTGTCAGTACATACCATTCTTTAAAGTATTCCTATCAGTTTTACAATCACAAAGCCTTAGGGTCTGTTCCTGGCTCTGCCTAGGGGCCACACAGAAAATCATTAATCTCTCCGAGTTCCGCTCCCACACATAACAGAACACCCGTTCTAGATATCTGTTGCAACGATTAAATGATAGGTTAACCGCCTGGCACAGAGCAGAAGCTCAGGAATCGAAGCCGCAAGACTTTAAGGACAACGCTTTAGAGTTCAGGCGGCCTCTACAAGAGGACCTCTCACAGACGCGCAGGCGCGGCGCGAGGGCCCCAGGCGGGGCGGACCCCGGAAGGCCGCTCTGCCCCGCCCCGCTGGGGCGCCCGGAGCGCCTGATCGCCTCAGACCCCGCGCCCACGCACCCAGATCCGCGACCGCCCGCGGTTCCTCCTCCCAAGTGCCGGAGACGGGAACACTTAGAGGATTTGGGCTTGACGCGGAGAGAGGCACAGCCCGAGACAGCCTCGCGCGCCGCGGACACGCGAGGGCCCCGCCACCGCCCGCTGCCGAGCCCCAGCCCCGCCCCGAGAGCTGAGGCCTGCGCGTCGCTGAGTCCGCGCGGTCCTCTGGGTCTCCGTGACCACCATGCCTCTCTACGAGGGCCTGGGCAGCGGCGGCGAGAAAAACGGCCGTCGTGATCGACTTGGGAGAGGCCTTCACTAAGTGAGTGGCCGTGGCGCCCGCTGTTGTCCCCCGGGGATTCAGTTGGCTGAGCACTGGCCCAGCCCTGGTCCTCCTGGTGGGCTCCCTGGGCAGTTTCCGATCTCCCTGTTCCTTTTCTCAGCACCCCCCCCCCCCCCCAAGTGACGGCTTTTGTTTACACCTTGGGCGATGCGAATCCAGGGGAGCCAGTGGGACTGGGAGGAAGGGAGACTCGGGGAGCTTTGGGAGGATTGCCATCGCCGCCTCTGTGGTGGTCACCTGAAACCCACCTTTTGAGGTCGTCTGTAAAGGGGAATGAAAGCGATGACCTGGACCCCGCTTACCCTGAGTGCGTTTGATTTGGAAGGCGGCAACCAGTTGTAACGCTTGATAATGATTTCCACTGTAAAATTTTATTGAATTGATCTTCCGTTGGTGCTGGAAACTCAGATATGTTTAAGATAAGGGTATTGCCCCCCAAGTGTAGTGAATTAAGTTAGGGAGACTTAAGGTTTACTTAAAGAAACGAACCTTAAGTCTCTGGAAATCCTTTGCTGGGTTCTCTAAACTCTTAGATTAGATTTTTGCGTTTAAAAAGAAAAACAGTTCGAAAACATTACTAGTATTCACCTTTTGGATGGTAGAGATATCTTTGAAAGCCAGATGAAATTCACAAATGCAGAAGTCTTAAAACATTTGTATACAGCTTCCAGGGACTGGGGGACCATCCTTGTGGTTTTTGCACCCTAGCTTAAGAGTCCTTGTTCTAGGCTCAAGAGAGAAAAATGACATGCAGTTACAATTATCTGTCTATATATGTACAGTGTGGAAATACTTGAATAAAAAGTCTTTATATGTCTTTGAGCACTGCCTAACATACAGTAAATATTAAATAACTTTTTGAATTAAGTGGTCAAAAGTTATACTTAAAAATTGAACCTCAGGAGCTACAAAATTGGATTAAACATAATCCTTGGTTCACACATTCTCTGTTCTGTAAAAGGCCCTCTTTAATTTATATTTTTTAATTTACTTTATCTTAATAGAACTGGAACTGGGGCTCAGCAGTAGTGCACTTGCTTGGCTTGTGTGAGACACTGGGTTCGATTCTCAGCACTGCATATAAATAAATAAAATAAAGGTCTACCAACAACAAAAAAAAATTTTTTTTAAATTTATCTTAACATAATAGATATCTTGAAATTACTGCCCAAAGATTATTTTGGCTGTACATTAAAGAAATAAGCAAAAAGCTATTACACAGGATGTTGTTGCACAATGACTAAATCACCATTAAGCAATGCATGCATAACAATATGAATGAAGTCACATAATATAATGCAAATCTAGGATTGTAGAAATTTCTTGCCTTAAATTCAGCTATAATTAAAAATTGGGGGAAAAGTAAATGCTGACCAAAAAGGATACAGTGGTTTATTTCAGCATCACAAACTTGAGATGATTTGATTTTTTTTTTGTCCGTTAATGTACAAATTATTAATAGATGGTACTAACTCTTAGGGTTTTAGAGGGCTGGGTAGTGTCCCTTTGAATGCATTAAAGGTATTTCCAGTTGTTTTTATGGGCATGGTTTTGAAACAAATACACAAAAACTTGTGTCTCTGATAAATATTGAAAAAAGATTGTTGTAAGTTCAGTGTTTTAATTTTCCTTATATTTTCAGGTGTGGATTTGCTGGAGAAACTGGTCCAAGATGTATAATTCCTAGTGTGATAAAAAGAGCTGGCATGCCTAAGGTATTTTTTTTAACAAATAAGCAAAATAAATTCTGTAATATAAAATATTTTAAAATATTATTTCAAATCAGATTGATTAAAATAGTGCTAAATATATAACATAGCTACCTTCCCATGAGAAAGTTGTTTTTTTTTAATCAATTTGTTGTGGTCTAATTTTGTATACTATAATTTTGTCACATATGATCATCATTACAACCTAATCTTAGAATATTTTCATCACCCCAATAAGTTTTCCTAATACCTACTTATAGTTAATTCCTGTTTTTACCTACTACTGATGTGCTGTTTCTATAGATTTGCCTTTATGTAAGTGGAATCATATAATATCAAGAGAAAGTTTTTAACCTTAGTATAATGCTTTTTATGCCCTGCAGCATAATATGTAGCATAATATAATCACTGAACAATTTTATTCTTACCTTATTCAAAGTCTTCATTTCCTTATCTATCTATAATTCTAAAACCAAAAGAATTTTGAGAAACCAAACAGTTTTGGGTTTTGTTTTTTTTTTTTTTTTTTTTGATACCAGGGATCAAACCCAGGGGCGCTTAACCACTGAGCCAAATCCCCAGCCCTCTTTTATAATTTATTTAGAGACAGGTCTCACTGACATGCTGAGTGCCTCTCTAATCTGTCAAGGCTGGCTTTGAACTCCAGATTCCTCCTGCCACAGCCTCTTGAGTTGCTGGGATTACAGGTGTGTGCCACCATGCGTGGCACCAGTTTTAAATAAGTTTCTTGCTGAAGCTAATTTAGCAGATTAGAAATTAAATAGAGTAATTTTGCCTACCATAAAATTTACTGGTTAGAAAACAAGATGTACCGGTGTTTCTGTTGTAACAATGCTATAATCCTGAAAAACTTCTATGGTCCTTTTTTAGTTTGTTTGTTTTGTTTTTTTGGTACTGGGGATTGAACCCAAAGGTGCTTAACCACTGAGCCACATCCCCGGCCCTTTTTTGAAATATTTTTTTTGTAGAGACAGGGTCTCAGTTGCTTATGGCCTTGCTAAGTTGCTGAGGCTGACTTTGAACTTGGGATCCATCTGCCTCAGCCTCCTGAGCTGCTGGGCCCTTGCGCCACTGTCATACAGTTTCTAAAAAACAAAACAAGTTTATGGAGAAAATGAAGTTGAGGTATTCCAAACAAAACCTGTGTAACTTTGTGAACAATGCGCTAGCAAAGACAATAGTTAATAATTTAGGAAAATTCAAATAGCTTTGACTGGTAGCTATGTGTGGCTGGAGGCTATCTGAAGAGACAGTAAAGACAAAACCATGAATTGAAATATTGGCCAGTGGGTGCTGAGATAATGCAGATGGAAGCAAGCTCTTAACCAATGCAGCTGTTGTTAAATTGGGGCCGAGTAGCTTTAAGCATCCATTCTGTGGAGGGATCCCCTAATCACTTAAAACTTTTCTTAAATAGGTGTAAAATGATAAGTACCTGTGTGTTACCACTCAGTTGATGACTTTTTTCTTAATGAAGGTTATAATTCTGCTATCATAATTTTAGCTTCTTTTCCCTAATATGAACTAAGAAAACCTTGATATTATAGATATTATTCCTTTACTTAGTAATCACATAGGAACATATTTGTAATGCATTCTGCTGTCATTTATAACATCTTAGAATAAAAAATTAAAAAAAAAAAACAGATGTTGTAGAGTATATCAATTTATATTTGGCCCTGGAATGCATCATAAATCTTTTTAATTATACTTGATTATGGGATCATTTTCTTGACTTCACAGTTTCTGCAAATCCTTTGACAAGGCAGAAATATAGTAGCTATTTGTGGTATGATGTTCAAAATGTGATTGAATTTCCCATCTATTCATTTTTCATGTCATTGTGCTTTATAGTAATTGGCATTACTGTGTCACTAGGTAGATTCCTGATGGGACTTAGAACCTTTACATCTTCACTGACATTTTTCTTAGTGCTTTGAGCTTTTATCATTCTGAAAGGTAAATATATATAAAGATTATCTATTTGGGGCTATACTTGGTTTGGAACATATTTTAAGCCACACAAAATCAAGAAGTGAGGGCTGGGGTTGTAGCTCAGTGGTAGAGCATGATTTCCTTGCAAGCATGAGGCATTGGGTTTGATCTTCAGCCCCACGTAAAAATAAATAAATAAAAATAAAGATAATATTGTGTCTATCTACAACTAAAAATATTTATTTTAAAAATCAAGAAAGGGAGCTGGGCGTGGTGGCGCACGCCTGTAATCCCAGCACTTTGGGAGGCTGAGGCAGGAGAATCAAGAGTTCAAAGCCAGCCTCAGCAATGGTGAGGCACTTAGTAACTCAGTGAGACCCTGCTTCTAATAAAATATAAAAAAGGGCTGGGGATGTGGCCCAGTGGTCAAGTGCCCCTGAGTTCAATCCCCGGTACCAAAAAAAAAAAAAAAAAAAAAATCAAGAAAGGGCTGGGATTGTGGCTCAGCGGTAGAGCACTCTCTAGCACATGCGCAGCCCGGGTTCGATCCTCAGCACCACGTACAAATAAACGCATTGTGTACAACTAAAGCAAATAAATAAATATTTTTTTAAAAAATCAAGAAATAAAGCCAGGCTGGGTGGTGCACGCCTGTAATCCCAGCACTTGGGAGGCTGAGACAGGAGGATCACGAGTTCAAAGCCAGCCTCAGCAATGGCGAGGCACTTAGCAACTCAGTGAGACCCTGTCTCTAAATAAAAATACAAAAAAGGGCTGGGGATGTGGGCCAGTAGTCGAGTGCCCCCTGAGTTCAATCCCGGTACAAAAAAAAAAAAAAAAAAAAATCAAGAAATAAGCCATGCTGATGATCTTCCTTTTAAAAGAGTAGATGAAGAAAGGTCTGTCAGTGATGCATTGGAGTACTTAGAGCTTTCTGAGGATCATGAGTGAAGCCTTGTTGTATTACACTCATGATTTGATAGGCTTACATATTTAGCACTAATGTTCTTTTTTTTAAGATTTTTGGGGGTGGAGGGGCAGTACTAGGGAGTAAGCCCTGGGGCACTCTACCACTGAACTACATTCCAGCCCTTTTTATTTTTTATTTCAAGACAGGGTCTTGCTAAGTCGCCTCGAACTTTTGATGCTCCTGCCTCAGCTTCTCAAGTCACTGATATTATAGGCATACACCATTGTGCCCAGCTTTTACCCCATGTTTATGAATAAACTACTGTTTTCCTGTCCCTTGGAGTTTATAGTCTAGCAGGAAGGTAGACATTTTACAGGCAAATGAGTGTGTTAATGTAAAAGGAATGATTTCAGTGCTTTGGAAGTGACTAGGGACTGAACCAAATATAGAGTATTTGAGGAATCTTTTAATGCTTTTTAATCAATGCTGGTTTTTATCATCAGTCATGCCAAAATGATAAGTCACACAGGCCAATAAAAAGTATATGAGCACAGCTCTTAACTTACAGATATATACTTTTAGTACCACAAACAAAAAAATTCTGTTTTTTCTTGGATATTGCCAGTTCTTACGGATTCCTAATTTAAGAAGTTAATCTATTTTAAATTTTTTCTTCTATTCTCAATATACATTGCTTTTTTATTTATTCTGAGAAAATATATTAGTAAAATAAATGAGCACATTTTGAGATTATTTTATTAATATAAATCATTTTAATTTTTTATAGCCAATCAAAGTTGTTCAGTATAGTATAAATACAGAAGAGTTATATTCCTACCTAAAGGAATTCATCCACATACTGTATTTCAGGTAAGGTGGAAATCTGTTTGGGTTCATTTGTTTGTTTCTTAGCTGTTACAATTAGATGTTTTCCTAATGCTAGTCATAATGGTATTTGGTTGTATTACACCTGATGCAAAAAAATTTTTTGACTTTCATTGCCTTTTTTTTTTTTTGTGGTACTGGGGATTGAACTCAGGGGCACTTGACCACTGGGCCACATCCCCAGCCCTTTTTTTTTTTGTATTTTATTAGAGACAGGGTCTCACTGAGTTGCCAAGTGCCTCGCCATGGCTGAGGCTGACTTTGAACTCGCGATCCTCCTGCCTCAGCCTCCCAAAGTGCTGGGATTACAGGCGTGCGCCACCGCGCCCAGCTACTTTCATTGCCATTTTTATTTGCTTATTTTCAACCTTTTCAAAAGTATATTAGAGGGCTGGGGATGTGGCTCAATAGTAAAGTATTTGCGTATCATGCGCGAGGTTCTGGGTTTGATCCCCAGCACCCCACCCCCCAAACACACACACAAATAAATAAATGTGTGTTTGTGTGTGTGTGTATTAGAAGACTAGAAAACAAACAAGCATAATATTGAAAACAAATGTCCATTAATAAAGGAGATGACATGTAAATTATTATACATCCATACAGAAAACATGTAGCCACTGAAAAGGAGTTCTGAGGGCTTGAGGATGTATCTCAGTAGTAGAGTACTTGCCTAGCATGCACAAGGCCCTGGATTTAATCTGTGTCTAATGATACAGATATGTGGCTTAGGTATGTTGATAAGTGCAAAAGGCAAGTTGAAGAACATCCATGGAAAGAATATTTCTGTTCAGATACATGCACGCATCCACGAGAGTGAAAAAATATACAAACTACCATCAGGGGTAGTTTATGGGCAATAGAAGTACAAGGTTTTTATACATTACAAGTTAATCTCTGTAACATTTTGAAGTTTTATGAACATCTATTCTTTTATAACCCCGGAAAAGAAAATATCTTTTTAATGACTAAAGCTAGTAATCATAATGGACTGTGGTTTTAGTTTTCTTTGATAAATGAGTTTAAAAGTTTCTGGCATGGTGCATGGCACATAATAGGAACTCAGAAACATAATCTTTCTGGGGTGATAAAATGGAGATGTCTTTTTGTCATAAAGCTAAGGTAGAGCAGTTTCTCTATTCTCAAATTGCATTACTTAACAAAATAAGTACCAACTTTTATTTACTTTTAAAAACAAAACTATCATTTTTCAGGCATCTGTTGGTGAATCCCAGGGATCGTCGAGTTGTAATTATCGAGTCGGTATTATGTCCTTCTCACTTCAGAGAGACCCTCACTCGTGTTCTTTTCAAGTATTTTGAGGTAACTATTTTTAAATCAAATGATTAAGTTGCTTTTAAACTGGAGAAGAAAGCTGGGAGTATAGCTGTGTGGTAGAGCACTTGCTTACCACGTGTGCAAGTCCCTGGGTTCAGTCCCTAGTACTATACACATACACAAAGTAGACAGAGAAGCAATAAAAGTCATACATATTAATATTAGGGAATCTCCACACCCTCATCCCTGCCTTTTTGTTTTTTTTTGATAAACACTCAAAACTTAAACTAAAAAGTCAGCTTTTTATTTCTTTCATTTCTTTCAGATGATAGAAGCCTCTTCAGTTGGTTATCTACATTTCAATCATTTACTTGGGGTTAATTGAACTCAGGGGCACTGACCACTGGGTCACATCCCCAGCCTCTCTCAGATGCTAAGTGCCTATCTCTTTTGAACTTTTCCTTCAGCCTCCCAAAGTGCTGGGATTACAGCTGAGCATTCATTTAACATTTTATCTAACCTTTAGATAGTAGATTTCTTATTAGTTTTTCTGGTATTTATTTTAATGTAGTTTTGGGGGAATTTTTTTCAGAATTAAAAGGTATGTTATGGAGTTTATTTTCTTTCTTTCGGGTCTTTCTAGATTCTGTTTAGTTATGCTGATTGCTCTGAGTTCTTCAATTCTTTCATTTTAAGCTTTAAATTCCTTTTAAGTGGAATATTTAAGTATTGTCTCTTTTAGACCAAGTGGGCAGTCCCAGGAATGAGACCTTTCTTGATATTAGTAATATTACTTGAAGTTTTTGTTTTATAGGAGTCAAGATTTTTAAGACTGAGAATATAGTGTAAGATTATTACATTTTAAAGTATGCCAGAATCTTTACTACTTAATTCATTTAAAATCTCTGCCTTGAAATTTAGGGTTCTTTTCAGCAAGGGAAAGTGGACGATTATATAAAATGTTATAGTATATAAGAAATTAACATGTTGTTTCATGCATTTTACTGAACTCGGAATATATCTAATACTAAAAATCAGTGTCTGTGTGGTAAAGGCAGTTAATGTTTCTTTTTTAATTAAATTATTTATTCTAATTTGTTATATATGATGGCAGAATGCAATTCATTTCATATTACACATATAGAGCACAATTTTTCAAGTCTCTGGTTGTACACAAAGTATTTTCACACCATTCATGTCTTCATACATGTGCTTAGGGTAATGATGTCCATCTCATTCCACCTTCTTTCCTACCCCCATACCCCCTCCCTTTCCCTCCCTCCCTTCACCCTATCTAAAGTTCCTCCATTCTTCCCATGCTCCCCCCCCCACACACACACACCCATTATGGATCAGCATCAACATATCAGAGAAAACATTTGGCCTTTGGTTTTTTGGGATTGGCTTACTTCACTTAGCATTATATTCTCCAACTCTATCCATTTACTTGCAAATGCCATGATTTTATTCTCTTTTAATGCTGAGTAATGTTCCATTGTGTATATATGCCAAAGTTCCTCTATCCATTCATCTTCTGAAGGGCATCTGGGTGGTTCAACAATTTAGCTGTTGTGAATTGTGCTGGTATAAATATTGATGTGGCTGTGTTCCTATAGTATGCTGTTTTTAAGTCCTTTGGGTATAAACCAAGGAGTGGAATAGCTGGGTCAAATGGTGGTTCTGTTCCAAGTTTTCCAAGGAATCTCCATACTGCTTTCCAGATTGGCTGCACTAATTTGCAGTCCCACCAGCAATGTATGAGTGTGCCTTTTCCCCCCACATCCTTGCCAACACTGTATTCTGACTGGAGTGAGATGGAATCTTAGAGTACTTTTGATTTGCATTTCTCTAATTGCTAGAGATGTTGAACATTTTTTCATATATTTGTTGATTGATTGTATGTCATCTTCTGAGAAGTGTCTGTTCAGTTTCTTGGGCCATTTATTGATTGGGTTATTTGTTTTTTTGGTGTTAATGTTTTTGAGTGCTTTGTATGTCTTAGTGATTAGTGCTCTATCTGATGTGCCTGTGGTAAAGATTTGCTCCCATTATGTAGGTTCTCTATTCACCTCACTGATTGTTTCTTTTGCTGAGAAGAAGCTTTTTCATTTAAATCCATCACATTTATTGATTCTTGGTTTTAACTCTTGTGCTATAGGAGTCTTATTAAGGAAGTTGGGGTCTAATCCGACATGATGGAGATTTGGGCCTACTTTTTCTTCTAAAAGGCGCAAGGTCTCTGGTTTAATTCCTAGGTCCTTGATCCACTTTGAGTTGAGTTTTGTGCATGGTGAGAGATAGAGGTTTAATTTCATTTTTCTACATGTGGATTTCCAGTTTTCCCAGCACCGACTGTTGAAGAGGCTATCTTTTCTCCAATATGTTTTTGGCACCTTTGTCTAATATGAGATAACTATAATTATGTGGGTTTGTCTCTGTGTCCTCTATTTTGTATCATTTGTCTACAGGTCTGTTGTGGTGCCAATACCATGCTCTTTTTGTTATTATTGCTCTGTTGTAGTATAGTTTAAGGTCTGAAATAGTAATGCCATCAGCTTCACTCTTCTTGCTAAGGATTGCTTTGGCTATTCTGGATCTCTTATTTTTCCAGATGAGTGGCAGTTAATACTTCTAAGTTATACTTTGGTAAGACAGGTGCAGAGAAACAGATTGCATAGTCTCCTGTACTTATTGATATCATAGATTTGGAAATTTCATTTGCTTTCAGGATAACACAAAATAATAAGAAGTGATATTAGCTCTTATCTAAATAAAGAAGGTTCTCTGTGTTTATGTTTTTAGAGTTTTAGTTGTGTTTGTAAGTATCCTTATCGTGTATATGAGTAGAATACCTGCAAAATCTACTTAGATAGGGCGGGGGTTGTGGCTCAGCGGCAGAGTGCTCGCCTCGCGCTTGCGCGGCCCGCGTTCAATCCTCAGCACCACGTAAACGTAAATACATTGCATTGTATACAACTAAAGTAAATAAATAAATATTTTTTTAAAAATCTACTTAGATAAAGGAAATATAGCTATTATTTTGGTTGCTCTTTGATTATGATGGACCAAATATCTAGTGTTTGGGGTGTCACCAGATTGGCAACTTCTCACTGAAGAAAATGTCACACAATTAAGATTTTTGTAGTTTTGTTCTTCAATTTAATTTTAAACTGCTAGATTACAGTGTTGTAAAAAATATAATTCATATTACAAACTTTACAAGTAAATTGGGAATTCTTTTCTGTGTTTTCCTCTGGATGGTAAAGGCATTTCTTTCTTTCTTTCTTTTTTTCTTTATATGTTTATTGGTACTAGGGATTGAACCAAGGGGTGCTTAACCACTGAGCTACATCCCAGCCCTTTATATTTTTTATTTAGAAACAGGTTCTGACTAAGTTGCTTAGGGCCTCACTAAGTTGCTGAAGCTGGCTTCGAATTTACAATCCTCCTGCCTCAGCCTCATCAATAAATAAATATTTTTTAAAAATCTACTTAGATAAAGGAAATATAGCTATTATTTTGGTTGCTCTTTGATTATGATGGACCAAATATCTAGTGTTTGGGGTGTCACCAGATTGGCAACTTCTCACTGAAGAAAATGTCACACAATTAAGATTTTTGTAGTTTTGTTCTTCAATTTAATTTTAACTGCTAGATTACAGTGTTGTAAAAATATAATTCATATTACAAACTTTACAAGTAAATTGGGAATTCTTTTCTGTGTTTTCCTCTGGATGGTAAAGGCATTTCTTTCTTTCTTTCTTTTTTTCTTTATATGTTTATTGGTACTAGGGATTGAACCAAGGGGTGCTTAACCACTGAGCTACATCCCAGCCCTTTATATTTTTTATTTAGAAACAGGTTCTGACTAAGTTGCTTAGGGCCTCACTAAGTTGCTGAAGCTGGCTTCGAATTTACAATCCTCCTGCCTCAGCCTCATCACTTTATTTTTTAAAAATCGTCTTTGAGGGCTGGGGTTGTGGCTCAGTGGTAGAGCTCTTGCCTAGCACGTGCGTGGCCTGGGTTCTATCCTCAGCACCACGTTAAAAAAAAAAAAAAAGGCATTGTGTACAACTAAAGCAAATAAATAAATATTTTTAAAAATAGTCTTTGAATTTATGTTTCTAGATCTCGTCTTTTATTCCATTCTGTTTTCCCACTCCTAAGGAAATAGAACAAGCATTAATAAAAATGCTTCAGAATTATCATTTTGGAATGAAACAAATGAAATGGTTTTTATTTATGACAGTATACTTTGATTACTGAGTAAATTCATTCAAATCAAGAAACTGGTTCTTAACTAAATGCTATAAAATGGTTGGATACCATAATAAAAATAAGTACAATGTTCCTATGATGTTTTTTCAAATAAATTTTAATATAAGACATCTTCAAAAATTGCCACTCTTTCTCATTTTGTTGTTTTCTAGGTTCCATCTGTCTTGCTTGCTCCAAGTCATCTAATGGCACTTCTGACACTTGGAATTAACTCTGCCATGGTCCTGGATTGTGGATACAGGGAAAGCCTGGTGTTACCTGTATCTTTTTTGTCAACCAGCCAATTATGTAATTTTTAGTACACTTTAACTGAAATAAGTGGTTTATTACAAATGATTTTTTTTTTTTTTGGTACTGGGATTGAACCCAGGGGTGCTTAACCACTAAGCCATATTCCTAGCCCTTTTTTTGTATTTTATTTAGAGACAGGGTCTTGCTGAGTTTTAGAGTTTTAGTTGTTAAGTTGAGTTTAAGTTGCTTAGGCTGGCTTTGAATTTGTGATCCTCTTGCTTTAGCCTCCCAAGTCACTGGGATTACAGGCGTGCACCACTGTGTCTGGCTACAAATGATTTTTTATTGTATTGAACTATTTTGGGTTACTATGTACAAATATAATTACCATATGGTAAAAGTTTACAGGATTTTTAAAAAAATATTTTATTAGTTATAGGTGAACACAATACCTTTATTTGATTTATGTGGTGCTGAGGATCGAACCCAGGGCCTCACACATGTGAGATGAGCACTCTACCGCTGAGCCTAGCCCCAGCCCCTAGTTTACAGGATTTTAAGACTTAAATTTACTTTTTGTAGAAAGTTTAATTATGGTTGGGTTTCAGTGTATAGTCCAGGAGAAGACCTGATGAATATTCTGTTCAGTCTTCAAAAGAAACAGCTAATTATAATGTGTTGAAGAAGTTGACTAGAATGGTTAAATTCTAAGAAGAAAATTATACAAATAGTAGTTAGAGAAACTGAAATGAAAAAGTACAATCAAGAAAACTTAAAATGAGCAACTTGAAAAAAAAAAAAAAAAACAAAATGCGGGGCAGCATGAAATCAGCCTTCAAATAGCTGAAAGATTCACTTGTAGAAAAATGAATACATTTTTTTCTTTATCTATGGGGGCTTTCATGCAGACAGTGTACCATAGGATTTACCAGCCTGGGTTTTAGAATCAAATACACAATAATTGCAAATCTCATCTATGCTTCTTACTCCAGGTGTGATGTTGGTCAAGTAGTGTAAATTCTTCTGGCCTCAGTTTCCACATCTGTAAAATACCAATGATAATATTTCCATCTCATGAAAGAGTTATATGGGTTGAGTGAGGTAATATATGTAAAGTATTAAGCACAAGACCTGGCACATAATAGCTTGCTCAATTTAAGTGTTACAGTTTTTATATCATTCACTAAGGAAGGACTTACTAATTATTCAAGTCCCTAGATGGAATTATATAAACTGCTGCATTCTTTCTTCTTTTTTTTTTTTTTTTTTTTTTTTTTTTTTTGGTACTGGGAATTGAACTCGGGGGCACTCAACCACTGAATCACATCCCCAGCCCTATTTTGTATTTTTTGTATTTTATTTAGAGATAGGGTCTCACTGAGTTGCCTAGTTCCTCACCTTTGCTGAAGCTGGCTTTGGACTCACGATCCTCCTGTCTCAGCCTCCCAAGAAGCTGGGATTACAGGCACGAACCACTGCACCCAGCTGCATTCTTTTTTATTATGAACACTTAAGCAGAGTTATCCATAAGTATTTTTTAGACTATCAAGTGGACATTGTTTCATTGAAAAGGTAGCTGAAGTACATGCATGTAAGACTCTTGCAGTTTTAAGGTATGCATGTGTATTTATTGGAAGAAATATTCATGGGGAGGAAATAAAGAATTATTTAATCCAAGGAACTAAATTAGTAGCTTTTTAAATATAAAGCACTTTGTTTTAATTCTCAAAACAAATCTATAACATAAGTATTATCCTTACATAAATGAATAGGTTAAAAGTTGGGATAGGGGGCTGGGGTTGTGGCTCAGCGGCTGAGCGCTCGCCTCGCATATGTGCGGCCCAGGTTCGATCCTCAGCACCACGTAAACATAAATGCATTATTGCATTGTGCACAACTAAAGTAAATAAATAAATATTTTTTAAAAAATGTTGGGATAGGTAGTTGTGACTCAGATTCATATAAGCATATAGGTAGGATATAAATCCATGTTTGTGTCTAAAACCAACACTTTTACTGGTATACTTTTTTCCCCTTTTATAGAACATTAGCCAAAGGAGTCATCTTAGCTCTCTTCTATAGAAATATAATGTGGACCAAATATGTAATTTAAAGTTTTCTAAGAACCATATTAAAAAACACAAGTAAAAGAGATAAAATTAATAGTATATTTTATCTAAACAATATATTAAGAAAATATTCCAATATATAATCAGTAAAAAATCTTAATGAGATATTTTAATTTTTCCTTCCTTTTTTTTTATTAAAAAGTGTTCGAGCCAGGCATGGTAGTACACCTGTAAACCCAGCAACCTGGAAGGCTGAGGCAGGAGGATCACAAGTTTGAGACCAGCCTCAATAACTTTAACAAGGCTCTAAGCAACCTTATTGAGACCTTAAGGATCCTCCTGCCTCATCCTAAGTTGCTGGGGATACAGGTGTATGCTACTGTGCCCGGCTTATATTTGAAATGTTTTCTTTGGTGAAGAATATGAAAAAGAATATTTCTGTAACTTTTAATAATAAGAAATACGAGCCTGTCACCCAAGTAGATTTAGAACAGTACTACAGCAGGTGAGAAAAATATCCAGAAAACCACATTTTATCTCATAAAATAGTAATGTCCTTGACTACCCTATAGATATATGAAGGAATCCCAGTACTAAATTGTTGGGGAGCATTACCGCTTGGAGGAAAAGCTCTTCACAGGTAAGTCTCTTGGAATTTAGCAGGTTTTTTTTTTTCACCTTTGCTTGTTACAAAAGCAGATACTAATCTGTTCATTGATGAGTGTCAATAGAGAGCTTATAATATAGACATTTAATTTCATTCATTCTCTCTTAGCTTTGCATGTATTCATATTTTAAGGATAAAAGCATCATATTGTGTTATTTAAAGCATTATAATCTGTTATGTAGTAAAAGTGTTGAGTGAGAAAAGGATATTGGTTGCAATATTTTAATTTCAGTGATTTTTTTCAAAATGTCAGGGAATTAGAAACTCAACTGTTGGAACAATGTACTGTTGACACATGTGCTGCTAAAGAACAGAGTCTTCCTTCTGTGATGGGTAATTTCATTTTGAGCTATTTAAGACTAATTTGTACTGTCTTCATTTCTTTAACTTATATTTTAGAATTTGCCCCTTGACATAGTTATTCTGATTTCCCCTAACACTCTTGATGACCTTTCCCCAATTATAAGGTCTTCACTGAATCCTTTTTTTTTTTTTTTTTTTTTTTTTTTTTTCCTGGGTAATGGGGATGGAACTCAGGGGCACTTGACCACTGAGCTCCATCCTCAGTCCTATTTTTTATTTTAATTAGAGATAGGGTCCCACTGAGTTGCTTAGCACCTCGATTTTGCTGAAGCTGGCTTTGAACTCTCAATCCTCCTGCCTCCTGAGTCGCTGGGATTACAGGCATGCATCATCACTGTGTCCACCATTTGGATATCCTTTCTTTAGTTAACCTTTTTCAACTGATTCTAATCTTTCTGTCCCAGACTCCTCAAAATCAAGTCTATGATAATTCGTCATGCAGTCTTACTAAAGTTAAGGAAATAAAACATATTGTTGTTTGCTAAATCACCCATATAGCAGAATCAGAAATGGAAACACATTTAAAATTTCTCTTTTTAAGGTCCCTAGCACAGATAAGATATAAGTGTTAGATATAATTGAGTATTCTCAGGTGAATTTTCAACAAGCATCTTTCATTTAGTATTTAGAATTTATTTCATTCCAACTTGGTGATGCATGCCTATAATCCCAGCAACTCAGGAGGCCAAGGCAGAAGGGTTACAGTTGGATGCCAGTATCTGATTCTAGCTAAATTAAACCATTTATTTTCAAACCTACCTTACATTCACCTATAAAAAATATGTATATCTTTTGATACCAGGGATAGAACCCAGGGGTGCTTAACTACTGAGCTACATTACCAGCCTTTTTAAATTTTTTATTTGAGCCAGGGTCTCTTTAAATTGCTTAAGGCCTTGCTGTTGCTGACCCTGGCCTTTAATTTGCAATCCTCCGATCTCTCCTTCCCAAATTACTGGGATTACAGGTGTGTGCCACTATAATCAAGTCTTTTAGCACTCGACCATGGAGCCACATTCACATCCCCAGCACTATTTTGTATTTTATTTAGAGACAGGGTCTCCCTGAGTTGCTTAGCGCCTTGCTTTTGCTGAGGCTGGCTTTGAACTTTCGATCCTTCTGCCTCAGCTTCCAGAACTGCTGAGATTACAGGCATGCAACACAGTGTCCTACTTAACACTTATTCTTAAATTACAGGTTCTTATAATCCAGTTACATTTCTTTCATCTATTTTTCTAGCCAAATTTAAATCTTTTGGGATATCTTTATCCTTTTTTGAGCTAGATTTTAACTCTTTAAAGATAGAAATCTTCAAACTGTTTTGATCATACACTGACCTTCCAGTCTTAAAAAAAAACTTTGAACATGTACCCTCAATATATATGTTTATTTATAAACTGTATGTGTACTTTTTTTTGTTTTTTTTTTTTTTTTTGGTACCACAGATTGACCTTAGGGGCACTTGACCACTGGGCCACATCCCCAGCCCTTTTTTGTATTTTATTTAGAGACAGGGTCTCACTTGAGTTGCTAAGTGCCTCGCCATTGCTGAGGCTGGCTTTGAACTCGTGATCCTCCTGCCTCAGCCTCCCAAGTGCTGGGATTACAGGTGTGCACCACTGTGCCCAGCTATATGTGTACTTTTATTGCTATATTATGAAATGCAAAAAAGAAAGGACGAGATAATGTATAATCCTAAAGACATAGCTATTAATAGTAAAAAATTTTCCTTTTCAAAACTATTGTGATTACGTATGCTTTTATTTATTTATTTATTTATTTTTTTGGTACTGGGGATTGAACTCAGCGGCACTCGACCACTGGGCCATATCCCCAACCCTTTTTTTGTATTTTATTAGAGACAGGGTCTCACTGAGTTGCTAAGTGCCTCCCCATTGCTGAGGCTGGCTTTGAACTCACGATCCTCCTGCCTCAGCCTCCCAAAGTGCTGGGATTACAGGCGTGCGCCACCGCGCCCGGCTACGTATGCTTTTATTTAAAATTAAGGCTTAACATCTCAAAGTTGTGATTTTCTTGTTTTTATTTATTTATTTATTTTATTTTATTTTTTTTTTGTGGGTACCGGGGATTGAACTCAGGGGCACTTGACCACTGGGCCACATCTCCAGTCCTTTTTTTTGTATTTTATTAGAGACAGGGTCTCACTGAGTTGCTAAGTGCCTCGCCATTGCTGAGGCTGGCTTTGAACTCGCGATCCTCCTGCCTCAGCCTCCCAAGTGCTGGGATTACAGGCGTGCGCCACCGCGCCCGGCTTATTTATTTTTTATTTTTTAAATTATTATTATTTTTTGTACCAGGGATTGAACCCAGGGGCATTTTACCACCGAGGCACATCTCCAATCCTTTTTCTTTTTTTTTTTTTTTTTTTTTTTTTGTAGTACCAGGGATTGAATGCAGGAGCACTCGTCTACTGGGTCACATCCCCAGCCCTTTTTTTGTATTTTATTTAGAGACAGGGTCTCACCGAGTTGCTAAGTGCCTCGCCATTGCTGAGGCTGGCTTTAAACTCACAATCCTCCTGCCTCAGCCTCCCAAAGTGCTGGGATTACAGGCGTGCGCCACTACGCCCGGCTTTCTTTTTTCATTTTTTAAAAAAATTTATTTAAGAGACAGGGTATCACTAAGTTGCTGAGGCTGGCTTCGAACTTCCAATTCTTCTGCCTCAGCCTCCTGAGCCACTGGATTACAGGCATGCACCACGGCATCCAGCTCCAAAGTTGTGGTTTTTAGAGTTATTTAATTAATTTATTTATTTGAAGTGCTGGAAACTGAACCCAGAAGCATACTCTGCCACTGAGCTACATCCTCATCTCTTTTTACTTATTTTTTATTTTGATACAGAGTCTTGCTGGCCTTGAACTTGTGATCCTCCTGCCTCAGCCTCCCCAGTAACTGGGATTACAAGTGTTTTTGCCACCATATTCCCATAATTTAATTGATTTTAATATTTGATTTGAGTGGCCATCAGAACAGACATGTATAGAAGACAACATACATAGATCTAGGTCAGAGAAGAGCATTATTATTATTATTAGTAGTAGTAGTAGTAGTAGTAGTAGTACTGGGGATTGAACTCAGGGGCACTCGACCACTGAGCCACATCCCCAGCCCTTTTTTGTATTTTATTTAGAAACAGGGTCTCACTGAGTTGCTAAGTGCCTCGCCATTGCTGAGGCTGGCTTTGAACTTGAATCCTCCTGCCTCAGCCTCCCAAGTGCTGGGATTACAGGCATGCGCCACCTCGCCTGGCAATCTTGGAACATTTTGTAGAAGAAAAATAATTCGTCCTTAAGCCCCAGATTTCTTCTAAGTACTTTTCTATAAGACAACTAGTAAACAGCTTCATAGTTTAAGATTTTCTTGGCCAGTCCTATTTAATCCCAGTTACCCTACTTTATTTTAATTTTTATAAAATTTACGAGTGTCTGACTTCTTGTAGCACTTTTTCACACCTAACTTCAGCTTCTGTGCCATCTCTTGGCTTTGATGAAATTTATTCTCCAAAAGCAAAATTAAGTTTTCTATTAGGGTTGTTAAAAAATTGTAGTAGTTACACCTTTTTAAATTTTGCTGAGGTAAAAAATGGAAATGTAAATGCAGTTTATGAGGCTTATAAATTATTGGTAAAGTTCTATAATTCTAAATGAAATTTCTGTTTTAGGTTCAGTTCCAGAAGGTATCTTAGAGGACATTAAAGGTAAACTAAGTTCCTGTTTTTATCCCTTTCATTATTTTTTTTTTAAGTTGTAGTTTGACATAACATTTATTTATTTGCTTATTTTTCCTGATGTGGTTTACTGAGGATTGAACCCAGTGCCTCACATGTGAGAGGCAAGTGCTCTATCACTGAGCCCCAGCCCCTCCTTCATTCTTTAGTGTTAGTTTAGATGGTATGTTTCTAAATACTTACACAGAAAATAAAGTCATAATGTAAAATCCCAAAATATTTAATGCACAGGTTACAGAATAATATAAATAAAAATTCAGATTTTCTTAAGACCCACAGGAGCTCTTGCAGTATTCATGATATGTTATTGAAGCAGCTTCTCAATTATATATGGAGTATATAGGGTTACCAGGAAACTATTCGTTTATACAGTATAAAATAACAGTTGAATTGCTTAAGAAAACCACTAATTCAGTGTCATGTGATGTTTCTTTTCTTACTTGAGTTTTTCTTTGTTCCTGTTTAATAAGGTCAGTCATTTTTACTGACAATTCAGAAATTCTAGAATTAGAACCAAAGTATATTGGGATTCACTTTAATAAGATGTATTACTTCTACTTTGCTAGAATAGATTTTTATGATAATGTTCAAATTGGATTTCTGGTATTTTTATTCACTACAAAGAAAAGCATTTAAAATATAATTTATGTTCTTCAGTACTTGGAATATCATGTAAAATTAATGCTCTGAAATTCTTATAGAAAATTAGATAATAATGGATTTTAGAGTTAAAGGGACTTGAAGATAATTTAGAACAGTCAGGGCCCTGAAATATTAAATCATTTGTTCTTTGTCACCCAAGTAGGTAGAGTGAGCCTCAGGACTATAAATAGGTCTTATTCTTGCTCTTCATTATATTGCTTATTTCTATGGTATAATTACCTAAAATTTTTTTCATTGTTATAAAAATTTAGTCATTTGTAATCAAGCCTATTGCAACACTCAAGTAACACAGAAAATGAATTTATCTCAAGTAAAATAATGCCTGTGCTTCCTATTTTTTTTTTTTTTTTTTTTTTTTTTTTTTTTTTGTACCAGAGATTGAACTCAGAGGCACTTGACCACTGGGCCACATCCCCAGCCCTTTTTTGTATTTTTTATTAGAGACAGGGTCTCACTGAGTTGCTAAGTGCCTCGCCATTGCTGAGGCTGGCTTTGAACTCGCAATCCTCCTGCCTCAGCCTCCCAAGTGCTGGGATTACAGGCGTGCGCCACCACGCCCGGCTGTGCTTCCTATTTTTCAGTCTTATTCTCCATGATATAATAATTGTTGACCATATGAATTGTTTCTTTTATATGACCTCTAACTTATAAAAACTTGTTTAAGGGCGGGGTTGTGGCTCAGCGGTGGAGCGCTCGCCTAGCACGTGCGCGGCCAGGGTTCGATCCTCAGCGCCATGTAAACATAAATGCGTTGCATTGTGTACAACTAAAGCAAATAAATAAATATTTAAAAAAAAAAAAAAAAAAACTTGTTTAACTTTCCTGTTAGGGAAGCATCCAATTGTCAGAGTTTTGAAAGGTAGATATTCAGTATTGGTGAGATGCTAGAAAAGTGAATATATTTTATATTCATATGTACATACATATTTATATATAAATAAATAAAATATTTACATATATATGTAATATATATTATGTAATTCTTATTTTAAAAACTAACCTTTTGGGGAAGCAATCTGTCATGTTAAAATTTAAAGTGTTCACCTCATCTAAAAGTGGAATATTGAAAGATGTTTGATAACTTCATAAAAAGGAATATCATGTAGCGATTAGAAAGAAGGAGCTAGATATATGGATTTGGAAAGATGCTCATAATGTTAAGGAAAAACTGTGTTGTTGAATAATATGTACAAAAGGAACCCATTTCTATTAAAAAGTATACAACACGCTCATATAATTCTATAAAATTCTTTTCATAATACATATGATTTGCAAGTAATTCAGTCAAGTCATCATGTTTCCTGCATTTAACTTCAATTCTATTTCTACTTTTAAATTTTTACTTATTCCTTGCCTATTTCCGAAAGCAATATGAAGCAGCTTATTATAAAAGGTACTTGCAACAGAAAGAATCTTTAAAATAATTAAGTGTTCAAAATGCAGAAAGTAAAATGATAAAGTAGAAGGAACATGGTACTGTTGGAGTGTTCTCAGAAGGAAATAACTGTGCCCAAAAATCCTACAACGGTGTTCTGAGCAACCAAGATTTTTTATATAGGTTCAGAAAGAACAGAGTGGTGGAGGAAAAAGTCCATCTTAAAAAAAAAAAATGTTGTTAGGGCTGGGGTTGTGGTTCAGCGGCAGAGCGCTCGCCTCGCACGGGTGCGGCCCGGGTTCAATCCTCAGCACCACATAAACAAATGCATTGCATTGTGTACAACTAAAGTAAATAAATAAATATTTTTTTTAAATGTTGTTAAATTGGAAAAGCTACATTTCATGGTACTAAAATATGTTTTTATTGTGATTATTCCTTATACAAAGGTTTTCCTCAAAGGTGTTTTTTTTTTTTTTTTCAATGTGGCTTTACTTTACAGGAACACTTGACAAGAATTGTTAAAATAACTGCTATGTAATTTTACTCTATTCAGTTAATCACAAGCCATTAACAGAGTCTTTTTTTCCTCCTTTCTTTTTAAGTACGCACTTGCTTTGTAAGTGACCTGAAGCGTGGACTAAAAATCCAAGCTGCAAAATTTAATATTGATGGGAATAGTGAGGTAAGTTTAAAAGTAAATGTATCTTCTTTTTTCATAGGTTTCAACATGTATAGACTTACACTTATGATATCTTTATTTCAGCGTCCCTCACCACCCCCAAATGTTGACTATCCATTAGATGGAGAGAAGATTTTACATGTCCTTGGATCTATCAGGTTAGACCTTAACTTTTTTTTTTTTTTTTTTTTTTTTTTTTTTTTTTTTTAATACCTGGGATTGAACTCAGGGGCACTCGACCACTGGACCACATCCCCAGCCCGTTTTTGTATTTTATTAGAGACAGAGTCTCACTGAGTTGCTAAGTGCCTCACCATTGCTGAGGCTGGCTTTGAACTCATGATCCTCCTGCCTCAGCCTCCCAAGTGCTGGGATTACAGGTGTGCACCACCGCACATGGCTTAGACCTTAATTTTTATGAGAACAATAATAAGCTAAAATAAATTCTTGGCTTTAAAAAATACTTGTATGAGCCTTTATTATAGTATTGCCAATTTGACAATAGAGTTTTTTTTGTTGCTTGTTTTCTACAGTTCTAGAGATTAAATCCAGAGGTGCTCTACCACTGAGATATGTCCACAGTCATTTTTAATTTTTTGTTGTTAATTTTGATAGGGGGTTCTCACTAGGTTGCTGAGATGGCCTCAAACTTTCAATTCTCCTGCCTCAGCTTCCCAAGTCTCTGGGATTAAAGGTGTGTAAAAACAATGCCTGAGCAGTTGAGTTTTTTCATTAAGCTTCATAATTCATCATTAATTATATTCAGGTTTTTAAATTTTTAGAACTTTAAAAAAGTTTGTTTTCCTGTTTTCAGAATAATTCAGAAATAGTTTTAGTAACAAAATTGACAATTCTTTGAGGCTTAACAAGAAGTTTGATACCAAATATTTGATAAAAACAGGTAGTGGACCTGATGGCATTGAGTGCCATCATATTGATTCAGGGATAACATGTCTTTTAAATCCAAAAGTATACTCTATGACTGAATCTCATGTCTCTTTTTCCTTTTCTCGACAGTACTCCAACAATTGGCCTCAGCTCTTTTGCATTATTAATTTATTTAGAAATTGGCTATTTTATAAAATTTATTATTTCATAAAACATAAAAATATGCTACAATATCTTCCTTAAGAGATAAAAGTTTTCCTTGAACAACCAAAAAAAAAAAAAAAAAGATTTGATACTTTAAAATAGAGGCTAATAAACTTTTATATAAAGGACCAAAAAGTACATGTATGACTTTATGGTCCATATGGTCAGACTGCTTGTAGCAACTACTTGGCTCTACAGTTGGAACACAGAATCATCCATAGACATGCTAAATTACAAATGAATTTAGCATGGCTGTGTTCAAGTAAAAATTTATTTGCAAAAATAGATTTCGGGGCTGAATTTCACTCACAGGCCATGATCGCCTGACTCCTGCTTTAAAACATTGTTTTGGTAGACAGAATGACTTATTCCAAACAAAATCAGTTTTCAGGATTAATTAGTAGTTCACCTTATATTATTTATTTGGATTAATATGTAACATTGTGTAACAAAGGATCATTTTTTAAAATCACATGCTAAACATTATATTTTAACAAAATTCATAAGTGTGTTTTTATTTTCACTTTTAATCTTTTATTATTTTGGTGGTATTGGGGATTGAACTTGAAGTGTATGTAGCACATGCTAAACATGCACTGTACCACTGAGCCATACCCCAAATCTCCATAAATGTGTGTTTATTTGAAAAACTGCTGGGTTTGACATTGCACTCCTGTAATCCCAGTAGCTTGGCAAGCTGAGGCATGAGGATCCCGAGTTCAAAGCCAGTCTCATCAACTTAGCAAGGCCCTAAGCAACTTAGCAAGACCCTATCTCTAATTAAAATATAAAAAAGGACTGGGAATATGGCTTGGTGGTTAAGCTCGCCTGGGTTCAATCTCTGGTACCAAAAACAAAAGACCTTTTCTTTGAGGATGTCTGCTTATAGAGTTCTGAGTTAAATTTACATAAACCAGTAGTTCATAGTTTATGATTTCCAGTTGTTAGTTGGTGGTCTTAAAGTACATCAAGAACTTACAGGTGCTGTGAATCAGTCTTGGTACATAATCCTTCTAGTTATTTTCTTCTTGACTTTTACAATTGTCCCACTTGTATTAAAAGACTGTTTAAAATTATTTTGACTTTCTAAAGCAATCAACATAGCTTCTACATTAATATTCATTGGTTAATTAATAATTATTAAGTTATACAATTTGAATATCAAATCAACGGATAAAAGATTTGGAAATGGGAAACCCACTCTTTATAGCATGCATCTCAACTGGTGGAAGCAGAAGTTTGCACACATAGCAGCAAGAGGCTGACTTGCCATGCATGTTTAGCATACTGTAGACCTCAATTTACTTGAATGATGAAAGGTAAAGAGTTTAGCAAGTAGGTTGAATCTCACTAAGAGAATTTTGTGTTTTGTGAAAGATTTTTAAAGCTTTAAATTATATAATCTGATCCTGATTTTATAAAAATAGAACTTAATACACATTTATAGTTGGTTTTATATTGCATTGGTTAGGATTTGATTTGGCCACAAATTATAAAAGCATGAAGATAGTGGCTTCAGAAGTTCCATCTCTCATCTCTGGGGTGTAGCCCTGATCCTTAAGGCCTGGATAGTTGGCGTTATAGCTACCATGTCTGTTTCAAGCAAGTGGGCCTAAGATGAAAAAGTGCTTTCTCTTCTTAGTGGAAATGTTTTTGAAATCCCACATATCACTTTTCTCAATCTTATTTTTTGATACTTGATTATATTTAACTATGTGGGGTTTTTTTTAATATTCATTTTTTAATTATAGTTGGACACAGTACCTTTATTTTATTTATTTTTACATGGTGCTGAGGATCGAACCCAGGGCCAGACATGTGCTAGGTGAGTGCTCTATCCTGGGCCACAACCCCAGCCCTGTAACTATGTAACTGGTGGGATTCTATAGCCAGACATAAGTGTTACATACCTGGAATCCCCATAACTCAGGAGCCTTAGAGAGGAGGTTCTCAAATTAGAAACCAGCCTGGGAAACTTAGCAAGATCCTATTTAAAAATAAAAAATAAAAAGGGCTAGGAATGTAGTTCAGCCATAGAGTACCCCTGGATTCAATCCCTAGTACCCACCCCCAAACACACAAAGGAGGTGATATTTTTAAATTTTTCAAACAATATTGATTAGTTACTAAAAATAATAGAGGGTGGGCTGGGGTTGTGGCTCAGCGGCAGAGCACTCGCCTCACACATGCACGGTCTGGGTTCGATCCTCAGCACCACGTAAACATAAATGAATTGCATTGTGTACAACTAAAGTAAATAAATAAATATTAAAAAAAATAATAGAGGATTCATGGGAACCCTTCCAGTTTCTTTCATGGTTATACCTTAAATAACTAAAGTATATGTATTTCTGTATAATTTTATCATGTGTAGATTTCTGTAGTCTACAACATCAAGATGTAGAACTCTTTCCAAATACAGAAAGAGAAATACTGCTTGATCCCACTTATAAGTGGAATTTTTTTTTCTCTCTCTCCCTGTTGGGGATGTTAAACTCCAGTGGTGTTTTTCATCCCTACAATTCCAGGCCTTTTCATTTTTTATTTGGGGGCAAAGTTTTGCTAAGTTGCTGAGGCTGGCTTGAACTTGAGATCCTCCTGCCTCAGTCTCCCAAACTGCTGGGATTACAGGTGCACACCACTGCACCTGGCCTATAGGTGGAACAGTCAAATATCTAGAAAGAGGGTAGAACTGTAACTACCAATGTGACAAGGGGAAGAAAATGGAGAGAAGGGGGTTAAAGGACACAAATTTACAGTTCTGCAGGATGAACAAATCTAAAGGTACAGTGCTCACCATAAGGACTATAGTAAACAGTATTACATTATATTCGCTAAGAATAAATTTTAGGGCTGGGGTTGTGGCTCAGCGGTAGAGCCTAGTACGTGCGCGGCCGGGATTCGATTCTCAGCACCACGTAAACATTGCATTGTGTATAACTAAAGCAAATAAATAAATATTAAAAAAAAAAAGAGTAAATTTTAGCTGTTCTTACCACAAATAAAAAGGTAACTATGGAAGGTGATACATAGGTTAGTTTTCTTGACTGTTTTAATAATTTCATTATGTATTTATGTATCAAAATATCATGTTTTTTTACCTTAAATATATACAATAAAAATAGAAATATTCCATCAACCCAAAGACCTTTTTCATGCTGACCCAAAATAGTTCTTTTAATTTGAGAAAAGGAAAATGGATATTTTATTAGGCCACTAGCAATGTTTGTTATGTTTATTTTATTTTTATTTTTTTGGTACCAGAGATTGAACTCAGGGGCACTCGACCACTGAGCCACATTGTCATGTTTAATTTTTGAAAACAGCCAGGCAGGAGCTGGGGTTGTAGCTCAGTGGTAGAGTACTTGCCTAGCAAGTGAGAGGCTCTGGGATCAATTCTCAGCACCACATATAAATAAACAAATAAAGGCCCATCAACAACTAAAAAATATTTAAAAAATAAAAAACAGCCAGGCATCACCATGCACATCTGTAATCCCAGCACCTCAGAAGGCTGAGGCAGGAGGATAGCACGTTTGAGTACAGCCTCAGCAATGTAGTTAGGCCTGAAGCAATTCTGCAAGACTCTATGTCTCAAAATAAAAAATGAAAAGGGCTGGGAATATAGTTCAGTGATAAATAACCCCTCGTTCATTTTCAGTACCAAAAAAGGAAAGAAGGAAGGAAGGAATGTTGAGGGGTTTTTAGTTATTTTTTAAATACCTTCTATCATTGACTTATATAACTTTTGACTCTTATTCTGTTATTGCATTTGGGGAGATATAATTGAGCACAAAATACATGTTAATCTATACATGGTAATAATGTTAGCTAATCCTTAGGGAATATCTATGTGCCAAAACTTGCTCTGCTAACTCATTGAATCAACCCCTGTGAAGCAGGTACTTTTATTCTCCTCATTTACAAATGAGACTATCTTGTATTTTTTAAATTATTCTGCATTAACATAGTACTTGTACATAAAAATTAGTGTCAATACAACTAATGGTTTATTCTCTATCATATTCTGTAATATCAACCAAACCCTGTCTTTTTGTAATCTCAGAGATTCAGTTGTGGAAATTCTCTTTGAACAAGATAATGAAGAGAAATCAGTTGCCACGTTAATATTGGATTCCCTTCTGCAGGTATTTTGTTAAAAGTTTCTGTTTTGACAGCCATTCAAAAAAATTTTTTAAATGTTATTTTCTCTACTGTCCTTATCATGTATTATTTTTGAGAAGAAAAAAGTGCAGTGAATTTTCTGTTTTTATATCCCTTATCTCACTAGCAATTGTGCTTGTCGAATTTTACTAATTTTTATAGAGTATTACTGTTCCCTTTTTTTTTTCTTTGTAATACTGGGGATTGAACCTGGCAAAAGCTAGGCAAGCACTTTACTACTGAGCTGTATCCGCAACCCTTTTTTTAAGCATTTTATTTTGAAACAGGGTCTCGCTTAAATTATCAGGGCTGGCTTTGAGATTGAGATCCTCCTGCCTCCGGCTCCCAAGTAGTTGGGATTACAGCATGTCTTTTTTAGGATTCCTTTTTAACTGTTTCTTTTTCAGTGGTTTACATATTTTTGCTTTTTAAAACTTTTGTGTTAAATGTTTTAGTTAATGAGCTTTACTTTGACACTGAGATAGGTAGGTTATCTATATTTCAAACTCAAGAATAATGACTGCCCTGAACATACCTATGTTTTCAAAGCAGGGATACACTTTTTACTTTGTGCCTTGTGTGGTTTGTGGTTCCTTCAAATTCAGGTTTGTATAATATTGAATTTTAAATTTCACATGGCAGAGCTTGGCACAGTGGTGCATGTCTGTAGTCACAGCTACTTCACAGCATAGCAGGAGAATCACTTCCCTAGGAGTTCAAGGCCAGCCTGGGCAATGTAGCAAGACCCCATCTCAAAATAAATGAATTCCATAGGCATATGATACTATGTCCTTTTTGTCTAATAACTATCTAAAATGTCATCATCTTGGAAGATATTGTATAACTCTAGGACTCCATTCAGTGAATGACCATATCATGCCTTATTCTTAGAACTGATGTGAAAACAATTTTTAAGAGTGTTCTTTCCACTCAACAACTGGCCCTGGATATAATACTCTGAAGATAACACTGTAGAAAAATTAAATTTCCACATATTTTCCTAACTTCAAAAGAAAAATTACTTTTTATGCTCTTGGCCCAACTTAGTCATTCTACTTTGTAAACAAGAACATATCTAACATGGTGGCACACACCATGTTGCTGTAGCAACTCAGGAGGCTGAAGTGGAAAGATTGCAAGTTGGAGGCAACTTTTAGAACTTGTCTAAAAATCTAAAAAGAAAGGGCTGGGCATGAAGCTCAGAGGCAGAGCACCTCTGGGTTCAATCCCCAATACCAAAAACAAAACTTAAAATACTCATATTTACTGCCAAATACCCTGTGTAATTAAAGTTCTGAGTGCATATAATATGGTAGGGTTATGGTGGTTGTATTTGATACATGAAACAAACCTTGCAGGTTCCTTTATTGTAATACAAATGATGATGTATTTAATCTGTACTACATACTTCTATGTATTTTCTTCAGTTAAGAAGTACTTACCCAATTAAGGATAAATTTCTTTCTTTTTTTAATAACAGTGTCCAATAGACACCAGGAAGCAACTAGCAGAGAATTTGGTAGTCATAGGGGGCACATCTCTGTTGCCAGGATTTCTCCACAGATTGCTTGCAGAAATAAGGTATTTGGTAGAAAAACCAAAATATCAAAAAGCACTTGGCACCAAGACATTCCGAATTCACACTCCACCTGCAAAGGCTAATTGCGTAGCCTGGTTAGGAGGTAAGAATTTCATTTTTAATAAAGGGAATTGAGAGGGAGGGATAAGGGAAGGACAGTGGAATGAATCTGATGTAAATTTCCTATGTACATGTATGAACATACCACAGTGAATCTCACCATCATGTATAACCACAAGAAACTAACTTAAAAAAAAAAAAAAAAAAAAACTAAAATAGTAGAAAGGTATAGTAGAGAGAAGGGAACAGAGGGAGGAGGGAAGGGAAAGGGGAAATACTGGGGACTGAATTAGAGCAGTTTAATTCCATGCCTTTATAATTATGGCAAAATGAATCCCGATATTATATATAACTAAAAAATAATAATAAAAAGACCCTGAAAATAAGTTAGATTTTAAAAATACATTTATTATATAATAATGTTTCTGAGCAGCATTACTACAAATGAATATATTAAATAGATCAGTGTTCAAAATTGCCAGATTAATAAAAAGAATGATTACATTTTCTCTGAATAGTGACTATTTATATTAATCTTCAGAATTTTATACCTATTTTTCTCTTGTTATTTGCATTGTGATTTTAAGTTTTTCTATTCATTTAAAGTTATCTCTCAGAATAATGATAGTTATAAATTTATTTTAATGATGCTGCCATTGCTCAAAACATTCTTTCCAAAGCTAGAGAACCACATATGAAAATTGACCTCTTTCCAGGCACAGTGATGCATACCTGTAATCCCAGCACTTTGGGAGGCTGAGGCAGGAGGATCGTGAGTTCAAAACCAGTCTCAGCAATGGCGAGGCACTTAGCAGCTTAGTGAGACCCTGTCTCTAAATAAAATGCAAAAAAAAGGGCTGGGGATGTGACCCAGTGGTCGAGTGCCCCTGAGTTCAATCCCCGGTACCACAAAAAAAAAGAAAGAAAGAAAGAAAGAAAATTGACCTCTTTATATGTTTGATTATATTTGTGATTGAGTTCTCTGAATGTTCTGAGTAATGATCCTTTTACTGAAGTAAGCAAATTGCCTACTAAGTAACTACTTTGAAGAGAAACACAATGGTGAATCTATACAATTGTATACATTCTGACATGTGTTTTATTATGCACTTAGTAGGTATCAGGATTGTACAGAGAGAAAAAATTATTAAGATTTTTAAATGAACATAGTATTTCTTGTAGAATTTGGTGAATAATGTAATTTTGATCTGGGACAAATGGATTTAATAACTAAATTACTTTTATAAAGACTGCTTCATGCATCTTCAATATAAAATCTTGGGAGTTTAAAATGCTGCCTATTGAGTTTTACCTGCCATTTTATTGATTGTTGTGTAACCTTAGAGTTGTGGCAAAAGGACACTTAAGAAAATTGTCTTATTGATTGTATTTACACAAAGTTGAAAATACCTTTTATCTCACTTTCTTCCAGACATAGTAACACTTCTTATTTTATTCATTATCATCTTTTGAAAGCTGTTTAGTTCCTTTTAACACAGAAGTTAGGGCTTACCCCATTATTCAAAATACATCATAACTGGTATTAAAGAGTGTGAATACACACTGCTGAATTTTATCAGTCCACTTTTTTCATATAGTAGATATGTGTATATTCAAAGGTCTCTGGTAAAACATTTTAATTTTAACTGTAAGAATATTTTTATCATACAGGGGCTATTTTTGGAGCATTGCAAGATATACTTGGGAGCCGTTCAGTTTCAAAGGAATATTATAATCAGACGGGCCGTATACCTGATTGGTGTTCTCTCAATAACCCGCCTTTGGAAATGATGTTTGATGTTGGGAAAGCTCAGCCACCTTTGATGAAGAGAGCATTTTCCACTGAGAAATAAAAGTTTGATTAAAATTCAACTTTTCTTCATTTCAGATATTTAATCAATTATAAGCAAATTGTACAAAATATGTGGGATGCTTTATTATAGAAAACTTTAGTGGAAGTGAAAGCATTACTGTATGTACTGATAATTTTTAATTAGTTTGACTTCGTTGTATAGTAGTAAAATGGTAGCTGATGCTGTTGTCTTTCTTTCAATAAAATGTTAAGTAAGCAGTTTAATTTTGGAAGTTTGTTACACAACACAGTCCAATTTCCAAAAAGAATAATAGCATTCCTCCACAGTTCACCTAATCTGTCCTAGGCACTGAAGACTTCATTCACTTTATTATTTTCAGCAGTTATTTCAGTTAATGAATGAAAAGTGTTAACCATTGTCAGTTATTTCAAAGAGTAACATGGGTCTGTTTTTAAAATTTTTTTCTTCTGATACTCATGTGTCCATATTATAATAGTGTGGCTTTTCCAGGAATATATTTGATTTTTTGGACTGAGAATGTTTGGTAGCAGGATCAAGCATTTGACAAAGTATGGAAATGTTCACTTTTTAACTTTACAGTTTCTTTTATGAACAATTCTACATTTCTAAGGTATTTCATTTTTATGTAACATTACAACTGCTCTATAAACATGTTTTCACAATATCATTAGTCCTTGCTTTTGTGCTTTATATCTTCTTGGGGCTGGGGTTCTTTGAAAATATACTCATCCATTGTTTAACTTTATTTTTGTGTCTTATGTGTTTACTTTTAAAAATACTTCTTGCAGAGCCCGGCATATTCGCACACACCTGTAATCCCAGTGAAGCAGGAGGATCATGAGTTCAAAGCCAGCCTCAGCAACTTAGACTCTCAAGAAAGACAAACAAACCAGGGCGGGGGACAAGGGATGTGGCTCAGTAGTTGAGAGTCTCTGGGTTCAATCTCCAGTACCACGATAAAAACAACAACAACAAAAAAAGTAGCATTACTTTGTCACCATGTGCCACTTTAGTAGCCCAAAACCAAAGTTTGTTTGATATCTACCGAATGCTGTGTACCTACAGTAGTGTTATAGATACTGTAAGTGCTACAACAGTAAGACATAGATCTTTGCCCTTTTGGATTTGCAGACTAGTAGAAATGGATGTGTACACAAATGATTATATAGACTAGTATGGTGGATGCCATGAAAGGTATCAATTGCTTGTTTTTACTGATATAGTTAATTCTGACCAGTAGTGGGAAACTTCATGGAGGAGGCTTTTGACTTAGTTTCTGAAGGATGAGTAGAATTTCAGTAGTTGGGAAGTTATTCCAAGCTATATGAACTCTACATTACTTAAAGCAAGTGATCTAATGTTACTGAACTAAGGGTGACATGGAGATATGTTGCTAGCTATAACGAGCAAATTATGAAGAATTTGAAAAACATGTTAAACCAGTAAATAAAACTGAAAGTTCAACTTGGCCATTCAGTTTCCTAAAGGCAAGATTTATCTCCAGACCTACCACTCTTACACAGCACCCTTTCCTCCAAGGTATTGATCTTTCCTAAGCACATTATAACCGAAACACTTGTAACTTTTACTGTATAATCATTTCTGCCTAGCTTTTATCTTCCTTTTTGGAATATAAACTCCATAAAGACAAGGCTGCGGGCTGGGGTTGTGGCTCAGCAGTAGAGCGCTCTCCTAGCATGTGTGAGCCCCGGGTTCGATCCTCAGCACCATGTACAAATAAACACATTGTGTACAACTAAAGCAAAAAAAAAAAAAAAAGGCTGCTCTATTTCTTATCTTTGAAACCTCTCAGTGCAATTTCCAGATACTGTTAATTGTCAATTTATGGATTAACTATTTTTCTAACATGTCTTTTACAGTATACATAATTTTAAACATTCTCTACTTTGCATCCTTATTGGTCTTGTCTTTTATTGAATTTAGATTATTTATAAGGAATTTTTCATCATTGAATAATATGAAAAACAAGGTTTATGGCTGAAATGGAGCTTTACAACTAGCCATCAATTGGTAGACCCAAATTGACAGAGGTTAAGGAATGTCAGCCTCTGTCACAGGTTGAAATTGTTCCATGAAGAGATATGCTGAAGTCCTAACCTCCAGTATCCTGTGAATATGACTATACTTGGAAACAGTTGTTGAGATAGTCAAATAAGATGAGGTTATTAGTGTGAAACCTAATCAAGTATGACTGCTGCTGTTACAAGAGGAGGAAAATGCCATGTGAGAGGGCTGCACAGGGAGAACACTGATGACCAAGGCAGAGATGGGAGTTATGTAGCAGCAAAAGCCATGGAACATTAAGGATTACTGGTGACAACAGAAGCTGAGAGAAAGGCACAGAACAAATTCTCCAGAAGAGCTTTTGAGAACATGTCCCTGCTGACACCTTGATTCCAAGATTGTAGTTTGCAAAACTATGAGACAATAAATTAATGTTTTAAGTCACCCAGTTTGTTATTTTATGGCAGCTCTAGTAAACTCCTTAATTCACTAGTTCAACACATCTTCCAGATGTGTTATCTGGTATGGTATGTCATCTGATATGATAGCAGAAGTCAAGAAGTTGATACCTTCCATGGTGGAGAGTGAGCAAGGAGATCAGGTCACAGAAATGGAGAGGTAGGCATATCTCATAAGGACATATCTTTCTGAGTGAACCAGGGTGCTGATGGAGAGTTTTGAGTGGAATAATGACATGTTAGACTTGTTTTTAACTAACTTATTCTTGTATTGTGTTAAGAATAGAGTTTAGGGAGATGAGGCATGACGATCAATTAAGCCATTGCAGTACCAGGGTGCTAGAGGGAAAATGAGAAGTTTGATTCTGGATTTTTTGGGGGGGGACGGGGGTGGGTACTGGGGATTGAATTCATGGGCACTTGATCACTGAGCCACATCCCCAGCCCTATTTGTATTTTATTTAGAGACAGGGTCTCATTGAGTTGCTTAGCAGCCTCATCATTGATGAGGCTGGCTTTGAACTCTGTCTCAACCTCCCTAGCCGCTGAGATTACAGGCGTGCACCACAGCACCCAGCTCTAAATGCATCTTGAAGGGAGAACCATAGGATTTCCCAATAGATTTTATGTGGATGTTTCAGTTATCTATTGCTATGTAACAAACTTTCTGAAGACCTGATAGCTTAAAACAATAAGAACTTTATCTGTTTATGGTTCTGTGGTCAAGAATTCAGACAAGGCTCCATTGAGCAGTTTTGTTCCATGTGGTGTCAGCTGGGGATATTCACTTGGTAGTATTTCCTTAGTGTGCTAAAAAAGGAAGATCTAAGATAGCTTTGCTTACAAGTCTGGGGGTCTTGGTGCTCTTTATATAGTCTCTCTCTCTCCCCACAAGGCCTCTCCCCAGATGGACCGCTTTGGCTTCCTCAGAGCATGGAGTCTCCGTACTTAGACTTCATAGTTGACATCTTATAGCAAGCACCACCGTGTAAGCCCTAATCAATTCACTACTTGCATCATACTTATTCTAATTGTCTAAAACTACACATATGGCCAAGACCACAGTGTGGAAGGGAAGTACAGGAGGGCTTGATTTGTTAAAGGGTACCTTCATAATGGGGTTGGGGAGAAAGAGGAATCAATGATGGTCCCAAGATTTTTGGTCTGCATAAATAAAAGGATGATGTTACATTACATTAAATATATAATAATAATAAAAAAAAAGAAAAACTGCCAGAGAGGATTTTGGACAAAGATTAAGAGTTAAGTTTTGTACACATGAAATTTGAAATAGCTACTAGATATCTGAATGGATATTTAACTTTGACATTCCCGAGAGCTCTGGGCTCTTATATAAAGTTAGAAATCCTAAGAAAATAGCCAAGTGAGTGAGTCTGGATAGAGAAGAGACAATGACCAAACACTTATCCCTTGAGCACTCCCAAGTGATGAAGTGAAAAGTAAGGAGCAACTATAAGGGGAGAAATCAAGATAGTGCTAGCATTGCGGAAGCCAAGGGGAGAAGTGTATCTAGCATGGATGATCAAATTTGTAATAAATTTCTGATAGGCCAATAGATTAGAGCTGGCAATTAACAATTGGATTTAGGAGGATATGATTGGTGTTCTTTTCATGAACAGTTCAATAGATTAGTGGGGAAAGGGGGAGAGACAGGAAAGCCTGACTGAAATGGGTTGAGAAAGGCAAGAAGTAGTTCCCAATATTTGGAAACTAATCGGATAGAGCTAAGCCTCAGTGCCCTTACAGGACTGATAATGATGCTTTCTGCTAAATTGTTTTCCTTCCCTTTCTCGCAGAACATCCACTTCATACAAGTTACCCATTGTCCAATTCAAAACACTAAATGTCCTTCTGACTTGCTAAATGAGTGCCTGTTTACCAATTTCAGCTATATCGCTCCCTTAGTCTGACCTCTGTATACATAGAAAATTCATCAGGATCATAGACTTGCCCTGGCTTTCTGAGTACCCAATGCGGATCAAGTCCCCACTTCCTCCTACCCGTCATACTATTACCCAACCAAAGTCCAAATTCAGTCCTAGGTTCTTTTAAAACAACCACCTTCTTACTTTACGGTTCTCCCTCACTGTATTAGGTAATAAATTCGATATGTCCCACTACAAGATTGGATTTTTTTTGTTTCTGTTTTCTGTTTTTTAAATTCCTGTACACTGTCAGAGGAACGGAAAAGAAAAGGGTAGCCTGCAGGGAAACAGGATGGCAATTTTTGTTTTAAAATACAGAAACAACAGCAGGTTTGTATATTGAAAGAAACAATCAAGAGGAGAGAAAAATTAGTCACTTCAGGCGGTAACGTGGATCGTTCACCTGAGGGTAGAGTGCGTGAAATCCTGGAAAGTGCCTAGCTCTGGTGATCCCCACCAGTGAGGTTCCCTTTCTCGGCTCTTTGGCTCCGAGTCCTTAAGCGCCTCCAGCTGCTTTTACATGGGATCTCTTAGATTGTAGAAAAAACCACTAAAATTAGGGCTCGTGGTTTTGTTAAGACAAAAGCAAAAATTGCCATCTACCAGCAACTATGAAATCATGAACGGTAACAGAATATGCCTAGTGAGGGGTCTTAAACAGTGGCCTTTTACGTTTCTTTTGTGTGTTAACGAGCAGGGCTGGCGAACCAACGTGTGCCTTCAAGTGCGCAAGCGCAGTTTCAGACTCGTTTCGTTTATTAAATGAACTTTCCAGAGATCTTCCTAATATTGAAAGGATTTGGATCTATCCATTTTAAAAATCATCCTTAAAGTATTTTGGTAAAACTATCAAGAGCTCGGAGAAAATTAAGCTTTCCCTACCAAAAGAACCTTACCCTCCGCCCAACGTGGGGCTCGAACCCACGACCCTGGGATTAAGAGTCCCATGCTCTACCGACTGAGCTAGCCGGGCGGCTGTAAGCCAGCTTCAATTTTTATCATTTGGTGACTACCTAACCATATTTGGTTCCCTTTCCCCATTACTCCTAAAAAAGGGCTCTGCATTAAAAAACAAATTTCAACCACTGAGAGATTAAGTTTCACTGACCAACAGTGGAGTTTAGCTATTTTCTTTAGTCTGCTCTGATTAAGGAAAGTAAAGTTGAGGAAAGGGGATACTGATTCAAATTAAAAAAGGTCCCTTTAGAATAACTGTAATAATAGAGATTTAGATCGTTCAGAGGCTAACATCCCGCTGAAAATGACACAAACTAGGAGGAAAGTCTCTGAATCCAAAGGTAACAAATATTATTTCTAAGAGAAAAATCTGATATTGATCAAATTATGACAAACTGAGATAATGGAATAATCTCCTATGGAAATGTGTATATTCCAAACGGCTGGCAAAACTTTCTTTTTCTTTCTTTCTTTCTTTCTTTTTTTTTTTTTTTTTTTTTTTTTTTGTGTGTGTGTGTGTGTGTGTCTGTGGTACCAGGGATTGAACTCAGGGGCACTCACCCACTGGGCCATATCCCCAGCCCTTTTTTGTATTTTATTTGGAGACAGGGTCTCACTGAGTTGCTAAGTGCCTCACCATTGCTGAGGCTGGCTTTGAACTTGCAATCCTCCTGCCTCAGCCTCCCAAAGTGCTGGGATTACAGGCGTGTGCCACCATACCCGGTGGCTGGCAAAACTTCCTAATAAAGAATTCTACAAATCTTCCTGCTAAAAGTTGCACTTTAAAGCCTAATTGTATCCCTGGGAATACAAATAATTCTTAGGATATTATATTATAAAACACCATATTTAGAAAATAAACTCTTTGAGCATGAAATTTCCTGAGATATTCAATTTAAAAATATGACATGTCATAAATATTCAGATTCCTCAAAGTAAAACTAGGACTTAAGTAGGGTATTTAAAATTTTTTGCCTTAAAATAATATAATTACGGGCTGGAGGTGTACGTAGCTCAGGGGTAGGGTACTTGCATAGTGTGTGAGGCACTGGTTCGATCCTCAGCACCACATAAAAATAAAGTAAAATAAAATAAAGGTATGTGTCCATCTATAACTAAAAAAAAAATTTATATATATATATATATATATATACACACAATTACAACTCTTTTTGCAAACACAAACTGGTTTATTTGTGATTGTTTTTTAAGTTGGAAGAATGGAACTGGGAAATGAAATTTTTTTTACATATTAAATTATTATTTATAAGCCAGGCATGGTGGCGCACGTCTGTAATCCCAGCACTTGAGAGGCTGAGGCAGGAGGATCACAAGTTCAAAGCCAGCCTCAGCAATGGCGAGGCACTTAGCAACTCAGTGAGACCCTGTCTCTAATAAAATACAAAAAAGGGCTGGAGATGTGGTCCAGTGGTGGAGTGCCCCTGAGTTCAATCCCTGGTACAGGAAAAAAAAATTATTCTAACAGACTATAAAACAGATGTTGATAACCTCAAAAAGCTGATCATCCTATAAGAACGATGTGTAAGTTACATATTAATTTCATATGCACTACTTCCAAATGTATTTTGGATTAAATTAGTTAAAACAAATCCGTGCCCATTTAAGTCTTGCAATGAATCAGACAAATAATGAAGAACTTGAGACAATTTAGTGCATTTTTCCAAGACACAAGACAAATCAACAATCCAACCTCAAAGTAGTCAGTTCACCTGATAATGAGTTCAGAAATAGCCCCCAAATTCTTAATTATTAATGAATAGAGTGACTTAGGCACTCAAATACACTGTATTACACACAAGTAGTGAATTTATTTAAAAACTAGAGTACCTAAACAAGTTTGGAGTACTCTAGTTTACCTTCCATTTGAACCTTCCTATGACTAAAGACTTTATCTTTCTTCAGCACTTTCTTAACTATCTTGGTTGAAATCAGGAGCTCTTATGAAAGAATTACAACTAGAATGTTTTAATGTGAGGTAAATTAAGTGGTTAGTCTTTGAAGAAAATTTAAATCTTTTATTTGTTCAAGAAAATACTTAACCATTAATTATAGCTTCATTAGCAGGAAAGAGCAATTGAAATTTTTTTCTTTACTTTCTACATCCAATTCTTCAGCATGTTCTACACATTTGAAATTTATCCACACATTTTCACTTCTACTGCTACCTCTAGTCCAACTGTTTGCCCATGGAACTGCAATAGCTTTCCAACCAGCATCCCTACTTCTGTGTTTCCCCTTAGTTATCATTCTTCACACAGAAAAAGAAAGGAAGGAAGGAAGAAAGGAAGGAAGGAAGGAAGGAAGGAAGGAAGGAAGGAAGGAAGGAAAAAAGAAAGAAAGATCATTTAATAATTTAAATCAAATAATGTAATTTTCCAAGGGCTGGGGTTGTGGCTCAGCGGCAGAGCGCTCGCCATGCATGTGTGCGGCCCGGATTCAATCCTCAGCACCACATAAACATAAATGCATTGCATTGTGTACAACTAAAAGTAAATAAATAAATATTTTTTAAAAAATGTAATTTTCCAGCTGAAATTTTTTTTCCTGATTATATCAATGTAGAAAACCAATAACTAATGGGAATGGAATGATGGAAATAAAAATTGTCAGTTGGCAGCCACCATAATAATAATTTTATTCAAATAAGAATAATCAAGTACTACAACTAGTGGGCAAAAGTTTGAGGAGTAACAAGATGTTTACATAGTCTGAAATTATTTCCCCACAAGTTATTTATTGATTACAAAGGGGAAAATAGAAACCTATAGTGAAGAAACCTTAAGCAAATTATCAAAGTTAATTTACCATTAACAGAACAAATTGACATCATTTGTCTCCTAAGATTTGACACGAATAAATACAAGGTCACTTGGGCAGTACTCCTGCCAGAACAGCATCAACTGAACATAATCATACCTCTATAATCCCAGCGACAAAGGAGGCTGATGCAGGATTGAAATTTCTAGGCCAGTATTTATTTATTTATTTATTTATTTATTTTTGTGGTACCGGAGTTTGAACTCAGGGGCACTCGACCACCAGCCCTTTTTTGTATTTTATTTAGAGACAGGGTTTCACTGAGTTGCTAAGTGCCTCACCATTGCTGAGGCTGGCTTTGAACTCGCGATCCTCCTGCCTCAGCCTCCCAAAGTGCTGGGATTACAGGCGTGCGCCAGTGCGCCCGGCTTCCAGGCAAGTCTCTGACATTAGCAAAACCCTGCCTCAAAAGAGAAACCTAGCATGCATGGGGCACTGGGTTCAATCCTCAGCACCACATAAAATAAAATAAATAGATGTTGTGTCCACCTATAACTAAAAAAATAAATATTAAAAAAAGAAGACTAGAAATATAACAACTGAATGCAATCTCTGAAGTTTATCTTGTGCTGTGAAGGACATAACTGGGAGAAGTGATAAAATTGATAGATTAGATAGAAATATTTGTTAATTTTCTTTTTGTACTGAGAATTTAACCCAGGGCGCTTTGCCACCGAGCTATCCATTCCCAGTCCTTTTTACTTATTTATTTTTGAGACAGGGTCTCTACACTTTGCCTAGGGCTTTGGTAAGGCTGATGTTGAATTTGGGATTCTCCTATCTCAGCCTCCCAAAGTCACTGGGATTACAGATGTAAACCACCACCAGGCTCGGCTAATTTTCTGATTTTCATAATTATACTATGATTATGTAAAATTATGTTTGTCTTAGAGGGGAAAACACACGGATGTATTTAGAACTGAGATAACTGCTTCTGGGCTTTTACTCACATTATATTAAAATTCATTCACAAGATCTGGTCTCATCCACATCTTTGATTTCGTTTGTCAACTCTCTGCACTTAATTCTCGGAGGGACCACACTGACCTGACAGTTCCTAGAAAAAGCCAAATTTTGTCCAGTGCCTATTCCCTGGGCAATTCTAAGCCTTTCCTTTTCCCAGGTTTCATTTTAAATAGTATCTATTCAGAAAGTCATTTCCTGAGCACCAGCCTTAAAATTTGCACATCCATTGCCTATTAGCTCACTGTTTTTTTTTTTTTTTTTTTTTTTAACTTCTATCACTTAATGAAGAACTGTTTTGCTTATTTATTTTTTGTTGCCTATTTCTTCCCATTGAGAATTCCGTTAGGGATGGGAATATATCTCGTTCACCATTTTATTAGCAATGTTCAGATAAGTACTTTTAATAAAATTTTTAAATTTTTTAAATAAAATTTCATGAAGCATGCTTTTCCTTTACTCAAAAGAGTTATACTCAGCCGGGCGCGGTGGCGCACGCCTGTAATCCCAGCACTTTGGGAGGCTGAGGCAGGAGGATCACGAGTTCAAAGCCAGCCTCAGCAATGGCGAGGCACTTAGTAACTCAATGAGACTCTGTCTCTAATAAAAATACAAAAAACGGCTGGGATGTGCCCAGTGGCCGAGTGCCCCTGAGTTCAATCCCCGGTACAAAAAAAAAAAAAAAAAAAAAGTTATACTCATAGAAAGGGCACAAATGGTTCTGTAAAATTTCAAGTTATCAGATGATACCCTTAAAATGCAACTTCTTTCCGAAGGCCTGAGATAAGTGGGTGAAATAGCCGGGCGTGGTGGCACAAGCCTGTAATCCTAATGGCTCCGGAGTCTGAGACAAGAGGATCTAAAGTTCAAAGCCAGCCTCAGCAATTTAGCAAACTCCTGTTACAAAATAAAAAGGCCTGGAGATATGATTCAGTGGTTAAGCGCCTCTGGATTCCATCCCTGGTACCAAAAATAAATAAATAAATAGTGAAATAAATACCATCAAGATACTGGGTCAGAACTAGGTGGCCAAGGACAAAGGGATAACTCTCCCCCTCCTGCTTTCTTTGCTCTTTGAGAGTACAGAAATATCTTTCCTCTTTTGTTTCAAGACAGGAGAAGAGATAATATAAAAGGTAAATAATTCCTGGGAAAAGAAATAGAGCACTTTCTTAAAGGACCCAATGTCCCAAAGTATCTTAAGGCACTGGAACTGAAGAAGAAACCACCACCTTCCCCAAACCACCTAACCCTAAATCCACTGCCGCCACCCAGGCTCGCCGTTGGCTACTCGCACCCCTCCTTTTCCCACAATCCTTTAGGCCGCGGAACCAGCAGCAGAGGAAAAGGCTATTGGGTGAAAGTGCAGCCAATGGGAGGGTCTGTTACTAGTCTGTGCTGTGCGACGCTTACAGGGGAAGTGCTTTAGGCCTGGAAGTCCTACGCATCCCGGTGGTTTTAGTACGATGAGCTCCATCGGCACCGGCGTGAGTTTTGTTATCTCTCTGTGGGGTATTGTAGTCTGAGCACCGGCGTTGATGGAAACTCGGGCAGACTGCATGGGGGGTGTCTCTGACCCGGGGTTCGCTGGGACTGCTTTGGGTAGGGTGGGCCGCTTGCGGCCGCCTGGAGGCCGGCGGTCAATTTATCGCTGTGTTCTAGGCTCGCGTCTCAGGTGACGGTGACTCCTTGAAGCTATTCAGCCCAGCTGTAGCGAGCTTGGCAGAGCAGTAGTAAGATTTGGAATGGCCTTGGATTGCTGAGTCACTTTCTTCAGCCGCTTGGGAAACCGAAAGTGGGAACTCGTGGGGCCTGAAATAGTGTGTGAAGGGTTTAGGCAAACAATTCGCCGCTAGAGAACCGCCGAGACGCTGCGTCTTGGGATTCTGTGGTTTGAGACTTATGCTGTCTATGGACCGACTTTGCAATCGTTAGGGTGCTGCTGACTCACAGGCCTTCTATGTCTTCCGTTCAAGTATACTCAGTGTATGAGTCCATGGAAACCCTGTTGGGACAGATCTAAGAAAAAGGGGCTGGGCTGGGGCATGTGTGAGGCACTGAGTTCGATTCTCTGCACCATGTATAAATAAAAAATAAAGGTCTATCAACAACTAAATATATATATGTGTGTGTGTGTGTGTGTGTATGAAAAAGGGTCTGAAAGGCTAAGTCTGATGAACCCTTTCAGTTTTTCTTTTGACACAGCCTTTCATGTACACATTATTTAGTAGCACCTTACAGGCATTAGTACTGTAAACACTTAAGGGATTATCGACTTAACTGCTTCTGCCTTTACTTTTGTGGTACCTGGGGATTGAACCCAGGGCCTCGCGCATGGTAGACAAGCACTGTACCACTGAGCTACATCCCCAGCCCTTAAACATTTTTTTTTCTTTTGAGACAGGGTCTCAGTAAACTGCCCAGTCTGGTCTTGATCTTGTGGTCTTCCTTCCTTAGCCTCCCGAGTAGCTGGCGGGCGCCACCTGCTTCTGACTTTTAAAACTTGAAGATTTTGGAGTTGGACTTGTTTAGCTTCCTATTTCGTTTGTTAAATGTATTGTGTATGTGAGGTCTTTTGCTTGCTACTTTCATACTTATCCATATAGAAAGTTTTTTTTTTTTTTTAAAAATAAGAATTATCTTGGCTATTTGCATTAGACACGTTGAATAGTGGGTTTGTCAGTGCATCTATTCCTGCTTAGATGATTTTAATACTTAGCATTTAGCCTAAATACTGGTATTCCGAGTTTGACCACAGGTAGTTTATGTTTGAAATGTTTTAAACCATTGAGTTAGAGATGGTGCAGTTATATCATACTTGTTTTGGATAAGTTAATGTTAGTAATGCATATGACCGTCAGTTAACAGTGTTTCATTCTACAAACGTTTTAGAAATAATTGGTAATATAACCATTTGATATATTTTATTTTTTAAATATTTATTTATTTGTTTAGTTGTACACAATGCCTTTATTTTTATGTGGTGCTGAGGATTGAACCTGGGCCGCGCTCGTTCTATCACTGAGCCACAACCCCAGCCCGATATATTTTCGTAGGACAGTGGTAGAGTTAATGATCTCTGAGACTCAGAAAGTAACAATATTGAAGGTTTATCTCCTGTCTTCACTTTTCTGAAAAACACCAGATACTAATATTTATATTTTTGCCACTTCTGTCTTCTTGATGTTTAATAGTCATTTTCATATTACCTATCCAAAATAGAGCTCTAGGTTTTCTCCTCTTGCCATTTTTCATCTCCTGTGCTCTTACCTTAGTGAATGATCCAAGTGAAAAAGAGATGTATGATTCATCTTTTAATTTCTTTTTCTTTTTTTTTAGCCCAGATCCAGTCCATTAGCAAGTTTTGTTTTTGTTTTTGTTTTAACTCTCAAAAGGTATTCCCTTGCCTGTATTCTTATGTCAAAGCCACTGTCATCATCTTTGGAGTACCTGATCTTTTCATCAACTCTTGTTACCTCTACAGTTCATTTTCCACATGAAGCCAGAGTGACATTTTAAATGTTTAAATTGTGTTGCCTTCCTATTTGAACTTCTCATTACATTTATAGTAAAGGATAAACTATATACTCCAGCCTGGAAGACTCATCATTGTTTGGCTTATCTCTCTGTCACTGGCATAGTGTTTTCATTTCTTCACTGCTTGTGGTGATCAAGATGCAGTAACCATATTTCTTTTCCTTGACTAGGCTAGATTTATTTGTGTTTTCTCTGTATTGTAAGTGGCTACTTCCTTGTCTTTGACATTTGACTCAAGTATAACTGCCCCAGCAAGGCCTTCCCTGATGAAGTAGTCTATAGTAGTTCCTTCTATCACTTCACTGTTTTTTCTTCATCTTAATTGTTCATGTCTGATTCAGTTCAAAAGTGAAGGATTTCATGAATGAGTGATTATCTTTGTATTTGCATGTAATGACTCACATATAATAGATGCTTGTTAAATATTTGATGAATGCTAAATGATTTGACCAAGGTTCTTCAGTTTAGTGGTACAGCTATGAATTTAAATGTTCTGACAGGGTTGTATATGCAGCTGAGTGATAAGAGTTCTTGCCTAGCATGCCTAAGGCCCTGGGCTCCATCCCTAGCACCTTAAACACACACACACACACACACACACACACACACACACACACCTTCAGTGCTGTTTCTACCATAATACAGTATTAAGTCTTACAACAATGAGTTTTGTGTGAAAGAAGTTCTGACCTCTTCTAAGGACTTTCATCCTTTACTTTTCAGTAGCAGAAATTTAAGCTGTGTAAATTAGCCACTGTTGCTGCTTTGACAGGCTTCCCCTTCATTAAAGCAGAGTTTCTGTTGGGATATAACAGATTCCTGATGGTTAATCAGTTTAATATTTAGAAAAAAAATTGTATGGTTGTTTCTGCCAAAGATACTTCGTTATAAGCTCATTGTTGCTCTTTTTCCCCTAGTATGACCTGTCAGCTTCTACATTCTCTCCTGATGGAAGAGTTTTTCAAGTTGAATACGCTATGAAGGCTGTAGAAAATAGTAGGTAAGAAACTGGTTTCACTTGAAGTAAATGTACTTTAACCAGGTAGTAAATATTTTAATTTCTAACATTTGGTAATTAGGCTGTTATGTTACTGTGGCACGAAATAGTATATTCCACAAAATAATCTTAATTTATTAGCTGTTTACAAATTTCTTTCTTGTCCAGATCTTTTCTATGAGCACCTACTCTATACTTCCAGTTGATTCTCCTTAGATATCCATGTCTCAAATATAAAGCTACATTCATTATCATCTTTTCCACCCATTTTTCTTTTTGAAATTCTTGATCGATACCATTGTTTTCCGTGGCCATTAGGTTTCTTACCTGTTGTCCTTTTTTTTAAAATTTCTCATGCATCTTGTGTTTTGAAGTCCTATATGCAGTTATTCATGTTTTTCTCAGCAAACCCCCTCCCCCATTTCCATTTCTACTGCTTCTCTCCAAAAGATGGGGATTTGTGAAGATCGTTTCCTGTTGGGTATGTTTACTTTATTATGGGTATGTTTACTTTATTATGTCTTTTATTGTTTTGAGTAGTTAACTTGTCTTTGCATGTGTTGGCACATGGGCTTAGTAGTTAATGAACAAATGTTTATTTTATGTACCATCTTTTGAGTGGTAGAATGAAGAAACATGAATTTCAAAAGATTTATGAAATATTCTTAAAATTTTTGAGCAAAAATTAAATCTTAACTCTTCCTGGGATTTAGAATAAATGTACTGAATTTTGTGTTTAAATGTATTATTAGAGGTATTATCGGTACTACAAGTTATTGGTGTCTGACAGTATGCTAGAAAAAAAGCTAAGAATTTTAGACTGAAGTATTTGTCATTATTTACGAAGCCTGATAGAATTCAAACTTTTTTTTTTGGCACTGCGGATTGAATCCAGGGGTGCTTTACCATGAAACAACATCCCCAGTTCTTTTTGGTTTTTGAGACAGGTTCTCTGAGTTTCTGAGACTGGCTTTGAACTTGTGATCCTCCTGCCTCAACCTTCCAAGCTGCTGGGATTATAGGCATGTGCCACTGTGCCTGGCTAGAATTCAAATTTTAAGAAAAAGTTGGTGAGCATGGTGGCATGTGTCTGTATTCTTAGCTACATGAAAAGCTGAGGCAGGAGGATCAATTGAGCCCTGGGGTTTGAGACTAACCTGGGCAACATAGTGAGACCCTGTGTAAAAAAAAAAAAAAAAAAAACAATTGACATTTTCCCTGGCTGACAAAGGAAGTTGTATTCTTGGAGGGACTTAGCAAATTTACAGGAAAACATCCTCCTTTGTATTCTTGTATTTTCTTTTTATTTTTGGTACTGGGGATTGAACTCAGGGGCACTCGACCACTGGGCCACATCCCCAGCCCTTTTTTGTATTTTATTAGAGACAGGGTCTCACTGAGTTGCTAAGTGCCTCGCCATTGCTTAAGCTGGCTTTGAACTCGTGATCCTCCTGCCTTAGCTTCCCAAGTGCTGGGATTACAGGCGTGCGCCACCGCACCCAGCTTGTATTCTTGTATTTTCTTCTTTTTTTTTTTTTTTCAAATTTTCTTAAGTTGTTGATGGACCTTTATTTTATTCATTTATTTATACGTGGTGCTGAGACTCAAACCCAGTGCCTCACACACATGAGGCAAGCACTCTACCACTGAGCCACAACCCTAGCCCTGTAATCTTGCATTTTCACTGGTGTAAAAACAAAGTAAAAGAAATCTTGACTAAGAAAAACTAGGGATATATCTTGAAACCGTCTATTGCCCTGAAAATTGAGGCTTGGCTGTGAGGAATTGTGTATCCTAGGAATTTGTTTTCTGTAAAATACCTCTAAATATTTATAACAGTTACATTTAAGCAAACAGGAGTTAATATTTTAGGAATTGAAACCTAAAAAGGAATGATGTTTTGTTTTCTTTTTCTTGAATATGGGGTTCCTCTGTTACTTATTATTATTATTATTATTATTATTATTATTATTATTATTTTGTGCTAGGGATCAAACCCAGGGCCTGAAGCCTTCTCTGCATACAACATTGAGCCACAGACCCTGAATGTTGCCTTTTTTTCTCTGTAAAATTGAGATGGATGTCTACCTACTTCACATAACCTTCCTATAATAATGAAATATATATAAAACAGTTGGAAAAATTTTAAGTGTTATTAACAATAATTACTGTAAATGAAAAAAAACCTTGTTTCAAAATACAAAAATTAGAAAAAGAGGCATTGTTTTACAGGTTTGCAAATATCAGTCTTAGTTTAATTGGATTATCATATCTTTGTTCTATCTATTATGTCTTATTGAAGCATATAAAGCAAATCAGGCTCACACAGATTGGGAAGATTAGGGACTTTTCAGATAATTATGGACCTAATTCTTTTTTTTTTTTTTTTTTTTTTGGTACTGGGGATTGAACTCAGGGGCACTTGACCACTGGGCCACATCCCCAGCCCTTTGTTGTATTTTATTAGAGACAGGGTCTCACTGAGTTGCTAAGTGCCTCGCCATTGCTGAGGCTGGCTTTGAACTCGCGATCCTCCTGCCTCAGCCTCCCAAGTGCTGGGATTACAGGCGTGTGCCACCGCTCCCGGCTTGGACCTAATTCTTTTTTTTAATTTTTTTTTTTTAAGTATTTATTTATTTGCTTTTAGTTGTACACAATGCGTTTATTTATACAGTGGTGCTGAGGCTTGAACTCCAGCCGCACACGTGCTAGGCAAGCGCTCTACCGCTGAGCCACAACCCCAGCCCCCTGGACCTAATTCTTTAATACTACGCCAGAACTGATGGTGATGATGAAGTCTAGAAGCAATAAAGTCCTACTTTGTTACACTAAAATGCAATGGACTGTCATGTACTTGGAGTGCATCTTTTATTCATGCATGACTTTGTAACATCATGGTTTGGTCATTTGGAAAATACAGTTCATGGAGTTGCAACAGATCTCCCAAATTAGATATATTTAAATACAAACTATCAAAACATCACATTTGTTAATATCACCACCACCAGTGTCAACTTGAGAGTTTGCAAATATTGGGAAGCAGTCAAGAATTTTTACAATGGTGAATATAAGTTTTCTAAAATTTCAGTTTTTGTGTAAAAAGTCAAATTTTATCATGGACAAGAAATGATGTCAGTTTCCCTTGAGGTAATAGGTTTATGTTATTCATTTTAGGGAAAATGTCTGCCATATAACTAAATGTAAATAACCATAGTTTATCTGATATTAGTTCTATAAAATGAGTAACCCCTGGGTTACCTGCTGTGTGCATAGTCCTTGTTCAGACATTTAATTCCATAGAAAAAATTCACAACTCCACAAAACCAAACCAGTGTACTAGTGCTTTTTGTCTTGAGGTGGCCATATTTTTGTCTTTTTTTTTTTTTTTTTTTTTTTTTTTTGTACCGGGGATTGAACTCAGGGGCACTAGACCACTGGTCCACATCTCCAGCCCTTTTTTGTATTTTATTAGACAGAGTCTCACTGAGTTGCTAAGTGCCTCACCATTGCTGAGGCTGACTTTGAACTCATGATCTTCCTGCCTCAGCCTCCCAAGTGCTGGGATTACAGGCGTGCGCCACCGTGCCCGGCAGAAAAAGACAATGTATTTTAGAAAAGAAGATTTAAATTAAATCACCTGCATATTGGACAGTATCTACTAATAGCAGAAAACTACATGCTGATCTACTGCAACCTGAGAATGCTCCCCCTCAGCCACACACACCTGCAATTGATGCAAATAGAGCTTGATTTTTCAACCCTCAGTCCCTCTGAGGAATAAGAAAGAGGTACTTAATCTAAATACAGTGGTCAGTAATAGGGACAGGGAAGGGGGTAGGGTGAAGGAAGGTGCAGATGATGGAGAGCTCTTGGTCTTGACCTAAATTTCAAAATGAGGGCCACATCCCCAGCCCTTTTTTGTATTTTATTTAGAGACAGGGTCTCACTGAGTTGCTAAGTGCCTTGCCATTGCTGAGGCTGGCTTTGAACTCAGGATCCTCCTGTCTCAGCCTCCCAAAGTGCTGGGATTACAGGCGTGCGCCACCGCGCCCGGCTCCGTATTTTTGTCTTTAACAGAAACACTTTGCCTCCAATTTCATTAGTAGGATATTAATAAGACAGGTACTTGCTGAATGGCACATACCTGTAATCTCAGCTACTTGGGAGGCTTAGGCAGGAGGAACTCAGGCTGTCTCAAGACACAAAAAAGGTCTGTAGCTCAGTGGTTTTTACTGGGGTGGTGGTTGGAGGTGGTGATGAACTCAAGGGTTCAGATTCAATTCAATTAAATGTTGCTTCATTAAGGACATTCTTAACTAAAAACAACTTTTTAAATCTGTGATAGCAGAACAGAGAATACAGTTCTAATTAGTTTACTAGTATTGTTTGTGGTCACTTCATGGATTCATGTTAAAGTGCCAGCAGCCTTACCCACCCACCACTGCTCTGTATTATCAGTGCAAATGCCCACACAGTGGACAGGCATAAATGAGGTCTTTGTATTGTTAAGACAATAATTTTGGATTCATAGATAAAATCTCTGAAAGTTTCTCAGAGATTCCCAGAAAGTTGAAAACTTTTAGTTTAAAATAAAAATTGCTTTAGATTCTCAACAGTGAGGAAAGAAGAGTTCGAATAAGAAAGGCTTCCTAAGACTTAAGTTCAAGTATATTGCAAATGTTTGTGGAAATTTATTTAAATATGCAGTTATTTAAGAGGAAGTACACCCTAGCTCCCAGAATAACTTGATAGAGGTAGAAGTGAATATGAGTGATGACAGTGAGGTTAATTTCAGTATGGGTGTTGGAGGCATGACAGGGTTGGAGGCATGGCAGTAAGGTTAATAAGATTCTTAACAGGAAATAAGCCCAGTGGACTTTGCTAGATTTTCTGTATTTTTACCGAGGAAGCTGGGAAAGGACTTTAAACCTGAAAAGGGGATATTGAAGGCATCTAAAAATGTTGGCAGAAAGAGCTGAATTCTTAACGTAATTTTTTTTTTCCCCCTGGGAAGAAACACCATGGTTTCATCATGGTGTGTGTATGTGCATGTTTTATTGGAGATGAAGTTGCTGAGGCTGGCCTGGAACCAGTGATCCTCCTGCCTCAGTTTCCCAAGTTGCTGGGATAACAGGCATGCGCCACCATGCCTGGAAATTTGATCAGATTTTTAGAGACCTGTAACTGACAGGTTTCCCTACTTTTTAGGTTATGGGCCACTTTTTAAGATTATGGCAATGACAAAATAAAATAGGACTAGGTATTAGGCTGCTTATGCTATATAAAATGAACTGAGGAAGTGGAAAAGATGTTGTAATCTAGGCCTGAAATTATAAGGATTCTAGTGCTAGTAAGTAAGAAAGAAGTGGACATGTGAGAAATTTTGAAGGAAAGAAAATCAATAGTAAATAGCTCAATATGGGAATAAAGGATAAAAAATGAAAATAAAGGGGTTAAAAGTTGGTGATGCAATTATCAGAAATAGAGGAATTGAGATAATTTTGAAAAACAAAAACAAAAACTATAAAATCAAGTGTTTTTAATTTGTCCCAGTTAGGTTTTCTGATCAGAATTACCTTTATTAAAAAGGATAAAAATAAAATAATTAACATTTTAGCTGGGCACGGTGGCACAGCCTGTAATCCCAGCGGCTTGGGAGGCTGAGACAGGAGGATCGTGAGTTCAAAGCCAGCCTCAGCAAGGGTGAGGTGCTAAGCAACTGAGACCTTGTCTCTAAGTAAAATACAAATATAGGGCTGGGGATGTGGCTTAGTGGTCCAGTGCCCCTGAGTTCAATACCTGGTACCAAAACAAACAAACAAGCAAACAAACAAACAAATAAATAAAACAATAAATAAATGTTAAATAATTAACAATTAATTTTCCAACAGCATCATGATTTTTCCACCTTTTACTTGATGTTAAGATCTTTTTATCTTAAACATTTGTAGCATATAAGTTTTATTTATTTTTTACTTACTAGAAACAATACAAGATAATTGCAGAAAAATTGAAATAAACAGATGAGCAAAAGTAAGAAGAAAAATAAATCATGAGCTGGGATATAGTTCAGTGGTAGAGCACTTGCCAAGCTTGTGCTAGATCCTTGGTTTGATCCCTTGCACTGTAAAACAAAACAAAAACCCAAAACCCATAATCCTTCCACCCAGATTATTTACTTTATATTTTCTGTGTATACTATACAAAGAAAAGTCATTTATAACATGTCTATCATATGCCAGACATTGTGCCATATTATACATATATTAGCACTTTTAATTACATATTAATATTTTTGTCATCTGATATTCTAGATTTTGGGGAGAGCTTCACATGATATTCATTTATATAAATTTTATCACAATTTAGGTTGTTTTCCCTTTCTAGTTTTTAAATGCTTCACCTAGTTTTGTAATTTCTTAAAAAACTATTGTTTATTCTGTTTTTAGTTTTAAAAAATTGACTTTCTTTTTGTTTCAGTACAGCTATTGGGATCAGATGTAAAGATGGTGTTGTCTTTGGGGTAGAAAAATTAGTGCTGTCTAAACTTTATGAAGAAGGTTCCAATAAACGACTTTTTAATGTTGATCGGCATGTTGGAATGGTAAGGACACCTTTTTGTTGTTTTATTTTTTAAAAAATATTTATTTATTTGCTTTAGTTGTACACAATGCAGTGCATTTATGTTTATGTGGTGCTGAGGATTGAACCTGAGCCGCCCACGTGCTAGGCGAGCGCTCTACCACTGAGCCACAACCCCAGCCCCAACACCTTTTTATAATTAAACTGTTCCTCTTTGTTGTGTCCAATTTCTTTTGAAATAACTAATTGAACTATAATAAAATGTGATTTTTAGGAACAGTGAGTCAGAAGTAGGTCAGTGAGTAGCCACAAAAATAATCATTGAATTACCAGGTTTGAATTGTTTACTTTATAAAAGGTAGCATTCTCATAACCTTGATAACAAATGTGAAAAACCAAGTTGTCTTAAAAAGAAGATGGGACCATGTGTAGAAATAAATCTTGGCAGCACTGATCACCAGTGGAGTTGGTACATGCTGAGAGGCAAAGAATTTTAGCTTTTTGTAGCCCTTGTGGAGATCACTGTCACACTGAAGTTGGTGTCAGAGAAGATAGGAAGATGGAACACCAGGAAAGGATGTTTAAAAAAAGAACACATCCTTTTTAATGGCTTAATGGGTATCACTGTAAGTTATTACCTGCAGCTGGTATCCAAGCTGTCTGAATGACTGCTCTGCACAAGTGCAAGTCAAGCCATAAATATACTATCAGTATGTACTGAAGTCATCCTAGTTAAATGTCAGACTTTTTTTGCAGTAAGAACTACCATCCTCCCCCCAACAAAAAGAAATGTTTCTAACTCTGCTACCTTTCTGAAAAGGCAAGGAAGAAGAGAATACTTGTGTGTTAGATACATAAATTATCTCAGTCCTGACAATCAAGTGAAGGTATACAGATGACAAAACAGATGCATGGCTTGTAGTGAAAAACTGGGATTCAAATTTGGGTCTGTTATTCCAGAGCCTGTTCTGTAGTGACACACTATAAGACTCACTTCTTTTGCTGATAGCTTTAGTATTCCTGAATTGAGATGTAGTGTTGCATGCACACACACACAAGAGGTTTGGCAAAATAATACCAGCAAACCATAAGGCTAATTTTTTTTTTTTTTTTTATTCTTCAAAGAGGATTTTTTTTCTGAATGCTGTTTCTCTCCTGAACAGATTTATTATTGTCAGTGAAACTTAGGTATTCTGATAAAGTTTGTCAGATTATACCTTAGCTGGTAGAAGGTGCATATGTATTCTTTTACTTAGTAGAAAAAGTTCAAGTATATTTTGTGGGGAAAACTTAGGTGATGGAAAAATTTATTCCTCAAATTTTAAATTTGTCCCATTTGTTAGGTAAAGCTAGGAACCTGACAGCATTTCTTATAAAAGGAAATTGGTAGAACTTTAGACAGTGAAGGAGGTTAGAGAAAATGGTCCTCTTCAAAGTAATTTGAGAGTATTAGACTTCACAGTAAGTTTTCTTCAAAGCAACAGAAGATTTTTAAAATAATGAAACTTACTGAGTTGATTAACCTTGGAGAAGTTATCCTAAATACCCATTTCCTGGTCTACAAAGTACTACTGCCTTCTAGTAAGTACTCAGTATATTAGGAATTGGTATTACTAGGTTGCAGTAGAATCAAAGGATACTAAAAATCCTGATGTCACTTTTCAATTCTGTGAATCTAAGCTAGCAGTTTCCAAACTTTGTTGGTTAATGGCATCTTAAATGTCTCAGTGATTTGTTTTTCATGGCTTCACTAGCTAAAAAGTAATATTTAAGTTCAAACAACTTAGTGTATATCTTAAAAACATAGTAGCTATTAGGGTGAAAAAATGCAAAGAAAATATTTTTAAGAAAATGTGAATGATTTTCATTTCATTTTGAAAATATACATTTTGCTGGGCGCAGTGGCACACGCCTTTAATCCCTGCAGGTTGGGAGGCTGAGACAGGAGAATGGAGAGTTCAAAGCCAGCCTTAGCAACTTCTAGGCACAAAGCAACTCAGTGAAACCCTGTCTCTATAAATAAAACACAAAATAGGGCTGGGGATGTGGCTCAGGGGTTGAGTACCCCTGAGTTTAATCCCCGGTACCAAAAAAAAAAAAATTAATCCTGAAAAAAATACATTTCACTGGGTATGGTGGGAAATGAATGTAATCCCAGCAACTGGGGAGGCTAGGAGAAGAGGATTGCATGTTGAAGACTGGCCTCAGCAATTTAGGGAGGCCCTAAGTAACATAGTAAGACCCTGCCTCAAAAACAAAAAAATAAGAGCCGGTGTGGTGGCGCACGCCTGTAATCCCAGCACTTTGGGAGGCTGAGACAGGAGGATCGTGAGTTCAAAGCCAGCCTCAGCAATGGCGAGGCACTTAGCAACTCAGTGAGACCCTGTCTCTAAATAAAATACAAGAAAGGGCTGGGGATGTGACCCAGTGGTCGAGTGCCCCTGAGTTCAATCCCCAGTACCACACACACACACACACAAAAAAGGCTTATTCAGGGGATGTGGCCGTAGCTCAGTGGCAGAGTGCTTGCCTAGCATGTGTGAGGCACTGGATCGATCCTCAGCACCATATAAAAAATAAATTAATAAAGATATTGTGTGCCCCTCTACAACTTAAAAAAAATATATATATATATACACACACACACACACACACACACACATACATACATATATGGTTAATTCAGTCTTAAAGCACCACTGGGTTCATTCTGCAATACCAAATAAATAACAAAAAACAAAACAGACTACATTTATTAATTGTGTACTGCACAACTTTGTATACTTTGGAATCATATTGGATGCTGCCACCCTCATTTCATGGTCCTTGTTGATTTTTCAGAGTACTTTTTGTCACAGCAACTTGAAGTTATACTTAGTAAATTTCCAAAGTATAATTCTATATTCAAGCATCAAAATGCCCTTTAAGCCCAGGGCTGGGGCTGTAGCTCTGTGGCAGAGTACTTGCCTAGCATGTGTGAGGCACTGGATTTGATCCTCAGCACCACATAAAAATAAACAAAATAATGACATTCTGCTATTAAAACTATAAAAAGAAAAAAAAAGATCTTTAAGCCCAAATTTATTTCAAATGATGATGTTAAAGCACTATTACATAAATCTATAAATAATTGTGTACTTTTTAGTTTGTGATAGGAATGTGTTTATTAAATTGGTACTTTGTTTCCCCTCAGGCTGTAGCAGGTTTGTTGGCAGATGCTCGTTCTTTAGCAGACATAGCAAGAGAAGAAGCTTCCAATTTTAGATCTAACTTCGGCTACAACATTCCACTAAAAGTAAGTTGGTAACATACTGAGGAACCTTTTGAACAGTAAAAGAAATGTATTAATAAGGTTTTCTCTTCTCTTCCCCAAAGCATCTTGCAGACAGAGTGGCCATGTACGTACATGCTTATACACTCTACAGTGCTGTTAGACCTTTTGGCTGCAGGTATGAAATTTTGTGAGATTCTTAAAAGTCAGATTTGTAAAAAGCCACATGAATGCTGAATCTCTAGTATATACTATATTTTACTAATTGAAACCAACATACCAAAGAAGTTACTATGAATTTTATGTATGTTAGTAATTTAATATAGAAATTAATTATACTTTCATCACTGCAGGTTTTTAAAAATTATTTTTATGGCATTAAGAATAACTTTTTTAAATGATTTTTTAAATGCAGTTTCATGTTAGGATCTTACAGTGTGAATGATGGTGCACAGCTCTACATGATTGACCCATCAGGTGTTTCATATGTGAGTAATTTTGAATCATTTTAAATTCTATTGTAGTTTAATAGTATTTCCTTAGTTTCTTTAAAACTCATTCAAGGAATGTTTTCTTGTTTATCATTAATAATAACCTATGCATATGAGGTGGAGGAAAAACCTATGGTTTTCCATATGCTAGGGAAAATACACAATGAATTTAAAATGTGATTCTTTAATTAGTATATTAGCAGTGTCTTAAAACTGAATACAGAACTGGAGGTTGGTGGCAGAACACTTGCCTAGCATGTGTAAAGTCTGGTTTTGATCCCCAGCATCACAAGGATTTGGTATTTGAAATTGTTTTTGAGCACCGTAATATTCATGAGAATGTTTGCATATCTTTGTACACACTTTTAGGTTATTAACATCCTTTCTTTAATTTTTAAATAAAAAATAGTGATTATTAATGATATGGGATAGTATACTAATTAAATGATAATGTGTTTTTCCTTTTTTTAAAAATAGGGTTATTGGGGCTGCGCCATTGGCAAAGCCAGGCAAGCTGCAAAGACAGAAATAGAAAAACTTCAGGTAACACATATTTAATGTTTGAATTCTGCTAGAAGTGAAATTTATCACTCTAAAGCAAACCTCTTAACCCAAGGAATTAGTATAGCTTGACATTTAGAGTAGAGCCTTATGAAGTTGCTACGTAGTTGAATAGGAAAGCTGGTAACATGTTATCTGAATTGCATCATGGATCCAGTTGTGATTTGATGACTGCTGTAAACCCTTAATTCAAAATAATCCATAATAGTTTTTTAATATAATGGTACAAAATCCTTACAAAGTCCATATTCATGGATCCCTAGAACTTGAAAATTCTAGTGGTGTAAAATTTATGAGTTAATGCCACAGAACTAACTGCAATAAAAAACATATATAGTATTTCTTCTTATTATCATTTCTTTCTGTGGGACATAGCTTTTATGTCTTAGAACTCTTCTATTAAAGTGTCTGATTGTACTGCTTCTTACTTTGTTCCTAGCTAGACAAGGCATGAACCCTGTCAAAATACCTACTTTCGTGGCTGGGTATATAGCTCAGTTGGTAGAGTGCTTGCCTTGCATGCATAAGGCCCTGGATTCGATTCCCAGCACCACAAAACATAACACAACACAACACAACACAATACAACACAACAGAAAACATTACTTTTTATTTTCTCATAAGCCAGAAATTCAGGTATTAGTATGAAAAGTTTATTTAAAAACCTAATTTTTGTTTTATCTGTGAACCAGTTAATTTAATGTTGAAATAAACTCTTTATTGCTTTTCAGATCCTTGCCCAAAAGACAAGGATATGACCTATCGGAGTTTTGGTTTTTATAGAGATAAAATTTCAGATACACTTATTATGAATGCTAAACTACAACCTGACTCACTCATTCAACTTACTTAGTTCTAGAAAACACTTGTGTTTAGCATTTGTTTAATGCCAAATTCTAGAAATCTAATTAATGTTTGGTATTTTAGTAAAGTTGAGAAAAGGACCTTAGGGATACCACTAAGCCTAAAGCCCAACCCCATGATAACACACTGCCTACGGTCACAGAATAAGTTGGCTTAAGAGTAAACCAGTTTATGTCATGTGTATTCTGATGCAGTGTTAGGTTTCTATCTTCTGTACTCTTTTTTGTTTTGTTTTGTTTTATTTACATCTCTCCAGAGTGTTCTGTATGGGTGCAGTGGGGCATGCCTATCATCTCAGCAACTCAGGAGGCTGAGGCAGGGGGAGTGCGAGTTCAAAGCCAGCTTCAGCAACTTAGGCCCTTTCTCAGAATAGTAAAAAGAGCTGAGGATGTGGCTCAGGGGTTGAGTATCCCTGGGCTTAATCTCCAGCAGCACCCACCCCCCTAAAAAAGTGTATTAAAAGAGTAGTTAGCTATATCTTTTATCTATTGTTAAACCAAAGTAACAAATGGGAAAACAACAAATCCCAGATAAAAATTTAGAAAAATCACCTCATTTGAGGAATATATACTTTAAAGCTATGCACTACTAAATCAGGGTTTCAAAACTGGCCCACTGCCTGCTTTCTTAAGTAAATTTTATTGGAATACAGGCAAAGTCTATGGCTAATTTTAATAAAGTCTAAGACACTTATTTTTTGGTCATTTACTGAAAGAATTTTGTCACCTCTTGCTGTACATCATTGCAATAGCCTGTTTTACTTCTGATGATCTATTTACCAAAAAAAAAAAAAAATTGTGAACATATAAAAACATGTTTGCTATTTTAAAATGTGTTTTTCCAGTTTATGCTTAAGTTTGCCTGTATAGGATACACTTAATTCACCAACTATAGAACTTGTAAAGGGTAAAATATGAAAAATTGGTTTTCTTTTACCTCTAATTTTTAAACATGAAAAAATATAAACATTTGAAGATAGAATATTACAAAAATCCTCTATTTACACAAAGTCATTATGTTTTATCCATATATTTTCCTCGTGAACTATTTGAAACCAAGTTGTAGCCATGATATTACATTCCTACATTTTAACATCCTTACCATGCTGAGATATCACTTGGTGGTCCATGAGTGAATTGCCTCAATCTCAAGGTCTTCTGTAAATGATTTTAAAAACATATTGTAAAGGGGCTGGGGATGTGGCTCAGCGGTAGAGCGCTCACCTAGCACGTGCGCGGCCCGGGTTCGATCCTCAGCACCACATAAAAATAAACACATTGTGTACAACTAAAAAGCAAATAAATAAATATTTTAAAAAAATATTGTAAAGGTACATAATGAATTTGTTCTCCAATCCATGAGTTCATCTCAGTTGCCTTTGTAGCTCTGATAGGATTTGTCTGTTTCCTAAGATTAGTATACTTTAACTTAATGTTATGGTTTTTGCTTCCTCATGTGGTCTTGCAGACAACAACTTGAGCATCAGGATTTCTAAATTAAAATAAATTTATGAACCTGACTTAATGACATAGTAGTTGAATCACACCTCAAATCTGGACTAATATAAAAGTATTCTGTAATTTTCACCTTTTTCCATCCTTCTGACATATCCAAAATATGAATTGCTAGTATGCTCAAACATTGTGATAAAATCTTTGTTTGGGTTGCATCTGAACAGTATACACATGCTCTGCTGGGTACAAAATAGATTTTTTTTCCTACTCTTATTTCCAAATATTAAATGAACAACACATATAAACAAGCTTTTGGCTTCGCTCTTTTGCTTTGTATACTACATTTGTCTTCTTTGAAATCAAACCAAATCCAATTTGTGCTCTAAGAACCTGCTTAAATCCTGATGGTTTCTGAAAGCTTTCCCCAGTATCCCTCAGGAACAATTTCTCTTCTTCTTCTTTCTGTTTCATAGGTACCTACTATCTAGTATGATTTTTGGCATTTTATTAAGTGAGTTGGCTAAAAACAAACACAAGATTATTTTTCCAATTTGTTAAACTTAAGGGTCTTATTATGAATGAATTCATAGAGGGTTCTAAATTTTTAAAATTTAACACAAAAGTAGTAGTACCAAAGGCTTATGTAGAACATCTATTTGGCATGTTCATTGAAAAATATTAAATTGTGAAGCAGAAAACTTATGGTTTGGTCTTTTTGGACTTTAGGTTATCTTGTTTGGTTTTAGATCCAAGAATCTTATCTCATGTGTATATACTATTTTTTTGTAGATGAAAGAAATGACCTGCCGTGATGTTGTTAAAGAAGTTGCAAAAATGTAAGTTGGAATAACTTGTGATTTTTCTTTAAGGTTTTTTTGTGTGTGTGTGTGTGGTTTTGGGGATTGAACTCAGGGCCTTGTGTGTGTGAGGCAAGCACTCTACCAACTAAGCTATATCCCCAGCCCCACTTCTTTAAGTTTTAAGATGCTGTTACATTTGACAGTAATTTAGTGTATGACTTTTAGAAGGTGAATATAAAATCCTAATAGTCCACACAAAGAAGAAAATCTTTTTTTCTTGTTGTATTGAATATTCTTATTTTTCAATAGGTTACTTTTTTTTAGTAGTAATGAATGGGGTGGGAAAGTATACTTTTTGTCAAAATGAACTGTTAGGCAATAGGATTTAGGGTAGGAAGATGTAATAGACCTTTTGATGTCAAATAACAGCTTCATTTGTTAGCTCCCAACTTCTCATCTCATCAAGTTCCATTAATTATAATCTTAAAAGATAGACTCGAACAAAAAGCTTGCTTTTTTTAAAAAAAATATTTATTTATTTGCTTTAGTTGTACACAATACGTTTATTTGTACGTGGTGCTGAGGATCGAACCCGGGCCGCCCACATGCTAGACGAACGCTCTACCGCTGAGCCACAATCCCAGCCCACTTGCTTTTTTTTTTTTTTTTTTTTTTTTTTTTTTTTGGTGGTCCTGCAACTGGAATCCATATATGCTCTATTATTAAGCTGTACATCTTCAGTCTTGCAAACTTTATAGCTGATTACTTCTGTATAAGGTACTTGAAGCTGGCTCGTTTTTAATCTGCTTTCTTTGGGAAAGATGTATTTCACTATTCCAGATTATAAATTTTTTTGAACAAGATAGGGGCACACCTGTTAATTGTTGCAGCTTGGGAGGCTGATGCAGGAGGATTATGAGTTCAAAGCCACCCTCAGCTTAGTGAGGCAAGGCCCTATGCAACTTATCAGGACTCTGCCTCAAAAAAGTATATAAAAAAGGGCTGGAGATGTGGCTCAGTGGTTATGTAGTTCAATCATTGGTAACACCCCCCCCCCCCATACAAAAAAAATGACAGCTTAAAACCTGAGTGATTTATATTAAAAAATAACCATGTAAATAATTTTTAAAATAGTTAAGCAAAAACAGTCAATAAACCTAGGTGGCAATGTTTTAAAAAAAAAAAACCCACCCTTGTATTCCAGTTCCATTTGCTTTTTTTTTTTTTTTTTTTTTGGTACTAGGGATTAAATTCAGGGGCACTTGACCACTGGGCCACATCTCCAGCCCTTTTTTGTATTTTATTAGAGCCAGGGTCTCACTGAGTTGCTAAGTGCCTTGTCATTGCTGAGGCTGGTTTTGAACTCGCGATCCTCCTGCCTCAGCCTCCCAAGTGCTGGGATTACAGGCGGGCACCACCGCACCCAGCTTCCATTTGCTATTTTAAAAGTTCCAATAAAATAATTGGCTTTGTAGCCAGCTATTCAGATTTAAAACTTGTAACATTTGAGATTTCACAGCACCTCCATTCTACATTACAACACAAACAAGGTCTAGTGAATAACCTCTTAGGGTTTTTTTTTTTTTTTTTTTGGTGGTACCAGGGATTGAACTCAGGGGCACTCAACCACTGGGTCACATCCCCAGACCTTTTTTGTATTTTATTTAGAGACAGGTTCTCACTGAGTTGCTAAGTGCCTCATCATTGTTGAGGCTGGCTTTGAACTTGCGATCCTCCTGCCTCAGCCTCCCAAATTGCTGGGATTACAGCCGTGCGCCACCGTGCCCGGCTCCTCTTAGGGTTTTATATCTAATATGTGCAAGGGAAAAAAATCCCAGAGGTCTCAATTACATAATAAAAAAAAAAAGTGATTTAGGGTGGGGGTTGTGACTCAGTGGTAGAGCTTGAACCTAGCACTCCTGAGCCACTGGGTTCGATCCTCAGCACCACAATAAAGTTATCTTGTTGTCACCTACAACTAAAAAAAAAATACCAATGATAATCTCTTCTAAACTGGTGGTTTTGTCTTCATTGTCCCCATTCCTGCTAATGTCAATACCCCTCTTTTACTCTCCTCACTCAGTTTCAATTGCGAAGCAAGTATAAGCCATTCTCTGCACATTTTCATTGAATTTTACATTTTTTAATTTATTTTTTAATGTATTTTTTAGTTGTAGGTGGACACAATACTTTTATTTTATTTATGTGGTGCTGAGGATTGAACCCAGGGCCTCACACATGCAAGACAAGTGCTCTACCACCGAGCCATAGCCCCAGCCCTGAATCTTTTTTTTTTTTTTGGTACCGGGGATTGAACTCAGCGGCACTAGACTGCTGGGCCACATCCCCAGCCCATTTTTTGTATTTTATTAGAGACAGGGTCTCACTGAGTTGCTAAGTGCCTCGCCATTGCTGAGGCTGGCTTTGAACTCGCGATCCTCCTGACTCAGCCTCCCAAAGTGCTGGGATTACAGGCGTGCGCCACCGCACCCGGCTCCCTGAATCTTTTAATAACATTTTAACATGATATTTAAGTCATGTCTTTCACAGAACCAATCATTCTGAAAGTCAGCCCTTACCACTATTATGTATAATCTATAATAATAATAGTACCACTATTATGTATAATGGTAGACATATCTAGTAATTCCCTGTAGGAAAGCTACCCTCAATAGTGTAAGATGCTTCCATATTGCATCAGGGTTTAGAGGACCCTCTGAAAGTAAAGTGTGTAAAACAGTAGAAAGTATAAAACTTTACATTGATACTTAATTTTACTTTTTCTGTTACTTTGTTAAAAACTATAGTGTTTCCTTGTTTGAGTTTGTGACATGCTGCAGTGTGAGAGCCACTTAAAGTGGAATATAAACTGTTATTGAATGTTGGACAAGGTGCTGAAAAATAGTGAAAAGCCAGTTAGTTGGCTTTTACTTGTTTTGAGGCATCATTTTACACTGAATCAAATATAATGTACAACTACCAGTATGAATGTCATTTAAAACTTAAGATTCACTCACAAATTCAGTAATTCACTAATATGTAAAACAAAATGAAAGCCCAGAAAAGGTAAGAAATACATGGTTTCAATTCAAAATTTGTTTTATGAAATGTAGGATCAATGAACATATTTTTTTTTTTTTTTTTGGTACTGGGGATCGAACTCAGGGGCACTCAACCACTGGGCCACATCCCCAGCCCTTTTTTTGTATTTTATTAAAGACAGGGTCTCACTGAGTTGCTAAGTGCCTTGCCCTTGCTAAGGCTGGCTTTGAACTCGCGATCCTCCTGCCTCAGCCTCCCAAGTGCTGGGATTACAGGCGTGCGCCACCGCGCCCGGCTAATGAACATATTTTTGAGACAGTTATCTATTAAGTTGTGAAAAACTTGGCAAGGAAACCATCATGTGTTTCCTTGCCAAGTCTTTATAAGTTGGTTTTAAAAATATTTGCTCAGTGAATAGAAAAAAATGAATATCCCGACAAAGAACAGTGAATAATTACTATTTGCTGTCTGTTCCCTGTCTTTTAATAGTTCAGTTTTAGAACACTGTATCAAAATAAACTGAACTTGGATCTTATAGGTGTATTCACTATTTGTAGGGATAGCAAGCGTTTCATTTTATCTTAATTACTGTGTAATTTGTCTTTTCTAACGTACATAATAATAGACTATAGAAAGCATATATAATTTTGTAAAATAGAGATGGGCATTCTAATTTGTTCTGACTGGGTACCTGAATTTTGAAGTTTGGAGGTGACCAAGTGATTGCTAATTTCTCCTTTTATGTTCTAGAATTTACATAGTACATGATGAAGTTAAAGATAAAGCTTTTGAACTAGAGCTCAGCTGGGTTGGTGAATGTAAGTTACTTTTGGACATTTACTTTTTCTAGGACACACTTATAGAGTACTTAATTTACCACAGGTTCCCTTTTTAATATAAAGAAAGCCAAAACAAAATTAACAGGTGGTTAAGCAAAGGGACAATTCTTCTTAATAACTGACTAAAGTTGTGAACAGTTGATTGTTTTAAAATATATGTTTCACATATTACTGAGAAATCACTCATTTTTTTCTATGTACCATGGTAACTGGGGCTTTAAAGGATAGGATATTTTCAAAATCAAATCATGCTATAAATTAATTCTCGGGATTTATGAATCATAATTTACTCTTCATTTCCAAAATAAATGTGAAAATAAATGTGCATTTAGAGGAAACACACGAAAGTTAGTTCAAAGTATCTCTATTATTCATAGTATAGTATTACAACCTTAGATGAACAATCAATCATACTATATGGATATGGGTAAATTGTATGGTATTGTAAATCACAATGTACTCATTTTTAATTCAATTAAATATATGGCTTAATTTACAGTAACAAAAGGAAGACATGAAATTGTTCCAAAAGATATAAGGGAAGAAGCAGAGAAATATGCTAAGGTGAGCCTCAGCATTAAAAACTCTTCTACCCAAGGATATACACTTTCTAGCTTATCTCCAGTGGAGATGAAGTTGCACCCTGGTTCCAAAAAATTTGGGCGGGGCGGTGGGGGGGGGGGGTAGGGCGTGAAAAGTAGATAGGCTTTTCAGGACATACAATGCTTTTTCATTTGTATACATTTTTATCAAGGATATAGGCATTGTCTAATTATACTTGGGTATTTTATTCTACGTATTCATTTTTCAGTTACACATTTCTTAGATGAATTTTTGATGATGAGTGCTAATAAATGGGACAAATTGATATTAATCAACTATAAATACCGTTTTTCTTTTAACAGGAATCTTTGAAGGAAGAGGATGAATCAGATGATGATAATATGTAACATTAACTTCACCATTTATTGTGTTATAAATTTCTAAACAGTTCCATGTAACTTTAGCCCCTGACCAATTTTCATTAAAATTTTTGTCTTGTAGCCACTGAAGTCTGGTTAATATCTGCTTGACATAATTGGAGGGGTAATCAATGACATTTACTTTTTGTTAAAATACAGACTTATGCCTACTTCTAAAATTCCATAAAATAATGTAAAATGAGGCTTTGGAATAAGATGAATTCAGATCAAAACCCCATTCCATCTCATCCCATCATATTCTGTTTGGTTTTTGTATACTGGTCATTGGCCGTTTTGATTTTTAGGTGTGATGCAGAAGAAAATGTTTTCAATTTTTTTTAGAAAGAGACTTGAGAAGCCAAAAAAACATTTTTGCTCTTTTCCTTTTATTGTGGTAAAGAAGAGTGGCTTTAAGGATTTCTGTTCTGTCACTTTCTGTCTTTATCTGTAAAGTTAACAACAACAAAAAATAATCAGACACCCACCCAACAGCTTTTATGCCAAAACTAAGAAAGAACATAGACAAAACTGCTGTTTAAATAAAACTGTTACTAAGGGAAAAAAATCGGAACTGTGGCCTGAAAGAACTAGGATTGTACCCAGAACAGCAATACTCTTAAAGCAGGAACAGTCTGAACTCAGGCCAAGTTTACACACCCTAGATTGAGTTCATGCCAGCGTCACTCCATTCAACTGTTAAGCTTTCCTAAGAAGGTAATCTAGTCACTGACAGTTTAGCTGCAGGATACTGCTGGACTTTGAGCATCTGTATAGTTTAAATAGCATATCATTATACCTGAATAATTAACTCAAAACCAGTATTTTGATACCATGACTTCTATACTAGGAAATTACCTGCTATATTTTACAACTCATACTTAGCAGAAAGTGATATTAAGTGTTGGCCTTGGACAAACACCCAAATAGTACTAAATAGGATCTATTTTCAGACAGAAATTGACTCTCCCTCAGTCAACCAGGGTCAGTCCTAAATCTTCATTTACTATGCTATGGGTATAACTGTTCTTAAATTCCTATCAGCATAGCTAATAACCCTCTTTAAAAGAGAAGACACTGTCACTACAGAAATGTAGATTTACCATGATATGGATTAATCTAAATTTAAAATAGATATACCTAGTTTGATAGCTATTATGACATTATTAATCTAGGTTCAGTTGTAGGGCCGTTGTGTAATCATACCATTGAGAAGTGGCAGGCCTCCAGAAAAAAAGCTGATGTTTTGTTTTGACATGAATATGGTGTTTAAGACTGAATACCTTATTGCTGTAAATCATCTTGATACCAGTACCTTAAAATACAAAAAAAAAAAAAAAAAAAAAAAAAAATATTTTTAAAGAACAAAGTTCTGGTTTAGAGATTCCACATAATACATTTAGACTGTAAAATAACTTATCTGATAAGACGATCCACCCGTTTTTATTTCTGTCACTCCTAGAAGGAACAAAAAAAATGAAGTCACAGGTTATTAATAATGGAAACATTGGAATAAATTTCACAAGGCAAGCAGCATACTAAAATTAGTTTCCATTTTATAAAAATATCCACATTTCAAAATAAGAAACCAAAAGAAATCCCTAAATGAAACTGTGTTTATATATAATACTAACTCCTAATGTTTCTCTAATTTTTACGTTTCTTACCTTTGGAAATGCAATACAGACTTGACCTAGATTTTACTTTCCTATATCCTTATTGTGTGCCTAGGCTATTTCTTGACAGGACCTTCCACCAACCTGCCACAAAAAGCCTTCAAAAATGATTATCAGAATTCCCCTTGCCAAAAGCCCTCTTTACATGTTTCCTATTTAAATGTCAACTTTAAAAAACCCAAGACACAAAAAGAGTTAACAGTGCAGTTGCTTCTAACCACAAATAAACCTTTGGTTTTACCACCAAGACCATTTGTATGAATCTACAATGTCTTTAATGAAATAAGTATATAGCCCCCCAGACTACAGGTACGTGACCTACATTTTATAAGAAGTTGTTTTAAAAAAAAAAAAAAAATCACAGCTTCCTATTTTTTAACTGATGAACAAGGAGTCAGGCATTCAAATGCTCAAGGCACATGTGTTTTTAAAAAAGGTTTTAACTAGTGCACTGTTAAGTGTAATAGGTTCATTCTGACATAGCCATATATGCATGTAATAAAATTTGCTCCATTTCAACCCCCAGTATTTCCATTTTTCCTACCCTCTTCCCTCTCCTGGTACACTTCCTACAGAAATAATTCCTAGCAGTAAAGTACAAAATAAGGTATAATATTTTAAAAATATGATTCAGAAATGTCAGTGTGATTTATCTAAATTTCTGGAAAACTGAAGCTCAGAACTATGTAACATTTGTACAATCAATTCTTGTACTGGAGCAAAGCAATGGGATTTTTCTTGATGAAAGAAACTGGGAGCTTCTAGCCTACCTACCAAATTAATTTTAAGAAAGATAGCATTGTAATTAAACCCAGGATATAAGTTTATAAATTGTTACAGGTTTGAGTCTGGCTTTGTCATTTTAAATAATTGTATGATTTTAGAGAATTACTCAATTTCATCTATACAGTGGGGATTATGTACCATTTAAAAAGACAACAAAAATGTAAAAATGCAGGAGCCCTGTTTGGGGATTGACTTGAATTGCAGTTGACTATGAGCCGTGGAGATTTGGCCATTGTCGCCACCCGTAGTCTCACGGGATTTGTTGCGGGATCTCGAGTGACTTGGCCGAAATCGCTGATCCAACATAAAGACAGAAATTTAACTAAACTTAGGCATGGTTTTTATGTTAAATTATAGAATGGTAAAAGAATTAACACAGTGATCAGAAGACTGAGTATAGTTAAAATGTCAATTTGCAAAGGAATTTATAAATTCAATGTAAACCTCATCTTAAGAGGCACAGAGAGCAGGAAGGGTAAAAAAAAGATGTTTCTAAAGTTCTTATGAAAAAATAACTAGAAAAAACAAAATAGTATAGAAGAAGAACATGTAGAGAGACTATCTGGCTTCAAGACTTACTATAAAGGGGTTGCAGCTCAGTGGCAGTATTTACCTAGTACGTCTAAGGTCCTGGTTTGATCTCTAAAAACACCAAAAACAAACAAAAATCCAGACTTATTCTAATGCTCCAGACAAAATGTTAATGGAACACAATACAGTCCAAAATCAGATTCACAATATGATCAACTGATTGGCAAAGATGAAAAGGCAAATCAGTGGAGAAAGGATAGTGATTTTTCAACAAATGATGCTGGAATACTGGGATACTGACGTATATTTAAAAAATACACGTCATAACAAAAAGTAACTCAAGTGGGGCGCGGTGGCTCACGCCTGTAATCCCAGCACTTTGGGAGGCTGAGGCAGGAGGATCGCGAGTTCAAAGCCAGCCTCAGCAATGGCGAGGCACTTAGCAACTCAGTGAGACCCTGTCTCTAAATAAAATACAAAAAAGGGCTGGGGATGTGGCCCAGTGGTCGAGTGCCCCTGAGTTCAATCCCTGGTACAAAAAAAAAAAAAAAAAAAAAGTAACTCAAAAGTGATCATGGATCAAAATGTACCTCAAATTATAAAACAACTTAAAAAAAATGAAGTTGAATATTTATTGTTTCTTATTCTACACAGCTGTTGCTTCACTGGATAAGCATAGCACAGCAAATGCAGTATATGTTGCAACATTATGATAGTATTGTCAAACTATAAAACTTTTAGGAGAGGGCTGGGGTTGTGGCTCAGCAGTAGAGTGCTTGCCTAGCACGTGAGGGGCCTGGGTTCGATCCTTAGCACCACATACAAATAAACATATTGTGTACAACTAAAGCAAATAAATATTTAAAAAAAAAAAAAAAACTTTTAGGAGAAAACAGAAGATCTCTTATTGGTATTAAGAGTTGGGGGCTGGAGTTGTGGCTCAGTCGGTAGAGCGCTTGCCTAGCACGTGCGTGTCCTGGGTTCGATCCTCAGCACTACGTAAAAATAAATGCATTGTGTACAACTCAAGCAAATAAATAAATGTTTAAAAATGAGTCATCCATACTATTTCAAAAAGCATAATCCACAAAAATTGTACAATTTCATCAAAACGAAAAGCTTGCGCTCCACTAAAAACATTTACAAGAACGACAAAATGGGAAAATCTGAGGAAAAATACCTGCAAATCATCTAACAAAGGACTTGTGCACAGCATATACACAGAACTTTCAAAAGGACACAACATGAAATACCCCAACTGTAAAAAACGGACAAAAGAGCCAGGCAATTCACTAAACAAGATACGTGAATGGTAAATACCTATGTGAAAAGATGCTTTTCACTATTAGAGAAACGCATATTAAAACTACAATGAGTTATCACTCAAGTTTAGACAGTGTACAATTAAAGACCAATCACACCAAGTATTGGTGAAGATACAGATTAACAAGAATGGTCATTGCTGCTGTAAAGTAAAATGGTATTGGCTGCATTTGAAAATAGTTCGCTAATTTCTTATGAAGTTTAACATTTAACATGTAACTCAGTGTTCCTACTGAGAGGTGTTTACGTGAAATGGAAACTAAGGCTGTATGACTCATACATACTGTTTAATTACAACTCTGATATTTTGGAAAAGGCACAACTTGCAAGAATCAGAAAAACATCAGTTTTTCATGGGGTAAGAAGAGAAAACAGAAAAGATACTTCAAAGTATTTAAGAGACTATACTTCTGGGCTGAGGTTGTGGCTCAGTGGTGGAGCACTCGCATATGGGAGGCACTGGGTTCAATTCTTAGCAGGACATAAAAATAAATACAGGTACTGTGTCCATCTACAACTTAAAAAAAAAAAAGATTACACTTCTGCATAAGGCTAAACAGTGGAATGAAGCAACAGGAGGCAACAGGTATTTAAGAAAGCTTCATTTGATTTTATAAGAAATGTTTCATAAAAGTATACAACTTGCTGGGTATGGTGGCACACACCTATAATCTCAGTGGCTCAGGAGGATCTCTAGTACAAAGCCAGCACCTACAAAAGGGAGGCACTAAGCAACTCAATGAGACCCTGTCTCTTATAAGTAAATAGGGCTGGGGATGTGGCTCAGTGGCAGGGTGCCCCTAAATTCAATCGTCAGTACCCCCAAACAGTATATAAACAGTTAAAAAAGGGGGAACTAACATCAGATGATTTCACAAATTTTACAATTCAACATCAGCTTTCAAAAAGAGCAACACAAAGGTGTTAGAATTATTTCCAACATAAAGGTGGATGAAGAGTCAGGGCCACCGATGAGGAATTGTGTAATTTGTTCATTAATGGTCAGGGATTAAAAACCATCTCTCTTTTTTTTTTTGTATGTTAACTTTATAATTTTAAGATTTTATTCAAGCCAAAGCATAGCAATCTTTATTTAGAAATATGACCTCTGAGAAGAATTTAGTTTTACCAACATTTGAATTTAATTATTTCCTTTTTTCAAAAGAAGGAAGTGGTTTAATTTTTCATGAAACCAGAAGGTGGAGGGAAGCATTATCTTGGTGAATATTAGTTTTCTTTCCTCTGTGAGAAGCATATCCAGTAGAAAATGCTCTGTTCATTTGTCTGTGAATGTAAAAAGCACCGCATTTTACTAATAGGTCAAGGAAGAGAAAAGTATCAATTTGGTCACTTTGGTAAAATAAGAGCTTGGTTTCACCATGGTAGAAGAATGGTATTTCAAGATTCCCTTACCTGCAATGTATGCAGGTTTAGCGACAGCATGCTCTGACACATTTCATTAACTATGAGTTCACTTCACAGGACTGAAAAAGCAAGAGCTAATTCATTATTTCTAACTCAATGTTCTATTTATTTACTACTTTAATTGCAAAAGATTCCTTGCACCCACCCCTCTTCAGTACTAGGGACTGAACCCAGGGCCTCACACATGCTTAGGCAAGTACTCTACCATTAGGCTACATTCTCAACTCTTTTAAATTTTATTTTGAGACAGGGTCTCACTAAGGTGCCCAAGACTGACCTCCAACTTTTGATCCTCTTGCCTCAGCCTCCCAAGTTGCAATTATAGGCATGTGCCACTGCAAGATTCTTAAAATGGTTTTACTGTAACTTTTGTACAATATATCCCACACATTCACAATGTAGTGATACATTTCTATTCTAACATTCTGAATTTTAACTGTTTCCACTGTTATTTGGAACAAATGTGACTGAGTGCAATTCTTATATATTTCTAGAAAAAAAGTGTATTAGAAATGAATACAGACTATTCCTTCAGAGGCAATATAATTCATTCACAAATACAAACATGTTTGACACAGAAAGCCCAAAGGCAAGCCACAATGTTGGCAAGTCATATACTAAAAATTTCTGACAGCAAGCAGTTTCTCTTCCTTCCTGGCAATCCTCTCTCTCATGATACAAAGCCAAATGTAGCTTTCTGACAAATGACTTTATGTGGAGACATGACGTGCCATTTTCCTCCCCCTCTAGATATTTGGATGGCTTCCAAAGTGAATTTCAGGAGAGGCTTTAAACATGAAACTCAAAACTAGCCTACTTTAAAATCTATTCTTTTCCCTAAATGGAAATCTGACAAAACAGGAAGTACCCAGCAGCAGCAAAGCAAGTTCTGTGGCTTTAATATTTACTGGGAACAGACTAGTTCTTCATGACTATGTAATAAAATGCAGAAGTTCAAAACTGGGTAGAAAACAGCAAAGTTTGTGGTAGTATACGTAATTTTAAGGCCTTAAAAGCAGTATCATATGATACATAGAGAAATAAGAAACAGGAATAGGGCTTTTTTGTTTTTCTGTATTTCCTTGTATGAAAATCCCTTTCCCTGCTCCCTCTGACCAAGATACAAGTCACCAAAAGTCACTGCAAATAGCTGTATGGTGGCATATAAAAATTTAGAAACAAAGATTTTTTTTTTTTTTTTTTTTTGAGAATCAGTAAGAATTCTAGTTTGGTTTGAGGCAACCAATCGGGTGAAGTGAGATAATTTTTCTTACTTGCTGTAGCATTTGAGGTAACACTGCATGTGAATAAATATAAACCCCTAAGTGGTCTGTTAGAACCAAAAGAGTAGAATAACATGTTATCAAACATGCCACCAGCCAACAAAGGTTAAAAAAAAAAAAAGCCCTTCCTCCATGACTTATTCATGCCCTACTTTAAAGCTGCGGAAATAACTAGAGGTCTTTTAAGTACCAATTAATTTGTATCTTAATTTTTAAACCATCACTCTTAAAGAATAGTACAGTATACTAAAAGGCCTAGTAACATTAAAGTACTAAACAAATATTAAACATTATCATCTATCCTTTCTTTCCTCCCTGGCAAAAGCAAGATGAGATCCACAGGCAGTCAGGAAACGTGTGTGTGTGAGATTATATTAAGGGAGTAGAGCTCTTGCTTAGCATGCATGAGGCCCTGGATTTAATCACTACCAAATACATAAATATTTTCTCCTGTAATTGATTTATTTAAGTACACTGAACAGTATAGAAAACAGAAGCTTCACTGTAATGAAATTATTTGGTAATCATGCTTAGCTATTACTTGAAATTTATTTTAATGCCCAGTGAAAACAAAACTCTTAATAAATGGACAAGAGATAGAGCTCTGTGTAAAGTGCTTGTTTAGCATATTCATGGCCTTGGCTTTGATTCTCAGCTAGGAAAAAAAAAAAAAAAAGAAAGAAAAAAATCCTTGAAAATAAGGAGGGACCTTAAAACTTGTCACAATGTGATCCTACGCAATATGAACATCAACTACTTCCTTAAGTGCTAAAATTATCAAGTTAGTGTCTGATAATTCTGATTTGGGTATGAGAAGTACACAGCATTAATTCCTACTTGAAAAATATGGTGCTGGGGGGCTGGGATTGTGGCTCAGCGGCAGAGCACTCGCCTAGCATATGGGCGGCCCGGGTTCGATCCTCGGCACCACGTATAGGTGAACACATTGTGTACAACTAAAGCAAATAAATAAATATTAAAAAAAAAATATGGTGCTGGATTGGAAATTTAAAACATTAAGAGTTATAAATACCTAGCCCGTGAAATTCATTCTTTAAAAGTAAAAATTCATGCAGTAACTATCTCAGAGGTCGCAGTAATAAGTAAAATCAACAGGCTTATGTATTTTTGTTTTTGGTATTGGGGGTTGAACTCAGTTGAACTTTATCACTGAGATACATCCCCAGTCCTATTTTTTTAAATTTAAAATATTGAGACAGGGTCTTGCTAAATTGCCCAGGGTGGTCTGGAAATTATTATCATCCTGCCTTAGTCTTCCAAGTTGCTGGGATTATACGAATGTGCCACAGATTTTTTTTTTTTTTTTGTTGGTACCAGGGATTGAACTCAGAGGTACTCGACCACTGGGCCACATCCCCAGCCCTTTTTTTGGATTTTATTAGAGACAGGGTCTCACTGAGTTGCTAAGTGCATCGCCATTGCTGAGGCTGGCTTTGAACTCACAATCCTCCTGCCTCAGCCTCCCAAAGTGCTGGGATTACAGGCGTGCGCCACCGCGTCCGGCTGAGTTTTTGGTGCTAGAGATCAAACCCAGGGCCTCACACATGCCAGGCAAATACTCTACCACTGAGCCACATCTCTAACCCTTCCTAAAGGATTTTTAAAACTATCATTCTTACAAGGATAGGAAAAACCCAAATCCTGTCAGGTAACTATAAAGTAGAATCCAAAAGAAAAAAAAAATTTAACATTGTGATTTACCTACCTAATCATTTAGAAGACTTGCTTTTTTCTGATATAAAATCAGAACTTTCCTCAATAAACCACAGGGGAAACAAAATACAAAAACCACATTTTTTTAAAGCCTTAGAATAAAAGGTGAAGGAAGGGTATGCATGTGATTGTGTGAGTATATGTTGTGTATGTGTGTGTTTGGAGAAGGGGAATAGGTTGTACAAGAACCAGAAAAGGTTAACTGATGAAATCAAGCTCTTTCTCTTGAGGAATACTTAAAAGTTAACTTCGTAAAATTTTTGGTACTGGACACTGAACCCAGTGGTGATCAAACCAGAGCCAAATCCCTGGTCCTTTTTATTTATTTTGAGACAGAGTCTTTCTTGCTAAATTGCTGAGGTTGGCTTTGATTTTGTGATCCTCTTGCCTCAGCCTCCTGAGCCACTAGGATTACAGGCGTGCACAAAAGTTAACTTCTAACTTATTCTGACATTTTTTTTTTTGGTACTGGGGATTGAACCCAGGGTCACTTAACCACTAAGCCACGACCCCAGCCCCTTTTTATATTTTATTTAGAGACGGGGTCTCACTGAGTTGCTGAGGGCCTTGCTAAGTTGCTGAAGCTGGGTTTGAACTCCTGATCCTCCTGCCTCAGCCTCCCAAGCCACTGGGATTATAGGCATGCACCACTATACCTGGCCTGTTCTGACATTTCTAATTATTAAAATATTTTCTTATGCTTAACATTAAAAATTTATCTGTTAAGATAAAAGTGATTTATTTAAAAAAAATTTTTAGTTGTCAATGGACATATTATTTTATTTATTTATTGTGGTGCTGAGGATTGAACCTAGGGCCTTACATATGCCAGGCAAGTAAGGGATCTACCACTGAGCCAAAACTCCCGTCCTAAAAGTGATTTCTTTCTTTCTTTCTTTTTTTTTTTGGTACCGGGGATTGAACTCAGGGGCACTTGACCACTGGACCACATCCCCACCCTTTTTTTGTATTTTTATTAGAAGCAGGGTCTCACTGAGTTACTAAGTGCCTCGCCACTGCTGAGGCTGGCTTTGAACTCGCAATCCTCCTGCCTCAGCCTCCCAAAGTGCTGGGATTACAGGCGTGCGCCACTGCGCCCGGCCCTAAAAGTGATTTCTATAAACAGGACAATGATTTTCTTCCTTAGTTGTAGATGAACACAAAACAAAGGTTTTATTTTCATTTATTTTTCTGTGGTGCTGAGGATCAAACCCAGCACCTCACACGTGCTAGGCATGCTCTACTACTGAGATACAACCCCAGCCCCAGGACAATGTTAGTTTAATTACCTGGATTTCAGTTATTTAAAGATGGTGGTAAATATTCATATTCTATAAATGTGTATTGGTTACCTCTCTATATTCTACTGAAATCAAACTATATCAAAACATGTAAAAACTAGTCCACTGTGGAAAAAGGAAAGAGATTTTACCCCATGTCTACTTTAAAAATACATATTTTATAATAAGATGCCTCCATAAAAGTACTTTGTTTCAATAATGAAAACCTAATTTTTCCTTAGGTTACAGAATCATCTCATTTTCCTGAATTTAACACATTTAGCTTTTCAATCAAAATGACTTAAAAAATCAGAAATAAGAAAGTCCTGATAAATAAGTAGTCAAGTCTAATAAACCAGAATTGAAAAATATAAATATAGAAACAACATAAGAAACAACACAAGATCTTGTATTAATGCCTATTCCAATCAGTGACCCTGGAAATAATTTGACAAATGAATAGACAGATGTTTCCTGGACACTTCAAGTTTTCGCTTACATGTTTACAAACAGACCGCATCATTTTTACCTACAGTGGTCTCTCTGATCTTCCTAAATCAATTAACATAACTGTTCCCTCTCCTTAAATCTTGCAAGTGTGATTTGTTGTTGTTTTTTTTTTTCTTATACCCCTACAATAAATTAGAGGTTAAGTGCTGTCAACTATTTCTTCCCCTTCCAAACCTAATAAACTCTTGCCCACTTATTATCTTTGCTCTCCGGGTTCCACTTTCTTCATGCTAACACTACCTCAACAGTATCTTGTCTTGCTCTCTCCAATTCCTATTCAATATCTGCAATTTTTCAATCATCCTGGACATTATTTTGGAGTAATTTTCCAAGAATATATTTTATATACATTTTAACCTGTGTCTATTTAAAAAATTTAGGAAAACTAAAAATAATAGGGAAATCTATATAGAAAAATATGTGAAGCAAATTACTACTAAGTATTATATAACACAAACAAGAAATAAAATATCAAGAGTCAATCTATAATTAGAAGGCTCATCTTGTATAATAATCAATTAAGTGAAATCATGGGAAAAGGTCCCACCTCACTAGTTATCAACAAAAATCTTACAAGGAAAAAAAAAAATAAAGAAGGCAACATGTTTTTCACATATTAAGAAGAATGCTAATTTTCTACATTTTGGTCTGTTATCTTAGGATTAATTAAAAGAATCTTTCGTTATTCAGTCATTTTTATGTCTGCTGAAACACTATCATGTTTTCAAAAGGTCTACACTAATTTATACTATCACCCTCCATGTGAGTTTAGTTACTGGCATTGGGTAGTCTGCAATGAGCATTTTTCTTTTTCTTTTTTTTTTTTTTTTTTTTGGTACCGAGGATTGAACTCAGGGGCACTCGACCACTGGGCCACATCCCCAGCCCTTTTTTGTATTTTATTTAGAGACAGGGTCTCACTGAGTTGCTAAGTGCCTCACCATTGCTGAGGCTGGCTTTGAACTCGCGATCCTCCTGCCTCAGCCTCCCAAAGTGCTGGGATTACAGGCGTGCGCCACCGCGCCCGGCTAGCATTTTTCTTAATAGGTGAAAAACACGTTGCATTCCCCCCCGCACGTTCTTTGTAAGATGATTTCCCTTTTCTTTTTTTTTTCTTTTTTTTTTTTTTTTTTTTTTTAGTAATATTCCAACCAACTAGAATGATGCCTTGTCTGTACATGTTCAAATGTTTTTGAAGTAACACTTTTTTTTGGGGGGGGGGGGGTTGAGGGTAGGGAGTGTTACCAGGGATTGAACTTGGGCACTCGACCACTGAGCTACATCCCCAGCCCTATTTTGTATTTTATTTAGAGATAGGGTGTGAGTTGCTCAGTACCTCAATTTTGCTGAGGCTGGCTTTGAATTCATGATCCTCCTGTCTCAGCCTTCCAAGGCACTGGACTACAGGTGTGTGCTACTGTGCCTGGCTAGTAAAATCTTTCTTGATACCTCTATAGGTATAGCTACAAGTCCTCTTTTCCTAACTGGTTTACCAACTGCCCAAAACATAGCTTTCCTTATATAATCACCTTCTTGCTCACAAACTTCCATCCAATTACAATGTTTTCTTTCTTTCTAATTTTATAGATTATAACTCATTACCCTTCAAAAGTCTTCAAATACCAATAAATAAATTTCCCTCTGCTATTGTTTTTTAATGGTGCTGGGGATCCAACTCAAGACCTTGTACATGCTAACCATGTGCTCTACCAGATGGATCCCTACACACACACACACACACAATTATATACGCATGTATATATATGTATATCCCCAGCTCCTCTGCTCCTACTTAAAACAATGTTTCTCAAAAATCTCAAGATCTGATTATATATAGAACTTTATTATTACTAAGAGTCATCATTTAAATCTTTAAGTTATCTAATTTTCTTAAATCTTTTGAAATATATATTTAGATTAACTTTCCATGTTTAATTATGTTTTTTCTTGACAGTAAGCTTCTCAAGCACAGATCCTTGTAGAAAAACCATTAAGTTACCAGATCTGCATGAATCCAAATCCTATAAAGTATGCTGTTATTCGAATTTGAATTATATGTGGAAAAAAATCATTATCTATGACTCCATGTGGCCATAAAATCAGCAGTGAAGTCTAATAGGGCAAAAGACCATATAGAGATTAAAATGTATGCTTTGATTATAAGCAAATTATGTAACTTATCAAAAAATGACTCTAGGAAGGCAGCTACCTTCAACTCGGCAATCAGTTCTATTCTCAACATATACTGATATTTCTACAAAAAACTGCACAATAGAATAAATTTTATTATTATTTTTCAACACACACACACACACACACACACACACACACAGGGCCAACCTTGATTATTTAAAGATAAACAAAAATTACACACCAGAAAGGGATTTTTCAACAGAAGACAGCAGATGCGAGTCTTTCAAAACTGGAATACGTAGTTTCATTTCCCCACAAAATCAGTCTTACTCTGAAAGACAAAGACTTCTTTTAATTTTGGGTATGTTATAGCTTAGACATTTAGAATATACACTACTATAAATAATAATTATTTTGCTGCTGAACTCTCACTGGTAAAATTTTCAAGTTCTTTACAAAGAAAAAGGGACCCCATGAATATGCTCATGATGTTCTTTGATAAAAATAGTAGGTATTACTTAAAAATTCAAAAGTGGAAGCTAGTCCTGGTGGTGCATGTCTGCAGTCCCAGCTATCTAAGAGTCTGAGGCAAGAGGAACATCTGAATCCAAGAGTTTGAGGCCAGTCTAGGAAGCATAGTAAGTCCCTGCCTCAAAAAAAAAAAAAAAAAAAAAAAAACACCAAAAACAAAAACAAAAATAAAACAATTCAGAATCAGGAACCATATGAATGGATAAACAAATACAAGGATGTCCTGATTGTGAGATTTTAGTAAAAAATACCACATAGGGCACTAATTATATACTTTCTTATGAATCTGTAAACAAAACATTCTTCAAAACTAGTTTTATATCACTGAAACATAATTAATAATTTGACATTTTGATTCTGTATGAAGTATTATTCTCATGAGTCAAATTCACTAAAATAAGTTATAAAGACATGCAATTTTACCATAATTTCCTTCATTTATACCTATGTAATAGTAACCCTTCAGTTAATATTTATCTACAGTTGCCTTCTATTAAGATATCATAAAATTAAGAATAATTGAGGAGGGGCTGGGGTTGTGGCTCAGTGGTAAAGTGTTCACCTAGCATGTGTGTGGCCCGGGTTTGATCCTCAGAACCACGTAAAAATGAATAAAGGGGCTGGGGTTGTGGCTCAGCGGCGGAGCGCTCGCCTCGCACGTGCACGGCCCGGGGTTCGATCCCAGCACCACGTAAACATAAATGCATTGCATTGGGAATAACTAGAGTAAATGAATAAAATAAAAAAAAAATGAATAAAGGCACTGTGTACAACTAATAAATAAATTAAAAAAAAAAAGAATAATTGAGGAATAAAGTCTTAAGAAAATTATGTTGATACATTATTAATGGGTTCTATAAGTATATATTTTATTAACACAAATCAATTCAGTATTAAGTATTTGGAACATCAAAAAATTTGAAGGTTAACCTGGCATCTGTGGAACATCATTACTTTTCAAAAGTACTGTTAAAAATGTTATGTTAGCTTATTATTTCTCACATTTTGTATACAATTGTGCATATAGATTCAATATCTTACCAAGTATCAGGGAGGAACACTGGTAATCAAAAACAGTTGCCGCCTTTTGGAAACATTCTCAAGCTGGAGGAGAGGCAAACAACTGCAAAGAAAGTGAGGTGAAAGGCATGTAAAGGGTCCTATGAGGCTGCAAAAGACTAAGGGAATGCATGTAAATATGAGAAACTTTAGGGAAGGCTCCAGGGAAACACAAAGTAGTAATACTCAACTAACTATACTATAAACATTCCTTCAACTTAGCCCTGTCATTTTCTGTGTAGCACAACATCTCACTATACAAATACTTAACTATTCCAAAGTAAAAAAATAAAACAGTTACAAGAAATCACTCTTAAGGTCCACAGTTTTCAGATTTTACTGTATGGGTATCTTAAAGATTATGACAATTTTGCTGGGTACAGTGGTGTGGCACCTGTAGTCCCAGTTACCTAAGAGGCTGAGGTAGGAGGACTGCTTAAGCCCTGGAGTTCAGGGTCTGCACAGATAACAAGGTAAGACTCCATCTCCTGGAGGGGGAAAAAAAACTGTGATAGTTCTATTTGAGTGACAGATCTCAGAAATAAAGAATAAACAGAAAACTGGGTGGGGGGGTAGCAATAAAAAAAAAAAGGTCAACAAATAAAACCATAAGGCAAGTGAGCTTTCTGATGGACAATTGTACATGTATCCAAACTCTCAAATGTACAATCCTTTTGGCCTTGTATTTCCATTTCTGGGAATTTATTACAAAAAAAAAATAATAATAATAATTAAGGGTATGCGAGAAGATCTACATGCCTAGAAGTTTTAGTCACTGAAGTGTACAAGGATATTCACTGACATATTATTGCTACTATAAAGAAGTAAACAAAACAGGTCTTATGAATTATGGTACATCTGTCCTATATAACACTATGAAGCCATGAAAGATGCTTTATGGATAAAGTATTTCTGATGTTCCCAATGGGTAACAAAATAAGTACAATTAGAATGATATTTTTAAACTGTAATTACCATCATTTGGTAGAAAAAAATACAAGAATTTTTTTCCTTCGGGTTTTTCAGTAATTTCCACATGGAGTGCATATTTATATCAGATAATAACTGAGTAAAGTTGGGTAACATAACTATGTGTGATTACCCTATGGGAAATTTGATATTATTCTACTGTTTTATAGTTACCTTTTAAACAAATCGCCTCACTCTTAAACCTGCTTATTGATCTCTGTATGAGAAATTTTTAAAATAGGGGAAGGGTTTATAAAAATAACCAGTGTTCTATCATAAAAACTTGAAGGGCTCTGAAGTCCAGAAATAAGAACTACATGAATAGGTAAACAATTCTGAGGATGTCCTAATTTGGAGATTTCAAACATCACATCTGAAGCTAATTAAGCAGACTTATTTGAACCCTTGACCAAATAAAACATCTTTCAAATACCATCTTCCATTCTAGTATTTATTTACTAGTCCACGGAAAACTTTTCCTGGTGGTCCACTCAATTATAAAGAGTCTTACAGATATTAGAACTCACCTCTGCAATACTTTGGATGTTTATCAGAGATATTCTGTTGTCTTCAATGCAACTGCCAAAAACAAAAGGTGAACAAAAAAACCCAAAAAGCTGTTAAATCACTCAACTGTTCTCTAGTCTTGACGCCCATCTAATGCAGCATTAAGATTTAAAATGCAGGTATTAAGGTTAAATATAAGCATCTATTCAGATAAGTATGACTAGGTCACTCACTAGAAATACCAACATACGTTTCAATTTTTAATAAACAATTTTGAGAAAAATCAACTTGGTAAAAAATCAATTCTACGTTAGTTAAAACGTCCTCTTGTGCAAATTTATTCGGTATAGATTGTCCAAGATATTTCACATCTTTTTTTTTTTTTTTTTTTGGTATCGGGTATTGAACTCAAAGGGCACTGGACCACTGGGGCACATCCCCAGCCCTTTTTTGTATTTTATCAGAGACAGGGTCTCACTGAGGTGCTAAGTGCCTCGCCATTGCTGAAGCTGGCTTTGAACTCGCGATCCTCCTGCCTCAGCCTCCCAAGTGCTGGGATTACAGGCGTGCGCCACCGCGCTCGGCAATATTTCACATCTTATTTCACTCTTTATAATTGTCAATAACCCAGATGCACTATTTACAATACGCCAGTTCTTGTCTGCGTTACCAGAGTATTGCTAACAGATCCACGCAGGTCCCATAGCGGAAGTCCTTTTAACAAAAGTGTTTTCAGTTGCAGAGGTATTGCTAGTTTCTTTCACAAAGTAGCCTCGTGCCCAGTGTCAGAGACTCATCTTGACTAAGGTCACAGTAGCAGCCTCTGAACTGGCAAGTGAATTCATTGGCATTCTAAATGCCAGAGCCTTCTAGCTTCCTCACAGCCTCGGGATGGGAGGGATAGGAGGAAAACACCTCCCCCAACGCAGGTGGTTTCAAAGGACCACATCCTCCCAGTCCTAACAAGGACGCACCCAGGCGGTAACTACTCTGGTGAAAAACATGACAAGTCCCTGAAACGCACTTCCAAAGGGAGAGAAGACTGCTCGGAGAAAAAGCGGAATCCAGAAAACCTCTCATACTCTTGAGAAGGAACCACAGGATTACCTCCCGGGACCACGAGTGAGCCTCCTCAGCCTTTCTCTCTCGCTCGGCGGGAGAGAAAGCCTCGCCCCCTTACACCCTGCCCCCACACTCCACCCCATAGCGGGGAAACTTACTTTAACCATGGCCGCCTGCGGCCCCTTCACTTCCGGTACCGGTGCCGGTACCGCTAGAGCTGCGCCATCCCCTAGTCAATCGGACAACCACAGCCTCCAACTCACCTTTTCAAAATCTCTGCGACTCCACCGACCTTCATTGAGTGCTGTCTTGTAGCGAACGCTGAATGGGTGCCACATTAAAATAAATCTACCAGATAAAAACTCCGCTTCCTCCACGCCAGAAACATAAAATGCGATAGAGCTGCGGCCACTGCTGCCGGGACAAAATGGCGCCGAGAAGCCGGTTTAGCGCAGGCGCCTTGGAAAGACCCTGCCCCGCCCCGTGCAAGCTCCTGGCTGCAGTTCTGGGTTCCGTTTCCATGGGACACTCCACCGCCAATCCTCGTGTCGAACTGCTCTTCCTGACCCCTCAATGCACCAATCAGTGCTCAGTCAAGCACATCCGGAGTCGTCTCTCCCAATCATTTCTCGGGACTTGCTTACTCAATCCCTGATTCTCCAATAACGTTGGTCTTCGAAGACAGCCAATCATAAGTGGAAGATGTCCTACCTGCTGTTTTTCCCACCAATCCGTGAAGTTTCGCATCTACATCCAATGAGAACGGCAGGTAACGAGCTCCAATCCAAAGCTCTTCGGCGTCATGGGCAGCCAATAGGAGTTCGTGTAGAAGCGAGTCTGCTCAACAGCTTGTTATTTGGTGGATTGTGGCAGTAAATCGGGGCGAGTGGGGAATCCGGCGCAGGAACTGCCGCCGCGGCCCGGAGTGGTGCTTCCCGGACGGGGGCCCTCGGCGGTCAGTGGGGTGGAGGACTCGAGAGCTGACAGCTCGCACTTCACCCTCAGTAGGTAGGTGGGGAGAAGGGAAGCGGGTATACTGAATGATCTAAGCGGCAGTAGCAGCTGGTGCTGCTGCCTGGGGTCCCGGTGCAGTTGGAAGCTTTGGAGGAAGGGAGGAGGATGCTAGGCAAGCGGTGCAGCGAGCGCAGGAGAAGTGGCAAGTCAGGGAACAGCGGCAGCAACTGCAGGAACCGCCGCGGCAGCCCCCTCCTCGGCCGCTTCCCCGGGTTACCCGGGAAAATGGCTGTGGGGCTGGCCGCGCCGCTAAGTTTGCTTCCGCGCGGTGAGAAGCCGGCTGCTTGGGGGAGCCGGCCCCCAACTCCGTGGTGCGTCCTTCTCTATGGAGTCCGTGGCAGGACCCGGGGGGCTAGGGGCTGGGGGGCTGGTACCTCTCCGGGCTGTACAAAAAGTTGAGGCGGGCGCGGGAGGAGGCGGCGGCTGCCGCTGTGCGGCTCCCCTCCCCTCCCACACCCTACCCTGTCCGGGCCACCTCCCCTCCTCCTCCCCGCCCCCCAGCCCCCTTCTCTGCGCCGGGCTCCCCTCGAGCTCGCGGCTCCGGGCAGCAGGCCGCCGCCCCTGCCCCTTCGGGTGAAGGAGCGCTTCTCCTTTCTGTCATGGTGCAGAGCGAAGGAAGGAGAGCAATGGCGCCGTGACACTCCGCTGCCGCCACCGCGGGCCCGGGGCGGGCCGAGGGGGCCGAGCGGCGGAGGCGGGGCGCGGGACGAAGTCGGGGTATCCGGGGGGCGGCTGAGTGGAGGCTCGGCGGTCGCCCCTCTAGAGGACCCGGGGAAGCCCAGACCTTGCCCTGCCCTTTTCCAGGGCGATCAGTCCAGGGGCTCCGAGTTGAGCATTCCGGATCAAAGTGGCCAGCGAGGCGGGGGCGCGGTGGGCCGCTGCGGAGCTCCGGGGTGGACCAGGCTGCCCTTTGGCGCCCGTGGGATTCTCTTTGCCCTCTCGGCTCCTGCGTCCTGCCTGCCCTCCGAGGGGTCTTATCCTTTGGCTGCTGAGGGGTTCTGCCCCTCCCCGCTGGCGTTTGTTTACTTTCTTTTCCTGGGTCGCTCCCCGCTGTTGACTGATTCTGTGCCTGTCTTCCCTCCCCACTGTTCTAGCGACAGCGGAAGATAACTCGTTGAGCTGGAACCCCACAGATCACCAATAAAAATGAAGGTAAGTGGAATCAACTCGTCTGTACCTCGTGCCCTGGACACTGCCAGTGGTGAGGCTGATGCCTTGGAATGTCATCTTTTTGTTACTCGAAATTGATTTCTCTACTTAGCAGCACTTTTGGAAAAATGAGAACATGTGAATGGGTGAGAAATATTTGTAATGCAGTCAGTTCAGTTCTCCTATAGCAGTTAGCACTTTGGAAAGGCTGGGGCAGCCTTTCAATTGTTGTCCATTCGGCTAGTATTTTTAAACACTTCCTGTGTTGGCAGCAACCTTTGCAGAAGTAGAGCTTTTGTCTTGCTTTGGTTCTTTGGGGGATTTTTTGAAAAAAATGTTTTTTCTTGTGCGATTTTTCTCCCGGTGCGATTTTCTGAGAGAAAGAATATGTTGATTTGGTAAAGGAGATATCATTTTCTTCTTGGGGATAAAGCAGATTTCTACAGTTACAGTATTTGAGGTTGAACTCAGAACAATTAATAGTTTTAGTTTAGTCTTTATAGTGAACATTTTAAAACATATCCATCCTTGAGTACACACACATCACACACACACATTCTTCTGAAGACTCCTAATCTTGGAAACATAGATGTTTAAATAGGAAAGGAAGATCTCATAGCATTGTGAATTGCTGGGGCCATTGAATGTTTCTGGTTAGATATTTATTTGTCACACATATTTGTCTTCAGTTTGCATTCTTTGTAAATGCTCTTGACTTTATGAGGTACCTGATCCATGTCTTATTCACAGTTTTAGCACCTTAAGCTCTAAAAGGTAACATTTTCCTGAACTCTCTCATCTTCTCATTTTCTTGAAGTAAGTGACACATCTAACCTTCTCTAATATTACTTGGGAAAACTTACTGGAAAATGAGCACACTTGTTTTTCTACTTAAAAATATACAAATAAAGTGAACATGGTTACCTTTGCACTTAGTGATGTTGAATTGAATTTATGAATATGCATAACTTTTGAAAAAAATAGATAAAAAGGCAGACTGAAATAGCATCATCCTGTAACTATCCAGATTAAAATGAATGATAGAAAGAAATTTCTCATCTTTCAACGTATCATTCTAAACATGGCCATTTGCTAAAAGTAGATATTTCTATCCAGACGTTGTGGCACATGCCTGTAATCCCAGCAGCTCGGGAAACTGAGGCAGGAGGATCATGAGTTCAAAGACAGCCTCAGCAGGTTAGCAAGGCCTTAGTGAGACCCTGTTTCAAAATAAAACATAAAAAGTGGTAGGGATGTGGCTCAGTGGTAAAGTGCTCCTGGGTTAAATCCCTAGTACCTAAAATAAAATAAAAGTAGACATTTCTTAGTAAAGCTTTTTTTTTTTTTTTTTTTTTAAATACTGTGAAGACCAATGTGGTAAAGTAGTTATGGATGGAGTCTTGAACCATCAGTTCATATCTGCATTTATTAACTGATTTCAGACTTTACCTTTCAGTTATAGCTTTTAGCCAGTGAATTTTCCAAAAAGGGCTGACTTCCTTTCTTATCTGTGTAGGTAAACTACATTTAAAACAATGTTGCCTCTATACAGCTATATCAACCAATTAATTATTGTTAGTGTTAGATTTAGTAGAAATATTTCTTTTTAATTTGAAAACAGAATTATGGGAGGCCATACATGAATAAGTTTTATGAGACATTTAATAGATATTTTGTTTTCACTTATTTTTATGTTTCTTATATAAATGGGAGTTTTTAAATTTTTTATAAGACATTTGTATGTGGAGAATAAATGTTATTTCTTTTGTGATAATTTTAATTGCAACTTTAAAACATTTTATGATATTAGGAAATTGGTATATAAAATTGATATATAAAATGAAATATTGTTAACAAAATGTTTCAGGGTTTTTCAAATTGTCAATGATAAACAGTATTTAATAAGCAAATACTGTTTGATGTTCTAATTGCTTTAAACACAGAACTTTCTAATGCTGCCTCCAGTCAGGTTAGGGAAAATAGTACCGACATTCACAGTTTTATGTTCCTTTCATCAGGCAGCGGATGAGCCTGCCTACCTGACAGTGGGAACTGATGTCAGTGCCAAGTACCGAGGTGCCTTCTGTGAGGCAAAGATTAAAACGGTGAAAAGGCTGGTGAAAGTTAAGGTAATATATATGTATGCATATGTGTGTATTTTAATATAACAGCTTTATTAACTGGATTAAAAAGATGGGAGTTTTTTATCTAGAGGGGAAGACTGAAAATCAATATTTTGTTTATTGAACCTATACTATGTGAAAGCACTGTTATACACTAAACTTAGAGGAAAAGCACATGTTAAAAATTGAGAAATAACGTCAAATGAGAAATTATTCCAAGATGCTTCTATCAGAATACCATGTTCATAATACTCCTATTATTTGGATCTTTCCTGTTTGTAGTAGCATACTTATTATAATCTGTTTTCTCCCGTTTAGTAATGTTCGTGTAGACAGTTTCAATGATTAGGAAGAACAGTACAGTGGGAATTGTGTTTTCAAGACAACATTAAAAATGAATCAGAAAGCTGATTTTTTAAAAAATATTTATTTATTTGCTTTAGTTGTACATGTTGTGTTTTTATTTGTATGTGGTGCTGAGGATCAAACCCGGGCCACGCACGTGCTAGGCCAGCGCTGTACCGCTGAGCCACAACCCCAGCCCCATGAAAGTTAATTTTTTTAAGGTATTTTTATGACCAGAAAAAAATTAGAGTTAATACATTACTATATGATATTTGGAGATAAAGTACAGATGAATTATTACTTATAGCTTACTTTTCAGAAACACTGTTAATAATTTTTATTTCTGTCTAGTAATTTTCCTATATAAATATAGTTTTTAATAGTCTTTGTTATTTTTTTAACAAATCTGCTTTTTAAAAAATATTTATTTATTTACTTTAGTTGTACACAATGCAATGCATTTATGTTTACTTGGTGCTGAGGATCGAACCCGGGCCGCGCACGTGCGAGGCAAGCGCTCTGCTGCTGAGCCACAACCCCAGCCCCGGTCTTTGTTATTTAAATGCAAAAAATTCCTGTTTTATAAAAATATTTTTGACATTATACATGAGCTGTAAAATACAGTTCATGAAAGTTCTCTTTAATAACATTCCAAAGAAATTCAATGTGATCTTCTAGGTTTTGTACTGTGCCTGTCATTATTGTTGTTGTTATTATTGGATCATTCTGTATCTGTAGTTTGCAATTTGCTTTGTTCATTTACATATCTGATGTTTTCCTACCAGAATTAAGCACCAAAATGAGGAAACATGTGACTTGTTCTATCCTTGACACCTACAATAGTGCCTAATACATAGTGGGTTCTTAAAATTTGTTGAATGAATGAATGAACTAGGGCAGTGACTCAAAAAGTGTGGCTCCCAGACATGCAGCATCAGCTTCAACTGGGAACTTGTTCACAGTGAAAATTCTTGGGCCCTTTTCCGACTTGTTTCCAAATCAGAAACTCTGGGGGTAAAGTTCAGTAATTGTGTTTTAACAAGCACTCCAAATGTTTCTGGTGCGTGTTAAATGTTGAGAATCATTGAACTAGAGAAATGTGATTTGTGTGGTAGAGTTTTCCACGATTCTTATAAATTTCTTGTTTAAATTTTGATCTGCCATTAAAACTTTTCTGTAAGTATGGTTAGGATACTGTTTGGTATTTATTTCTTCTTTGTTTTAATAGCCTTTTAACCATATAAGATTTGATTACTAAGTATTTACGTGATAGCCTTTGATCTTTTTTTTTTGTATTGTGGCTCTCATTTACTGACAATCAGTATGGTGATTATTTTAGGATTGTTTTTATCATATATACATTACCTAGAATTTGAATTTGCTTATTTGTGTGATTGTTTTATTTTGGATTGTTACCCTAGATATTTGGGAGTAAGGAGGATTAGAAAGGAGCACTAGTTTGTAACTGAATTTGCTCATGATTACTGTTCAGATTAAGGACTTCTGATTTTAAGTAGGTAGTAAAGTTTGATACCTTTTTTTTTTCTTCAAATTTTAAATTTATTTTTTCTAATTTGTTATACATGACAGCAGAATGCATTTCAATTCATAGTACACATATAGAACACATTTTTTCATGTCTCTGATTGTACACAAAGTAGAGTCACACCACTCATGTCTTCATACATGTACTTAGGGTAATGTCCATCTCATTCACCCCCCATGCCCCATCCTTTCCCCTCCCTCATCTTTGCCCTGTCTAAAGTTCTTCCAGGGCTGGGATTGTGGCTCAGCGGTAGAGTGCTCGCCTAGCATGTACACGGCCTGGGTTCGATCCTCAGCACCACGTAAAAATAAATGCATTGTGTACAACTAAAGTAAATAAATAAATGTTGAAAAGAAAAAAAATTTAAAAAAAGAAAAGAAAAATGAAAAAAAAAAAGTTCTTCCATTCCTCCAATGTTCCCCCCACAGTTTGATTCCTTTTTAAGCAAATATTTGATAACAACCAGAATCTCTTATGACTTATGACTTATTGATAAAATGCACTCAAGTTAGTTTTAAAGTTACATGGTAATCATTATAGATTATAAATTTTCAGTAGTTCATTCACTTGATAAAGTTATTAAATGCCTATAATATGCATTGACATTGGCCTACTGCTGGGGATTTAGTAATAAAAGTAGGACACTGGCTCACAAGGAATGCCTCCAGTTAATGAGAGGGACAATAAACATAAATGTAAGACAATGTAATAATCAGAGGTAACTACAGGATACCAAGAAAGCACCCTTAAAGACATGGTTGTTACAGTGTTAATATGAATGTATTGTTTTAAACTTAAGCATGCAAATTATTGTGCAAAAATATTTTTCAGGTACTCCTGAAACAGGATAATACAACACAATTGGTGCAAGATGACCAAGTAAAGGGTCCTTTAAGAGTACGTATGTTATACAGTTTAAAATTTAAAATAATAAATTGTAAACTCATACCATAACTAACCTAATTAATTTTATAATTAACATTTTAAAAGAATGTTAAACAGAAAACAAAAATACAAATGAGATATTTGTGTAGTTAGTATAAATTATGATTTGCAGTATTTACATAGTTAGAATAAATTGTGATATTGCAATAATTGTATCTTTAAGAAGGTCAAGGATCTTACATCAGGGTAATTTAAAATACATATAAGTTGAATCTTCACCCATCTTTTGTTTTAAATTCTTAGACTGAATACCTTACTTTGTTTTTTTGCATCTTTGCCATATCTGAGATGATACCTGCTAAGTTATATACCAGTGTTGTAAGCTTGAATCTTCTGTTGTTCTGATTTATCAAGTAAACTATGTTCATTTCATAATTCAATTTAATGAATACCTTTATTATGTGTTCCTTCCATTTCTGGCCATTTGTTTATGTAATAAATCTTTGTTATGTCAGAGTACCACTTCGGTTATTATCTGATATACAAAGGTCTGGAAGCTGAAAGAAGGTCAACTGGTCCATCCTTCTGTCTCCAGGTGAACCTTTATCTAAAAGGTCCCTTAAATACCAATGCTGAATCCAATATTCAATATTCCTATGAAAGAAAATTGAGACTATTTTGGTTGTCTTATATTTTTATGGTTCTTATTTAATTGTCTTGAAGGCAATGTGATATGATGAAAAAGCTCTAAAGTAATATTTAAGAGACTGGGTTCTCATTCTGGACTCTGCAAATTATTTTCTCTTTCTGAGCTATAATTTTCAATATATAAAATAGGGATGATAATAGTTACCTTACTTAAGCCAAAGTGCTTTGGGGTCAAATAACATAATGAAGATATGAGCACCATAAATGATAAAGATCTAAGCTACAGTAAGGAAGAATTATCATAAGTATTATTTTTCTTACCCAGAATGTAGTTGGTGGGTGTGATTTGATTTGTTTGTTTAAATATGGTAAGGAAATTTGGGTTTTATATTTTAGGTTGGAGCTATTGTTGAAACCAGGACATCTGATGGATCCTTTCAGGAAGCTATTATCAGCAAGTTGACAGATGCTAGCTGGTATACTGTGGGTAAGTAGTTAAGTAATTTAATACATAGATTTGATGTGGAGGTTACTTATACCTCTATTTTGTGGATATACTGAAGCATTGTGTTGGCAGACAACCATGTATTCTTTCCTGTCAATTTACTGGATATAGCTGGATTAAATTTTAATGATACCCTACTCTTAACAAAAATAGTCATCACTTACAGTAGCTTGGCCATTTGTGTTGTTTCATCCAAGAATGTACTTTGTTTTAGGTTACTTTGATATTTCTCTAAAAAAGTTAGAATATATGATTATTTTTCTTCCAAAAGAAAAGCCAGTATCACGGTATTATAAATAATCAGACCTTTTCACTTGTTCTATAATTGCAATTAAGATTTCATACGTAGCCGGGCGCGGTGGCGCACGCCTGTAATCCCAGCACTTGGGAGGCTGAGGCAGGAGGATCGCGAGTTCAAAGCCAGCCTCAGCAATGGTGAGGCACTTTGTAACTCAGTGAGACCCTGTCTCTAATAAAATACAAAAAAGGGCTGGGGATGTGGCCCAGTGGTCAAGTGCCCCTGAGTTCAATCTCTGGTACAAAAAAAAAAAAAAAAAAAAAAAAAAGATTTCATACGTGCTATTGCTACCTGTTTTATAAGAGTAATCTAGATATTACCACAGAATTTACAAGCTAAAAATGTTCTGACCAGAGCAGAGTCAAGCCCAGATGTTTGTAGCTCCATTTTTTAGGTTCAATACAGTATGGGTTCTCCTGTTAGCAGCTTTCATGAAAGATTTAAACCAGCTGCAATGGATTTGAGGTTTTGAGGATCTCAAACCTCTCAGATTTAGTAGGTCTGGGCATGGCAATGCAAGAATCTTTCTTTTCATAAATACATTAGGTGATTCTGATGTGAGTAGTACATACTTAGAAAGACAGACTGTATATGAGCTCCTGAGGTTCCAGCTACTCAGGAGGTTGAGATAGGAAGATTACTTGAGTCCAGGAGTTCTAGTTCAGCTTGGGCAACAGTGTAAGACCCCCCATCTCAAAAAATTAAAGGAAGATGATCATGCTGTTAATGTCAATGCATTCTTAACATTCCATGTGTTGGCTTACACAAGTTGTAGAAAACTTTAGTGAGACGCAACAAGTGTCATATTACATGTAAATGAAAACCTTCAAGTAGTACTTAAGTAGTTGCTATCATTATGCTGATATGAATAGCAATAGTTAACATTTTTAAATCTCCCAGTAGTTTGTACTACACAGTTCTGTGGATTACATCTGATACCATGTTTTATACTGGATAACCTGTAGCATTATTGTTTTATATTTATATCTTGATATAAGCAGTATAATTATAGTGTTGTAGTTTCCTTGTCAAAAGAAAGGAACTGATCTGTTAGGTTTAGTTTTAATTAACTTGATTCATTGCTTTGGGTAAAAATCATTCATTTCCAGTTAATGCTCAAAGTTGTGAAGAACATACTTTGGTTTAAAATTGTACTTTGGTTCTCTTACTCTGTAGCTTCTATTAGCAATAGCAGTTTGCTGTATGTAACTCCTTTTCCTAATCTTTTTTATTCTCTTTGGACCTCCTGTAAGTTGTTGTTTCACAATGAAACCGTTATTCTGAATTACATATTTTTATGAATCGTCATTGTGGCTATTGATAGTTGTTAGAGATTTAAAGCCTAAGCTTAAAGTTAACTCTCACAGATTAAGTAAATAGTTTTTATGTATTAAAGACAACATTGGTCAAAATGACAGAAGTTGGTTTGTGCAGAATCATGTGAAATTACATATTGCAAATTCAAATACTAATATTGCATCTTATATGATACTATCAAGGTTGCACTCAAATTACTTGTGAAGCTTTCCTGATTCTTAAAATGCTCATGTTCTGCAGGTTTTCACATTCTTGGTTTTTGCATCCCAGAACAATCATTTAGTTATGAATAATGACCTCTGTACTCTATGTGAGTAGTATTTTAGGATTTCTAAGTACTGATTGATACTGAGCATACTCTATGGGGCTTTTCTGTGTTGGGTAATTACAGAAGAAATTGTATCATTCTTGTTCTCAAACAACTTAGAACCTAAATTGCATATAATCAAAGTATCAAACATTAGTGTTCATAAGAATCACTTGGCATTTACTTTAAAAAATAATTTGAGGACCTCAAATCTCGCAAATTTAGTATGTCCATGGATGGAAATGCAAGAATCTTTCTAAGTACACTAGGTGATTCTGATGCAGGTAGTACACATTTAGAAAAACAGGTGGCACATGGAGAAATAGAGATTTATTTGGGAGAAAAATTCAAATTATTAAAGAGGGCTGGGGATATAGCTCAATGGTGGAGTGCTTGCCTAGCATGCATAAGGCCCCAAGTTCAGTCCCCAACACTACAAAAACAAAACAGCAAAAATTAAATATTAATGATTTTTGCATTTATGTGTGTGAATAGGATTTTTTTTTTTTTTTTTGGTACTGGAGATTGAACTCAGGGGCACTTGACCACTGGGCCACATCCCCAGCCCTTTTTTGTATTTTATTTAGAGACAGAGTCTCACTGAGTTGCTAAGTGCCTCGCCATTGCTGATGGCTGGCTTTGAACTCGCGATCCTCCTGCCTCAGCCTCCCAAAGTGCTGGGATTACAGGCGTGCGCCACCGCGCCCGGCTGTGAATAGGATTTTATTTTATAAAAATTGAAGATTTCAAGAGGCACTATGAAGTTAAGCACATTTAGTGTATTACCCTACTATGAGTAATTTTTTTTTTTTTTTTTTTTTTTTTTTGGGTGGTACTGGGGATTGAACTCAGGGGCACTCGACCCCTGGGTCATAACCCTACCCTTTTTGTATTTTATTTTAGAGACAGTGTCTCACTGAGTTGCTAAGTGCCTCACCATTGCTAAGGCTGGCTTTGAACTTGTGATCCTCCTGCCTCAGCCTCCCAAAGTGCTGGGATTACAGGCGTGCACCACCACGCCCTGCATGAGTAATGTTTATTGACAGAGGTGGACCACATAAAGAATGATCAGAATACATACAATGAGTTTCTTTACTATTTGGTTTAAAACAGTGACAAACTGAAATGTGTGCTCTCTTATAGGTCATGAACTTCCTATGTATTTCTTTTATTGAGCACATACTACTCATTATGTTTAATTGCTTGTTTCTGGAAATTTTCTTCATTTCTAGTTGTCAGCAAACTATTATATAGTTAGAATTAAAATCAGTAAATTATACAAGGTATTGATATTCTTTATGATTGTTTTTATTTCATGAAATCCCTGAAGTTATGTTGCACTATTAGAAATGATGAAAGAAGACACCACATTGCTGGCTTAAATCAAATAGGAACTTATGATCATTAATGACCTAAAGTTGTCTTCAGGGCTGGGGTTGTGGCTCACTGTTAAGAGTGCTTGCCTAGCATGTGTAAGGCGCTGGGTTTATTCCTCAGTACCACATAAAAATAAATAAATAAAATATAATGGGGAAAAAAATGACATAAAAAATAAAATTTTCATTAGTCATTGATATTAATTCCTTGTGTAATGTAAGTATTTCTCATCTGTTTTAGCTGGTTGACCAGATTAAAAGAAATTATGGATATGAAATGATTCAGTGTTTTTAAAATTTTAATTCAAATGCCACTGGGCCCCTAATGTTGAACAATAAATAGCCCCAGGTCATTTTTTGTTTGTTTTTTTGAGCATTAGAATATTATCTCTGTCATAAAACAATTGCTTCCTACCATAATTTATTGATTTGATGGTTCTCAACCTTCCATTAAAGATAAGGAATCTGTAATATACATGACTGTTGTTACCTATTCAGTCATTCAAAAGGTGTCAGAATTGAGTTTAGAATTCATATCTCCACTTGAATATTGCCTTTCGCTGCTTGTATATACAAAGTGTCAGTAAGACATTTTGAATGTACCATTTTTTTGTTTGTTTTTTGTAGTACTAAAAATAGCACATTGTACTTGTAAAATGAGGAAAATTTAAAGGAAGAAAATGTCAACAATCTTCATATAAAATCTACAAACATACATTCTATTTCAGGTTTAACACTAAACTTGATTATATTGTATAAATTAATACAATAATACAATAATTTTATAAATTTTTTTTTTGTACTGGGGATTGAACTCAGGGGCACTCGACCACTGGGTCACATCCCCAGCCCTTTTTTGTATTTTATTTAGAGACAGGGTCTCACTGAGTTACTAAGTGCCTCGCCATTTCTGAGGCTGGCTTTGAACTCACGATCCTCCTGCCTCAGCCTCCCAAAGTGCTGGGATTACAGGCGTGCGCCACCGCGCCCAGCCTAATTTTATAACTTATAAATACTTTTTAAGAATCAGATGCTTTTGGCCAGGTGTGGTGGCACATGATTGTAAACCCAGCAATTTGGGAGGCAGAGGCTAGAAGATCACAAGTTCAAAGCCAGCCTCAGCAATTTAGTGAGGTCCTAAGCAACTTAGTTAAACCCTGTCTCAAAATTAAAAGTTAAAAACGGTCTGGGGATGTGGCTAAATGGTTAAGTGCCCCTGGGTTCAATCCCCAGTACCTCGCCCCTCGCAAAAAAAAAATCAGATATTTTCGTGTCTTGTAGTTATTGTTTGAACATTTGTTATATCATATTTCCTAATTGATAATCAGGGTATTGAGTAGAGGATGTTTAGATTAAAATGCTGAATAGACTGTACTGCAGGCTCATAGACTTTTAATTTAGTCATACTCTTTTATGACAATGTTTTTATAATCAAAATCAATTGCAAAAATGTTTTCAAAACCAGGTGGTAATCCACGAACTATGAGGTCATTAATTTAGAAAAGTACTAAGCATCAAAAAATCTTTTCACTCCTATGGTAGGCTTTAACTCACTCCTTAAATTACCATCTCAAAGACTTAGTATTCTGCTGATGTTGTGTTAATGTAAATACACACACACACACACACACGTATTTATATAAATTTCTTCAGTTTGTAGATTTATAGCCTTTTCTCTAAGTTGACGATTTCAGGTATTTGTTATGGTAACTGGAAGCTAACATAGGACATAGATATTCTTCAAAAGAAGACATACAAATGGCCAATGGACACTGACATGCACTACGTAATGACGTTTTGTTCACGTATATGATGGTAGTGCCACAAGATTATAATTGAGCTAAACAGTTCCCATCACCTAGTGACTTCGTGGCCATCACAATGCAACAGTTTACTCACACGCTTGTGATGCTGGTGTAAACAAACCTGTGCTGCCAGTTGTATACAAGTATAGCACATACAATTGTATATAGTACATAGTACTTGATAAATGACAATAAATGACTATATTCCTGGTTAATGTATTTACTATTTATCATTATTTTAGAGTTACTCTTTCTACTTAAGGAAAAAAAAAGATAACTGTAAAGCAGCCACAGGCAGGTCCTTGAGGAGGTATTCCAGAAGAAGGCCTTGTTATCACAGGAGATGACAGCATCATGGGTGTAACTGTCCCTGAAGACCTTGCAGTATGACAGGCTGTGGAGGTGGAAGATGGTGATGTTGATGCCCCTGACCTTGTGTAGGCTTAAGCAAATATGTGTTTATGTGTCTTAGTTTTTAACAAAGTTTAAAAAGTTTTAAAAAAAAATTTTTTAAAAATAGAAAAGGCTTATAAGGATATATGAAGGAAGAAAGTATTTTTGTGTAGCTGTACAGTAGATTTGTGTTTTAAAATGGGTGTTGTTAATATGGATCAAGGAATTTAAAAAGTGAACTTTATAACCTAAAAAAGTTACAGTAAGCTAAGATTAATTTATTATTGAAAAAGAAAAGCATTTGTATACATGTAGTGTAGCCTAAATGTTCAATGTTTATAAGATCTACACTAGTGTATGGTTTTGCCCTAGGCCTTTACATTCACTTACTACTCCATCATTGACTTGCCCAGACCAACTTCTGATCCTCAGATTCCATTCATGGTCAGTGCTCTATACAGTGTACCATTTTTAAAATCTTCTATACAGTATCTATATCTAAACCCTATGTTTAGATTTATTTATTTATTTATTTTTTGGTACCGGGGATTGAACTCAGGGGCACACGACCACTGGGCCATATCCCCAGCTCTTTTTTTTTTTTGTATTTTATTAGAGACAGGGTCTCACTGAGTTTCCAAGTGCCTCACCATTGCTGAGGCTGGCTTTGAACTCGAGATCCTCCTGCCTCAGCCTCCCAAGTGCTGGGATTACAGGCGTGCGCCACCATGCCCAGCTAGATATTTTAAATACACAAGTACTTACTTTTGTGTTGCTCTTGTCTACAGTATTCAGTACTGTAACATGCTGTACAAGTCTGTAGCCCAGGAGCAAGAATGTACCATATAGCCTAGTTGTATAGTAGGCTATATCATCTAGGTTTGTGTAAGCACCCTCTGTGATATTCTCACAAGGATAAAATCACATGATGTTGTGTTTGGATCTGGTGTGTGCCCTAAAGGCTCGTGTGTTGAAGGCTTGGTCCCCAGTGCAGAGGTGAGGAATTGGATTAGATCATGAGGGCTCTGGCCATTGAAAGATTCAGACTTTAATGGACTAGTGGGAGGTGTGGAAACTGGAGGAGGAGGAATCTAGCTGGGTGGAGTGGTTCCTTGGGGGCATACCCTTTGGGACTATACCCTGTCCCTAGCCCTTTCCTTTCTTTCTGCTTCTCAGCTGCTATTACATGAGCAGCTGCCATACCCTTCCACCATGTTTCTGCCTTGGAGCTAGCTGACAATGGACTGAAATCATAAGTCAAAATAAACCTTTCCTCCTCTAAGGTGTTTTTCTCAGGTTATTTTGTCAAGGTGACAAAAAGCTGACTAACAAAACTGACAACACATCCAAGAACGTATTCAGACTCTTGTTGTTAATTGATGCATGACTGTATATAAAAAAATGCTCAACATATTAATCATCAGGAAAATGTAAATTAAAATCACCATGAGGAATCACTTAACACTTGTTAGAATGGCTGTTATCAAAAGGATAAGGAGAGCTGGGCGTGGTGGTGCACGCCTGTAATCCCAGCACTTTGGGAGGCTGAGGCAGGAGGATCGCGAGTTCAAAGCCAGCCTCAGCAATGGCGAGGCACTTAGCAACTCAGTGAGACCCTGTCTCTAATAAAATACAAAAAAAGGGCTGGGGATGTGGCCCAGTGGTCGAGTGCCCCTGAGTTCAATCCCCGGTACCACAAAAAAAAAAAAAAAAAAAAAAAAAGGATAAGGAGTACTAACAGGGATATGGAGCAACCCTTGTTGGTGGGAATGTAAATGTAGGTTCCTCAAAAAATTAAAAATAGAACTTCTCTATTACCCAGCAGTTCCTCTGGTGGTTACTATACATACAAAGAAAAATGAAACCAGAATGTCTAGGAGCTATTTGCACTTCCATGTTCATTGCAGCACTGTTTCTGATAGTCAGTATATGGAACCAATCTAATAAATAAAATGTGCTATGTATTCACAACAGAATACTATGCAACCTCGAAAAAGAAGGAAATCCAGTCACTTGTGACAACATGAATGAACCTGGAGGACATCATGCTAAGTGAAATAAGCCAGGCATGGAAAGAAAAATACCACATGAACTATCTTATAGGACGAGTTTAAAAAAGTCAAACTCAACAAGAGAGTAGAATGGTGATTATGGGGTTTGTGGTGGATTGCAGGGGATGAGAGATTGGGGAGATATAAGTCAATACAAAATTTGTTAAGTAAGTTAAAGAAATCTAGTGTGTGCAAGAGTAGATTCTAAGTGTTCTCACCACAAAAAAAATATGTGAGGTAATTCATATATTAGCTTAATTAGCCATTTCAATGTATACGTACTTATTTCATAACATCATGTCGTATAACATAAATATACGCAATTTATTTGTCAAGTAAATAAAAGTAAATTTCTTAAAAACTATTGGTTTTTTTGGGGTTAGGGTTGTGGCTCAGCGGTAGAGCGCTCGCCTAGCACGTGTGCAGCCCGGGTTCGATCCTCAGCACCACATAAACATAAATGCATTGCATTGTGTACAACTAAAGCAAATAAATAAATATAAAAAAAAAACTATTGGTTTTACCTAGGTATACATACTATTTTAATTTTAAAGTTTTTACCCCATTATGTGAAATATTCTGTTAATCCTAATTGCTGTCCAAAAACATAACAACATTGATATTTATTTTTGTGAAGTCAGAATTCTTGACTTCCTCCCCTATTTTTATAGCCCAGGAGCAACAGAGTACATTATGTAGCATAGGTGTGAGTAGACTATACCATCTAGGTTTGCGTAAGTTTATTTTATGCTTCCTCATACCTGCTTATTATGTCTTTTGATTCTTCCTTAACTAAATTAATTATAGTTCATTGGTTAACCTTCTGAATCTCCGTTTTTTTATCTATAAAAGAAGGATAGTGATTCCCAACTTGCAGAGGCTTTTGTGTGGATTAGGACATGGTAGAAGCTTAATTAGTAATAGCTGATTACATCTTTGGAAAGATATAAATTTAATTTACTGTTATTATTTTACTGTCCTACATTATCATTATTATGATAACAGGTAGGCAGATCTTTTATATTTAGTAATTAGTCTCCTGTTGTTGTTTTTTCTCTTTCCACGTTTTTTATTGGTGCATTTTAGTTTTACATAATGATAGGATTTGTTGTTATATATTTGTACATGCACACACAGTATAACGATATAATTTGGTCAATATCACTCCTCATAGACCCCTTATTGTTTTGTGACTATGAATTCTAACAGATTAGGTTTAGGGTTTGTATATTTTGTCTGTTTAGTATGATTAGTGTTGTCATGAGAATCTCATCCTTGTTGTTTTCCTTTAAGTAGGTTTTCATATCTATATCAAATGTTGTAATAACAGATATTACTTTTGACTACATGCATGTTCTTTCCTATTCAAATGCCATTTTTGGTAGACATCAGATATAAAGATTATTAAATCCTTATAGTTAAACTTCTTTTCTCTTGGCATGTTGTACTATACAGCTTTTTTTTTTTTTTTTTTTTTTGGTACCGGGGATTGAACTCAGGGGCACTCGACCACTGGGCCACATCCCCAGCCCTTTTTTGTATTTTATTAGAGACAGGGTCTCACTGAATTCCTAAGTGCCTCGCCATTGCTGAGGCTGGTTTGAACTCGTGATCCTCCTGCCTCAGCCTCCCAAGTGCTAGGATTACAGGCGTGCGCCACCACGCCCGGCTTGAACTAAATCTTACTAATCATTTCACTCTTACCAAAATCCTAAAATCACTTTGCAGTTCCTCCATTTTTGGTTGCTTGGATGGTACTTTTTTCATGGAAGCTAAGAGAGGAACTTCTTTTAGAAGGAGCTTCTTTGAGGTTTTGGTAATCAGGGATGTCAAGATTACTAACTCTACTATGTTGTTGGATTTCCATGAGTTTCAGAAAATCTTTAAAAGTTACATTACTTAACAAATGTATAAAGAACTTCAATATATACATTTGTGTAGCTTTGTGAATTAAAAAAAAAAAACACCTATTTCTCTTTGTTTACTTGAAGTACAAAGGGTTCATTTATAAAACTGAAGTAGTTGTACCATAACCTTCTTTTGAGAAATCCCCTAATTTTTACATTGTTTTTGTCTATGATAAAGTGTTAAAGTGAAATGAATTTTTCCCTTCAAAAATCTGATTTTACTTAAAAGGGAGTATTTTAAAAACAGAAACTAAGGAAAATAAATAAATTGTTGAAGCTTTTCATCGGAATGTTTTGATTTAGGGCTGTCACTGACAAATGATAGAACACTGTGAAAAGATTTTGCTATTTAAAGATGATATTATTGATCAGCATTATTCTCATTTTCTCTCCACATACCTACACTTAAATGTGTATGCACAATATCATTATCTTTTTAAAAATATTTATTTATTTGCTTGCTTTAGTTATACACAATGCAACGCATTTATGTTTACGTGGTGCTGAGGATCGAACCCGGGCCACACACGTGCTAGGCAAGCGCTCGCGCTCTACCGCTGAGCCACAACCCCAGCCCCTACAATATCATTATCTTTACCATTGTAGGCAGAAAGGAAAATTGAAAGCTTTTTAAGGTTTTATTTTTTATAAATCCTTACATTTACGGGCATAAATACTAAGATGAAGAATTATTTTAAGTTTAATGATCTCATTTGGATTTTGAAAGAATTGTGTTTTATTATACTTGTTAAACATACATCGTGATTTTTTTTTTTTTTTTTTGGTACCGGGGATTGAACTCAGGGGCACTCAACCACTGGGCCACATCCCCAGCCCTTTTTTGTATTTTTATTAGAGACAGGGTCTCACTGAGTTGCTAAGTGCCTCGCCATTGCTGAGGCTGGCTTTGAACTTGCAATTTTTTTTTTTTTTTTTTTTTTGGTACCGGGGATTGAACTCAGGGGCACTCAACCACTGGGCCACATCCCCAGCCCTTTTTTGTATTTTTATTAGAGACAGGGTCTCACTGAGTTGCTAAGTGCCTCGCCATTGCTGAGGCTGGCTTTGAACTTGCAATCCTCTTGCCTCAGCCTCCCAAGTGCTGGGATTACAGGCGTGCGTCACCACGCCTGGCTCACATCATGATTTTTGATGTACATATTTTGGACGTTATTAATCCAGAGCAGATTAGTGATGTAATTGATGGAGGATATTGTGTTTTAGTCTGTCATTGTATGTGCAGGTAGTCATCAGTTTTTGGATCATGGACAGCACATAGCACAGCTGCTTTTGTGAAATCACTGTGGTTCTTTGAATATGTGCTTCAGGAGCTTTTATTGTCTCCTGCATATAAGAGACTACCAACTAGATATCTTTAGTCCAAGAAAGAGAACTGATTGAAATAGATAAGTACACAGTGCTTTTATTTGTTTTCTTTTAAAAACTTATTAAAAATAAGTTTATGATTTGAAGGCAGAGCGCTTACTAATAAAACATCCTTTTTTAAAAAAAGTTCAGGATTCTCATTCTGACATTAATATATCTAATTCTTAAATTATTAAATCAAGGTGTTGTAGAGTTTTCCTTTGTTAATATTAACTTACTCTGTTAGAATGGAAAATCATCTAGAATTATGAAAATTAGGATTGGATCTTAATAATTTTGTGTATGTATGCTTTCCTGTGAATATGTTCTTTTCATAAGATATACAAACACCATCATATGAATATGCATTTTAAGTATCTGAGGTAAGGATTCTGTCTTCTTATATTTTATTTCTTTATAATCCTGAATGATTGGATGTCTTTTGAAAGCATTTTCTTTTTAATAAACTTAATAAATGTTATGATAAAATCTGTACATTCTGCAAAATTAAACCTATTAATATTATCAAAACTATAGTTAGTTATATGGAGAGTATTAATGAGAAATTGTTAAACTACCTACATTTTTTGAAATATTTAAACATAGTTAATTAAGTAATATGATTTTGTTAAACAGGTAGTAAAAGTAAAAACTTTGAGTGATCATGACTTCTTTTAATTTCTTTCTAAAAAAACAACTTTGTATCTTTCTGATATTTCCTTGTTTCAATCTTTCTTTCTGAATCACTTAGTCTTTCTAGCAGAGGAAAAGTTTGATCCTTAGGACTTTAGAATTTGGCAACCAGTACTTCCATATCATGCAATCAAGTGGAAGCAGTGGCATTATCCAATGGCGTTGCCAAGTTCAAACAGTTTCAGGAAGTCAGAGGTACTCCATTGATAACTTGCAGAAGAACTCATACTATTTCTTTTAAAAGCAATTTTTTGCTTATTCTTCTAGAAGGGAAGAAAGTTTAATATTCATCCTTTGACTGGGTTGCTAATGTTAAGAGGTGGTTCTGTAGTGATAGGAATTTAAAAAGCAAATGGAGGGGCTGGGGTTGTGGCTCAGCGGTAGAGCGCTCACCTAGTCGTGCATGGCCCGGGTTTGATTCTCAATACCATGTAAAAATATACGCATTGTGTACAATTAAAGCAAATAAATAAATATTAAAAAAGCAAATGGAAATACCTAAGTAGTTGGGGCAGCCATTTAACCTGAGTCTCTCTGGTGTGTTCAGTGTGAAAAAATGTGGTATGTTCATTTTGAAGGGTTGAAAAATTGTTAACAAATATTAAGCTCTAAATAAATAGCAATAATACCAGTCTTTGCACTGACATTCTTATTTAATTTGTATGCATAAATTCTCTGATATCTTTTGCTTATCGTAGTGTTTGATGACGGTGATGAGAGAACATTGAGACGCACGTCACTTTGTCTGAAAGGAGAGAGACATTTTGCAGAGAGTGAGGTAGGGTGACAGGGATGGACTTTTTGGGTTGAACAACAGCTATTGGTCTAGAGGTAAAATGTGAATTTAATTCATCTGTTTCTTTTCCAGACACTTGACCAGCTTCCATTAACAAATCCAGAGCATTTTGGAACTCCAGTAATTGCAAAGAAAACCAATAGAGGAAGAAGGTCCTCACTTCCAGTGTAAGTTTTTCATATTTGGGTATCTTAGTTATAGTTAGTACCACATTAAACAGGTTATTTTCCCAGTATGGCTACATTTGATTGGGTAACCTAGATAACCTTTCTGCAGCATCTTGTGTCCTTATGTTAGACATTTTATTTTGAGCAGACCTCATCCTTAATTATTCTCATTACTTTGTCCCCAAATTATCATAACTCCATTTTCAGAAAGGCTATGTTTGTTTTAAATTACTTTGCCAAAGTCCTTAATCTTAATGATGAGTTCCCTTTTGTAAGGGAGTATATGTATTCCTTTTTATTTTCAATTTTTTTTTCACACTTAAATATTGAAAGAATAATATAATGAAAACTGGGCATGATGGCTCACTTCTGTGATTCCAGCTACTTAAGAGGCTGAGACAGGAAGATGAGGTCAGGCTGGCAACTTAGTGAAACTGTGTCTCAAAGTAAAATTTAAAAAAGGACTGGGATGCTGGGTACAGTGGCGCAGTCCTGTAATCCCAGCCATCCAGGAAACTGAAGCAGAAGGATTGCAAGCTCAAAGCCAGTCTCAGCAACTTAGCAAGGCCCTAAGGAACTTAGCAAGGCCCTGTCTCTAAATAAAATATTAAAAAGGGCTGGGGATGTGGCTCACTGGTTAAGCACCCCTGGGTTCAATCCCCAATACCAAAAAGAAAAACAAAAAAAAAGGGCTAGGGGTGTAACTCACTGGTAGAGTACTTGCCTATCATGTGCAAGGATTCAGTCCTCAGTTCTGCCAAAAGGTAATAATAGTAGTAATATAGTGTAGTTCACTGGTAGAGTGCTTGTCTATCATGTGCAAGGGTTCAGTTCCCAGTACTGCCAAAAAAATGAAAAGTAATAATAGTAGTAATACAGTGAACTTTTATGTACTCTTCATTGAATTCATCAATTTTTAATATTTTTTGGCACATTTGCTTTATATTCCTCTCTCTTCACGTTATTATACTTATTTTTAAATTTTGAAATAATTATGTTTTGCTAAACCATTTAAGGAAGTGGCAAATACCTTGATTCTTTACCCTTGAACAATCAAAGTATGAATTTTAAATTTAGAAAATTTAATTGATGGAATGCCATCACCTAATATATAGAGAGTTGTTATTTCAAATTTACGTTTTATTTCAAGAGTGGTTCTCACTATATTGCCTAGGCTTGCCTCAAACTTGAAATCTTCCTGCCTCAGCCTCCTGAGTACCTGGTTTTATACACAGGTGCCATCAACTTGTCTATATGGTTCTTAAATGCCCTTTAATGTGGAAATGTTCTTTAGCCTTTTTTGTTTTATATAACCCTGACATTTTTGAAGAATATAGGCAAGTTGTTAATAGACTGTTCTTCAGTATGGGTTTGCACAATAGTTTTTTCATCATTATATTCAGGTTGTACATTTTTGACAGTTATATACTATGTAAGTGATACAGAGTTATTTTCGTTGCTGGTACACCTATAAGTATATGTTATCAGTTTGTCCCATAATTGGTGATGTTAACTTTGATCACCTGCTTAAGGTGCTGTCTACCAAATTTCTCAACTTTGAAATTAATCACAATTTACCATTTTTCCCATTGTAATTTATGACTTTGTGTGGTGAGACTTTAAAATTATTTAAATACTGTGTTCTTTATCAAACTTTCACTGGTCTTGTCATTCAGTAATTTTTGCCTACTTCTATAATATCAGAATGGTGATTTAAAAATTTTTTTTGTGTGTGTTTGCTACATTTCTTAGCTGTCATTTAACTATAGTAAAAATCTTTTCCTTGTCATTATTCATGAATTTTAATTTTACATAATGGGTTGTAATTCATTGTTTAAAAATTAATTCTGATGCTCAAGCTGTCCCAGATTTAGCCTGCAGGAGCCTCTCCAGGAGCCTCTCTGTGCTCTTTCACTATATCATCACATTTCTCAAGCATTTTGTCATTTTCTGGCATGACAAAGTATCTTAGCCTCATGTTATTTTTTTCCTGCCTCAACCCTGAAATTGGCCATTTCTTCAAGGGGACCGTTGTATCTTTTAGTGGAAAATAGTAGTTAGAAACCAAGATCCAAGTATTAGATGTACTTATGGCTGCTGGGAGAAGGTGGGAGGTTTTATAGTGAAGATTTTAAAAGGCAAAGTCAATAATGCTGAAGTTGAAAACCAGAAAGTAATAAAAGGTCTTTGGGGTCCCTAAGTGGAGATCTCAATTACACTACTTCTAGATATGTTAGTTTGGGGAAATTATTTTACCTCCATGAAATTAAATATATTTACATATTTTATCTCCAGTATTCATAAAACCTGCAAGATACTGTTTTCTTGGTTCATAACTGAGGAAAATGGAAATGATAATGCATTGGCCAGTTTGGGGGAAGTTAGATAATGTATATAAATTTTCCATGTGTAATAAGTACTTGGTATATTACATGTATTCAATAAATCATTAATACCTAGATATTTTATTCTTAAGTTAGTCCTATAGACTTTTACTGAAAGCTTGCTCACACTTATTTTATCTATACTTTTAACAAGTTGAGTCATGTGGTTTCTCAGAGTACAGGAGATTTGGAGAAGCAAATAGAGGTATTAGAAGAAAATAAAAAAAGATTAATCAATACAGACAATAAAGAAAGCAGCATGGAGTTTGACAGCTGGGAAGAGGAAAAGAAGGGATGAAACCATAACAGGATAAGGAACTGAATGTATTTGAGCCACTTAATAAGAATTGATAGTTTTGCATACTGTAGTAAACTCCATCCATATCAATGTACCACAGGATGTTTTTAAAATGTCAAATTATTCAATAACTCAAATGGGGGTACATACACATTTTTATAAAAAAAAGTATAGGCTTATAATAATACATACGTTTACACTTAAGGATAAACTTTTATTATCCAGATAAGTTACATAGATAAGCTTTCATCTCTGTTTTCCTGAGATATTTTCATTGATTGTTAGAAAACTAAAATTTATTATATGACCTCTGGCATTAAAAAACAGAAGACAATCTTTAAAAATGTAAGTACTTGATGGTGGTATAGTTAGGCTTTTCTGCCCTAGCTGGTGGCTGGTGTGAGAACTGACAAGTCCAGGTACTAACTGATCTAGTGAAGTGGGCTCAGTTACCACATACAGCTCAGGACGACTTGTGTGCCACTAAGAGTATCCATCTCCTCAGTTCCAATAGGAATAGAGTCTACTGCATTATGTGCTGAATTCAGCGTACTAAATTCATACCTCTCTGATAGTGTCGAATAATGGTTTATGTTAGGATAATGATCAGGTTATTCTAATTTGTAGTACTGAAGATGAAAAGGAAGAAGAAAGTAGTGAAGAAGAAGATGAAGATAAGCAACGACTCAATGACGAATTATTAGGAAAAGTTGTTTGTGTGGTATCTACAGCAGAGAGGACTGAATGGTATCCTGCTTTGGTAAGTAAGGTTTCTTTGCATAGTTTATCAACCATATAAATATTTATTTAGAATAGATTTTCTGAAAGATTTGAAATATTGTGAAAAAATACTACACAAATTTAAGGGGCTGGGGCTGTGACTCAGCAGTAGAGCGCATGTCTCACATGTATGAGGTCCTGGGTTTGATCCTCAGCACCACATAAATAAAAATAAAGTTTTTTTTTTTTTTTTTTTTAAAAGGCTGGGGATATAGCTCAGTTGGTAGAGTGCTTGCCTCACATGCACAAGGCCATGGGTTCAATCCCGAGCACCACAAATAAATAAATAAATAAATAAACAAATTTAATATGGTGCAGATTTAAAAAACTGAGAGGTCAGCCAGGTCCACAAGAATCATACTTCACTGTTGTCCTTTGTATTCCCTCCCCCACCTTTTTTTTTTAATTCTCATTTACTGGAACCTTTTAGTTCTTACCTCAAAATATGTCCAGTGGCCTCTCTATCCCATTACCATTTATTTTTATTTATTTATTTTTATTTGGATACAATACCTTTATTTTATTTATTTTTATGTGCTGAGGATCGAACCCAGCACCTCACACATGCTAGGGGACCGCTCTACCACTGAGCCACAAACCCAGCCCCCATTACCATTTTTGTACCTTCAGATTCCTTTATCCTGATTCCTAAATTCTTTGTTTACTAAAATATTTTAAAAACCAGCTATTTAACCATGATAATCCTATTCTCAAGAATAAACCTTCAGTCAGGTGAAGTGGCACATGTGCATAGTCACAACTGCTCTGGATATTGAGACAGGAAGATGGCTTGAGCCTGGGAGTTGAAGACCAGCCTGGGCAACAAAGTGAGACCCTGTCTCAACAATAAATAAATAAATAATCAGTCTTCATGAATCTGTCTTATCAATTTTGCATTCTGTAAGTGGATATTTGAGACCATTCTTAGATAGTCAGTTGTTTCCTGTTGTTACTATAGAGTCTCTACTCAGGTTCTTTCTTAAACCTCCCTCCCCATGTAACTAACATATGTGATTCCTGTGAACCCTTACCCCACATTAAATTAGCAGAGACAAGAGAATTATTTCATGAGAAGAATTAAAAGTATTTGTCTTGCCTGTTGTGTTGAAGGGGTGCATGCCTGTAATCCCAGTAACTGGGGAGGCTGAGGCAGGAGGATCAGGAGTTCAAACCCAGCCTCAGCAACTTAGTGAGGCCCTAAGCTACTCAGTGAGACCCTATCTCTGATATAGAAAAGGGCTGGGGATGTGGCTCGGTGGTTTAGCGCCCCTGGGTTCAATCCCTGGTATCAAAGGAAAAAAAAAATTGTCTCACTTGGACTCCATTTTGGTTAACTACTAAATGAGAATAGGGGAATAGTAGAAAACATGACTGAAAAGATAATTTGCATCTGGTACAGAAGAATTCTTAAAAGACCATCTAAGAATTTGGAATTTAATTCTGCAGAGAATTTTGCAGAAGAGTAGTGTCATTTGAACTGCATGTTTAGGAATGTTAATAAAGCAGTGGTGTGTTGGAACCATTGTTGTTGCAAAACCAGGAGGTGGCAAGAATCCATTTGAATGCCATTAGAATGGTTCACACGTGAGATCATGAGGCCTTCAGTTATGCCTATTTATCCTTTAAGACTTACTTTAAGTCTTTTTTTTTTTTTTTAGAAAATTTTAAAAATATTTATTTGCTTTAGTTGTATACAATGCAATGCATTTATGTTTATGTGGTACTGAGGATCGAACCTGGGCCGCGCATGTGCTAGGCAAGCACTCTACCGCTGAGCCACGACCCCAGCCCTACTTTAAGTCTTGATGCTACACCTTTTCCTTGTCACCTTGGGTTAACTCTTCCTTCCAGGTATTTCCATATTATCCCATGCCTTGTGTTATCTCTGTACTTATCCCCATTTTGTTCTTTTTGTATGTCTTTTTTGTTTGCCCCTCAGTTACACTGTTAGATCTTTAGGGTAGGCACAACTATATTACTAGTCTAAGAATTACCAGCACCTACCACAGAAATAAACATTTTCTTCTATTTGTTGTTAAGACGTGACTGCCAAAAATATTTAATAATCTGGATATACACTGTGCAATAAAATAGTCATGAACTGTATGGGTTATTTAAGTTTAAATGTAGCTTAGTTAAATTAAATAGAATTGGGGACTTGGGGGTATGTATAGTTTAGTGGTAGAGCACTTACCTAGTATGTACAAGGCCCTAGGTTTGATCCCTGCACAGCATGAAAAAGATTGCAAATCCAGTGCTCCATCCTGTGTAACTCATTCCTTCTGTATTGGACAGTGCATAAAAAGTCTATGTATAGTGCTAGATTGTAGGAGAGAGGATAGTATTGGGGAACTCAAGAACAGGTGTATTTCAGCAGTTTATCATGAATCTTTAATTTTTTTTTTTTTTTTTTTTTGTATTGGGATTTGAACCCAGGAGTGCTTTAACCACTGAACTCTATATCCCCAGCCCTTTATTTTTTATTTTGAGAAAGGCTCTAAGTTGCTTAGGACCTCGCTTAGTTGCTGAGACTGGCCTTGAGCTTGCAATCCTCCTGCCTAAGCCTCCCACATCACTAGGATTATAGGTGTGCACCACTGTACCTGGCTTTTTTTTTCTTTTTGTGAGATGGGATCTTGCTTTGTGGCCCAGGCTGGCCTGGGACTCCCTGGGCTGGAGTGATCCTCCTGCCTCCATCCACTTACTAATTAACTAGGACTATAGTTATAAATTCTATAAAGTATACAGAAATTATTTACTAATAAGCATTAAGACATTTGTTTTTAAAAGTTTTTTGTTCAGATTTTTAAAAAATTGTTTTAATTATTAAAAAATTATACATGCCCTGGTAAGAAAAGGATCTTAGGTGTTTTTTTGTTTGTTTTGTTTCTAACAAAAGCGTATTTTTAAAATAGATGCTCTTTTCAGTATGTTTTTAAAAATTAAAATATGGCCGGGCGCGGTGGCGCACGCCTGTAATCCCAGCACTTTGGGAGGCTGAGGCAGGAGGATCCTGAGTTCAAAGCCAGCCTCAGCAATGGTGAGGCACTTAGCAACTCAGTGAGACCCTGTCTCTAAATAAAATACAAAAAAGGGCTGGGGATGTGACCCAGTGGTCGAGTGCCCCTGAGTTCAATCCCCGGTAACCACAAAAAAAAAAAAAAAAAAAAAAAAAAAAAAAAATATGCCCAAATTTTCTTTTCCTTTTCCCTTTTTGAGATACTGGGGATTGAATCCAGGCTTGCTCTACCGCAGAGCTACATCCCCAGCCATTTTTACTTTGAGACAGGGTCTCCTTAAGTTGTAAAGGCTGACCTTGAACTTTTGATTCTCTTGCCTCAGCCTTCTGAATTGCTGGGATTACAGGTGTTCACCACCACACCTGGCTTATGCCAGATTTTCATCTCAGATCACACCTTCATAAATTTTATTTTTTGGTCAAGAAATGAATTATTATTTTGCTTAGATAAATCCTAAATATTTTTAAAGTAGAGGTCACATTTTAATATATATTTCATCAGTTATTCTTTTTACATAATCTAATTACTATGGATAAATTAAATATCTAGAGTTTTTTTGGTAAATAGTTCATTAATAATAATGGAAGTTATTTACAATGGAGCTATTTCTTATAAAGTATAATCCATTTGAGAAGTTAGGGGACCAGAATTATTCTTTTAAAAAATATATTCTTTTACTAAACAAGGGGAAAACGGATCATTAGTTCTCATTTTACATTTCAGGTAATATCTCCTAGCTGTAACGATGACATCACAGTGAAAAAGGATCAGTGTTTAGTTCGATCATTTATTGATTCTAAATTGTAAGTAATGAATCACTTAATAATTTTACATGGGAGACTAAGTAGTAGAATCAATAATAGACCCACTTCACTGAGTCTTTATTTTTAAAATTCTAATCATTTATTAACTGAGAAGTTGTTATAAGTTTTGAGTTTTTGTAATGTAGGGTTTTTTTTTTCTGATAAGCTTTATGTAGAAACTGAATAACAATATGTGAGAACAATATTAAGAACATGTTGTTTTCTAAATAAAGCAAGGTATTGTATTTTTCTTTAATTGTAGAACTATTTTTATCATGTAGTATTTCATATTATAAACTATGAAACTTATTTTTAATATAGTTTATAGTAATATAGTTTATAGTATTAGGATAATTATTTTGACTTTTCGATTAAAAACCAAACTATTGGAAACTTCCCTAATTTTTCCATAACTTTTTTGCTTTGTTAAAAAAAGGTAAATTTTAATACATACATTTATTAAGTTATGATTCTCCAAAAAACTTAATACCATAATATATTAGTAAAAATATTTTAATATTAATTTCCAGTAATTTTTTTAAATTAAAACTAGGTAACAATTAAGAATTATTGAACATTAAAGTAGGCATCTGTTTCAGTCAGCTTTTCTGCTGTTGTGATTTGAAGACCTGACAAGAACAATTTTAAGAGGACAAAAACTTTATTTGGGGGCTCCTGATTCTAGGGGTCTGTGTCCATAGGCAACTGGCTCCATTCTTTGGGGCTTGAGATGAGGTAGAACATCATGGCAGAAGAGTGTGGCAGAGGGAAGCAGCTCACATGATGATTAGGAAGCAGAGAGACTCCACTCACCAGATGCAAAATATAGACCCCAAAGGCATGCCTCCAATGACCCATCTCCTCCAGCCACACTCTATCCATCTTTAGTTACCATTCAATTAATCCTATCAGGAGATTAATTCACCAATAGGGTTAAGGCTCTCATAACCCAATCATTTCTCCTTTAAACTTTCTTGCATTGTCTCACACATGAGTTTTGGGGGGACACCTCACATCCAAACCAACAGCATCACTGTCTGTAAGTGTTGGAAACATTATGCTTATTATCAGTTACCCTGCACTGTCTGTAGGAGGGTTATATAGATTGAAATAGTGTGAATTTGAGGCTCTCAAATTAGTGGTACTTTGAGTATGTAAAACTTTAGAAATTAGATACTAGCTTTGCCTGTATTCTCTCTGATCCTTTGTTAAAGGTGGGGATATGCATAGTCTTGGACTTTTAAAACACTTTTATAAGCAAAATAAATTTGATTTGGGGTTTTATATTTGTTAACATGAACTACTAAAGTGATAATTTTATTTAATAAGTGGTTTTCCTCCCTTTTATTTTTCTGTTATTAGTTACTCTATAGCAAGAAAAGATATTAAGGAAGTAGACATTCTCAATCTACCAGAATCAGAGCTCTCCACTAAACCAGGTAAAATAGGAGGAATCAATCCCTTATTTCAAAATGTGACTCTCAATGAATAAAGCCAGACCTAATATTCTCTGGTGCCATTTTACTGTTTAGAGTTGATTATCACTCTTACCTGATGGCAGGTTTGCTTATTTGTGTTTTATATGGTGTTGGCTTTGAACCCAGGGCCTCATGTATGCTAGGCAATTGCTTTACCACTGAGTCACATCCCCAGACCTTGATGGTAGTTTTTTAAATGTATGGATAAAATATTTGATTCATAATTTTTAGATGAGTTTAACTTTCATATTTTACCATTAAGATTTCTAAGAGTACTCCCTAAAGTAATAACAAACATTTATTTAACATTTTTTTTTTTTTTGGTACTGGGGATTGAACTCATGGGCACTTGACCACTGGGCCACATCCCCAGCCCTTTTTTTTTGTATTTTATTAGAAGCAGGGTCTCACTGAGTTACTAAGTGCCTGGCCATTGCTGAGGCTGGCTTTGAACTCACGATCCTCCTGCCTCAGCCTCCCAAAGTGCTGGGATTACAGGCGTGCGCCACTGCGCCCGGCTCTATTTAACATTTTAACTTAAGAAATACGCTCAATCTTACTGCATCATTTTATACACGCTGAATTTGAATTCAGATCTTCTGACTCTGAATGTCATGCCTTTTCTGTCATTTTGTACTGTTAATTCCATAGCAACTGCTGAAGTACATTTTTACTCGTAGGGCTACAGAAAGCAAGTGTCTTCTTAAAAACTAGAATTGTTCCTGATAATTGGAAAATGGATATAAGTGAAATCCTTGAGTCATCCAGTAGTGATGATGAAGATGGTCCAACTGAAGAAAATGATGAAGAAAAGGAAAAGGAAGCCAAAAAGGAAGAAGAGGAGGTGGTAGGTATAATTTCATGTTTATAGCAAATATGAACATTTTTTAATGCTCTCTAGTAATAGTAGTACCTTCATATATTTACCCTTTGTTGTAGATTCCCTGTCACTTGTTTCTATCCATTTCTAGCTCAAGTTGATTTGGGGGTTGAGGAACCTTTTTGGCTCATAACTCAGTGTAAATCAGCACTAATTTCCGGGTGGGGGTGTGGTAAGAAGTGACGAGGAAGTGCTTATCAAGTTTTATACACAAGTTAATATTTGTTTTCTTAGGGTCTTTTCCAAATAACTCAGGAGGAAAGAAATATACCTTTTAAGTATTTTATTTCATTTAAACTGTTGCCATCTGAAATAACTGTTGTTATCCTACTTTAAAGATGAGGTGAGATTCAGAAAGGTTAAGTAACTTTTCCAAGGTGGCACAACTAAAATGTGGAGGATAGGGATTTGAACTCAAGTCTGGTTAGAGAATCCTGGTTAGAGGTTAAGAGATAACCTCAAAATCTTTTTCAGGGTGAAAAAATTCCGTCCAAACCTGAAGAAAAGTTCATTTGGCAGTTTGATTAAAATATAGGAAAAAATTTAAGTTATATTTTATAAGTGTAAATGATTTTCTTTGTAATATTGCCATGTCATTTAAAATACTCCATGGAAAGCATCCATGGAGTACCACGTAATTGCTTACATGAATATTGTCTATTCATTCAACAGTGTTGTTAAATGGAATAGATTGTCCAGTATATTTTTGGTTGTTATTAGGTCAAGGGGCTTAGGGGCAAAACAAAGAGAATGAATTTACTGAAAAAAGACCTATGTGAGCATGTGAAATATTTGCCTGGAAAAAATATGGGATGTTTGTTTCTATTTTACATATACAAATATGAATCTATGAAATAACATGAGTATAATTATATGTGATGAAGGGTATACGCTGTTTCTTTCCTTTTACTTCCCCTGCAGTATTTGGTTTTTTACACTCTGAAATCAGAATGGCGGTTCATACTTACAGGCTGCCTACAGAGTTGCCATAGTAACATGCTGTTGGTTTTAAGTGAGCATGCTCGGAAAGACAGGAAGGTTTAGCAGAGGCTTGGCAGGTTGCCAATGGAGGTTTGCCAGATGCTTTGAAATGGGCTGTCTTTCTTTTCCTTTCATGTAATGTCTGATTTTTATGTGGAAGAGAATGTAAGTAGTGCTGTATAACCCTGCGGATGCTATGCCCTAAGAGGGAAAGCAAATATTTGCAAGTCAGACTGAAAAATGTCCAGACCCTGTACTGATTAAGTAGAAGGGGAATCTAACCATTTTGCATTTGAAAGAAAATGCAGCATATAGGTAAGATATTTTTTGTATATTTAGTTATCACTTTGATTGCCAAAAATGGGGTTAAATAAGTATTTTAGGTATTGAGGATGTGGCTAATATGGTTGGGTTCATAATCAAGTGTAATTGTTTCTTGTAAAAAAGACAGTAGGAGTCTATTTTTAGACTATCAGAAGATGAAAGCTATTTTTCTCAAATATAAGAGAGATTTTGGAATGAAAATGATAATGAGACAGTTTGGCAAAATTCAGGATTTAAAGACTGAATATTAAATGTGAATTTTGTATTTTATCTGTATTTATTTATGGATTATATGTTTTCAAGATAAATAGGCCACATTTTCAGGGTGTGAACTGTTGCAGTCTGTGGTTTAGCTTTTGTTTTTTTAATTAACATTAGTTAGGGTCTTATACTGTCAAATATTGAAAAAAGATTAGTCTAATTTATTTTTCCTAATACTTTTAATTGGTGTCCCTTCCAGAATGGATTTTCCTTACCCCCCCAAAAAACCTTGAAATTTTAAACAAAGAGGGTAAAAGAGCTTTGTAGGAAGTTGTAGAGGGTGGCTATAAAATAGTAAATAGAGCTTGTATTACAATGATTATTTTTGTAAATATTGTGATGTTTTATTCAAGCTGTGAGTAAATGTTACTAAAGAATGAAGAGGTAAAGCTCTGTTACCTATTGTTTGTAGGTAATAGTAGGGAAATTTTAGAAGGCAAGGATGATTATAAGGTTAGTATCTTAAAATGTTTTACTTATATTATGAACCTGTTAAAATTAAGTGAACCTGGATGGTTTTAATCTACTAAAAAAAACAGCAAAATTATAAAATTTAGACATTGATTTATGTTATTTTCAATTATCTTTCACATAGTTTCATAGCATATGCTTTATTAAATTCCTTAATATGAACTAATTCCTCTTTCTCTCTGGCCATACAAGTAGGTTTTCTTGAGTAAGATTTTGGTTGCTTTAGAAAAAAATCAGCTGCATTTCTTGCTCTTGGATTTAAGATTTAGTTGCTGAATCATTCTAACTTGTCTTCAACAGTAATTTTTAAAATTTAAATATTGATAAACTGAAAAGCACTTTTAGTCTATACACAACAAAAGGGAAAATGAATATTGTATAAAATGAATAATCTGATAAGCCAGGGCCTACCTGGCTTAGTCATTATGGGCCTTTACCACACAAGTGAGGCTAAGCTGTTGTATCATGTTACATATCATAAAGTCTTCCCAAAATGTAGTGATGCTATGGTTTTCATGAAGATTTAATCTTGCTTTTCAGTGATCAGAAAGATATTTTATAATATTCTATAAACCATTGTGACAATACTGTAGCTGTCATTTGATGTTTGTAGTACAGCAAGCAATTTTACGCAGTAGAATCATACAAGTGTTAGATATTTTTGCAGTGGTAATTAGCAGTAGGCATTGTTTTTATATTTGATACTTTAGGTACTCTAACCTAAGTAAGTAATAAGGAGATTTGAGATTCTATGACTTTATTATGGAGGGGTATTTTTTTTTACTTCATATTATCTTGAATTCCAAAGCATTTGGTAGTTCAGTATCAGAGTACAAGAAATATATCTCATACTGTTACTGATTGGGAAATGACTTGAGAATCTGACAGAAAGTGGGTCCTATCTGTATTAATGATTTTAAATTTCAACTTATTGACACTTAAGTTGAAAAAAGCCCTAGAGAATATTTTCATGGGTATTGCTTAAATGTCTTTGTTCAGAAATTTTTATATTAGAAAAGATATACTGTAAATTTTTGAGCTTTGAAATTGAAAAGTCCAGGAAAACACAAGTAATTTTATCAATTATTCATTTACTCTTGATATATTTACTCTGGATAAATATAGGGGGATTTTCTAAGGGTAAAATAAATGCATGGCTATTTAAAGGATTGATTTTATCAAGGGGAATTTGATGGACTTAGCCTTTTAAATCCTTATGGTTTGCTATAAGGAGACTTATATGTTGGGTAATTTTAAAAACCTTCTATGAATTTATATTTAGTAATGAAAATTGGAATTTAGTGAATTTTTTTAAGAACTGCTTTTTTTAATATACATGTATTGATAATTATTTCTCTAGTGACTTTTCTAGAGATCATTATTACATCTAATGTCTGAATCTATACTCCACTGTTCTAAAAATCATATAAGTGCTTGCATTTTTTAATTCAAGGAAACATAACTATTATTTTATGATGTTTAATCAATGCTATTTGTATATTAATCTATGTCTTTTGTAGATTGTAAAGGCATTTGATAAAGTAATCATTCAGAATCACTTTGGATATGAACTTAGAGTAAATGTTTGATAACTCTGGGAAATCATGCTAAGTCAGTAAAACTTCAAAGATTTTAAATGTAATGTCAATATTTTATCTAATAATCCCATCTGCCAATCATCAAATGTTTTTAAGCTGATCCTAAAAAGCCAAATTTCAAGGAATAATTGAGATTTTTAACTTGCATTCAAATATAAGAACTTACTTGCGTAAAGTCTTCAAATTTAACCTAATAATCAAGCAAACAAAAATGCCTTAATGAGTTTAGCAAAAATCTCTCTTCTGGTGTAAGCATAAAACTCTTAACTAAATTAAGGCTATCTCATCAGATTAAGAGTATTGCACTTTTTTTTGTATTAAAAACACTTTTCATTCAATGTATTTAATAGTTTTGATCATATAAGAGGGTTAAGTGACGAAAAACTTGGATTTAATAGTGTCCAAACCACATCTAGATGATTATATGTGTGTACCTTTTCAAATAGGGAAAATAATTACTAGACTCAGTGAACTCTGATATAATATAAATGTCATGTAATCATTTATTTTAGGCAGACTATTGTTAAATAAACTAAAACAGTGTCTTACTATGACTATGTCACATATCATGTGATCTGTGAAATTTTCTGTAAGCATATAACAAGGAAGAATGGTATCATTCTAAATTATATGATTATCAAATTTCACAGGGTCTTCAGTACTATTGGGCAATCCCTAGTTTCTGTAATAAAATTTTTATTTCCTCCATTAAACCAGCAACTCTACTCCCACTCCACTTCAACTTCAGGAAGAAACTTGGATCTTCAAACGTTGTCTATAGTCCTTCCCAAGGAACATTTGACAACATATTATCTTTCTCTGTAAGAGAGGTACCTCAGTTCATGCTCTGAACTTCTTTCTTTCAGGAAATCTTAGATAATCAACCCTCTTTTTTCTTACCAGTATCTTTAACCTATATCCTTGTTTTATATCCTTCTCATCAGCACCTTAAAACATGCTTACATCTCTCAACCTCCTTCCATATTCCCTCTGCCAGTCTTCTGGAAGACTCTGTACTGTCCCTCCAGGTACTGTGCTCTTTCCTTACCCCTGTGGCTGGATTGCTGAGCTATATATACTGTTCCTGAGCTAGATATACTATTCCTGAACTCTCATTCACTGTTAATTCACTGTGGTGTGTCTGGTCCTCTCACCACACCTGAACAACTTTAGTAAGGTTACCAGTGACCACGAACAAACTTTTGTACTAAATCAAAATTATTTTTGTTTCAGTTCATTTGTCTACTAGTAGGATTCAGCACCCCTGATGTACTTTTAAGATACTTGACACCCGTGGCATTACCCTTTTTTTCCCATTTACTTCCTAACCAAATGATATAATGGCTCCGAATCTGTATGTGCATCTGTATGTCTTTTCTTAGTTGGGTTCAGTGGCACACGCCTATAATCCCAGCTACTAGGGAGGGTGAAGTAGGATCCAAGGGTCAAGGCCAGTTTGGCAACTTGGTGAGACCCATTTTCAAAATAAAAATGGATATAGTTTTGTGGATATAGTCTGTGGTAGATTGCTTGCCTAGCATGTGTGAAGCTCTGGGTTTAATTCTTAGTACCACACATACAAAAAAAGATGTCTCTTCTTAGCAGCAATAAAGATTTCCTTTTTCTTTCCTTTTTTTTTTTTTTTTTTTTTTTTTTTTTTGCACAGGGGTGGTAGGGGGCACCAGGGATTGAACCCAGAGACACTTAACCACTGAGACACATCTTCAGCCCTTTTTTACATTTTTTTTAGAGACAATGTCTCTCTGAGTTGCGTAGGGCCACCTTAAGTTGCTAAAGCTGGCTTTGAACTTGCAATCCTCTTGCCTCAGCCTCCCGAGCTGCTGGGATTACAGGCATGCATCCTTGGCTAAGATTTCTTTCTGTAAGTACTCAGTCTCAGTATTTGCATGACTGCATTCATCTTGCCTTCCCCAAAACATGCCCTTTCCCTGTTTGTCCCTAATAATACAAGTGCTATCCACCCAGTTGTCCAAACTGGACACATGGAAGTCACCTTGATTCTTCCCTCTCTTCCCCCATCTATTTAAACATACAATGCTTTCTCTTCTATCTACTTGAATAGTTCTCAAATTTACCCACTTCTTTTGGTTTCTAGTCTCTGCTTACCTTAGTCCAAGCCATTATTCTCTTTTATCTAGACGAATGCAACAGCAATCTAACTGCTCGTCACAGGTTCATGCTTGCCCTCCTCCAGTCTATTCTCTGTTCTGGATCTAAAGTAGATATTTTAAAACTGAAACTATGTGTTATTTCTTCATAGAATAATTGTAGGGCGCAAAAGGTTGTGGTTTTTATTTTTCTGATTGAAATATTTTTATATAATGTCATCTCTTTAAAAATAATATACTGAATATTATTTAACTTGATATTTGTTCAAGATTTACTTATTCTTGTAATACAGTGCTGTCATGACTCTTAGCCCTTACACAAATACCATCAACTGTCAGTTTTTATATATGATAACTTTAGTGGACAGCCTAACGAGTCAGTTTGACATATGGATCACTTGAGTTACCAGAATTAATATATTAATATTGATTTTATTTTAAGTTAAATTTAGAAGATAAGATTTTTTCTTCTTCTTCTCCCCCACCCAAGACAGGTTCTTACTATATTGTCTAGGCTAAACTTAAGCTCTGAAGTAGCTGGGACTACTTGTGCACACTACCTTGCCCAGATTTTTTTCATTTAAGTCTTTATTTGCTATTTCACTGAGTCTTGTGACAACGAAGTATATCTAAAAATATATCTGTTGTACTAGAACATACATCATCAGTAAGATGTACCTTTTAATATAGTCTGTTAAAATATGGAAGCTTTGGGGCTCTGGCTGTAGCTCAGTTGTAGAGTGCTTGCTTCTGGAAGGGCCTGGATTTGATTCCCAACATCAAAAAATAAAATAAAAATAAGTAACTTTTATAAAAGATATAGACAAGTAAAGATGACCACACAAATAATTTTCTCACTTTATTTTTAGAAACTTGATGGTTTTTTAAATGAAAACTGCTTAATCCTCACAAGAGCCTATGAGAGAGATTCTGCATATATGTATATCACATGTATGGTATATAATATATCTCATGTACATATGAGGGGAAGTTAAATATATTATCCCGTGGTACCTTCCAAAGTGAACTTTCTAGAATTTTACAACTAATCTTCCAGCAACTTCTGTGTGTGTGTATGTGGGGAGGGGTGGGTGGGGTATGAAAACTGAGGTTTAGAGAAGTTAAAGAAGGTTTTTATAGACTTTAAACATTTTTTTTCTCAATATTGTAAGTTCTATGAAAGCAGAGGATGTCAAGGATTTTGGTTTTCCCTTTTCCCACCAGTTATATGTACCCATCAGCTAACAATACAGAGCATGACTCTCACTAATCCTGCACTAAGTAGTTTCTGAATAAATGAATGTGGACTATGCAATTGTCCAAGCAAATTACTGTTTAACACAAGGTATTGGGAGATTTTTGTAAGGTTCTAGAAAGTTCACTTGGAAGGGTACCATGAGATAATGTGTCTAACTTTCCTTCATTGTATCTCTTTTCTCTGATAGTGCACTCTGTATTGAATCTCATTTTCTAAACTAATTTTGTGAGTTTCTAAATAAATTCTTTTTGGCTTAAGCCATTTTGGGATAGTTTTCTGCCCCTTGCAGTAAGAGTTCTTCACTAATAATACCCCTTTGTATTTTGCCCCACTTATTTCAGATGTCTTCTCTCTGGTCTTCTTTTTTCACCTCCAACCCATTCTCCATAAACATCTTTCTAAAACATAGATGATTCCTGCTGGAACCCCTTTAATGGCTTTCAGTCCCTAAAGGATAAAGTCTAGGCTTTTTATCATAGGCCTTTAAAAGTCTGGCCCTTTATGATGTGACCCACATTCACCTTTTTATTCTCCCTTCCACTGTTCTTCAGCAGTATAGAACTTCTTATAGCTCCCCCGCTACCACTTAAACATTGTTCAGAAGCTGCTTGTTGAGCTGTCAGGGATATTACATAGAGTATCACCTTTGTGTTACCCATTCCCTTTATCAGTATTAAATATTATAGGTAAAATGAAATGAAAAAATTTTAAACTCAGAAAATAGGTGTTAAGAAATTTAAAATGAAAAAAATGTAAAAGACTTCTACATAGGAACAAAGAAAATTGTATTTGAATTAAAGTGGTTGTCTGTGGCTTACAAATGTCATATGCATTTATTTACCTTAGTAAGATGTTCTGGTATTTATAATTTTTGAAAAATTGGTAAGACTATTCAGTATATTTCAAAGTTAAAATTTAATGTAAAACTGTGTAAACGGCTACTGGTGTTTCAGAGATCTCATGCTGACTCCAAGCTGAGCTTCTGTTTTGGAGGTGGTTGGGGAAGGAAGATCAAGGGATTGTTAAAAGGTGAAGAGTGGAGACAACTTGAGATGGAGTTTCAGACATGTAGTGGGAAGGGGAGCCAATGAAGAGGACTAGAAGAGAGCTTATAGACAGCGTTGTGAAGGAGAGACGAAGATGCTTGTGTCCAAAGCAACATTTCACATATACACAAAAATCAGTATTTTAGAATTTAAAAATTGTGCACAGTGTACTGCAGTACAAAAGAAGAAGACAGGCATTGTATGATCATTAAAACTTCTAAAGGATACCAAGGGGTTCTTGAAAACTGAGATTCCCATCAACAATTTATGTGCTTTCACATAAAATACACAGTGCTGGGAAACCACAAAGACCAGGTTTTTGTGGCACTTTCCCCCACTATCAGAATATCAGGTTTTGTGGCTTCAATCTGTTATGTGCTAAGAAACTATCCTACTCCACTCCTTAGAACTCTGTACCAGTTACATGGATCTGAGGGGCTATCATCTTTTTTTTTTTTTAATTTATTTATTTACTTTAGTTGTACACAATGCAATGCATTTATGTTTACGTGGTGCTGAGGATCGAACCCAGGCCACGCACGTGTGAGGTGAGCGCTCTGCTGCTGAGCCACAACCTCAGCCCGGGCTATCATCTTTTACTAGTATATGTTTTGACAATTTGGACAACTTCCTAATTTGTATTCTCGAAAGTAGAGTTCCTAGCTAAGAGAGTTAATAGCTCAGCAAAAAGGCAGGTATATATTATCAAAAAACAAATAATGTTGTATTCGTCTCCCATTTCAATAAGATGGTAGAAAAATTCATTCTTTATTGGAATTTGGGCCATTTCTAAGTGAATAATCATTCATTTCCAGATTAATGTATTTTTGAAAGGTATTGTGTCCTTAAGACAACCATTCTTAATTTCTTCTCTCTTTACTATGACTAGTATTGCATTTATTTCATCATTAATGTTAGCCCTCTAATGCAGCAAATATAGAACAATGAAGATAATCCTTCTCCCTGTTCATTTGCACAGATGCCACTTAACAGTATCTAAACTGAGCTAGTCATTAGTGATAAAATTGTGAGTAAAATAGGCAAGCTTTGAAATATTGAGAACTACAAACACAAATAAGAGGTAAACCAAAAATTCACCAACAAAGCCCCTCATAATTAACTCCTTTTCTTCTCTCCCTTTTCCTCCTTCAGGACTTGGGCAGTCTTTCCATCACCAGATAGCAAGCGTTTGTCGTCTTCTTTGTGGACCATTGTAATAGCTTCCTTGTTCCTTCCAATCCATCAGAATCATTCCTGACTGAGAACTTTCAAATCTGATCTAATTTTTCTTTTATACTATCAAACCTGACATCTACTATAGTTCTGATTCTTTAGCATAGCATTTCTTACAAAGCCCTTTCCTCATCACAGCACACCTTTGCCAGGTTCATGTCTATGGCTAGACTACTTACATCTTTTTTTGGGGATTACTTACATTTTGAGGCTTTCTGTAATACTACCAAAGCCACTTCACCTCCAGCAGAAGCATTTATTCCCTCACTTGCTGCCATATTCTTCTATGTAGTTTACATTTATCACACTTGATTGTATTGATTTGTTTTCCCTTTCTGCATCCCCTGCCAGACTGAGAGCAGTTAAAACAGAAGGTACCATGTGTTCTCATTTTAATCCTCATTGCTTTTGTGCAATCCTGACTTATGGTAACCATCAATAAATGCTTGAACTTAATTGGAAGACACAGTGCCTCGAAGTCAGAAAATTCACAATCTAGTAGTGTAGATAGACATACAACCACCTGTAATAATAAGTAGTATATACTGATGCTAACTAAAATTATAAATTTCTTTACATTGTGATCATAACGTACATTCCTCTTCTGTATCTTAAACCCTCCTCCTTGCTCTAACATATTTGATGGTATGTAGTTACTCTTGCCATACTTGACTGATTGAGAGGAAGAAGGTTCTATAGCACAGTTTGGTGAAACTTGTATTTCCCATTTTTATGGTCCTATCCTACTTTAAAACTATTAAGAGATGCAACAGCCCCTTGGCTTTTAACCCCTGGCTCTCGACCAAGAGAGAGATGTGATAGATATGAAAACGCCATGGATAGAGAAAGCAAACCACAGGAGAAATATGAGCCTCATCCACAGTTTGTAAAAGAACATTCTTCTGGGGCTGGGGCTATGGCTCAGCGATAGAGCGCTCCTCTCCCATGTGTGAGGCCCTGGGTTTGATCCTCAGCACCACATAAATAAAATAAAGGTATTGTGTCCACCTACAACTAGAAAATATACTTTAAAAAAAAAAATTCTTCTAATTGGAGGCATTTTCCAGTAGTTTTACTCCAAGGGGACTGGCTACACTGTTAATTTTGGGGAAAAAAAAAAAATTGTAAAGAATTACTTACTATGAGAAATTAAGCAATTTTAATGTTTGCAAAAAAAAAAAAAAAAAACCAGAAAAATTTAAAACTTAAGTCGTTTATTTATTTTTGGCGGAAAAGAAATTTCCCCTCAATTTTATCTTGATTTTATACCTGGTAAGCACATCTAAACTTCATGGCTATGTTTCCTCTTGCAGCCTAAAATGCTCATTAACTTTTACATAAAATACCTGTATGCTACCAATTTTTATCTATAAAAATAAATTCTCTCTTCTCTTTCTCTCTCTCTCTCTCTCTTTTTTTTTTTTTTTTGGTATCAGGGATTGAACTCTGGGGCACTCAACCACTGGGCCACATCCCCAGCCCTTTTTTGTATTTTATTTAGAGACAGGGTCTCACTGAGTTGCTAAGTGCCTTGTCATTGCTGAGGCTGGCTTTGAACTTGTGATCCTATTGCCTCAGCCTCCCAAGTGCTGGGATTACAGGCATGTGCCACCATGCCTGGCTTAAATTCTCATTTAAAAAAAAATTTTTTTGGTACTGGAGGTTGAACTCAAGGGTGCTTTACCACTGAGTAATATCCTCAGGGTTTTTTTTTTTTTTTATATTTATTTTTTAGTTGTAGGTGGACACAACTAAAATACCTTTTATTTATTTATAAATAAATAAAACACATTTTATTTATTTTTATGTGGTGCTGAGGATCAAACCCAGGGCCTTGCACATGCTAGGCGAGCGCTCTACTGCTGAGCCACAACCCCAGACCTCCTCAAGCTTTTGTTTTTTTTATTTTTTATTTTGAGACAGGGTTTTGCTAAGTTGCAGAGACTGGCCTTGAACTTGACAATCCTTCTCCTCAGCCTCCTGAGTTGCTGGGATTATAGGCATGTGTCACCAAGCCTGGCTTAAAGATATATATATATATATATATATATATATATATTCCTAATCATTAAGAATTTATCAGATATTTGGTGCAACCTTAATGTGTGCCTAATTTGCAATTGATGGCTTGGTTTTGTTTATGTGTTTTTGGAAGCAACTTTGATGTTAAATCAGTGCCTGTTCAAAGAATTGTTTTCATATATATTGGATATAGCATTCTTACATGAATTCTATACTATCATAAGTGCTGGAATGAGGTTTTAATTGGGATTACATAGCACAGGCAAAGTATATAGCCAATCTGGCATAAGCTGTTTTTGTTTTCACACTACAAGTCTTTAAAACTAATATATGAAATGATTTTTGGGCTCTTGAACTATTGGATTGTTTTTTGTTCCTTGAGTTAACTCACTGACAGTTAAAGACCTTATAAAAGCACAATTTTAAAATTCACATGGATAAAAAGTTGCCTTCTCAGGATTTGAGCATTAAGTAATGATCTCTCTTTTTAGTGACAATTAACTTTGTAAAATTGCTGATGTTTGAAACTTACTAGAACTTTGACCTAAGATCCTTTATGTTTAATAAAACCGAAAGTGTTTTGATGTTATAAATTATTCTAAGTGAATATACTGAAAGAAAAACTTAAGAGAGAATGTGTAAAAGATCGTAACTTCTTTTCCCTTGATTACTTCATGGTTTTTTTTTATTATATATTTCAATTGAGTACAAGTTTATTGATCTTGGCTTTATTATTAGCAATTGAAATTCTGTAAGGATAACATAATTTTAAAGTGCCTATTACCCTCTGGACACTGAACAATCAATATTTATTGCCTAAAAATAGCCTTTCCCTTTGAATATGCCTTTGAAACGACAAAAATCTGGATTCTTCTCATAGAACATAGTAAAGTAGTACTCTAAAATTAAATTACAATCATTCATATGGAATAAACATCAGTGTTTTGTTTCTCCTTAGTATTGCTAAAATTTAAAGAATAATTCCCAAGTACAAGTTTATAAGTAGTCTATCAGAAAAGAGAACATTTTATTAAAATCCATAATCTGTTTGACTTGAGCCCAGATGTTGACAGTGTAGAAAGAGACTGGAAAGTACAAATTAGTGAAAGATTAACACTTAAACAGGTAGTTTTAGACTGTTTCTTATAGCAGTGTTTCCATTAGTTTTTTTTTTTTTTTTCCCCAATGGAACTAAATTAGTAATTAGGTATCTAGTTTTCTTCCCTAGGAAATAATTCTTATATCTTTCTCTCAGGGGTTGTGAATCAACTATGGAGGGCACACAAGAAGGGCAAATGAGAAAAATAGGCTTCTGTAAGACAAGTCGGGGTAAAGGGGTATGAGGCAAAATAAAATTCACATGGCTCACTTAAATGCATGATTCATTTAAATTGTTTTTAAATTTTGCGCCATCCAAATGAAAAACCTTTGCCAGTGTGACTTTGCATCTCCTGATTTCTATTCATTCAACAATATTATTTCTATATAATAAATACATTTGTTATTATTGTATTTACCCACCAGCATATTGACCACATTGAATTTTTATGTTTAAAGAAACAAAACCAAATGAGGCAAAAACATAACACTCTCATTCTGTTTCTGAATCTTTTTCTCATGAGTAATCTTAGTCCTTACAGTAATTATCAAAGGCAGGGTGAACAGTAGAGATTGTACATCTTCATAGTTAACATCAGATCTGCTGTGTGGAAATATGATGTAAAGAGCAGGGAATGTAGCTCAGTGGTTGAGTGCTTGCCTAACATGTGGGAGGCCCTAAGGGTTCATTCCTCAGTACCCACCAAAAAAAAAAAAAAAAAAAAAAGACTTAAAATCTGAACCAGTAGGATTTTGAGAAAAATCAGATATTCCAGCTTCAGTAAAATTTTATCCCATTACATTGTGTTACATTATGCTCACAGAACCAAAAGAAGACAACATTGTATTCCTTACTATTTACTGTACTAGATACATTTATGTATTTTACCTTCACAGCCTGAGGAAGAGCTTGATCCTGAAGAGAGGGACAACTTCCTCCAACAGCTTTATAAGTTTATGGAAGACAGAGGTATTTTCATGCTTACTATTTAAAAGTAGTCATTTCTATTACAGTTTTACATTCTTGGTGTATGCATTGTTTTGGTTAGTATCGTGAGCATATTGTATTTCAGTTAAAGCCTAAGAATCAGTTATACTTGATAATAGTTAAATATTTGGAATTCAAACACTGTCTATTTTGAGTAGAGATATGTAAGAAAGCAGTTTTGATGTAATTAAATTGAATCTTCCTGGGATTTATAGGACCAAAAAGTATAGCATTCAGAAAGAAAGAGGTCATAATGTTAATCTGCACACCCATTTCTTACTAATGCTGTATTTATAGCAAGTGAACTAGCCTGATCCTTGGTCTCTACAAATTAAACATAATTGAAGAGCAATCTATCTGAATAGGACAGGATTTCTAGTAGAAGTAGAATAAATAGAACCACTATAAATCATCATTCTTCTTGACATTGACCAGTCCTAGAAAATCCTCAGATAAATCCTAGATATTCTATAGTTTTCAGAAATGGTCCTTCAGATTACTGATGACAGCTTTAACATTTGTGTTAGAACAATGTGAATGGTACCATGGCCTAAAACTTCCCTTTCCATTGTGTTTCTTTATGCCTAAATGAACCAGCATCATTATTGGCCATACCTTGCAGTCCCAAAGTGTAATTTAGTTTAACACAGTTCACTGGCAGAGACATGACTTTACTAGTTGTAGAAGTAAAATATCTATAAAGTCTAAAGGCTGCACAGAGCTATAAAGAATAGAGAGAATGTTTTGTGTTTTCTTGCATCATTTAAGGTTCTTCAAATAGTATCCCTCTGATTAAGGAAATTTGGGGATTTAGTAGTTGATAGCTTTGTTAACAATTTTTTATTTTTCATTTGAATACAACATTTTGTTTTTATTCTCTAATGTTAAAAAGGCACTCCAATCAACAAACCACCTGTTTTGGGCTACAAAGACCTCAATCTCTTCAAACTCTTTAGACTGGTTTATCATCAGGGTGGATGTGACAATGTAAGTGTAATTAAAATCAAATTGCTTTTTGAATTGTGTATTGATGTGATGAAAAGCTAACTATCTGATGTTGAGCTGTTATTTACACGTTAGTTAGTAAACCCATTTTCTTAAAGATCATAGAATGTTAGTGTAAAGGTTATTTCCCTTTGCAAATTTTAACAAACAAAAACTTAATTTTCCAGATTGATAGTGGTGCTGTATGGAAGCAAATTTATATGGACCTTGGCATTCCAATTTTGAATTCAGCTGCTTCCTACAATGTAAAAACTGCTTATAGAAAGTAAGTAGTATAGTTTATTCATTAAAGAATACCTATTTTCAGGTAATATTTTCCTTTGAATTTGTTCACAAATAAGAATACATCGAGGAACACAAATGTTAGGGAAAGTGTACAAAAAGGCTTAGGCTAATACATACTTATGATTGAAAGTTATTACTCTGCTCCATTTCTCATGTTATACTAATTTCCTTTCCAAAATCTGCATGTTTATCATCTGATATCAAGGTAAATGTCATTGAGCATTCTATTTGGGATGAACAGACTTCATACAAAACTATGATAGCTCTGTTCACTTACCACAAACTCAGATTTCAGGAAGGGGTTTTATTTATGATCAGAATTTTTATTTACCATATTTTACTGCATAATTGTTGCAGATTTTATGACAGATATGTTTTGCAATAAAAGTGGGGTGTGACCATAATGTAAAGCTTTTTTTTTAAATAAAAATTGTGTACTTAAAAATCATTTATTACTAAACCCATTGTGGTACAAGATTAGGATTCACAGAATACTTGTGAATATACATTAAAACTGAATAGTTAAAATCTCTTATCATTTTTTGTGACAGTTTAGCGAACATTTTTCCAGTCTGGAAAAAAAAGTTAGCACATTAGTTTTAATTGATTTGTGCTTGATAGTTGTAATAGCACACATGAGAAAATTTCCTACAATGTTGCAAAGTATGGGCTTAAAATTTTAATCTTCTGAATCTGAAGATTCTGTGCTATCATTGGTTTCCTCATTTGATGCACCCTTGGCTGTACTCACACAAGATGTGTTTACCATTAATACTGGAGCACTCTAAACAAAGCACATAAAAGTTGGTTTGTAGAAATATATTGACAGTGCACATACACAGAGCTTTCTAGGCTTGTGGCTTGTGGTATGTGAGAAGACAAATGTGCATCCATATGCCATTGGTGAATACATTGCTGATGTTTGCCTTTTAAGCAGCATACAAAGACTGTTGTACCATGAGGTGATTACACAACAGAAGGGTATAAACCAATTTTTGTACTGCGAAATCAGGGTGCAGTGAAACCATTATAATTCATGTATAAATGATACATAAACATAATCCTATACAAAACACCCAGAAATTAGTAACATAGGAAAAGTACATTTGAATAAATGAGTTTTTTGGATCTCAGTGGCTCACGAGGATGAGGAAGGAGGATTACAAGTTGGAGGCCAGCCTCAGCAATTAAGTGAGGCCCTAAGTTTAGTGAGATCTTGTTTCAGAATAAAAACTAAAAGGGCTGGGGATTTGGCTCAGTGATTAAGTGCTCCTGGGTTCAATCTCTAATACCTTCCCCTCCCCCCCCAAAAAAGTTTTACTTTCTAAAACTGTGTGTGTTTAATAACATAATAGTCAAGTTAAATGCAATGACTTCAGATTTCCTAAAATGAAATATTGGTTTTTTAGGTATCTCTATGGTTTTGAGGAATACTGCCGTTCTGCAAATATTCAGTTCAGAACTATTCACCACCATGAGCCAAAAGTAAAAGTGGAAAAAAAAGAATTAGAAGAATCAATGGAAGAGGCTCTAAAAGTAGATCAAGAAATGCCTTTAATAGAAGTGAAGAGTGAACCCGAGGAAAACATTGATTCAAACAGTGAAAGTGAAAGAGAAGAAACAGAAGTAAAATCTCCAAGGGTGAGTACTTAATAGTAGTTTTATCTGATTAGTTTAAATTTAAGTTAATTAAAGCATTATTTTACATTTTTTATAATGGACATTTTCAAATGTGCACAAAAGTATTACAGTGAACCTAATTTAATTTTCCATTATTTGTGTTACACATCAGCCAATGTTTTCGTCAGCTTTGTTTGCTGCTCTGACTAAAAGACCTGACAAGAACAATTATAGAGGAGGAAAAGTTTATTTGGGGGCTCATGGTTTCAGAGGTCTTAGTCCATAGACAGCTGGCTCCATTCCTCAGGGCTCAAGGTGAGGCTGAACAGAAAAGTGTGGCAGAGGAAAGCAGCTTACATGATGATCAAGAAGCAGACAGACAGACAGACAGACAGACAGACTCCACTCTTCAGTTACAAAATGTATAGCCCAAAGTCACTTCTCCAGCCACACTCTACCCACCTTGAGTTACCATTCAGTTAATCTCATCAGGGATTAGTGAATTCAGTGATTGTGTTAAGGCTCTCTTAACCCAATCATTTCTCCCCTAAAGCTTCTTGCATTGTCTCACATGTGAGCTTTTGGGGGACACTTCACATCTAAACCATAACATCTAGTCTAGCTTCGCTACCTTTTTCTGAATATATCACACATTATTTTCTCTACTTGAAAGCTCTTCTTCTTGTTTGTGTCTGTTCAAGTCATTCTCATGTGGGATAAATCTTGTGTATTCCCTTCCTTCAGGTCTTCTGCTAAAATATCACCTCATTGAAGCCTATACTAGGTTCCTCCTAAAATTGCAACCTCCCTCCTCTCATTGGCATTCTCTTTCCTCCAGTTTCACCCTCTTCCATAATTTACTTATTATGTTTATTATTTTTTGTTTCTTTTGCCTTACTCTCTACTAGAATTGCACTCCCTAAGCACAAGGATTAGTATTTGTTTTCTCAATTGACAGACCCCAGGCTTGTAGAACAGTGTCTAGCGCATAATAAGTGCTTCTTAATTAGTTGTTGGATGAATGAATCTCCTCTTTTGTAACACCTTGAGCCTCCAGCCAGATGATAGATATCTTTCACTGTAACTTCATAACACACTCTGTAGTTCCAGCCTTTATCTTCCAACTCTACCCTTCCTCTCCATTAATGTATAAATTGTGTGTAGGAATTGTCGTCAGCCATTCTGACCAGTGTCCAATGCTGGTTCCATAGTAGGATTTATCATCTTTTAGGAAAAAATGAATTTACCATACTATCAAAAGAAGTTTAATTACTTTAAAATGTCTTATTTTTCAGTGAAGTCATATTTAGTGAAGGAGAAGCTGAAACTACTTTTTCTTTTAGTTTTTAGAAACCGTTTTTTTTAAAATATTTATTTATTTTAGTTGTACACAATGCCTTTATTTTATTTTATTTTTTTTGGGGACCGGGGATTGAACTCAGCGGCACTAGACCGCTGGGCCACATCCCCAGCCCATTTTTTTTTTGTATTTTATTAGAGACAGGGTCTCACTGAGTTGCTAAGTGCCTCGCCATTGCTGAGGCTGGCTTTGAACTCACGATCCTCCTGACTCAGCCTCCCAAAGTGCTGGGATTACAGGCGTGCGCCACCGCGCCCGGCACAATGCCTTTATTTTTATGTGGTGCTGAGGATTGAACCCTAGCCACACACATGTTAGGTGAGTGCTCTACTGCTGAGCCACAACCCCAGCCCCTAGAAATCGTCTTTTTAAACTGGCCATTTCAATTTGTCATCTAGTAGATGGAATCTTCTAGTGAAGTTTATGAAATACCCAAATTGATTTTTTCTCTTTATTTTTTAAAATTCTGGTAAAATACCTAAGTTTGCCTCTTTACCATTCTTAAGTGTACAGTTCATGGCATTATGTATGTTCACAGTGCTGTGCAGCAATCCCCACCATCCACTAGCATCCAGCTCCAGAATTTTTTCTTGCAAATCTCTTTACCTTTTAAACAATTTTAAGAATTGGAAAATTCTTTATCTTTTAAACAATAACTCTTTATTCTTCCCTTCCATCAAGGCTCATTTATGTTGCAGCATGGGGAAGAATTTCCTTTTTTTAAGGGTGAATAATATTTGATTGTATGTATTGTGGACATTCTTTCTTGCCTTTACCTGAAGACGTTCCTTGTCCCATGTAAGACATTCTGCAGTGCTCTGTGTAGTATAGATGAAATTAAAATTCCCAAAGATTTTCTCTAATTTTTTTACCAGTACAAAAAGTGCTACAGTACATATGCTTGTAAAAATCTCCTCTTCATTTATTTTAACATATAATCCCGACTTCTAAAAATGAGGTTTCTGGGGATATATATTAAAAACTAAAATTTTGATAGGTAACAGTTTCTATACATTTACATAAAGAGTACCTGTGATGTGTTGGGCACTGTCTAGATCTGAGGATATGGAAGTGAATAATACAAAGCCCATGCCATCATGGAACTTAGGTTCCAGTGCTTTACAGTAGAAATAAGTTTATTCTTTTTGTGCTTTTGAAATGTAAGTAGCACATAGGAACTAGGGGAAAACATTTGTTTACTGAGATAGTAGTTGTCAAGTATTCTAGTGCTCCCTACATTGCTGGCACCTTCTTTTTTGTTCTTGCTGTATTCCAAGTGGAGGGGTATCATACAGCGATGATGTAAATTTTGTCTTAATAAACAGTAGAACTACAGACCCCAGAGGCCATAATTCAGGGGGTTGATTTGTAATTATTGTTAACTTTTGTTATTAGCACTTGCATGATTCATATAAAATTTTATTGTAGTCAAGAAATATTAAAAGTGGGCTGAGCTGGGCGCGGTGGCACATGCCTGTAATCCCAGCACTTTGGGAGGCTGAGGCAGGAGGATCGCGAGTTCAAAGCCAGCCTCAGCAATGGGGAGGCACTTAACAACTCAGTGAGACCCTGTCTCTAAATAAAATACAAAAAAGGTCTGGGGATGTGACCCAGTGGTTGAGTGCCCCTGAGTTCAATCCCCAGTACCACAAAAAAAAAAAAAAAAAAAAAAAAAAAAAAAAAAAAGTGGGCTGAAATAGTGAACAAGGGAGATTTTTGTTTTTTTGTGTTGGGAACTGAAACCATGGCTTTGCACTTGCTAAGCATGTGATCTATTGCTAATTTACACCCTCAGCCTCAGGAGAAATTTTTATTCCTCTTGTAATATATGGCAACAGCTCATGGTAAGTCTGGATATAATTAATTAACTTATATTGTTTATTCTTTTAAAAAACTTCAGAAGGAAGAGAAAAAAACATGTGGGTTTTAGGGTCTTATCTCAAGCCAGAGAGCTGGCTAGCCATTGCTGTGAAGGTTCAGGGGAGAGATATCTTTCCCCCTTTGTATTGATAGCTATTTTAAAGCTTTATCTCTTATACTAGGGACGTCGGAGAATTGCTCGAGATGCAAATTCGATTAAAAAGGAAATTGAAGAGGAGAAAACAGAAGACAAATTAAAAGATATTGATACAGAAAACAAGGGTGTAGATGATGACTATGAAACTTCAGAGAAAAAAGAAAATGAACTGCTACTGGGGAGAAAAAATACACCAAAGCAAAAAGAGAAGAAAATTAAAAAGCAAGAGGATTCTGACAAAGATTCAGATGAAGAGGAAGAGAAAAGCCAAGAGAGGTACATTATCTTATGTTTGTTCTCCAGAAGCAGCTGTCTGGGGTACAACAGCATTTTGTTCCTGCTTAGAAACTCAGGTTTGAGGGAATGTTTTCTTATTGGGACTTCCGTTCCTCTTGTCTAATGAAGGTGAGACACATTGTGAAGATGATGTGTATCGCCTTTCGGAATTGGAGAATATACTGGTCGCACCATTTTAATAGCACTTGTGCCCTAAACAGTGGCCTCAAAGAAGGCTGCGCCACCCAGTCAAAAGAAAGGTCCTGCAGTTGACAGCAGGGAAGGGAGCTGGAGAAAAATGGAGGAAGTGGACAAGAGGAAACAGCGACAGCAAAAATTCCATTTTAAAAAAGGTACAATGTGGGAAAGCTAACAAACACATGGGTGCACAGTACTAGCAGATGTTTCTGTGTGTTAGCTTTATCTGAGATATTTTTCTTTTTCAAGTTACTGTATTAGAATAAGTGGCATGCACCCCTGATTCTAGTTTGGAAAATACATTCTTGCTCCACATCCCACCAGTAGATTTCACCTTTTTAATGTCCATCCTGCTTGCTGTTGAGTGAAAATTGTATCTTTTTTCCATGTACTAGACATGTGTGGATTGAATTGACAAAAATAGCCAAAGATTAGGCAGTCCAGCTAAAACAAGGTCATGTCTGACCATGTCACGTACTTGGCCATTCTGTAAGTGTTGTTGAATGGATTTGCTAATTTTTAGATGCTATAAGAAACAAGTTGTAAAGAGCAACAGCAGCATAACACACTTCCTTAAAATATAAACTCTTCTCTATAATTATTTTTGATTCTTTTATTAATGCAATGCCAGATTTTTCTGGAAAATTAAGTTGTTAGGCCAGACTTGGGGAAAGTGGCCTGCTGCACCCAACTAGTAGCTGATGCAGTCTGAAAATTAACCATTGAGAGAATAAATATTTAGAAAAACAGGAATAACTAGTGGGAGAGGTAATTTGATTCAATATGAATAGCTACAGGAGCTATCACAATTATTTATGAAGTAGGTTAGTAAAAAAATGAAAGTTCTATAGTGGAATATAATTAGGATTAGGAAAAGTGGGAGGAAATAATAATGATACAAGTGTAGTATTTTAAATATTTGGCTAATAAATTTAAACGAAAGTGAACTAACTACTTACAAAGGAGGGGCTAATAATTATTTGTAGTTATGTGCAAAGTGAGCATCAAAATACTGTGTGTATATTATAGTGTGTACATAATAAATATAAAACATGATGGATCTCTACATATAAATAATACCTGGCTTAAAAAGACTTCATAATTAATATGTAAATGAAACTGAGATTTTCTTTAGAGAAAAATAAGCAGATTTGATTGAATTTAAAGAATAATATTCTTGCTGGGTGCAGTGGCGCATGCCTGTTAATCCCAGCTGCTCAGGAGACTGAGGCAGGAGGATCCTGAGTTCAAAGCCAGCCTCAGCAACTGTGAGGCGCTAAGCAACTCAGTGAGACCCTATCTCTAAATAAAATGCAAAATAGGGCTGGGGATGTGGTTCAGTGGTCTAGTACCCCTGAGTTCAATCCCAGGACCAAAAACAAAAAAAGAAGAAGAATATTCTTTTTTTTTTAATTAAATAAAAATCAAATATATACATAGCAAACATAGTCTGTATTGCCATCCTATATTAGGAATTATGGAAATGGCACTTCATGATGATTTCTGTTTTAAGTAGTTCTCAGAAATTACCTCTCCAGGCTATTATTGGATGGTGTCCTTGGAGAGAAAACATTCCCATTGCAAATGGGCTGTCAAGGCCTCTTTGAGTTGAGTCCCTGAGGGGGTCACCAAAATAATGTCCTATATTTATTATAAAGTATAGTCCCTCTTCTTAAGCTTTTAAAACTCTTGTAACATTTAAATGTTCTTTGGTGCAGTTCTCTTCTGCATCCTACCAGAGCTAATAGAATGTTTTATAATAAAAATATTTAAAGTATTGTGGACTTATCTGTGTGAATCTCTTTTATACCTGATTTTCAAAGCAAAGAAGAACTGATGGGAGATAAGTGAAAAAACATAAAACAACATAAAATATGCAGAGCTTGCATATGGCCTGTAATTCCAGAGACTCTGGAGGCCGAAGCAGGGGATCACAAGTTCAAGGCCAGCCTCAACTACTTAGCAGGGCCCTAAGCAACTTAGCGAGACACTATCTCAAAAAGGGCTGGGGATATGGCTTTGGGTAAAGTACCTCTTGGTTTAATCCCCTCAGCTCCCCAAAATATGCAGAGCTATGTTCTCCTGGTGCTATCCTGTACATTCAACAAATGGCCTCACTTCAAACATTCGTTGTTTCCTGGGGTGCAGTAGTGCTCGATGTAATCCCAGCTACTTGGGAGACTGAGACAGGATAGCAAATTCAGTGCCAGCCCTGGCAACTTAACAAGACCCTACCTCAAATTAAAAATAAAATAGTGCTGGGGATGTAGCTCTGTGATAAAGCACCCATAGGTTTTATCTGACATTCCAAGCCAAACAACAACAACAACAAACAATTGTTTCTTTGTTAGAGTGAGGAGAACTTTAGAATATAAATTGGTTTCAAAAACATGGTTACTAAGGTAGAAAGTTTTTTAAGCCCATTAAAAAACTAAGAACTATTCTAAAACAAGCATAAAATAGTAGTAGAGTTAAAATAATTAGTTGCAGGAAGTTACAAAATATCTTTAGTTTTTTTCACATGTAAGGTGGCACTTGAATATGAATTCCAAAGACTTTTTCAGAGCAGATTGTTCTTATTTTATCAAAAGTGATTTATTTGACTCTATATCATTTAACTGTGAATATTGATCGGCCTTTAATAAGTATGGATTTACTTTTGGTACAGTGCACCTTTACATAATAAATTCCTTAGTAAGTAGTCCATAAAAATCTTCTCCTTCTCCTCCTTCTTCTCCTCCTCCACTGACATTATTAAGGTAATATTTAGGTTGTGAATATTCTACAGTTTGGATTCTTTTTAATACGTATTATTTTGTTCTCCATTAAGTTATTAGTAGCATTATCAATGTTATAACTTACTGCAGGGAAGAAACTGAAAGCAAATGTGACTCTGAAGGGGAGGAAGATGAGGAAGACATGGAACCCTGCCTAACAGGAACCAAAGTGAAAGTGAAATATGGAAGAGGGAAAACTCAGAAAATTTATGAAGCCAGCATTAAAAGCACTGAAATTGATGATGGAGAAGTTTTATACTTGGTACATTACTATGGATGGAATGTCAGGTAAGCAAGAAAGTATTTCCTTACCACTGAAAGTTTGACAGTAGTTGAGAGATCAATTTAACTTTGTGAAGAATTAAGCAAGTGGTGTGTGTATGCGTGAGTGTTTAAAAAGCACACCTTGATTCTAACTTGTCCCAACATGTTGACATTTGTATTGTTTTACAAGCTGTGTCAGTGCTTCCAGATAAAGATCACCAGGATCTGTTACTGGAACAAGCTGGTTTATTACTCATTTACAGTGAGAAAGAACATATAACATGGGAAATTATGGGGCATTGCACTAATATAGAGTTAGGTCAATAGCAGAGGCTCAGAGTGCCACCTTTTGGAACAGGAATAGCCCAGGATTCTGTGAAAGCATATTGCAGAACATGGTCAGGGAGTGGGGCCTGTAGCTCAAGTGTGCGAATGTTGCTTTGTTTTGTTTATCAGAAATCAGGCCTTCTGTCAAGCATAATAAAAAAAGAATGTTGGGAAGAACTTAGATTTGAGCTCCTATTAGGTGGTTTGAGGGAAGGTTTAAGGAAGTGTGAGACTTGGCTTTTATATAAGGTGCTGTCAGGAAGTTGGGATAATTCTATAATTGATTTTCTTAGTTTTACTGGAAGGACAGAAGACTAGTCCAAGGTTGACACTATAATGGGGAAGAAGCAGCAGTGACTTATTAATCAGGGAAAAACTATGTTTAGCCATTTTTGTGGTTTGCATGATATTCCCATCTCCCCCCTGCCTCCTGCCCCTTGTGTTCAGACATGATTAGGGAGTGGTCTTATTGTTGCTTAGATCTATCATGGGCATAGAGCAGACTTATCTGAGGTTATGTGAAGTTGTTCATGTTCAACAAGAGGACGGTTTAGCCTATAAAAACCAGATCAGCTTGTCGCAACACCAAAGTTTAGCTAGAGCTATACCAGGCTAATTCCTGAATGTCAGGGCTGCTTTTCTCTTTCTGCTTTAAAAGTCTTGTGTGTTTGAAATGTCCAGGTCGCCTGAATTCACTTGGAGCCATCTTGCTCCAGGGTTTTTCCACATACTAGGTGTATGTTGTATTGTGGATCAATTCCCTCGTCACTAAATTGAGGAAAATAAAATATTGAAATAAATAAATACGGAAATAAAAATTTCAGAGAGATGCTATAAAATGACAATACCTGTAATTAACATGTAAAGTCCCTATAAAAATGCTTAGCACTTAATATGTGCTCAGTGACTTTTTTTTTTTTTTAATTTGGCATCATCTGAAAAGGTGGGAGCTTAATGAACAGAATATAAGATTTTTAAATTTCTTTTCTCTGACTCTGTTCAGTTCACAACCATATACTTTTTAGTATTGGGGATTGAACATGGGTGCCCTACCACTAATCTACATCCACAACCTTCCCCCTCCTCTTTATTTTGAGACAGGGCCTCACTAAGTCACTGAGCTGGCTTCAAATTTGTGATCCCCCTGCCTCAGCCTTCCAAGTTGCTGGGATTATAGGCACACACCAACGTGCCTGGCCCATATACTCTTATTTATCAACTGTGTTGCAGTTCTTCTTTCTAGACTCTCTCTTTCCTATATCTTCTGTCTCGTCTTTTTAATGTTTCACTTTATGACTAATCAATACTCATTTTATTATATAATTTGTTATTAGTTTCCTACTTGGTTACTCACATGATTTGTTGTTGTTGTTGCCCTCTATAGTCCTAAAAACTGGTATAATTCTAGCCTGCTTAATTGAGATAGAGCTCCCATAGTTCCTGGAGAATTTAGTTGAATTTGTAAAATGAAAACATGTGCTCATTTGGGATACAGGTCTCTACTTGAGAAATCCTGAACCTACCCTTGGTTAGCAATGTTGGTGCTGGAAGTACCCGCACAACAGACTGCTTTCATCAGGACATTTTGGCCTATTCCAAGTTACTTTAGATCAGGCCTGTGCTTCTTGGTGATTTGAGGTTGCCTGTAAAATTCCAGAATTGGACAGTTGCTTCTTTGTTAGTCCTGGGTCAGATACATAAGTCTTATTGCACTTTCCAGACTATTTGATCTCATTATATGCCTCTTTTTCGTATGGGACTGAATTGTATCTCATACAATTGTATCTCAGCAAGGCCGAGTTCTTTCTGTTCTCTACTTTCTTCCTCATACAGAGCCTGGCATACCAGTAGATCCTCAGTGAATGTCCAAATGAATGAATATTTCTAAATAAAGTAATAAAATTCAGGAATGAATATTTCTAAGTGAGGTAATAAAATACAGATACTTAAAAGTCTGGTACAATTCATATAGACAGTCCTTTTTCAAAAGCTTTATATCTTGGGTTAATCTACCAGGATTAACTATATTTCAAACTGTAGTGTAGATATCATGGTGCCATCTCAGCTGAAACTTGTGCATGTTGGAACCACGTTCTTATTTTGTACAGCTCCATGGTAACTGGTTTACAAAGCCACAGGTATGGTTTCCAGATACAGAGTTTATTTACATAGTACAGTCTAAAGTGAGGACATCTTGTAGTTTTCATACTCTGCTTGAGTTAAACAAAATACAAATTGTTGAAGAAAAAATTAAATATAAATATCTCTAAAAAAACTGGAAAATCTTAAAGATATGTGATTCAGAATAAAATTGTATTAGAAATAGTAGAGGCTAAAGAGTTCTGGGGAGGAAAAGAAATTTCAAAGGAGTTGATAAAATAATCTGGTACCAATCATGTTGCAAATTTGAATTTACCTGAGTTATCTTTGTATTATTTGTTCAGTAGAATGAATTCTAGTACAGAATTTGCTTATAAGCTCAGATTTGTGGGAGTTCTGAAAACAAAGCAGTTCTGATAGTTTTGTATATACTTGCTATTTGCTCACTCCGACCTCCCCTGACCTGTTAACTCTGAAAACTGCTCTTGGCTTTTCCTGTTGATGGTTGGTATACAAAGCACCTATTACAGTGGCTGGTAAATGTTACCCACAAACCAACCTCTGAGCCTTTCACATTTCTGTCAACCTGGAAACAAACTCTTTAATCTCTCTCACTGTTGTTTTTGTTTAATGAATATATTTCAAATAGGATATCACTATGAGATTTTTAAATTTTCATTTTAAGGTATGATGAATGGGTAAAGGCTGACAGGATAATCTGGCCTTTGGACAAAGGTGGACCAAAGAAAAAACAAAAGAAGAAAGCTAAGGTATGTTTCTACATTCATAGACTTTATGATAGGTACAGGAATTATTTAAATTGTATCATTTCTTTAAGACATTATATTTTTTAGAGCAGTTTTGCTTTCACAACAGAATTGAGAAGATACAGAGATTTCCCATATGCTCTCTGCTACATACATGCATGACTTCCCCCATTGTCAACTCCCTCAACCCCCACCAGAATATCATATTTGTTACAACTGACGAACCTACATCAACACATCATTATCAGAGTCCACAGTTTATAGTAGGGTAATGAGCACATGGAAGATACAACACATATAGTTTGAGTTTGGGCAAATGTATAATGACAGGTACCCACCATTCAAGTGTCATATAGAGTATTCTGTGCTCTACCAGTTCTTCTTCCCACCCTTTCTTAACCCTTGGCAACCACTGATGTTTTTATTGTCTGCATAAGTTTGCCTTTTCCAGAATGTCACACGATGGGATCATTACAGCATATAACCTTTTCCGATTAGCTTCTTTCATTTAGTAATATGCATTTAGGTATTGTGCTTTTTAAATAAATCTTGTTTTCTCACTGTAATAATTGTCTTGATTCTATTAAGATAGTTGCACATTTTCTCTAACTCAGGTGCTTAAAAAAAAAAAGTAAAAATTTAAAACCTATTACCACATCATCTTATGGAAAGATGAAAACCACCAATGCTTAGAGCACAGATTTCAAACTTGAATGCCTGTAGAGCCTTTATAGGAAAAGAGTAAAGTAGGACTAAGAGTGACACATTGAGGACTTGGTTCTCACTAGAGAGGGTGGAAAATAATTATTCTGTTGTGGCAATGCTGACATAGGGTTGCCAGATTTTATTATTTTGGGGAAACACTATTTTTTTCTTTTTCTTTTGGTACTGGGGATTGAACTCAGGGGCACTCGACCACTGGGCCACATCCCCAGCCCCTTTTTGTATTTTATTAGAGACAGGGTCTCACTGAGTTACTAAGTGCCTTGTCATTGCTGAGGCTGGCTTTGAACTCACGATACTCCTGCCTCAGCCTCCCAAGTGCTGGAATTACAGGTGTGTGCCACCATGCCTGGATCACTATATATATATATATATATTTTTAAATATTTTTATTTATTTGCTTTAGTTGTACACAATGTGTTTTATTCAATGCATTTTATTTGTACGTGGTGCCGAGGATTGAACCCGGGTCGCCCACGTGCTAGGTGAGCGCTCTACCGCTGAGCCACAATCCCAGCCCCTCACTATATTTTTTAAAAATGTAAAATCTGATGTTTAAATTCTGGAAACTAAAGTAAATTTAAAACACATCTGCTGGGAAGTTGTAGCCTTACCTATACCTTCAGTCTTCAGTCTTTGCTACAGAGATCTGCCTAGGGTATTGTCTACTTGTGATGTTGTTATTTCTTCAGTGGATAATAAAGAACCAGGGGGAGTGCTGAATAGTTATATAGCTTGCCCAATGTACTAGCTTCAGCACAGAATAATTGCAGTGTTACAAATTGTGGAATATCATATTCTTATAAATAGGTTATAGAACTGTTCTTGATTTTTCTATAAGCACAAATTAGGGGTTGACATATAAACTAGCTTATTTATTTATTATCATTAGTTTTTTTTTTGGAGAATTTAAATGTTCATTTTTCTTAAGACATTGGCCATTCTCATGCATTTTGTTGTTGTTGTTACCCAGAATAAAGAAGAGAGTGAAAAGGATGAAAAGAGGGATGAAGAGAGGCAGAAGTCAAAACGGGGACGACCTCCTTTAAAATCAACCCTTTCATCAAACATGCCATATGGTTTATCTAAGACAGCAAACAGTGAAGGAAAATCAGGTACCAGTGCTATGCCAGACAGCTCACCTCTGTCAAATGGAATGGAAGGTGCTCATTCTTGAGGATCACTGATTTTTTAAAAAATCAGTAATACACATACAGTCATGTTACATTTAACAATGGGAATACATTCTCAGAATAGCATTGTCATTGTGCAACATCATAGAGTGGACTTACACAAACCAAGATGGTTGTAGTATCACTAGGCATCAATAATCTTATAATATCATGGAATGTACTTACATAAACCAAGATGGTTATGGCATCACTAGGCAATAGAATCTTATAGGACTACCATCATACATGCATCCATCATTGATTGAAACATCACTATGTGGTATGTAATTGTTGTTAAAATTACTGTTGTGTGAGAGAGATTCATAGTAAAAATAAGATAGGTTTTAATCTCATGGTTTAAATTGTACCTAAGATTTAATTCAAAGCTAATGCTTATTTTGCTACTTGTTTTTATTTAAAAATCTAGTGATGTCTTAATAGAGGATTAATAACTATCCATGAGACCTGGTGTGTGCTATGCTTTGCTGCAAAGCATGCACTAGCATCCCCTGTTAAGTTTAGTGCTATTCATAAACTTAAGACTGCTTTTCAGAGAACACAAACTAATGTAGTATAGGTGAATTTTGTGATGCAGGTAGGTGAACATATTTTATTCTGCTTTTACTCTTTCACCTCACCTTCCTAATTTTGTGTATTTTTACATGTAATTTAAGAAATTTTAAATGATTGTCTTACAAATTTCCCTCCCTTTATGAGATTGCCCTGAACTACAATTTGTTCATATGGTGCAAATTAAAAAAGACATCTTTTCCTCTTTACTGCCATCTGCTGGAGTGCTGCCATAAAATACAAATGCAGGATATCCACAAAGTGAAAGATACCCCTTAGGTGGCATGCTTTTATGCAGTGTACAAACTACAGAATTATACATAGCAGCTTTATTAAATTTCTGCATAAAAGTTGTTTTTATTAACATTAGAAAAATGAATTCTAAGCCAGGCATGGTGGTGTATGCCTATAATTCCAGCTACTTCGGAGGCTGAGGCAGGAGGATCTCAAGTTCCAGGGCAGCCTCAGCAAGTTGATGAGACCCTGTCTCAAAATAAAAAACAAAATAGAAAGGGAAGCACCACTGGGTTCAATTTCCAGTATCATACACAAAAAAACAAAACAAAAATAAAAACAAACCCATCTGTATTTTCTTTATGATAAAACCACAAAATAAAACTTTATACACATCTTTTCATTTAAACAATATTGTTGTTTGCCATTTTGAACTTCATTAGGATATGAGCACCATATGGACAGGATTTTTATGTTTTACAGTTCTTATACAACCTTAGAACCTCTCTATTATTTTAAAGATTTTCTAATGTAAAGAAAAGTAATTTTTCTTGCAGGCAGGTGCCTTTTCTTGTGCTTTTTTTTTTGTCATTAAGAATTTTAAGTTTTTGCTGGGCGTGGTGGCACATGCCTGTAATCCCAGCACTTTGGGAGGCCGAGGCAGGAGGATCGTGAGTTCAAAGCCAGCCTCAGCAAAGGCGAGGCACTTAGCAACCCAGTGAGACCCTGTCTCTAATAAAATACAAAAAAAAGGGCTGGGGATGTGGCCCAGTGGTCGAGTGCCCCTGAGTTCAATCCCCACTACCACCACCAAAAAAAAAAAAAAAAAAAAAAAAGAATTTAAAGTTTTGAGTACTCACGTTGCTCATTTTAAATAGTCATCTTTCTAGAATTGTTTTAAGTGGAAGTCGTATATTAATCAGTATATACTAGATCATATATTAATCAGTATATTAATTACATATATTAATCAGTATATACTAGATCTTAGATCTAACTACTTAACATACTAACTTCTTAGTACTTGTCCTTTGACTTTGCTGCATGTTATTGTAACCTAAATATGATACTAGGGCAAATGACCAAACAGCTGTTTATATAGCATTGAGACAGTAATATGCCATGTAGTGTATCTTCACAGTTTAGTTTGAAATCTCCTTCCCCTAAATTCTTGGCACAAATGTTGTGGTTTATTTTATGTAGGAAATTTGTGTAGGGAGTATTTGGAAGTACATGATTAAGGGTTTTGATTATATTTTGGTAAGATTTTTATTGTAAGATTACATTGTTAATTAAGATAAAAGCCTGTATAGTATAGCAGTTTTTTCTCTTGCAGACTCTTGCTCATCTGATAGTGAAACAGAAGATCCTTTAGAAAAGAATTCGATAAATGAAGAACTCTCTCCTGATATTAAGGAAGAACTAGAAAAAAATGAAAATTTGAATGATGATAAACTAGATGAAGAAAATCCAAAGATTGCTGCACATGTATTAAAAGAAAATGATAGGACTCAAATGCAGCCTTTAGAAACCCTGAAGTTAGAAGTTGGAGAGAATGAACAACTAGTGCAGATATTTGGAAACAAAGTGGAACAAGTAGAAGAAGTTAAGAAAGAGGCAGAAAAATCTCCTAAAGGAAAGGGAAGGCGAAGCAAAACAAAAGATCTTTCTTTAGAAATTATAAAGATTTCATCATTTAGCCCGGATGAAGCAGGAAGTGAACCTCACTTAGAAACTCATAGTCTTGAATTTTCCTCATTAGACAGTAAAAACTTTTCTTGTGCTACTGAAGATGAAATTGACCAATATGGGAAAGAAAAAAAGTTGAAACGGAAAATATTAGGACAATCATCACCAGAGAAAAAAATAAGAATTGAGAATGGAACAGAAATGACAAATAGTGTGTCTCAAGAAAGGACCGGTGATTGTATTGGATCTGAGGGAATAAAAAACTTAAATTTTGAACAGCACTTTGAAACAGAAAATGAAGGAATGCCATCATTAATAGCAGAGTCAAACCAATGTGCTCAAGAATCCAGTGGTGAAAAACTTGATAGTCCAGCTGAAGAAACTGTAAATATACCACTGAAAGAAGAGGAAGAGGCAATGCCTTTGATTGGGCCCGAAACCTTGGTCTGCCATGAAGTAGATTTAGATGATCTGGATGAGAAGGATAAGACCAGCATTGAGGATGTGGTAGTCGAGAGCTCCGAGTCCAACTCCCTTATTTCAGTCCCGTCTGCCCTCCCTCCTGCAGCTCAACATAACTTCTCAGTAGCTTCACCACTTACTCTCAGTCAGGACGAGTCTCGAAGTGTAAAAAGTGAGAGTGACATAACGATTGAGGTTGACAGCATTGCTGAAGAGTCTCAAGAAGGTCTCTGTGAGAGGGAATCAGCAAATGGGTTTGAAGCCAGTGCTGCCCCCGGTACTTGCAGTATAATTGTACAGGAACGAGAGAGCAGGGAGAAGGGTAAGGCTTTCCAGGGAAACACTTGCCTTTATGTTAAGATGAAAAATTAAGAGTTTCAGCTGCTGCTGATTTTTAAGTACCATCTTTTTTCTTTTCTCTTTTAAAAATGTATGTATAAAGGGGTATAGAGGCAGGAAAGTTGGTGGAATGTGGTTGATATTATTACCCTAGGTACATGTATGACTGCACATATGGTATGACACTACATTATGTACAGAGAAATGAAAAGTTGTGCTGCAGTTGTGTACAATGAATCAAAATGCATTCTGCTGTCATATATATCCAGTTTAAATAAATAAATAAATAATTTTTAAAGAAAATGTATATATACCCAGGTGTGGTGGTGCACGCCTGTAATCCCAGCAGCTTAGGAGGCTGAGGCAGAAGGATCACGAGTTCAAAGCCAGCCTTAGCAAAAGTGAGGTGCTAAGCAACTCAGTGAGATTCTGTCTCTAAATAAAATACAAAATAGGGCTGGGGATGTGGCTTAGTGGTTGAGTGCCCCTGAGTTCAATCCCCGGTACCAAAAAAAAAAAGCATATATAGCAGTCAAGTAGAGTACATGGATGAATAAATGTAACCTACTCTTATTTTTTGTGTTGTTTTCAAATTCTCTCTTTCCCCTTATTTCAGGTCAGAAAAGGCCAAGCGATGGAAATAGTGGATTAATGGCAAAAAAACAAAAGCGTACCCCAAAGCGAACAAGTGCTGTAGCCAAAAATGACAAGAATGGAGCAGGTCAGTGCTTTTCAGTGCTGTCTTCTGTAGGGTAGGGTAGTGGTCATTTCAGCAGTTCACTGGTTTTGAACCTGGCTTATGTCTGTTTAAAAATAAATCTGGTTTATTATATTTTTCCATTAACTTTTAACCTGAAGGTACATATCAATTTTACTTAGAACTGGGATAGATGCAATTATTTTTTGTGCTAATTTTATGTGTATTTCTTATGGAAAGCAGTTTAATATTAGAGAAACATATTTGGGACTCAAATAAAAGAAAAGTACAATTACCCTGGTGTTAAAAGTAGATAAAAGGGCTAGGAATATAGCACAGTTGGTAGAGTGCTTGCCTCGCATGCACAAGGCCCTGGGACCAATCCTCTGCAGCACACACACAAAAAAGAAAAATGTAGATAAAGTTTTCATTTTTGCAGGGAATGTTTTCCTCTGAGCTAGAAAAGCTAATTTGTAGATAGTATGGTAATTTTAAAACATGGAGAAAGAAATAAGGGCAATTCTTTTTTTTTTTTAATTTTTTAAAAATTTATTTGCTTTTAGTTGTACACAATGCGTTTTATTCAATGCGTTTTATTTGTACATGGTGCTGAGGATCGAACCCGGGTCACCCACATGCTACGCAAGCGCTCCACCGCTGAGCCACAATCCCAGCCCAAGGGCAATTCTTATTGATACAAAAAATTAGTAAATCTATATGAATGGATTAGATTATGTGAAAAAAATTTATACAGTGAATAAAATTAAATAAGAGAATGTGGTAGAAATAAATGCAATTGATTTTGACCGATTACATTTTACCCTCTAAAACATGCCTTCATACAAGTCTGAAAGGGAAGTTCTACATTACAACAGCCACATAGTTCAAGGAAAGAACATATAATTTATATAGGATAAAAGGTATTTTAGTAGTCAGGGGTTGCTGTCAGCTATACAGTGCAGTCTAAGGAAAAAAGAAAGAGTGATAGGAAATGAGTATGTAAAAGTATTAGGAATTACAAAGGGAATGTGAGTAATGTTACAGTGGATAAGCCAGGTAGTCATCACCTTAGTCAGATAATCAAAGTGAACACCATCCTTATTGAAACAGTGTCCCACTGGACATTTAGCAGCTACATTTGTGATATTCCTATCAAAGATACATAATGCGAATCTAATCGTGGGGAAGCATCAACAAATTCAAGCTGAAGGATATTCTGTAGAATAACTGACCTATAATGTTCAAAATTAAAAAGGTCATGAACATTAAGGAAAGCGGAAGTGTTCCAGCATGAAGTAGACTTCAGGGATGTGGCAACTAAATGCAATACATGATTTTCACCTGGATACTACTGCTGTAAATGGTATAATTGGGGCAACTGGAGATCTGAGGATTAGATGATAGTAATATAGCTATGCTCACTTTCTGATATTGATGCTATATTATGGTTCTGTAGACATGTGGTAATTTTAATAAATATCCACATATACATTGATACTTTTCTCTTCAAGGAGTGAAACCTAAATTCTTTCCCCTTGAGTGTGGGATGAACTCAATGACCCATTTCTAACAAAGTGGCAGTGACAGAGCATGACTATGGAGAATAGGTCATAAAAGGCACTGAATTCCTCCTTATTCTCCACTGGATGACTTGCTCTAGGGGAAGTTGACTGTTGGGAGGATATTCAAGCAGTTTGTCCAGAGGCCCATATACTGAAGAACTGGGGGCATTGTGTCAATAGCCAGTGACCTGAGAGAGTGAGTGAGCCACCTTGGAAGTATATCGTCCAGCCTCAGTCAAGTCTTTAAAGACGAAAGCCCTGGCTCAAAGTTTAAGTGTAACCTCACAAGATTCCTGAGCCAGACCATGGAATCTGCTCCCAGATTCTGATCATCAAAAACTGTGTGAGATAATGAACATTTGCAGTTTTAAACTGCTAGAATATTTTATAGAATATTTTGGAAAACCAAAAGTATCTTCTAATATGAGGTCACCAGTATGATACCTATGTGTTTAATACTAATTTGTAATACAGCAGCAGATAACTGACACAATATTGTCTGTAGACATATCACTGAAGTACTCTAGTGTAGCAAATGGGTTAGAAAATAATTTGGGTAATATTTGTAAATTTGAAGATTATTTCAAATACAAAGTTCAAAAGATTTAAAAAGGAGGCCAGGCACAATGGTGCACGCCTGTAATCCCAGTGGCTCAGGAGGCTGAGGCAGGAGGATCACGAATTCAAAGGCCAGCCTCAGCAAAAGCGAAGCACTAAGCAACTCAGTGAGACCCTGTCTCTAAATAAAATACAAAACAGGGCTGGAGATGTGGCTCAGAGGTTGAGTGCCCCTGAGTTCAATCCCTGTTATCAAAAATAGATTTAAAAAGGAAGGAAGCCGGGACTGGGATTGTGGCTTAGCGGTAGAGCGCTCGCCTAGCACGTGCGCGGCCCAGGTTCGATCCTCAGAACCACGTACAAATAAACCCATTGTGTACAACTAAAGCAAATAAATAAATATTTAAAAAAAAAAAAAAAAAAAAGGAAGGAAGGGCTGGGGATGTGGCTCAGGGGTAGAGCGCTCGCCTAGCACGCGCGCAGCCCGGGTTCGATCCTCAGCACCACATAAAAATAAACACATTGTGTACAACTAAAAGCAAATAAATAAATATTAAAAAAAAAAAAAGGAAGGAAGGACATGACTAGTTTTACATTTTGGAAAGAATCTGATTTAAAATGCAGTGAAAGAAGAAATACTTAAAGAGGTTTGGTAAATAAAATCACTAGATTCAGTTACAGTTGGTCACGTTAGTTAACTGAGATATGGATATGGGAGTAGTAGCAGGTTATAGGAAGAGAAATCTGGAGAATGTTAAGTTAAAGGTACCCAATATTAGGAAAATAAGGATCTGGGCTTAGAAATCAGTTGGATTTTAGAAGATAGTTGTCAGAGACTCGAAAGAGAATAAGATTGGTATGGAAGAATTAAAAGAATAAGCAGAAAAAGGAACAAAATTAGAACTATGTGGCATAACCCTTTATGTAGGCCAGGAGGACGAGAGTAGAAACTCACCAGAGAAAAATTGAAGTTAGTAAACACTAGGAGATTTGAATGAGAAAGAAGTTTCAAATGCTGTAGAATATTCAAGTAGAATTAAAATATATAATTAAATTGAACCAATAGTTTGTTTGGGACCCTAACCAGAGCATAGAGGTATGGTTAGACTGTGGAAGTCAGAGTTTCTCTTTCAAGAAGTTTGGCCCTAAAAAGAGGAAAAGAGGTGCCAGTTAAAGGGCAAGGTCTTCTCCTCTTCCCTCCTTCTCTTTCTCCAAGGGTGGAAAGATCTAAGCATGCTGTGCACTCTGGGAACCAAAGATGAGAATACAGACAGTTGACATTGGTTGTTGGAGAGGAACCTGGTATAGATGGTCTTAAGAGCATAGCTGAAGAGATTAGTTTGTCCAGAAACTCTTTTTGAAACTAAAAAAATAAAAAGACAATAAGGACAAATACAGGTAGGAAAGGGGCTTGGAAATTGAATGTATGACCCTCAACTTTGCCTTTTTAGTAGAAGGCAAGGTTGGCTTTAGAGAGTGAAGTTAGGACAGAGGTAAAGGGTAGAGCTTGAAAAAAAGGAAATAAAATTGACAATTCCAGTGTGTTTTTATAGAATATTTTATAGAATATTTTGGAAAACCAAAAGTATCTTCCAATATGAGGTCACCAGTATGATACCAAGAAGTGTAACTGCTGAGTCTGTTGCATTTAGGTTTTTATCATTTATAGTCTCCAGGTAAACTTTTTGTTGTTGTTATTACAGGACAAAGCAGCGATAGTGAAGATCTTCCAGCTGTGGACAATTCAAGTAAATGTACCCCAGTGAAACACCTTAGCGTGTCTAAGCCACAGAAGCTTACACGATCACCTGCAAGAATCTCCCCTCATATCAAAGATGGAGAGAAAGAGAAACACAGAGAAAAACATCCAAATTCATCTCCTAGGACATATAAGTGGAGCTTTCAACTCAGTAAGTAGCTTAGAGATAACATGAATGTATATTATAAAGTAGAGTATATTTAAAATGCCAACTTAATAAGGAATAATGATTAACAAATTATGTATTCCAAATCATTAGTCACCACTTGTTATCTTAAATACAAATCTGTATCTTTTTATAAGATTAACTTGATAAATATTGTTGAGATTGCCCAGTTAAGAAGACACATGGCCAGGCATGGTGGTGTACACCTGTAATCCCAGCGGCTCACGAGGCCAACACAGGAGGATCACAAGTTTGAGGCCAGCCTCAGCAACTTAGCAAGGCTCTGAGTACTTGTCAAGACCCTGTGTCTAAATAAAAAATAAAGGGTGGGGGATGTGGCTCAGTGGTGAAGGTGCCCCTAGGTTCAATCCCCAGTACCAAAAAAAAAAAAAAAAAAAAACCCAAAAAACAACAAAAAAAGACACATACAAGTTATATAAATTGATTTAAAATGAGGCACCTTTTGTCATATCAGTAATTTAAAATAATTATAGATCAGGGTTGCTTTGTGTTAATGGTTTCTTACATTTATGTAATACATGTTGAATATAGAAAATTTGGACATAAGTATGCTTAATCATGAATTTAACTTGGATCTTATCTTTTTAAAGAGGCTTATTGAGCTTATTATGGTATGTTTAATAAACTAGACCTTTTATTCATTTATGATTTAGATTTTTGATAGAACTGCCATCTTTTTTGTCATAGATTTTAAAATCAATTTTTTTCCCTTTTAGATGAATTAGATAATATGAATAGTACAGAGAGAATCTCATTTCTTCAAGAAAAATTACAGGAAATCAGAAAATATTACATGTCTTTGAAGTCTGAAGTTGCAACCATAGATAGGAGAAGAAAAAGATTAAAAAAGAAAGACAGAGAAGGTAATTTCATTAATTTTTTCCCATTTTTTCAAATATGCTATCATTTTAGAAGATTTGTTTGTCACTCTCTGAATATGGTATACATTGACTAATTGTTGCTCTTAGATTCCTAGTGTTTTCTTCTGTTGCCTTTACTGGGTTAGCAGCTGAATTAGTTTGTATGGGAGTATGACCTAAGTTATAAAATTTGTGATTTTACTAAATGTGGTGGGTTCTCCAGAAGAGCTGATTTCCTCTGAAATTCACTCTCCGATCAACAGATATTTATTGGGTGCCTATTCACAGACACTGTATTTGTTATTGTGAGGTTTATTAAATAAATAAGGCATAAGGCTGATCTTCAAGGGGATTATCTTGCTGGGACAGTAAGTCATTTCCTAAGCAACTGTAATATATATAATTCAGTGCAGCTTACCGTCATTAATGACTACTTCATCATGTGCTGGGTGCCCTGTCAGGTGGTAGAATTGGAAAGATGAATGAAGTGAGTACAGACTTTGATCTCAAAAAATGTGAATGTCTAGAAGGACAACCAGGAATTATATTACCCAGTCTAGGAGTTAGTGGAAGGACAAGGTACTTTGGAGTGATCATTGAAGGGATGAAGTATCTGAGTTAGATCTTAAAAACATGTAGGGTTGGGCTGGGGATGTGACTCAGTGGTAGAGTGAGTGCCTGTCACACACGAGGCCCTGGGTTTGATCCCCAGCACCACACACACACCACACACACACACCACACAAAATAAAGTGTAGGGTTGACTTCTAGCTAAATGTGCTAGAGAGAAGGTGGGGAAAGGGAATTTATATATTGTTTTATGAGAGAACAATTTGGTATAACTACTTCTAGAGCAGTATTGTACCCACAAAAACTAAAACTGTGCAGAATACATTCTTTTTCTAGGTGTATCCTTCAAACCTAGAGGAATCCTTATTCCTGTGGTCAAGACGAACTATACAAAGATGTTCTTTACTGCACCGTTTTGAAATAGAGGAAAATGGAAAATAGCCTAAACGTTCATAAGTAGGGATGGATAAATAAATAATGGTTTATTCATTAAAAAACTTAAAACCCAAGAGCCAGGCGCGGTGGCGCACGCCTGTAATCCCAGCACTTGGGAGGCTGAGGCAGGAGGATCGCGAGTTCAAAGCCAGCCTCAGCAATGGCGAGGCACTTAGCAACTCAGTGAGACCCTGTCTCTAATAAAAATACAAAAAAAAGGGCTGGGGATGTGGCCCAGTGGTCAAGGGCCCCTGAGTTCAATCCCCAGTACCAAAAAAAAAAAAAAAAAAAAAAAAAACTTAAAACCCTATACTCAGAAAGAATAGAGAATAAGACAGCTGACTAAAGGAGAAAAGAAATGTCAACAGCATGTCTTTTGATAGCTGAGCAGCTGATCAACTGCTTTAACTCTCCTGGCAGATGAGTCTTGTCCTTACAATGAGACAAAACAAGCAGCAAGCCAGTTCATACCACCTGATTCCAGAAAAGCTCTGAAGGCAGGGATGTGGGATTATGCTGAAAAATAGATATTGGGTGAAAATGGAAAGAGAAATTAGATCCTCTCATCCCCCTCTGTAAAACAAGGTTACATCTTTCCCCGTGTCCAGAAAAAAAAACAGGAGATTTACTTATCAGAGGGTAGGCTTGTAGACTCCGGGACACCAGCCATAGCTGGAAGTGAAAGTAAGGTTGAATTAAAAGTTATGGATTGTGCAAAAAGTTTGAACACTGCATAGTAAGACTCCCATCCATCCATCCATCTTCCAGCCTAGGATTTGGTCCTCTTGGCTCACTGAAAGCTGTAGCCAAGTTTATTCCTATTCCTGGGAGGAGATTCTGAAGAAATTGACCACCACAGGAAGAATAACCTAACATAAATACCAACATTTGGCCGGGCGCGGTGGCGCACGCCTGTAATCCCAGCACTTGGGAGGCTGAGGCAAGAGGATCACGAGTTCAAAGCCAGCCTCAGCAATGGCGAGGCACTTAGCAACTCAGTGAGACCCTGTCTCTAATAAGATACAAAAAGGGGCTGGGGATGTGGCCCAGTGGTCGAGTGCCCCTGAGTTCAATCCCAGTACCAAAAAAAAAAAAAAAAAAAAAAAAAAAAACCAACATTTGGATGTTCCTGAACTAGAAAGCAATGTCTGTGCTAATCAGTGCATGTGCATTGTATATATTGAAAAGCCTCAGTGCTCATAGACAGTTTCCAGTTAGCCTTCTGATGCCCCTGTCTTAAATGTGGGAGCCACATGATCAGATAATTGAGGAAAGCCTGACAGATGCTAAAGTAGATAAAGAGACCAAAAAGGAACTTGGACAAAACAATATAACATTTTTTTTAAAAAGCAAAAGGTACACTATTAAAAATATTCAGGGGCCAGGTACAGTGGCACACACCTATAATCCCAGCGGCTTGTGAGGCAGAAGCAGGAGAATCAGAAGTTCAAAGACAGCCTCAGCAACTTAGCAAGGGCACTAAGCAACTTATTGAGACTGTGTCTCAGAATAAAATGTAGCTGTACTTATTTATTTATTTATTTATTTTTTTTCAATGTGGTGCTGAGGATTGAACCCAGTGCGTCACACATGCTAGGCAAGCACTCTACCACTGAGCCCCAGTCCCAGCCCTAGCCCTCAGAATAAAATATAAAAAAGGGCTGGAGACGGGCTGGGGTATGGTTTCTTAAGTCAGATTTAGAAGCCAAGCTAAGAAACAATATGCAGCCCAGCAAATCAGCAATCCCACAGAGAAAACAGAAAAGGAAAATCTCAGAGTTATGGTGAATGGAAGCTGTAGGGTGACCGCTGCATAGCAGGCCTGGAAAGCAACTAGTCCGGAAATAGGATGGAACAGAAGTGGGAGAAGGGCTCCAGGAGCACATCTCAAAAATAAATAGTACACTGGCTGAGGTTGTGGCTCAGCGGTAGAGCGCTCACTTAGCACGTGCGCTGCCCGGGTTCGATCCTCAGCACCACATAAAAATAAATGCATTGTGTACAACTAAAGCAAATAAATAAATATTTTTAAAAAAATAAATAAATAGTACAAGGTGAATTACCTGACAGGCTTGGCTTTGTGGAGACAAATTTTCTGCCCTCCGTAAAGATTTAGAAGGTGAATTGCTGATAAAATGACTTGTGTCATGTGGTCTTGAATCATTCAAATCCAGCCTTTTTTTGGTACTGGGGATTGAACCCAGATGCTCTGCCACTGAGCTCTATCCACAGACCTTTTTATAAAAAAATTTTTTAAATTTGTTTTTATTTTGAAATAGGGTCTTGCCCAATTGGGGAGGCTGGTCTCGAATTTGCAATTCTCCTGCCTCTCTTTGCCTCCTGAGTTATGGGATTACAGGCATGTGCCAACACAGTTGGCTCCAGCAGTTTTTAATTTCTGGGAATAACATGGAGCAAAATGGAAAGCGATCAGACTCTGTCCTTTTCTTTAAAAAACTTTAGTGAGAAGTCTTTATAATACTTTTAAACACAAAAAGAAGAAAAGAGCAAATTAATACATTTCTTCAGAGAACTCCCCACTTCTGTGTGTTCCGTTTCCTAGTGGTGATACAAGTTTCAGGCAACTAAAAAGATTCCTTCCTTTTTTTCTTCTTTTAAAATTATTTTTAGTAAGTTATTAAATTGAGACTATGTGATTTCTAGCATACATTCAAGAATTTGTTATCATGAATCACATCTCTATTGGTAATCACACACATCTACAAATTTTTCTTTTTTTTTGGACTAGTGATTGAACCCAGGATGCTTTACCACTGAGTCACATCCCCAGTCTTTATTAATTTTTGATTTGTGGACAGGGTCTCACTAAGTTGCTTAGGGCCTTGCTAAATTGATGAGGCTGGCCTCAAATTTGCGATCCTCCTGTTTCAACTTTCCAAGTTTCTGGGATTACTTTGCAGGTATGTGCCACATGCCCAGTACACAGATATTGTTGAATAATAATTAAAACTTTAAATAGGAACCTCTAGGCAAAGATTGGCAGGAGAAGCTCTGGGCATGGTTACACATACCATTAATCCCAGTGACTGGGGAGGCTGAGGCAGAAGTATCTCAAGTTCAAGGCGGGACTCAACAATTTAGGGAGACCCTATCTCAGAATTTAAAAAGTAGAAAGGTCTGGGGATATGGGGATATAGCTCAGAGGTAAAGTGCCCCTGGGCCCAAACCGTAGTAACATTAAAAAAAAAAAAAAAAAAAAAAAAAAGACTGGAAAAGGGAAAATAAAGGAAAAATACTGAAAAATGAGAGCTGGGGTTGTGGCTCAGTGGTAGAGCGCTCGCCTAGCACGTGCGCGGCCCAGGTTCGATCCTCAGCACTACGTAGAAATAAAATGCATTGTGTACAACTAAAGCAAATAAATAAATATTTTTTAAAAAGACTGAAAAATGGCAAAACACTTTCTCTTTAGAGTTAGGTTAAAGCTATTTGAGGATTTTCCCCTAATCATATACCCACATTGCCATAGCCTCCACGATTGTGATACCTGATAATTACTAGAAATTCTCTGGATGTTCTTATTTGGGTCAAGCCAAGTTCTTTGCTGGGGTCTTTCAAGTAGGGGTTTAAAAGTTTAATCTCTCTTAAATCTTTACATTTTGTGGTGTCTTTTTTTTTTTTTTTTTTTCCTTTTCCTTTCCCTTTCCCTTTTCACTGCTTGGGATTAAACCCAGGGCCTTGCATATACTAAGCACATGCTGTACCACTGAGCAACACTCCCAACCCTATGGTGTCTGTTTTGAACTTTTGAGTTACATAACTGACCAAGGACTGATTCCACTCAGTTGAGTCAAACAAAATATTTGCTGGCAATTTGTTATCCCTTCATGTAACACTGAAGAGGCCAATGAATAAAGCAAATAATGTTAAGAATCTTATTTCTACTTTGCTATCCACTAGGTATTTCTGTGCAGTCATTTCTGACTCTAACATCATTGTTTTGATTCGACAGTGTCTCATGCAGGAGCCTCTATGTCATCTGCTTCATCAGACACTGGAATGAGTCCCTCATCATCATCTCCCCCACAAAATGTTCTTGCTGTAGAATGCAGGTGATAAACATTTTCTCTGCCTTCCCAGCAGTTTGCTGCCATGGACATAAATTCCAAAACCCTGAAATACAACCACAGAGAGCACTCAACTGGTTTGACATGCTAAGTATATCCTGTGTACTTTTCCAGGCTGGATTGTATCTATTCCCTTCTCTCTTGTTTTTTTTTTTTTTTTTTTTTTTTTTTTGTTGTTGTTGGGGGAAAAAAAAAGCGATTAATAATTGAAGGTTAGGCAGCCTGCCATATTTGTTATAATTTTTCTTCTTTATTTTTTTTCTCATTTTTTGTGATATAGAAAAAAAGGGCACTTAGCAAATTTGAATTTGTAAAATAAAGCTTTTCAGGTGTTATAGAAATCATAGACAAGCAAGTGCACATGGTAAACATCAAAATATTATCCAGCTGAATAGATACTGCTGCACTTTCACTAAGATGTATTTGAACACTTGGTGAGTAGGGGGTTTATGTTGTGTTTTTTATTGTTGTTGGTGTTTTTTGTTTTGTTTTGTTTTGTTTTTTAATTTTTGTGGAAGCACTTGCTATTTAGAACTGCCAAAGTATATGTTCAGCAGTGTGCCCAGGTTTAAAGGTGTAAATGGGACAAAATAAATTGTGAAAGGAAGTGTAGTTGACTGAAAACTACAGTTGTAATAAGTCTTCCACTTTTTATAGGACTTTTGAGCACACAATTATGCAAATATTTTAATGTTTATTAATGTTTACAGTGGAATTGTGAATAAGTTTTCAGTGGACTATCTTATCCCTTGACAAAAATATTTTGTCTTTTTTCTATGTAATTTCAGAGTTTTTATTTTGTTACAAAAATACAAAAATGAAATATATAACAACAATGAAGTTATTTAACAAGATTTCTAAAGCTGAAAATTTTGTGTAAAATAAGGTATTATCTTGCAACTTGTTAAATATATTTATTCAGACATTGGATGTTGTATTTTTATGTATTTTTTAAAATATTAATAAAATTGAAAAAAAGAAAATTCTAGGTTAATTCACTTTTTGGATGACACTAGCTCTCAGCTGTCCCTTTTACAGGAGGTACCTCCAGCAGCCTGGCCTGTACTGAAGGGAGTCTGTCTCAGTCCTTCAAACAGAATAGAACTATAAATGGGCATCTGGATCATTGAAGTATGTCCTTATTTAGAAACTTTGGCAGTCCTAGTATTTAAACTGTTTTAAGGATCAAATTTTTGGTTGCCCTTCAGAAACTTTGTCACAGTTTTATGTTTGCTATACTGCCGAATAAATTTATATCTCCCAAAGTTGAGATGCAACAACTAAGTAAAGCAACTATGTATGCTTTGTCTGTGAATTGTTCCACAGGCTGATACATTTTGTAAATAATTCTTCCAAAATCATGTATTTAAAGCAGTTTTGCATACACATTATGTAAAAAGTGATTTTTTAAAAGCAATTTTTAAATTCATGTTTGTACATTGAAAGGGGTTTTTTTTAAACCTCCTTTTCTGTGTTTAATACGCTGTAGAGTAATAACCTAGATGCTCTAGACTGTATATCAGGATCTGATTTACAAGAACAAAGTCAGAGCTAAACACTAGTGATGGCATAACATTACTGAAATCATTGTTTCTTAATTTCATTTTACCACATTGTGAACTTGTGATTCAGATTCCTTCCATTTTCTCAGAGAATTAAAAACAAAAAAGTACTCTTGTAAAATGCACTTTTCTGTCTTTTCTTTGCAAAGCAGAAGTATTTCAATGTAAAATAAAAATGGAGCTCAGCGGTCAGTATTAATAAAGGCTATGTTTTAAACATAGGCTTTATATTTTTAGTTTTCATTTAAGTTGTTGCTTTTTTCCCAAATGCCAGTAACTTTATAGTTGGAGAATCAGATATCACAAAACAAAGCATTTCAGTATATTCTTCAGTCTTTATAATATTTCTAGTACTTAATTATAAAAATTAAAAATGTGTCATTCAAATCTAGTTGGAACTAGGAAGCAATCTTAGATTTAGACATTAAGATATTTTCAGTGGCAACTCAGTAACTCTGAGATAACTTAAGTTTTCAGTTTGAGTACTATCCCTACTAATTGATATTAATTTGGTAGTGAAGTATTGGGGTGTTGCTACAGAGAGTAAATGATATATTCATTGAATAAATATATAGACACTTAAAATTCCTTTCATTTGGGGCCTGGAAAAGTTATAAAATTAAGTGAATGTTTACTAGGCATTACAATTCAAATATTGGGCATATTTTGAGTTTACCTAAAATTTAGATAGTTCTTACATGTGACTAAGAAAGTAAAAAGGCAAAGACACTCTGTAATACCTAAAATGGAAGGTCTTATCTATAAAATTAAGGTATTTGAGTTTTCCATTGTGTGCCTTTATTATTTGATGTTTTTGTATTAGATATCCAGTTTAACTGTCTTTTACTAGGAAAGATGGCTGTACTTATTAGCACATTTAGAAGACTACTATATACTATATCTGTGAAATTGCTTTATATTATGGAAATTATATTGATTAAGCTATTAATTTATTTATGTACCTTTCTTATGAGCCCTGTTCTTTAACATAGTTATCAAATTGTGAAAACATTTAAAGCTAACTTCAGCAGCACCCAAAACCTTTTCTGAATTAATTCATCAACAATTTATTGAGTCTCTTCTGTGTGGGAGGTATTATGCTAATAATGCTAAGACCCTGGAGCCACAAAAGTGAACAAGACTGAAAAAGGTCCCTGTCTTCATGGAATGTGTATCAACTGGGATAGATGTTAAAACAATTAACCTATTTAATTCTTAGCTGCAGGCGTGATAAGCATATGATATGAAGTTTTGGTGTGCCGTGAGATCTTTTTTTTTTTTTTTTTTTTTTTTTTTGGTACCGGGGATTGAACTCAGGGGCACTCGACCACTGGGTCACATCCCCAGCCCTGTATTTTATTTAGAGACAGGGTCTCACTGAGTTACTAAGTGCCTCACCATTGCTTGGCTTTGAACTCGCGATCCTCCTGCCTCAGCCTCCCAAAGTGCTGGGATTACAGCGTGCGCCACCGTGCCCGGCTTGCCGTGAGATCTTGATTCAAGGGCCCAACTAGTATGAAGGCTTGGGTGGTCTGGGAAGACTTTGCAGAGAAAGCAACAGTGAATCTGAGCCCCAACGAGGATTATTTGACTAGGAAATGGGAGGAGAGAGATGGATTATCTAGCATTCCAAGCACATAGGGAAGGAGAATTTGGTACAAAGGAGTCAGGGTTAGAGCAGACCTGGGACAGGGGCCAGGTTAAACAGAACCATTCAGGCATTGCTCAAAGTTTGGGGTTTGAGCAGTTGCCCATCTTTACTACTTGCTCTTCTGGTCCCCTACCACTTGCCCAGCGCTGTCTTTTTTTTTTTTTTTTTAATATTTTTATTTTAGTTGTAGATGAATACAATACCTTTATTTTTATTTATTTATTTTTATGTGGTGCTGAGGTTTGAACCCAGTGCCTCACACATGCTAGGCAAGCACTTTTACCACTGAGCCACAACCCCCGCCCCCAGAGCTGTCTTGAGCCATGTATCCATGAACTTTTGGCTGACTTCTCACCACCATAGAATATCATCCTCTTTTTTGCTCTGATAGCTTTTCTCTCTGCAGTGTTTTACCTGAGAGCTTACTTGTCATTATGTTTACTTGTCCATATGTGCTTCTGCCCTACAGATCATGAGTTCCTTAAGTGCTACTTAGTCATGGGTATGTCTCACTAAGTGCCTGGTCCTGTCTCTAATATAGTAAGGTGGTCAAAAACTGTTTAAATTGAGAAAAATTACTTTCAATGCTATTGCTTCTGTTTTGTTATTAATGATTCTTATATGCAAAGCCAGAAATTCAAAAGAGGTGTTTAGGGTTCTTTTCATCAAATGATAACATTGAGGTCCAGGAATGGGGCTCAGTGGTAGAGCGTTTGCCTAACAAGTTTAAGGCCCTGGGATTAATCACCAGCATAGAAAAGGGGGAAAAAAAAAGTGATAAAGTTAAAATATCATTTGGAAAGCATAGAATAGACTTATATAACAGTTTCATCTCCAACTTATTCTTAACTGATGAGTTGTTTTCCTGTCTCTCCTTCACTTTCATGTGGTTACACACAGCCTTTTATTTCATTAAAGGAAGAGTACACTGTGTGGTAGCATTTATCAGTGATGAAGATTGAATGACTCTTAGGAGTTTGCAATCCAGCAAATACATATTTTAGTGTTTTCACAGATTAGAAGTTTTTTTAGTCCTTTAATTTTTTTTAATAAAATCAATTGTTTTCCATGTTGATAAGCACAAAACAAAAAACGCTGCTCATTCATATAGGACCCATTATGCGTCTCTTTAAATAGAATAAGAAGGGGGAGTATTTATTTTGGTTTTTTTTTTTGTTTGTTTTTTTTTGTTTTTTTTGGTACCGGGGGATTGAACTCGGCGGCACTCGACCACTGGGTCACATCCCCAGCCCTTTTTTGTATTTTATTAGAGACAGGGTCTCACTGAGTTGCTAAGTGCCTCGCCATTGCTGAGGCTGGCTTTGAACTCACAATCCTCCTGCCTCAGCCTCCCAAAGTGCTGGGATTACAGGTGTGCGCCACCACGCCCGGCTTAGTATTTATAATTTTGGCATTTGTAGTTAAAGTGATTATGAAGCTGTCTTCATTTTGTAGTCTGTATCATGCAGAATTCATTTTGAAAAGTTCTGTTGTAAAAAAAGCTTAAGGGCCTGACATGTTATGAATAATTATTTGCATAAGTAATTGAATTTCTTCTCAAATTAAATTAAACAAGACAGCATATGTCCCATGCAAAAATCACATTAGTTTCTGAAATTAAAATTTAATTGAACATCCTATATTTCATCTGCAAACTCTACACTAGTTCCTTTTCTGTCGTATCCTAAGCATATATTTATTAGCCTCCAGATGACCATTTTTTGTTGCAGATGGGGTATAACAAATTGCTATGCTTTTCTTTCGGTTTCCAAGGATTTTCATGGACAGATCATAATTGTATTTTAGAATTGGATTGGCCCTGTATATAATTGACAACTAAGACTTTTCTGGAGGTGTTGTGTTCTTTTGATGGGACCCTGTTCCCACCAGTGGTTAACTGCTTTCAGGATTTCTCTCCTTTAATACCTATCCAAACTTACTCTCAAATAAAAACATAAGCTTGCCTATGACAAGCCCTTTATAATTATGAATAAAGCCACTATTAATATTCCCATGCAGCTTTTTGTGTGAGCATGTTTTCAACCTTCTTGGTTAAATACCTAGAAGTGAGATTGCAGGATTATACCACTTTTCTATCTTACATTCCTACAAGCAGTATACAAGAGTTGCAGTTGCACTGCACCCTCGCCAGCGTTAGATACTGTTTGGTGTTGGGTTTGTGTGTGTTTGTGTATGTTTTTGTTTTAGCTATTCTAATAGGTGTGTAGTGGGATTTCTCTGCTTTTAATTTGCATTCCTGAAATGCAATGATGTCATGTTAGGTTTTTTAATGTCTAACACCCTCAAGTCTTGAAAAGTATGTAAAGAATTGGGGACCCTATGCACTGCTAGTGCAAATATAAAATTAAAGCACCCGGCTTCTATTTTGAATTTGAAAGAATCTAATACACTAAAGAGAAGGTGAACCTTCTCTTTGACCTAACAGTTCATATACTCTATAGAAAGTCTGTATATGTCCAAGGAGATTCATATAAAGACTATTTTTTGCAACATAGTTTTTGTGATCAAAAATAGATGGGGACTGGGGTGGTGGTATACACCTGTAATCCTGTCAACTTGAGAGCCTGAGGAAGGAGGATCTCAAGTTTGAGGCCAGTCTCAGCAATTTAGTGAGATGCTGACTCAAAAAGACTGGGGTTGTAGTACAGTGGTAAAGTGCTCCTGGTCTCAAGACCTAGAATCAAAAAAAAATGTTGGGGGTGGATATCTTATGTGCCCATCATCAGGAGGATGGGTAAATAAGTTGTGGCATATTAATTAAAAGCATATTATAGAGCAGTTAATAGACTAGAGGTAAATATATCAACATGGAGTGAACTTCCAAAAAAAAAAACCTAGTAGAAAAACCAAGTTGCCAAATAATAAAAAATAAATTATTTCTACAAAATTTGAATATTCAAAACTATTGGTTTTGTATATCCACTCATAAGAATGTGAGTGGGAATGATGAATACCAAACCTGGGATAATGGTTTTCTCTGGAGGAAAGAGAAAGGCATAGGGATAGTATACAGGAGTATTACCCACCTCTAAAAAAGCATCTAAAGCAATATGACAAAGTGCCAAGATTTGATAAGTCAAGATTTGATAAACCAAGTGTTAATCATAGAGAATAATATGTTCTCTATCCTTTACTATTGCTCTGGTTTGACCAAAACTCTAGAACCTGGGCTGAATAAAGCTTTATTCTTTGGTATTCAGTTACGGCTGTAGAAAATGGACTAAGATAACTGGTCAGCTTTTTATTGTTGTGATCAAAGGACCTGACACCAATGTACAGGAGAATTGGGGGCTCACAGTTTCAGAGGTCCCAGTCCATTCATGGCCAACTCTATAGCTCTCAGCCCAAAATGAGGCAGAAAACCATGGCAGAAGGACATGAAGGAGAAAAGGAACTCAGAAACCTGGAGATCAAGAAGCAGAGTTCCACTCCCTGGGGACAAAATAGAATTCCCAGTGACCCACCTCCTCTAGCCACACCCTTCCTGCCTACAGTTACTACCCAGTTAATCCATATCAGTGGATTAATGTTCTGATTAGGTTAAAGTTCTTCTAACCCAATCATTTCACCTAAACTTTCTTACCTTATCTCATATATGAGCTTTTGGGGGACATCTTATACCTAATCCTTAAAATATATTTAATAATAAAAAATACCCAGTGAACTTTCACAATAAGATCTAAATAGCTGGTAGAACCGAGTGCCTTATCATTGCCATTGAAGTGCAGTCATACTATCTCAACTCTAAAAGAGGCATTGCTGTTTTGACACATGAGAAAACAGGTTCCAAATGGTCAAGAGTAGTAAGCAGCACAGCTAGGACTCCAGCCTGTCTTCTGATTTCCAAGTCCAGTGATGGTTCCATTACATCAGGGCTGTCCTAAGACACTTCTGCTCCCACCCCACCCCGGCAGTAGTTGGATTCTTACCAAAGACAGCTCCTGGAGGCTTTTGTCATCACAACCTTGGCAAGTCCTGCTTTAGAGGAAGAGAAACTGCCAATTTTATCTTAATCCCTTGTCACTTCCCATTTCTTATTTCACCTTTCAAAATTTACTACAAGGTAAAAATTGGTGACACCAAAACTGCTGATTGACAAGGACAAAATTCAGAAGATCTACTGATTTTTTTTTTCATAATATTCTGAAAAAGATTGACTTTCTGATCTGGTTTGGAAAAAACATCCTTTACATTGTAGACCATCTGGCATTTTAAATAACTTCTGAGGTTTTTGAGTAATAATTATAGAAAATTTAGAATATAGAAATGTATTCAAACTGAAAGTTATACTCAGAAAAAAAACACTGTCAACATTTTGTTATATTTACTTCCATGTTTTTTGCTATGTGCATGAAAACACCAGTCATCAAATGTAAACATGCTAACTTTTAAAAAACACCGGTCTTTTAAAATTTTATTTGTTTATTTGGTACTGGAGCTACATCCCAGCCCTTTATTAAATGTTTAAATTTTGACACAGGATCTCTCTAAATTGCTGAGGCTGGCCTTGAACTTGGGTTCCTCCTGCCTTAGCCAACTGAGTTGCTGGGATTACAGTTGCTGGGTACACTAGTTTTATTTTATCTTATTTTATTTTTGGTACCAGGGATTGAACTCAGGGGCACTCAACCACTGGGCTACATCCCCAGTCCTTATTTGTATTTTATTAGAGACAGGGTCTCACTGAGTTGCTAAGTGCCTCGCCATTGCTGAGGCTGGCTTTGAACTTGCAATCCTCCTGCCTCAGCCTCCCAAGTGCTGGGATTACAGGCATGCGCCACTGCGCCCAGCTTTGGTACACTGGTTTTAAAGCCATATTTTTTTCCTTGACAATATATCATGAACTTTTTTTTCACATAATCATCATCCCACCCTAAGTGACTATCTACTCCATTATATTGCACATTGCTTATTTTCCTATATTTTGAATCTCCAACATTTATCTATTTCTTTGAACCATGCATTCTTTAGCATTGTGTAGCATAAATTCATATAAGTGGTATTACTAGGTCAAAGGGTATGCAAAACCCTAAGTGGCATTTTCTGGAACTTCTTTAATGCTGGTAGAAGTATAAAGTACCTTTGTAGAGAGTATTTTGGCAGTATCTACTGAGGTTAAAAATGCCTATATACTTTGGTTTAGCCCACTTACTGGAATTTATCTGATAGATAGATATTCTCACTGATTTGTCAAAAAGTATATGTATAGGGCTATTAATAAATTTGCAGCACTGTTTGTAATAAAAATTTGACCTAACCAAAGTGGCCATCATTGTGGGCCTACCTAAGTAAACTGTGGTTCATTGATAAGAATACTGTGTAGCTGAAAAGAGAATGAGGGAGCCTACACTATCCATGGAGGGGTCACAGATAACATCGGTTGCCTTTGGAAAAGAAACTGCAACTGAGGAGCAAAGGTGGGGAGTTTTCGTTGTAGTCTTTTATGTCCTTATGTTTTGAACCATATGGATATAATACCCACTCAAAATAGATTAAAACTTTTTGTTTCTGAAACAAAAACGTCATTAGATTTTTAGACTCTAAACTCTCAGTTTATAGATAGGAAAACTGTCTGTCAGAAAGGTAAGTGATTTGCCCATGTTCAATAGTTTAAAGTTAAAAATGACTGTGCTTATTTGTAAATCCTGTCAAGAGAGATTACTAAATCCTGTAAGTTCTCCTTGACTGTTCCAAGAGTTGAGAACAATGTGTAGAAATTTAATTAAATTTAATCAGCTGAATTTAGTCTGCTGAATTCATACCTTGTTGGTATGAATGCAAAATGGTGTACCGTATAGATGGTAAATAATCATTCAAAAAAAAAAAAAAAAAAGGTGCTATCAACAGAAAAAGGAGAAGAACCACAGACTGGGAGAAGATATCTGCAAAAGACATATCTGATAAGGAATTGTGTTTTAGTCCATTTTCTGTTGCTGTAACAAAATAACTAACATTTGATAACTTATAAAAGAAAAAAGTTTAAAAAGGGGGGAAAGGATTATTTTAGCTCATGGTTCTGGAGGCTAGGAAATCCAAGAACATGGCATTGGCAAACTCTTGTGTTGCTTCAACTCATGATGAAAAGTGGAAGGAAAAATAGGCATATGCAGAAGAGAGAAAATCTGAGCATCCTTACCTTATGCAGGGTATCAAGAGCAAGAACTCACTAGATGTGAAGCTAGTTCCACAGGAGTGGCATTAATCTCTCTTAAACACCTAATCAACTGGTAAAGACTCTACCTACTCATACCACCAACATTAGGAATCAACTTTCAACATGAGTTTTGGCGAAGGAAAAAAATGACACCAAAACAAGCAGACTTATCCAAAATATACAACCAACTCCTAAAACAATACTAAGAAAACAACCTGATTATAAAATGGGCAAAAAATTTGAACAGGCACCTCATCAAAGAAGTTATAAAGATGGCAAATAAATATATGAAAAAAAGTGTTAACATCACATGTAATCTGGAAATACAAATTAAAACAATGAGATACTACTATACATTTATTAAAATATTTTTTAAAATTCCCAAACACTGACAATACCAAATGCTGGTGAAGATGTTGTGTAACAGGAACTCTCATTCATTGCTGGTGGGAATGCAAAATGGTACAACCACATTGGAACACAATTTGGCTGTCTTTAGATTCCTGCTAAATGAAATACAATTTTATTACACAATCAAGCATTTGGACTCATTAGTATATATTAAAATACGTTGAAAACTTATGACCACACAAAAACTGGCACATGACTATTTTTAGCAGCTTTATTCATATTTTCCAAAATTTGGAAGCAACCCAGACATACCTCAAGAAGGTGCATGAACAAACAGTGGTATATATAGGTACTGGGGTATTCATCAGTGAAAGAAAGGAGCTATCAGGCTGTGAAATGGAGGAAACAAATGTACATTGCTGACTGAAGGAAGGCAATCTGAAAAGGCAACACTGTATGATTCCAACTGTATGACATTCTGGAAAATGCAAAACTATCAAATCAGTAAAAATATCAGTGGTTTTCAGGGGCCAGGGGAGGGGAAGGGATAAATAGGGAAAGCATGGGGGAGCTTTAAGATCAGGAAACTATTTTCTATTATACTACAATAATGGGTACATGTCATTATACAGTTTTTCAAACCATTATACACTTGTACACCAAGAGTGAACTCTAGCCGGGCGTGGTGGCGCACACCTGTAATCCCAGCACTTGGGAGGCTGAGGCAGGAGGATCGCGAGTTCAAAGCCAGCCTCGGCACTGGCGAGGCACTTAGCAACTCAGTGAGACCCTGTCTCTAATAAAATACAAAAAAGCGGGCTGGGGATGTGGCCCAGTGGTCGAGTGCCCCTGAGTTCAATCCCCGGTACCAAAAAAAAAAAAAAAAAAAAAGAGTGAACTCTAATACAAACTATGTGTTCTGAGTAATAGTGGTGTGTCAATGTAGATTCATAAGTTGTACGAAATGTAGCATGCTGGTGGGAGGTGTTGATCATGGAGGAGGCTATGTATATGTGTGGGGTACATATAGAAACTCTTTCCAGTTAATTTTGCTGAACCTAAAATTGCTGTAAAATTTAAAAAGTCACTTACTGGGCATGGTGGTACATACCTGTAATCCCAGATACTGAGGGATTACAGTAGCAGAGATAGGAGGATTGTAAGTTTCAGGCCAATCTGAGCATCTTAGCGAGACCCTGTATCAAAATAAAAAGGGTTGTGGATATAGTTCAGTGGGAGAGCACCCCTGGATTCAATCCCTGGTAACAGCACCCCCTCAAATTGTTCATCATTTGGCATTAGGGAAATGCAAGATAAAACCATGGTGAGAGTCTACTACACACTAGAATAGCTAAAATTTAAAAGGTCAAGCATACCAAGTGTTGGCAAAATAGGAACTAGAATTCATATGTATTATTGATGGGAATGCAAAATGGCATAACCAGTTTGGAAAAATGTTTCTTATAAAAAGATACATACCCTTACAATATGATTCAACTATTTCACCTTAGGTATTTACTTAAGGGAACAGGAAAGAGATATATATATGAAGATGTATATATATGTGTGTGGGGGGAGTGTGTAAGTATGTATTATGTATTTATAGTACCCTTATTTGTAATAAAATGGGAACAATCTAAATGTCCATGAACAGATGAGTGGTTGAACAAATACAATTTACCAACGAAATTAGGGGGCTGGGATTGTGGCTCAGCGGTAGAGCGCTTGCCTACCAACGAAATTAAACTATTGAATCAGCATGGATGAATCTCCAAATAATTATGCTGAGTGAAATAAACCAGATAATAAAAGAGTACATATTGTATAATTCCATTTATATAATACAGTGGAAAATGCAAACTAATTTACAGTGAAATGATGGTGGTGGCATGGGCAGGAAGGAAGTGGGGAGGAAGGCCTTAAAAAGGTTGGAGGCTGGGGACACAGCTCAGGTGTAGGGCACTTGCCTTGCACATGCAAATCTGGAAGTGCTTAAGGAGGTGCCTGAGGAAAGCTTTAGGATGATGGATATTTTGATTTTAATGATGGTGTCAAGATGTATGCATATCAAAATTTATCAAATTGTATGCTTTAGGTAGATTTAATTTATTGTATATTAATCATCCCTCAGTAGCATCGTTTAAAAGAAAGAGCTATCATCCAGCATAGCATGCTTTGGGTACAACTATTAATACTCTCTCAACTTGAACATGGAGAAATCTATAGGACTGCTGATCGCCAAATAAGCAAAAGTGGTGTCTGTATCCAAGAAGAAAATGTCATTTACTGTGGAAATTTGCCTGAAAACATTTCAATTACTTTTGTTCTTTTTCATCTCTTTTTTAAATTTGGTACCAGGGATTGAACCCAGGGGTGCTTAACCACTAAGCCACATCCTCAGCCCTTTTTATTTTTTATTTTGAGACAGGGTCTTGCTAAGCTGTTTAGGGCCTCATTAAGTTGCTGAGGCTGGCCTTGAATTTGTGATCCTCCTGACTCAGCCTCCTGAGTCACTGGGAACACAGGCGTGTCCATCTGATGAGCCTGGCTCAATTACTTTTCAAGATCTCTGTGGCGATTTTAACCTCACTAATGTTTATTTATAACTGCTGTAATAATTCTCCTCCCTTTTAATGCCACTGTTCACTTTGTACCTGAACATTGCCCGGCTCCAGTTTCTTTAGCTTCATCCCTTCCGGCTGACAGGGATTTATAAGGATCTCAGAAAAGATTGAGAATGGGAAGAGGGCAGTAGAGATAAGACATATGCAGCCAGCCTAAAAAGCATGATCCAGAGCTGGGTACACCCACTGCCAAGATTCTGAATCCAAAACTAGACCCAGATCACCAGAAACACTGCGTGCTGGTGCTGCTGTCTGCTTGTTTTGTGTTTATAATCAGGTTTTGACAAATACAAACTTCTCAACAAGAAGACTAAGTTATCATGGGAGAAAATATACTCAAGAAAGCAGTGATCAACTACACTTGCTAACCCTTAAATGATACTTAACTTACACCTGCTAATTCTAATATTATGAGGGCAAGAGCTACTTCTCACACCCGCTGTAATTCACAGCAGTGAGGGGCACCTTGCTGTGCACACTATTAACATCACAAATTTGTAAACAGCAATAGAATGACCCAACAAAATGAAATAATTTAATTCTTTAGTTTTTTTTTTTAAGTTTTAGGTGTTGATGGACCTTTATTTTATTCATTTATTTATATGTGGTGCTGAGGATCGAACCCAGTGCCTCACACATGCTAAGCAAGTAAGTGCTCTTCCACGGAGCCACAACCCCAACCCTAGTTCTTTAGGTTTTTACCTTGCTTGACTTAGTTATAAAAACTCTGGCATTGGGGGCAAGGTTTTACCTCCTTTCCTTTTGCTGTACCTGCTGGATAAGGTAAATATCTGAAAGAAAAACTTCTAGGCAGCAGGTATCACAGGTCCATCTGAGCCCTTTTCCTCTGGGACCTTTTGACTATCAGGCTCAGCCCAGCCTAGCAACTTATTGGTTTTTTCCCCCCTAGGCTAAATATTATTGTTTTAGAATAAAATTGACCAAATTATGTTGTGTCCATGTACCAATGTGTAACAATGAATCCTACTATTATATATAATTGTAATGCACCAATAAAAATATTATTGCTTAAATATTCCTCCCTCTTCCCACTGTTGAGTTAAGGTGGTTGGAGTTCTCGGACTGCTGGGTCCTTTCGGGTGACAAGAGACAAGTTTGGGAAGTACAGGTTCGTGTTAAATGCTCTTAACTGAGATGATCAACGCTGATGTTAGAGTCTACTAAGGTTTGTAGGTGAGGGAACAGAGGCCTAAGGAAGTCTCATGTCCCCAGAAGCATAATGCCCAGCATACTGTGATTTGCCCTAACAGGCATAGGGGCAGGGTGTGCCTGGAGAATGGGGTTCAGAGTTTGGAGTGCGACACACCTGGGTTCGAACACAGCTCTGCTACTCGCTGGTTGTGGGGCCTGGCACACGCGTCCTCTAAGACCCTCGGTTTCCTCCTCAGTCCATAAGCCCCGCTGCGAGGAGTCAACGCGCCGCTGGGCGCGCCTGCAGCGGGGCGCACCGAGGCCCCTCCGCCGCCCGGCGCGCGCCCAACGCCTGGCTCGCGAGCCCCGCGGCCGATGCCGTGCCTCCGCCCCTTCCTCGGCCTCCTGGCGGCCTGCGGCGCCGTCGCCTTCCTCTGCTACTGCGTTTATTTCGATCGGAAGCGGCGTGGCGACCCCGAGTTCAGGCGCCGCCTGCGGGACAGTGAGTGCGCCGGAGGCCGAGGCGCGGCCGGAGAGGCAGAGCGGCCGCGGGGTGGGCGCCGGGCGGGCCGGGGCGAGCTGGGCCGAGGGCCCCGGGGCCCCACGCCGGCCTCGCACGCCCCGCCAGCACGTGCTGCGTTGTGTTCGCAGAGAGAAGAGCCCAGCGGCCAAGGGCCGGCGAGCCTGGCGCGCAGGTGAAGAGCGTCGGAGCCCGGGCTGGCGCAGTCGGCCGCGCCGCCTCCCGCCCCGTGCCGCGGCCTACGTTTGGTCTTTAATTTCTTACAAAAACGAGGGAAGGGAGGGAGGGAGAACACGGAGGGGTTATAAAACGGCCGCTGTGACACTGGAGGGCCACGCGCTTCTTTTAATTAGAAGAGGGAGAAGGCGCCTGGCCGGGACCAGAGCCCAGAGCTGCGCGGGATGCTGGAAAGGCTGGCGCGCCAGGGCCTCGCGACACCAACTTCCAGAGCCCGTCTCGCAGGGCCCTTCTCCCATCTCGTCGCAGAATGCATCTTCGTTTTTTCTAGAAGAGAATTTGATTTGTCATTTTAAAAGATGACCATTGCAGTCATCTTGGTGGTTGGCTCAGCTTCATTTAAGTCACACGTCAGCTCTGAAAGTGCTACTGAGGGTTCTTCGGCTTCTTGTGTGCAACTTAAGGAATTAAGTTCACCTTCATGTTTTAGAAGTATTTTTAGCGGTAGATTGGACACAAATACCTTTATCTTACTTATTTTGTGGCGCTGAGGATTGGGCCCAGTGCCTCGCATATGCTGCAAGGGCTATACCACTGAACTACACCCCCAGCCCCCCACCCTCATTCTTTGAGTCAGTGAGTCAACACCTATTTGAGGGCCTCTTAGGTATGAGGCATTCTCCTAGGCGGGGCAGGGATCAGCAATAGGGGAGTAAGAATAACCCCCAAAGCAAGGCCGTGGAGAGAGCCAACAAATGCACCAAGAGCTCAGAGGAGGACAGATCATTCTCAGGGTAGGATTACCGTGGAGGGTGTGCAGTTTACTTATTGTTCTTTCAAGATTATCAGTTTAAAATAACACTTATTTCGCACCTGAATCTCTAGCTTAAGCAGGGCTGGGTGGGGTGTTTTCCTGCCCCACTCAGCTTCAGCCAGGCTGACTCCAGGGCACCTGGCTAGGATCCTGTGAAGACTCACTCCCTCAAGTTTGGCACTTGATGGCTTCTGTTCCCTCACCTGGGACTCTTGGCCTATGCACCTGCACTTGTCTTCTTCATGTGGCCTGAGCTTCCTTATTACATGCTGGGCTGGGTCCCCAGGGGTGAGCAAGGACATACACATACAGTATTATAGAGAGTGAGGGGAAGAGTGCTAGAGCATGTGGGAGCGTGGGTTGAAGATGTCTTGCATTACTGAGGCCTGCTCATTTCCGGGCAGAGGAAATAAATTCCTCTTGATAGGTAGGAAAGGTTCCAAGAGCATATGTGGAATTGGGAATATTACTATGGCTATTTTAAATAAATGCAGTTTTCCTGCAGAAGACTTTGGAGAAAAAATGCCATTGAACTGAGCCAGGAAGGATGTTTGGGAGATGGCATTGGAGGAATTTGGGTTGTGGGTTCAGGGAGGCCAGCATTCAGGATGAAGGGAAATGCAGGTGCATAAATCTGCAAAGTGGGGAATCTGCCAGACCTGTCCAGTAGATCAGCTTGGCAAAGGAGCCACAGTGAGGAGTAGTGTGAGGTGAGGTTGGGGAGCTGAGTAGGGATGGAATGAGGCAAGGCTGGCTTTGAAAGCGAGGTTAAGGAAGGACTCAATGGAGGAAGTTACTGATCATTTCTGAGCAGGATTTTTTTTTTTTTAAAGGAGGAAAGAAAAAATACTTGGATTGGTCAGGCAAGAGTGTACTACTAGATGGATTGAAAGAGAACAAGCTATTGCAGTTGTAGAGGTGAGAAGTAATAATTCTAAATTATAGTGGTGTCAGTGGAGACTGGGAAGAATAGTTCATGCTGACAGACTAAAGGATCATGGGGAAGCAGGAGTCACAGACTTCTGGGATTTAAAAATGGAGTCACTTACAGAATAAAGGCCCAGATGACATGGTTAAGGAAACTGACCAGGAGTGCCTAAGGAGCTGGATGTGGGAGTAGAGATGCCTTCCCCAACCTGTTTGGGACAGAGTCTAGAATACCTCTATGTCCCTCTCCTCTATTGCCCTTCTGCATGGTTGACCTTGCACCTTTGTGTGTGTGATTATTTAATGATTTCCATTTTTTGGGGGCTAAGGAGGGCAGACCTTGTCTGTTTTTTACTGTCCATTATCTCTGTGTCTACAGCACTGTTTGGCATATATTTGTTGAATATTGTTCATGGTAGACAGAAAGAAGCAGCTTGCCAAGGCACAGACTCTGAAATTGCAGTCTTCAAGGAGTGCTGTGCCCAGAGAGATAGCTGAGTGGTAGTTTGGTGTCTTCTAATGGAGGACTTAGAATGACAAACTGAAAAGTCTGGACCTTTCTCTGTTATGGTGGATAACTAATGATGGTGACTTTCAGAGAAGATGCACTTTTTTCCCCCTGGTACTGGGGATTGGCCCTAAGGTGCTTTACAATACCCCTAGCACTTTTTATTTTTTTTATTTTGAGACTGTCTTGCTAAGTTGCTAAGGCTAGCCTTCAACTTGAAATCCTCCTACCTGCCTCCTGAGTATCTGGGAGTAGCCATTGCACCCAGCTTGTTTTGCTCTTTTTTTTTTTTTTTTTCCATACTGGGGATCGAACCCAGGAGTACTCTACCTCTGAGCTACCTCCCAGTCCTTTTTATTTTATTATTTTCAAGACAGTCTCACTATGTTGCTTAGGTCCTTGCTAAATTGCTGAGGCTGGCTTCAAACTTGAGATCCTCCTGTCTCAGCCTCCCAAATCACTGGAATTACAGGTGTGTGCCAGTGTGCTAGGCTTGTTTTACTTTTTAAAGAAGATTAGTCTGGGGCTGGGGCTCAGCAGTAGAGTGCTTGTCTCTCATGTGTGAGGCTCTGGGTTTGATCCTCAGCACTAAATACATAAACTAAAGGTGTTGTGTACACCTACAACTAAAAAGATATTTAAAAAAAGAAGAAGACGATTAGTCTGGTGCCAATGTGGAGATTGGAGAAGAGGAGAGAAGTTGAAGGCAGGAAAATCAGTCATTGGCAATCCGGAGAGGAAATAATGAAGATCTGCATTATTTCAGTGAGGACGATGCAGAAGCAGGCTTTTTCAAATGTTCTTTCATATAATCTTGCAAAAACTCTTCTTGTTTTGTTGATGAATAGCCCAAAGCAGAAAAGAGAGATCTTTTTCTACCTCTTCTAGAATTTTTCTTCCTTCTCACCTCAGGACCTTTTGTTTCCCAAAGTATGTTCCATGGACCATCCTTATTAGATTCACCTGGATTATTTGTTAAAATATGCAGATATTCTGATCCTAGCACCAGCAATTCTGTTTCAGTAAGTCAGGGGTGGCCCAGGGAATTCTTATGGGCATCCAGGGATTTCAGACTTTTATTTTTATTTTTGCAGTGCTGGGAATTGAACCCAGGGCTTTGCACTTGCTAGCTAAACACTCTACCACTGAGCAATACTTTGGAGCCAAAGACTCTGAAACTTTAGAATGCATAAGAATCACCTGGTGAGCTTTGTTTAAAATGCAGATTCATGGTTCCCACTCCCAGATTGATTCTGTAGGTCTGGGTGGGACCCAAGAAACAATTTTTACCAGCTCCTTCAGCTGGTAAAAACAAGTCCTTGGGTTTTGTACTCTTCCCTTTTCTGCCTGGAAGATCCTTTCCTTCTTCAAAAGTGATCTCAGATGTACTACTGTAGATCCGGTGTTCCACCTTTCATCTGCCTGCTGGGCTTTGGTCACGGGGACACTCTGTTGGTACTTCAGCTAGTGTAAATTCATCATCTCATCCCTGTCATTGCTCCTCCTCCCCTTTCCTTAGGATGCCCTTGATATCACTGGCCTCTCTGCTGTGAATCTGACTCACCTTGCTGAAGTGTCAACCTCATCCTTCATAATCAATGTCTGGTTATTTTTCTGTGCTTTCTCCTATCCCACTCCTTTTCTATTTCCTCTGCTTCCATGCTGCTTCAGGCTTTCCTCGCAGGAGCTACCTTCTCTGCAAAGTAAAGACCAACCTCAGCTTGGCATCACGACCTTCCTTGGGTGCCTTCTATATCAACTGCCTTGTTTTCTCAAGGCTTGGAAATAATGTATGTAAAGTTCCTTATCCATAGTTGGCCTTCAATAATTGCTAATTATTATTGTTGCTGTAATCACCCTATTGTAATCCAGCTAAATAAGATCACTCAATATGTTCCCTGCAATTTTGCATTGGTTGTGCTGCCTTCTCCAAAATTCACTGAACCTCTTCACATATGAAATGCTGTCTTTTCTGAGAAACCTTCCCTGATTCTACAACCAGGTGTAATGTCTCCGTACTTTGAGCCCCAGAGGGCAAACTTCTTGTCCTACATACAGTTTATTGGTCCCCCCCTTTCCATTTCTTAGACTGTAGGCTCCTTGGGGGCAGGCACAGGAGCCTCAGTGGCCTACTCCTTTCAGCTCTTCCTAGGGTCCTGCCCTTGTGGATGCTCACTAAACATCTACTGAACGAGACCTGTAGGTGTTACTGATCATTAGCATGTTTGCTAATAAAAGCTTAAAAGGTGACCTCTCTCCAAGCTCATCCCATTTTAAAAAAGATTATTCTTTGGGGAAGCAACTACCTAAAACCTCTGGATAGAAAAGACTGAAGCTGAAGTAACTGGTAGTGGAGTTGATATTCTGGGCCAGGGTTTGCCTTGAAAGACCAGCCCTAGGCTTAGTATCAATGATGATGCCATCTTGTGGCCATGGTTACCTTCATGAACCAGCCTGCAGTAAACCAAAGCCCTGCTAACCCCTCACCATGTCCTTGTGAGCCTGTGAATACAGAAGTCTTACTATAGTGTCTTGCCTCCCTTACTAGAGAGTTACTGCTGCCTGTTCAGACATCAACCAAATGACCAAAGTGACCCCACAGGTCAGAAAAATAATTACAATGAAATCAATAAGCACTCTTGATCCAGGCAAGAAAATAATGTTGCAACATGCAAAGCTACCTTTGTTATACTAATTATAGTAGTATTTCTGCCATGTATTTAATAGTTTAGATAAAATATGGATAAGAGTTATCGTAAGCATCTCAACCTACTTTGATATATGTTGTGCATTTTTATCCAAAATTGTAACTCCATTTTAGGAAATTGATTTGAATACTATAAAGGATAACTGCATTTCTCATACATGGGATATAGACTAGGCTCAAAGTATTTTTTTAAAATAAAAATCAGTTTTGATCAGTAACCATGTACTTTACATTCATTACTCATTGTTAAACATTTTAAAAACCTTTCAGTTGTGGGATCCAGCAGCGAATGAAAAACTGCAAGAACGGTTTTTGCAAGAGATACAGATGGGAGAACTTTGGCTATCTAGAGGTAAGTATGTAAACATTTCTTTGTGAGTTATTTATAATAATTTATGTTCAAAAAATATTATTGATTAGGATTTGTATGTCAAATAACTAGCTAGATGTGTTAATCAGCTTGCTTCAGTTAAAGATAAACTATCTTAGCATTTTCACTTCATTGTACTACCTCCCCCCAACTAGTTACTGTTCAAGTTTATGTTGTAGTCTGAGAAATAGACAGGCAGGGAAACAAAGCCAAGTATGTCTCATTTATTTTTATGTATGATTCTCAATATACGAATTATTGAAACGACTTTTTTTTTGGACCAGGAGTTGAACCAGTGGGTGCTCTACCACTGAGCCACATCCCCTAGCCCTTTTTATTTTTTGAGACAGGGTTTCACTAAGTTGCTTAGGACCTCACTAAGAGGCTGAGGCTGCCTTTGAGCTTGGAATCCTCCTGCCTCAGCCTCCTGTCACTGGTATTATAGGCATGCACTACCTCACCTGGCACCCTTTTAAATTTGAGACACAGTCTTGCTGAATTGTTCAGGATGGCTTTGAAATTGTGATCCTGCTACCTCAGCCTCCCAAGTAACTGGGATTACAGGTATGACTTTAATAATATAAACAGGAGTGACTTACACAAGGTGATAAAGCTTAAGACTTTCATTTACATAGCCCTTTCCTAAGGCCCACTCACAATTTTTTAATTTATAACTTTATGTACCTTTTCTTAAATGGGGCCTCTCAAATTGTGTATGTGGGCTCATAAAATCTCAATTCCTCTCTAGGTATGGATACTTCCTGAATATAGGGGCAATTAAAATATACAAAACCATTCACTTTAACTTTTATTATAGTAAGATAGATGTGGGGAAGGAAATTTTGAATTATAACTCTAGAGAAAAAAATTTCATAAGTCATGGTCCACATAATGATGTTTAAGCCAACAGTGAACTGTAGGTATGATGGTATGTACTACATAGTTAGGTGTGTAGTAGGCTAACATGGTGTTAACTACACTCTGTATTTTTCACTAATGACACAATGATGCAGTAGCCTAATGGTGATACATTTTTCAGAATGTATCCCCTTAGGATTGGGGATGTGGCTTAGTGGTACGTGCTTGCCTAGCATGCATGAGGCCTTGGGTTTGATCCCCAGCATCTCAGGAAAAAAAAAAAAGTATCATCCATATTAAGCAACACATAACTACTTATTTGATCACATTTTATTCCTCTTTCCCGTTCAAGAGCTATCATGTAATAATTTAGTTAGATTTAGTGGTGGATAAGTTATAGATATTGATGTTATCAGAACAAAAACTGCAAGCATTGGTTTTATAATTTTCCCCTCTCTCAAAGATGACTTTTTTTGTGATCCCTAAAGTGATTGACTCTTTAAGGTTATATCATATACTTCTGTATTTTACTTATAATGTAGTTCTCAATCTTGGCTGCTTATTCTTTAAGTATCATCAAACCCCAAACTGATTAAATCAGTCTCTGGAGGTGGGACTCTGGCATCACCATTTTTTTTTTTTTTTTTTTTTTGGCATGGGGGATTGAACTCAGGAGCATTCGACCACTGAGCCACATCCCCAGCCCTTTTTTGTATTTTATTTAGAGACAGGGTCTCACTGAGTTGCTAAGTGCCTCGCCATTGCTGAGGCTGGCTTTGAACTCGCAATCCTCCTGCCTCAGCCTTCCAAGTGCTGGGATTATAGGCGTGCGCCACAGCGCCCGGCCGGCATCACCATTTTTAAAATCTCCCTAGGTTACTACAGTATAAACCTAAAGTTGAGGACAAGTGTTCTAATATGGTAAATTTTCACCCAGTTTTTAAAAATTTTCTCAACTTTTCCCATTCCCTTCTGCCACTAACTCCAATTTTCATTATTTTGCTGTCAGATAGAACATGCGTGTTGAGTAACCCTTATCCAGAATGCTTGGGACCAGGTTCTAACTGTGGAATATATGCGTATACATAACAAAATGTCTAAGGAATAGGACTTAAGTAAAAAAATGGAATTCATTTCTCCCATATACACCTTATACGTAGCCTAAAGGTAATTTTTATACAAAATTTTTTTAGTGCACCAGCATTTGAAATGTGACCTGCTACATGGAGTTAGGTGTGGAATTTTCAACTTGTGGCCTTATGTTGGCAGTCAAAAGTAACTTGATTTTGGCTGGGTGAAGTGGCTCATTTCTGTAATCCCAGCTACTTGGGAGGCTGGGGCAGGAGGACTTCAAGTCTGAGACTAGCCTTGGCAACTCTCTCAAAATAAAAGCAAAAAAGGGCTGTTGATGTAACTCAGTGGTGAAGCACCTCTGGGTTCAGTACCCAGTACTATTAAAAAGAAAAAGTTTCCAGTTTTGGAGCATTATGAATTTTCAGATTAAGGATGCTTTACAGTTCTACAACCATATTTCAATTGTGGATGTTTATGGGGCCAAAAAATTTTGATGGGAACTTCTGGGGAGCTGGTGTAATTTAATTTATTGGTTGGTTGACTTAATTGACTGAATTGTTTTTGTATTTTATTAACACCAACAATCTTGAGAGTAGGTACTACTGTATCTTTTTTCTTATGGTACTGGGGATTGAACCCAGGGGTGCTTTACCACTGAGTGACGTCCTCTGCCCATTTTTAAAAACTTTTTGAGACAGGGCCTTGCCAAGTTGCTGAGGCTGGCCTCCAACTTGAATATTCTCCTGCCTCTGCCTCCCAGTATGCTGGGATTACAGACCTGCACTACCACACCTGGCTTTTTTTTTGTTAAAAGCCCAATATAATAAAAAAAATTTGACTTAATGTATCACCTCCATAAAGCTATATTGTCATATAAAAACCTTAATGGAAATTTCTAATGTTGGAAATGTAACATTAACTATCTGGAAAGGCATAAAACTTGTCTTGCAACCTACATATTGTTTGTATCTAAGTCAGGTCATGTCTTTGTGGTCATTCAGTTTAAGCTTCATACTAGTCTTGGGAAAGCATTTTTTATATGAACATGTATTTTGTGTAGCTTATATGACCATGTATTTCAACCAATAAATGGAAAATTTGTTTCAGTTAATAGGAATCTATTATTATAACTGTAGGGAAATGTATTTTTTAGTTTCCTAGTTATATTAAGTGTGTCAAAATTTCATCTCTTAGGATTATATAATACCTGAAGACAAGCAGCATATTGTCTTCAAGGGTCAAAATTTAGCTTCTATTCCTAACTGTGGCATAAAAAAAAATTTTGAAAACTTAAGTCAGTTCACTGATCTTTACATTTCCTAAAAGTAAAAGAAGGGAGCGAAACCAAGTTGTTCCATGTTCTAACTTGCACAGAAATACTACGGTTATTTTCCAATATTCACATACAGCCAATCTTCCTATAATGCATTTAAAAACTACTTCAGACATTAGAGTTCATAAATCTCTTATTTTCCACCTCTAGATATTATTTCATGTTATGCTAAATCTTGCTTGGAGTCTTTGATAATGGAATCTATTTTTAAAAAGTTTAATTTAAATCTCCATCAAACCCCAAACCAATTAAATCAGAATCTTTAAAGGTTAAGACTTCAGGTTTAGCAGGAACATGTTTCATCTTTTAATATTTCACCAATCACACAAAGATAACTCATTAATAAAAGATCACAATGCTACAAAACTCATAATCTGCTCCTTACATATCCAATTTAAGAATGCACTTCCAAGAGTAAGAGTGCACTTATTATAGTTTGCTTCACAAAATTATTTGTATTGTAGCTTTAGCATTGTGATACTCAATATATTTTCTCCTCACACTTGAACTCTATTAATATTCATGGAACTTGCCTAAATAGTATTGTTTGATACATTTTAAAATCCAAATTGCTTTGTTATTAGTTTGGAGAATGTATATTTTGAAGAACATTAATATTTTGCTGAAAACTTAATGTGTTTCAGGGGACTGTAGAATGGGAGTTGAACATCTTAGCAATGCCCTTTTAGTGTGTGGGCAACCAAAGGAACTTATGAAGGTTTTCAAACATACACTTCCTCCTCAGGTATTTGAGATGCTGTTGCAAAAAATTCCCCTTATTTGCCAGGTGAGCTCATATTTAACTGTCTTTGTGAAACATACACAGTAAATAACCATGTGGACTCGATACATAGAAATAGCAAAATATGTGTGTGAATTGCCTGAAGTTTTAAATGAGTAAAATATCTGAAGTTTTGGTTGTTTCCTTGCTTTAAGATGAAGTCAGCCTATTTTTCATGTTCTGACTATAATAAATTACATATTTGTTATTATACTTATTATAAATGTTTCAGCATTTCTGCTTTAAAGCAGAACAAACAGTATTTCTTTACTTCCCACAAACATGACAAAACATGTAGATCACTTTGGTAAATTCAAACATCTAGGCCAATTAGTGTTCTCTTAAATACAGGTTTACATTGGTAACAAAATCCACTTACAAGCCAATTGATTAATAGATATTAGTTATTTTACATTTATCAAACTCTTCAGTATACTTCTGTATTAACTAGAATTTCCTGAAAATACTTGGATGTTTCAGGATTAATCTCAAGGTACTACTTTAACTCTGGTTACTTTTTTATCTACTGATCCCATGTGAAGACCTGCAATAAACTGTATATTGTTGGTCAGACTCAGAACCATTCATGTTGGACTCTCAGCTTTTGAACAAGATACAAAACAGTCCAGATTCCACTACAAACTCAAGTTAGTCTCGGAATGTTTCCTGAAAATATAGCTAGGATAAGAATGAATTTAATGCCCATCCTGGCAAAGGAAGGGAGGCAAGAAAAGGATCATGCATTGAAATGATTAGCAAGTAATTGTTTTATGTATTTACCAGCAACTAGAGGAAGAAATGAATGAACAGCAATACTTGGAGGATGGATGATCCTGATTGAAAAACATTTCAACGTATCCACAGTACAGTCAGAAAACTATGGTTCTATATAGCATAAACAACTGCTTAGTGATATTTCCATTTATTTCACTTTTAGAAATAAAATATTTTTCTTATCTCATACATGATTGGACACATATTTTGCTTTAAAATTAACAGTCACAATGGAAGAAACGATGGTTTATTTTTCTATCAAGTGACCAAGCTGCTGAATCTTAAGGCCTCAACAAATGTATCTTATTATTTTCTCGAACAATAAGATCTTCTATTTTGATTATTCAACAACAGCAATGTTGTTTCTTCATTGGTTTCCACTGTCAAAGAGTCATGACAGGTGGTTTAACATGGTGCCTACTGCTTTCAGGGATTCAATCATATGAATCCTCATTTCCAGTGCAACAGCTGTTTGGCAATCTTTCATTAAAAGTCCATCCATCAGGATTTCTCTATCGTGGTTGACCAAGGAGTCCTGCTTTGGCTGCCAGGGCTTCATTCTGCTGAATATGGTATTCCTGAAATCTCATGGATATTCTTTGTGTCATTTTTAAATATTTCTGTAAGCAATGTTCTGAACAGGTGATCTAGAAAACAGAAGATCCAAGAAGCAACACAAAAATTATCAATTTTTAAAAATGTACATATTCTAAAAGAACATCCAGTGGGAACTTTGCTTTTCTTTAAATATACTGGTGAACTAAGTAGCACAAATGGGTAGCAAGTGACCATAGCTTTAGATTATTGATATAAGAATTAAGGGGCTGGGTTTGTGGCTCAGCAGTAGAGCGCTCGCCTAGCACGTGTGGAGCCCGGGTTTGATCCTCAGCACCACGTAAAAATAAATGCATTGTGTACAACTAAAGCAAATAATATTACAAAAAAAAAAAAAAAAAAAAAAAAAAAAAAACACCATTCTCAACATTTTTAATTCTCAACCTTTTATTTTTCAACAAGAATATTACATTAGTATCTCTCCTAAAATTTCTCAATTATTTAAGAAGTACTTACTGATTGCTGGTTATGTGTTAAGTTCTTGTCATGAATGTTACCAATATGTTTTTTTTTTTTTTTTTTTTTTGGTACCGGGTATTGAACTCAGGGGCACTCGACCACTGGGGGCCACATCTCCAGCCCTTTTTTGTATTTTATTAGAGACAGGGTCTCACTGAGTTACAAAGTGCCTCGCCACTGCTGAGGCTGGCTTTGAACTCACGATCCTCCTGCCTCAGCCTCCCAAAGTGCTGGGATTACAGGCGTGCGCCACTGCGCCCGGCTACCAATATAAATGTTTTGATGAGGATATTAAAAGTTAAGATTTCTGAGCTGGGTGTGGTGGCACACGCCTGTAATCCCAGCACTTGGGAGGCTGAGGAAGGAGGATTGCGAGTTCAAAGCCAGCCTCAGCAATGGCAAGGCACTTAGCAACTCAGTGAGACCCCAGAAAAGGGCTGGGGATGTGGCCCAGTTGTTGAGTGCTCCTGAGTTCAATCCCCAGTACCAAAAAAAAAAAAAAAAAAAAAAAAAAAAAAGTTACGATTTCTAATAGGATCGGGGTTCAGAACCCACCTATGCAATATGAACCACCACATTTTTTAAAATATTTATTTATTTGGTTTAGTTGTACACAATTCATTTATTTGTACATGGTGCTGAGGATCTAACCCAGGTCGCACATGTGCTAGGCGAGTGCTCTACCGCTGAGCCACAACCCCAGCCCATGAACCACAACATTTAAGCTTTGCTTTTTCCAATGCCAACCTGAGTTGTCAGTGTCACAGAAAGGCTGCGTTGTTTCTTTAGCCAGGCCTCTCTACTGAAAGGTAATTATTAAGAATCTTTGGGGCTGGGGTTGTGGTTCAGTGGGTAGAGTGCTTGCCTGGCACGTGTGAGGCACTGGGTTTGAGTCTCAGCTCCATATATAAGTAAATAAATAAAGGTCAATCAATAACTAAAAAAAAAAGAAGAAAAAAAAGAATCTTTGTGGTGGAACAGTAACTCAGCAACCCCAGGTATTTTCTTTAAAAAGATCCGTCTTGGTACAATGTGACTTTCACATTAAATTTGGCATCATGAAACATTCTATGCTCATAGATCCTTGGCAGCTTCCTCCAAGCAGTGGCTCATAAAAGGCAGCCCAAATTCCTGTAGTAAGTAGGAACAAGTGAAATGCTTAGGGGCATCCTATTGTTTTTGACAAGCTTAGAGAATTTTTAGTGAGCGACACTTTTCATACCTCCTCAGGTTTTACTTCTCTTGTTGTAAAGTCTTTTACACAGTCCAAAAAGCAGGTTTCTGTAAGTTTATTGTAGGTTCCGAGGAATTCCCTAAACTACAAATAGAAAGTTCTTTAATATTCAGTTTTTACAACAAAGATGCTTTGAAACTTTACCAATATTTTGTATTTAAACAACATATCTTGTCACACTTGAAACCACAGATTCTCTTGCTAACTTAAATAGGTATAATATGTTCTACATAATATTGTCTAGTTGTACATTTTTGCCTTCTAAATACTGGTGAGAATAAAAATATATATGTAGCCAGGTGTGGTAGTACACTCCTGTAATCTAAGCTATCCAGGAAGATGAGTCAGGAGGATCACAAGTTCAAGGCCAGCCTGGGTAACTTAGTGAAATCCTGTCTCAAAACAGAAAAGGTTAGGGATATAGCTTGGTGCTTGACTAGCAGGTGAGAAGCCCTGGGTTCAATCACCAATAACACACACACACACACACACACACACACACACTCACACACTTAGAACCAGGTGCAGTAGCCAGGTGTACAAGCCTATTGTCCCAGTTACTTGGGAGGCTGAAGCAGATCACTTGAGCCCAGGAGCAGGAGACAAACTAGGGCAACATAATGAGACCCTGTCTCAAAAACAAAAAAATATGCTTCATATAATATCTGTTCTTGGAAATGAAATATAACATTTATTTTGTGAGATCTCTGACTGACCTGGTTGCATCCAGGAGTGCCTTAGTTTTGTTCCCCCCAAATCCTGTTCCTTTAATTATATATACCTTACCTGTTTTATCTGATCAGATTCTGGTATTTGTGCAGCCATATTCTTTTGGTATGTTTATTAGTCACCTGAATTTAAAAAAAAAAAAAGTCAATCTACAGGTTTTTTTTAGGTTAGTCCAAGAGTTATCTAATCATTGTTCATGTTTTATAAATTTCCAACTGTGTATATAAATTATATGCCACCCCCAATCTCACAGATCATTAGTGACAATACAACCTCACAATTTACAGTTAAGATTTTCTAATGCTAGCTATAGAACTCAAGAGTTCTTGTCTTACCTAAATCTCCAGCCTTTTGTTTTTGGTACTGGGGATTCAACTCAGGGACCCTTGACTACTGAACCATATTCCCAGCCCTATTTTGTATTTTATTTAGAGACAGGGTCTCACTGAGTTGCTTAGCACCTCACTTTTGCTGAGGCTGGCTTTGAACTCTTGATCCTCCTGCCTCAGCCTCCTGAGCTGCTGGAATTACAGGTGTGCACCACCACGCCCAGCAAATCTCCAAGCTTTAAAGACAGTTTGCTCTGCTATCTTGCAAAGTCACTTGCTAAAACCCCATTAAAAAAATTTTTTTTTTTTAGTTTTAGACAGACACAATACCTTTATTTTGTTTATTTATTTTTATGTGGTGTGAGGACTGAAACCAGTGCCTCACACGTGCGAGGCAAGTGCTCTACCGCGGAGCTACAACCCCGGCCCTTAAACCCCATTTTTAAGGGGACCAAGAGAACTGTAGTGTCTTCCTAAAATTTCCTAATTATTCCACTGGTTGATAATTTAACTCTGACCTGAGTTGCTAATAATCCTTTTACTATATGTAAATGTTAAGTTTCAATTAATTCTTAACAAACACCATTCACTTTTATATCAATAATATTCAAGAAAGATACTCAGAATTCCAGAAGATGCTAAAGGAAAATTTCAGAAGTTAAACATTCTGCAGTTCATAAAGAGCAATCACAGAGACTTACTAGAAATTTCTGATCTATCTTGGGGGCAAAAGAGAGAAAGCAAGTTAAGGAAATTAAAAAACCTTTCTAAATTACTGAGGTTTACATATATCCTAAATGTAGGAATTCAGTTAATCTAGATTCAAGAATGTGTATTATATTGTTTATTTACTATATTCTGGCTAGTTCTAAAAAGGTTGAGCATTTCATATAAAAGGTTTATATAAAATAAAGCTATTTAAAATAGAATTTAAACATCATGTAAAAGGAAGAATAAGCAAATACTGATCACATACACTGTAGGCTAACATAAATGTTATGCATTATATTCAGTTTTAAGTTTCCTAATAACACAGAAAAGATAAACTATATGTATATATTTTTCTTACTGGATTGTCAATTACTTAGTTGCCTTGAAAAGCACAAAAACTAGGAAATTCAAGTGTAAGGCAAAGTATATGACACTATTATGAAAAAATTAATATTCTCATTTTGAGTAAAACATATAATCAATGTTAATTCTACTTTAACCACTCCCAACCACGTATATACTTTTTCCCCTTCTGCATTTACTTTTCCCTCCTTTTTTTTTCTTATCCAGACTATTTGTGATAACTACTGATATTTTAATTTAAAAAGTCATAAGCAAGGGAAAGCGTTCTTTTCTATTTGGTATGCTAGTCTCATTCTAGAAGTTATAGCTCATAGTTTTCTTTGGAGTAATGATTAATAAAAAGTGTAACTGTGAACTTTAGGTTTAGTAACAAGACATAGACAACCCTTCCAAGTCCCTTTTTATCTGCTGCTGAACAAACATTATAGTAGAAACTTTTTAGGTGAGCCCAAAGTTTAGGCAACTAGTGTTCCATAAACACCTTGCAAATTAACAAGAATGCTCTTTATTCCAGTTTTATTTCACAGTGTTATAACAATATGTATATATATTTTACTGTAGAAACTACTTGGATAAACACCAAGAACTAATTGAAGTAACCATTTTTCAGATATTGCTGTATCACCATATGTTTCAGGTAAGGTACTATCCATTATAGTTTCCCTTAGTTGTATTTAAGTTATCAAACACAGATTCCATCCCCTCCAACTACTTAACTACATAGAAATCAAAGCCTATTTAATCATCTTCAGTATCATCATCAAACTTATAGTTCTGAATCCTGGCAGTTATGATTCTAATTAATTACTTGGTATATGTTCATTCAATAAGAATTTATTCAATGTACTGAGGACTGTGCTAGTTATGAAACTAGCTTATGACACTATGCTTCTGAGGCAAGATGCATTTTTATGGCTGCTATAAAACACTATTACCCAGTCAAAGAAACAGGATTCCATAAGTATATCATGCAGTGATACTGTTTAGGACATGTGCTTCCAGGATGATGGTATAGCTGTGCCTTTCCTCATTCCTTTAATAATGTACAACTAAAGGCCTACATTATATGTAAAGCAAATATAGTAAGACTTTTGAGAGGCGGATAGAAGGTAGCAGACTGGCCAGGGATCTTGGAATCATAAACACGGGGTGAATTCTCTGTATTTTTTGTTCTTCATATAGACTTAAAAGCTGAAGAAGCTGACTACCTATAAATGGGAGCAGTTAAAAAAAAAAAAAAGCACCCCCCAAAAAAGCTTGGTCTCTCTTAACCAAAATAGCAAACAGAAAACTAAATTTAGACAATAACTACTGTACACCTAACAAAGACACAGAAAAAACTGACTCTTATCCCTACCCATATCAGCCTAGGCCAACAGGGAAGCCTAGGTTTCCATCCACAGGGCTGTAATGAGGTGCTCCAACACCTATACCTCAGTGCTGTCAGAGAAGGCTGGTTAGGGAAAGGGTTGTTCATCCCTCCAAGCAGTAAAAAGACCCCCATCCTACCGCCACCTCCAGTGTCAGTGGAAACCAGACAGGAAGACTAGCTTCCATCCCAATTCCTTTCCTCTGGGATAGTATCAAGAAGGTCTACTTGAGATTCGGACTTGCATTACTGCCCCATGAAAATTAGGCGATATGCCCTATTGTGGTGTCAGTAGAGGCCACTGGGGAACAGTAACAAGGTACTCTGTCTAGTCTTTCACAGCTAAGGAATGCCTGAAAGCATCCCAAATTCAGCAAAAGACACATAAACCTAAAATTCAAGAAGCTGAATGAATCCCAAACAGCATAAACCCACTGAAATCCACATCAAGTCAAACATCTAAAATCTAAAGACCAAAAATATTTGAAAGCAGCAAATGAAATATAACATCTTACTATAGGTAAAAAACTAATCAGGATAATAGCAGATTTCTCATCAGGAACTATGGAGGCCAGAAGGAAGAGGCACAAAATTTTTCAAGTGCCAAAAGAAAAGACTAGTCAACCCAGACAAATGTCTTTAATGAAAGTATCCTTCAGGAATGAAAAAACCAAGACATTATCAAATGAAGGAAAACTAAGAATTCGTTGCCCACAGACCTGCCTGAAATACTGGTTAAAGATTTTAAAGATAAAACAATAAAAGTAATGTTGGGACATAAAGAAGAAAAATACATTATTAAAAAAAAATTCAGTACATTTTCCTTCTCGAGTTTCCTATCTTATTTTCATCAGTTGTAGCAAAAATCACAAGACCATTTAGGTTCTAAATATATGTATGCAGTATCTGGGTGCAGTGTGCATGCCAGTAAATTGCAGCAACTTGGGAGGCAGAAGGATTGTGAGTTTGAGGCCAGCCTTAGCAATTTAGTGAGACCCTCAGCAACTTAGCCAGACCCTGTCTCAATATAAAAAATAAAAACAACTGGGGCTGTAGCTCAGTGGTAAGTACTCCTGGGTTAAATCCTCAGTACAAATATACGTTCAGAAACACTATAGATATATGAACCGTAATGTATTCTACTAGAATGGCCAATGGGGAGGAAGGGGAAGGGAGGGGGCAAAAGGGTGAAGGAAAAAAAAAAAAAAAAGGTGGTAGAATGAGATGGATATCATTACCCTAAGTATATGTATGAAGTCACGAATGGTGTGAATATACTTTGCATACAACCAGAGATTTGTAAAAACGTGCTCTATATGTGTAATATGAAATGTAATGCATTCTGCTGTCATTTATAACATCTTAGAATAAAAAAAAAAGAAACACTATAGATAAATCAAAATGGACCACAGGACTACAGGAAAAGAAACAAAACAATAAACAAACAAAAAAGTAATAAGTTTAAGCCCTAGTAGGTATGTGTGTGTGGGGAAACAATCTAAATAAACTTGTGAATAAGTATGATATTCAAAAAAAAAAAAAAAAAAAAAAAAAAAAGAGAAAGAAAGAAAGCAGGAATAGATAATATCAGAGAAAGTAGACTTCAGAACAAAGAAAAAAAGACAGAAAGGAACATATAGGGGCTGGAGTTGTACCTCAGTGGGAGAGAATGCTTGCCCAGCATGTATGAGGGCAAACAGCCCTCACATAAAAATAAATAGATAAATAAATGGTATTGTGTCCATCTACAACTAAAAAAAAAAAAAAATAAAAAAGGGACATATAGGCTAATCTATCAAGATACAGCAATCCTTACTATGTATGCATCAAAAACAGCTGTTTAGTTGGGTGTGGTGGTACACACCTGTCATCCCAGCTACTAAGGAAGCTGAGTGAGGTAGGTGACTTGCAAATTAGAGGCCAGCCTCAGCAACTCAGGGAGATATTTCTGTCTCAAAGGAGAAAGAAAGAAAAAAAGAAAGAGAGAGGGCTGGGATGTATCTTAGTGGTAGGTGCTTGCCTAGCATGTGTAAGGCCCTGGGTTCAATTCCTACTACTGAAAAACAACAAAAACTGTATTTCTGAATGCTAGCAATGAACATAAATGCACACTGAAATTATAACATGACGATTACTAAAATAAGTAAAAGTATGTTAAAATTATAAAATGCTAATTATTAAGACATACTAGACATGTTCATGCGTTCAGACTAGAAATCAAAAGAGTAAGAATGCAGCCGGGCGCAGTGGCGCACGCCTGTAATCCCAGCACTTTGGGAGGCTGAGGCAGGAGGATGGCGAGTTCAAAGCCAGCCTCAGCAATGGCGAGGCACTTAGCAACTCAGTGAGACCCTGTCTCTAAATAAAATACAAAAAAAAGGGCTGGGGATGTGACCCAGTGGTCGAGTGTCCCTGAGTTCAATCCCTGGTACCACAAAAAAAAAAAAAAAAAAAAAAAAGAGTAAGAATGTCAGTTTTCCTAAGACTGGACATAGTCTTAGGACAATTTTAACCTTGAATTAAGTCTGCCACCTTATACAAAAATCAAATCAAAATGGATTAGGTACTTAAAGTAAAATATAAAACTATTAAAACTTTTTAGAAAAATATGAGAACTCCAGATATTAGTGCTAGGTAACATCAAAAGCATAATCTCTAAGAGGGAAATTTTGATTAATCTGATTTCAGCAATATTAAAAACTTGCTTTGTAAAAGATACCACTAAGCCGGGCATGGCGGCACACGCCTGTAATCCCTGCACTTGGGAGGCTAAGGCAGGAGGATCTTGAGTTCAAAGCCAGCCTCAGCTATGGCGAGGCACTTAGCAACTCAGTGAGACCCTGTCTCTAATAAAATACAAAAAAAAAGAGATGGGGATGTGGCTCAGTGGTCTAGTGCCCCTCAATTCAATCCCTGGTACCAAAAAAAAAAAAAAAAAAAAAAGATACCACTAAGAGAACAAAAAGATAATAACAAGCCAGCATGGTAGTGCACACTTGTAACCCCAGCTTTGGCTTTTACTGAGATCCTGTCTTAAAAAAAAACAACAAAAAAACCCATATATATATTAAAAATGAGATATGGATGGATTGGGGGGGCTGAGACTATAGATGTAGCTCAGTGATTAAGCATCCCTGGGTTCAATCTGCAGAATTTAATCATACAACTACATATCATTCACTCTGCAATTCTGTTTCTAAGCATTTATTTTAAAAGAAATGCAAACTTATATCACACAAAAATCTGTCCCTGATAATTTACAGAAACTTTATAACAGTTTGAAAACGGAAACCACTCAGATGTTCTTTACTGGGCATTTGGCTAAACATGTACCATGGAATACTATTCAGCAACAAAAGGGATGAGGTATGGATACATGCAGCAGCTTGGAGAATTATGCTGAGTGAAAAGTCAATCCAAAAAGGTTACATACTATATAATTCCATTTATCTAACATTTTGAAATGACAGAATTAAAGAAATAAAGACTGTATTAGTGGTTGCTAATGGTTAAGGGGAGGAGGAAGGGATTGGAGTGTTGCTTCAAAAAAGGTAACATGAGAAAGCTTTATAATGGAGTGTTCTGTATCTTGACTGTATCAATATCAATATCCTGGATGTGATATTGTACTCTAGTTTTATACAATATTACCATTATGGAAAACTGGGTAAAGGGCATAAGATCTCTATATTATTTCTTAAAGCTGCATATGAATTTACAATGATCTCAGAATAAAAAGAGTTTAATTAAAAAAAAAAAAAAAGAAAAGAAAAGAGGAGGGGGGAGAGAGAGAGAGAGAAAGGGGGAGAGGGAGAGAGAGAGAGCGCGCACGCGAGCACACATAGTATTTTTTTTTTTTTTTTTTTTGGTACTGGGGATTGAACTCAGGGGCACTCGACCACTGGATCACATCCCCAGCCCTTTTTTTGTATTTTTATTAGAGACAGGGTCTCACTGAGTTACTAAGTGCCTCGCCATTGCTGAGGCTGGCTTTGAACTCGCGATCCTCTGCCTCAGCCTCCCAAAGTGCTGGGGGATTTACAGGCGTGCGCCACCGCGCCCGGCTCATAGTATTTTTAATCCCTGCCCCAAAACAAGATGCTGCAAGGTAAATGTTGTTAGCAAGAAATCCAAATTAGGCTGGAGTGGTGGTGCATGCCTGTAATCCCAGTTACACAGAAATCAGAGGCAGAAGGATCACAAGTTTGAGGCTAGCCTGAGAAACTTAGCAAGATCCTGTCTTAAAAAAAAAAAAAAAAAAAAAAAAAAAATTCAAAAGGGGGCTGAGGTTGAGGTTGTAGCTCAGTGGTAAAAATGCCCCTGGATTCAATCCCCTAGTACTGAAGAGGGGTGGGTAGAATTCCAAGTTAGACTTCTTTTGTGTTCCCACTCAAAAAACAGTCTGGAAAAGATCTAAGAAATGGTAAGACAACTTTATGAAACTAGTATGACATGAAATCACTTTTTTTGTGGGAACTTAAAAAATACAAGGACAATAAAACATGTATTAAGGAACTTGCTTTACAGCAGGTATCTAGATCAAAGTACAAAAGGCCATCCACCTGACCTGAGCCTTCTCACTGTATCTCAGGACAGGAAGCAAACTGGATTTCCACTGTTCACACCAAAAAAAGAAAAGAGATCTGATTTCCTTAGAATTAAGATCTTAGAGCCGGGTGCAGTGGCGCACATCTGTAATCCCAGCACTAGGGAGGCTGAGGCAGGAAGATTGTGAGTTCAAAGCCAGCCTCAGCAATGGTGAGGCACTTAGCAACTCGGTGAGACCCTGTCTCTAATAAAATACAAAAAAGGGCTGGGGATGTGGACAGTGGTCTAGTGCCCCGGTACAAAAAAAAAAAAAAAAAAAAAAAAAAAAAAAAAAAATCAGTGGTCTAGTGCCCCCTCAATTCAATCCCAATCCCTGGACCAAAAAAAAAAAAAAAAAAAGATACCACTAAGAGAACAAAAAGATAATAACAAGCCAGCATGGTAGTGCACACTTGTAACCCCAGCTTTGGCATTTACTGAGATCCTGTCTTAAAAAAAAAACAACAAAAAAACCCATATATATATTAAAAATGAGATATGGATGGATTGGGGGGGCTGGATGATGATGCTATAGATGTTAGCTCAGGAATTAAGCATCCCTGGGTTCAATCTGCAGAATTTAATCATACATCTAAATATCATTCACTCTGCAATTCTGTTTCTACGCTTTTATTTAAAGAAATGCAAACTTATATCACACAAAAATCTGTCCCTGATAATTTACAGAAACTTTTTAACAGTTGAAAACGGAAACCACTCAGATGTTCTTTACTGGGCATTTGCTAAACATGTACCATGGAATACTATTCACAACAAAAGGGATGAGGTATGGTTACAGATCCTGTCTTAAAAAAAAACAACAAAAAAACCCATATATATATTAAAAATGAGATATGGATGGATTGGGGGGGCTGAGACTATAGATGTAGCTCAGTGATTAAGCATCCCTGGGTTCAATCTGCAGAATTTAATCATACAACTACATATCATTCACTCTGCAATTCTGTTTCTAAGCATTTATTTAAAGAAATGCAAACTTATATCACACAAAAATCTGTCCCCTGATAATTTACAGAAACTTTATAACAGTTGAAAACGGAAACCACTCAGATGTTCTTTACTGGGCATTTGGCTAAACATGTACCATGGAATACTATTCAGCAACAAAAGGGATGAGGTATGGATACATGCAGCAGCTTGGAGAATTATGCTGAGTGAAAAGTCAATCCAAAAAGGTTACATACTATATAATTCCATTTATCTAACATTTTGAAATGACAGAATTAAAGAAATAAAGACTGTATTAGTGGTTGCCAATGGTTAAGGGGAGGAGGAAGGGATTGGAGTGTTGCTTCAAAAAAAGGTAACATGAGAAAGCTTTATAATGGAGTGTTCTGTATCTTGACTGTATCAATATCAATATCCTGGATGTGATATTGTACTCTAGTTTTATACAATATTACCATTATGGAAAACTGGGTAAAGGGCATAAGATCTCTATATTATTTCTTAAAGCTGCATATGAATTTACAATGATCTCAGAATAAAAAGAGTTTAATTAAAAAAAAAAAAAAAGAAAAGAAAAGAGGAGGGGGGAGAGAGAGAGAGAGAGAAAGGGGGGGGAGAGGGAGAGAGAGAGAGCGCGCACGCGAGCACACATAGTATTTTTAAATCCCTGCCCCAAAACAAGATGCTGCAAGGTAAATGTTGTTAGCAAGAAATCCAAATTAGGCTGGAGTGGTGGTGCATGCCTGTAATCCCAGTTACACAGAAATCAGAGGCAGAAGGATCACAAGTTTGAGGCTAGCCTGAGAAACTTAGCAAGATCCTGTCTTAAAAAAAAAAAAAAAAAAAAAAAAAAAAAAATCAAAAGGGGGCTGAGGTTGAGGTTGTAGCTCAGTGGTAAAATGCCCCTGGATTCAATCCCCTAGTACTGAAGAGGGGTGGGTAGAATTCCAAGTTAGACTTCTTTTGTGTTCCCACTCAAAAAACAGTCTGGAAAAGATCTAAGAAATGGTAAGACAACTTTATGAAACTAGTATGACATGAAATCATTTTTTTTGTGGGAACTTAAAAAATACAAGGACAATAAAACATGTATTAAGGAACTTGCTTTACCAGCAGGTATCTAGATCAAAGTACAAAAGGCCATCCACCTGACCTGAGCCTTCTCACTGTATCTCAGGACAGGAAGCAAACTGGATTTTCCACTGTTCACACCAAAAAAAGAAAAGAGATCTGATTTCCTTAGAATTAAGATCTTAGAGCCGGGTGCAGTGGCGCACATCTGTAATCCCAGCACTAGGGAGGCTGAGGCAGGAAGATTGTGAGTTCAAAGCCAGCCTCAGCAATGGTGAGGCACTTAGCAACTCGGTGAGACCCTGTCTCTAATAAAATACAAAAAAGGGCTGGGGATGTGGCCCAGTGGTCTAGTGCCCCGGTACAAAAAAAAAAAAAAAAAAAAAAAAAAAAAAAAAAAGAATTAAGATCTTAGAAAAACACCTTAGAAAATTTACATGACTTCTAATAATCTAGTTCTCTTTCTTATTCTTATCCTTGTATTCCCTCAGGTTTAAAATTCATGTTTACTGACTTTTTCATCCAGAAGTTAGAGAAGGAATGAAGTTTTTAAATGTTCTGTAAATTTCAGAGACCAGTACACTGTGCTGTCTCAGTCCTCCCAACCCCCTCATTATGCAATTCATGCTGACAAGTGATGGATATTATCTAAGTCTTTGGCAAGATATACATGAGGAGCACCCCAAAGTGGTATTGGTGTGAATTTCTTTTTTGAAATTATTTTGTTTTTTTAAAGTATATTTTTTAGTTGTAGATGGACACAATACCTTTATTTATTTACTTATTTTTATGTGGTGCTGAGGATCGAATCCAGTGCCTCACACATGCTAGGCAAACACTCTACCACTGAGCCACAACCCCAGCCATTGTGTATGTGTGGTTTTTTTTTTTTTTTTGTCTTTTGATGTACATTCCTTAAACAGTCTCCTCCTTTAAAAAAAAATGAAGTTTATTATACTATAAAAGTAATATCTACTGATTATACTCAAAGACCACTGCTAAACATTATGATTTTTTTCCTAGAATCATTTGATTATGTATTTTATTTTTTAAAACATTTCCTGGACCTGCACTTAAACTCAATATTAGCTAACAGCAATTTTTTTTTTCAGTGTTGGGGATGGAACCCAAAGCTTTGTGCATGCTAGGTAAGTGCTCCAAAACTGCGTACACCACCCCTTCCCCAGCAATTTTATTTCCTTCTTCTTCTTTTTTTAAATATTGTTTTTAGACTTTGATGGACCTTTATTTTATTCATTTTTTATATGCGGTGCTGAAAATTGAACCCAGTGCTTCACAAATGCTAGGCAAGCGCCCTACCACTGAGCCACAACCCCAGCCCCAGCAATTTTCTTAACTCTGCCTAAATCTCTGTAGCTGTTTATTCTCTGTAGTGTTACTATTATCAAGATCATGATGGAACTAACCACAGATAACTATTCCTAGAAAACAGTGGAGATGCTCAAATGAATGATTTTCAGATTCACTCTATAGTGTGAGGTCTTCTAAATCTTTCACTATTCATTGTGCAGTTTTTTAATCACGAGGCACACTGGCTGACAAAGACCAACAGCCACACAAAACTGTTGATGGTGAGAACAGGTTGCAGCAATGTGGCTTTCTTTTTATTTGATTCTTAGTTTCTTTTCGTACAGCAAAGGCTTGTTATTATAGAGGGAAATATCCAATCAGGAGTTAGGGTCAGACTAAATCCCTAAAATCTGTTGCAGGAGAGAAGGGACAGAACCTCTAGCTTATGTCTTAGGAATGATGATAGCAATGCTAAGTTAGTTTTATGCCAAATGATATATATTATAGAACCAGGGAACTTAACAGTAAAGGGAGATCTTATCAGTCATCAAGCTCAAACCTTTTCTGATGCATGAGTTTCCTTTCTTTTTCTGGAAAAGTGGTTGTCCAGCCTTTGCTTGAACGTCTGTCTCCAGTGAGGCCTGATTTCTTACCTGAAAAATTAGGGTGTTATAGTATGACTGCTGAGGCCCCTTGGAGCTCTAATAGTCTTTCTGATGAAATCTAAAGTTCTGTGGCTGTTATTTTTTAAAAAGTCTTTTCCTTTTTATTATCAAGCTAAATGACACATCAGGTATTTTCCCTCTTTGCTGTAATGGGGATCAAACCCAGGGCCTTGTGCATGCTAGGCATGAACTCTACCACTGAGCTACATCCCCAATACCCACTCTTCCCCTCTATTCTGAGATTACAGTTCTTTTTTTTTTTTTTTTTTTTAATATTTATTTATTTTGCTTTAGTTGTATACAATGCGTTTATTTTTACGTGGTGCTGAGGATCAAACCTGGGCCACACACGTGCTAGGCGAGCGCTCTACCGCTGAGCCACAATCCCAGTCCCTGAGATTACAGTTCTTTAGCATACTTAATGTCATCCTACATATTATACTTCTCGTATGATTTGTCTAATAATCCTGGGAGGGAAAGTTCAGAAATGTTAAGACATTTATAGGAGATAACTTTGCAAACATTAACTGCAACAGCAGGGGCTTAACTAAGGTGTTGTTCAAACTGGATCAAAAGATCCAGTGTTTTCCCCTCTTATACCCTAAGACCTATATTTCCAATAAGCTGTTACTTTGAATATCGCCTACCTAAAAATATTCTCCAAATAAACAAATGTTATAAGCTCTTCTGACCTTTTCTTCAGCAACTGTTATTTTTGCTTACATTTTTAAACCATGTCTATTATTTCTTCTTAATACACCTAGTATCTTCCCTAAATTATTTTCCTTTCCTTCTCAGAAAGGAATTCCATTTAACAAATAACAAAAGAGATTTCAAAGGCCCTGGAAAAAAATTTATTTCAGGTGAATATCAGCATAACAATTTCCAGAAATGTATAATATTGAATAAAATAAACTAACAAGGACATGATGGGGAGATGCCCTCCATTTCTCTTTTAAGACCATATGCAGATTTGTCCAACTTTGAAGTCAAGTCCTAATTCTGCTCAAACTTATTTTATAATAAATGATTCTTCTGATGTCCTTAGCCCTATCACTATAAATTGTGCCTGGTTTTTGAGGATTGGTACTGGTAATTGGCATCTTATGGTTCAAGCAATGATCATATAAAACCACTGAGTAACAAGTAGTTGGGGAACAGGATATATCTATGATCTTAAAGCAGCTCCATAGGTTACATATCACAGAAAGAAAAGTACTCCTTCACATTGGAAAGATCATAGTCATTGTATTAACGAAGTGATTAAACCTTGTACCACATACATTGAGTTGCAGCATTAAGTATTTTTTGGTGGGACTCACTAAGGCACAGAACATTACTTATGTGGTATTCTTATAAAAAAAATGCTCTTTGATCATAAGAGGATAATCAAGAAAATTCACAATGTGGAATACCTGAAGACAACTGGGCTGATCTTTTACAAAATGCAATAAAGAAAAGGTTGAGGGGCTGGGGTTGTGGCTCAGCGGTAGAGCGCTCACCTAGCAGAGTGTGTGGCCCGGGTTCGATCCTTGGCACCACTTAAAAATAAAGGCATTGTGTACAACTAAAGCAAATAAGTAAATATTTGGAAAAAAAAAAAAAAAAAAAAGAAAAGGTTGATCCAGATTAATAGACTGAAGAGTCATGACAACTATGCCTTGGTTGGATTCTGAATCAAAGAAACATTTTTTTGACATAAAAATAAACACTTCTGGGATAATTGAGAAATTTGAATGTTATCAAGTATGATATTTATTGATGTTGTGTAATACAATGTCCTTAAGGAGACACATGCTGAATAAATCATGGTTAAAGTTCATGTTTGCAACTTCCTTGCAAATGGATCAGCAGAAAAATTTTATCTATATATGCACATGGAGAAAGAGTGGGAAAGAAAAAGCAAATACATGTTAAAAAAAGAAAAAGGGATAAAAAAAGAGCCCTTCTGACCCATGCTTTTTTTTTTTTTTTTTTTTTTTTTTTTTAAATCAGAGCTGTCAGTGTCTTTGAGATCAAATGTCCAAACAGTTCTTTACTAATTTGTTTGATTAATATAACCTAATAAGAATCGCATGACCCTTTAGATTATTTGTAGCAGATTTAGGAAGTTAGTTTAGTAAGATTTAGGTTGTCTGATTAACTGATAACCCTAACTCATTGTTAACCAGAGCAGTTTTGAAAGATAATTCATATTTCTTTTGGACTGGAAAGGTTGGCTTCAGGATATAAAGAAATGAGCCTTGGGCACTGGAGTATGACATTAAAGGGATTGTTAGATCCAAATTATTCAAGTCACCTTAATAAATACCTTTGCTCAGACCTTAGAGATCAGAGGGGCAAGATAAGTTGTCCCTGCCCCCATTTCACACCCAAGTTTCACCCAGAAATTATGGGAGTTAAGTGATCATAAGGTCTCTTGCTGCTCTGACATTGTTATTCTTTTAATACATGTATACAAATTGTGAACAAATAAGTTCAACATAAGAGACCAATACCAATGGGGAAAATGTAACTGACATAATGACTGTTAATTACAGAAACTCATCAAGATACAAAAATAAGCCAAATGTTCTCCAAAGCTGTCCTTTTAAGGTCCATTTTAATTATAGACTTATATGAAAGTAGGCAGCTGAGATGTAAAGGAAATAAAATTCGTTATTTAGCATTTACATCGGACTACATATTTTACTTTGATTAATCTATTTTAAAGCCTACCTACAGCAAGGCGAAAAGGGAAAGCTCTAAGCTGTGCGTCTTCGAAAACGAGCCCATCAGTAAAGAGGTGTTAGCCCTGGTAGTCTAGAAAGGATTTTGCAGTTAAAGGAGGGTCTCCTGCCGGTCAGCGCAAGTCACGGCATGAAAAACCTTACAGCCTAATTCTCTGTCCCCCCAAGAGACCCCGACTCGCCCAACCTGAGCTTGAGGTGGCTCAGGGCCTTCAGGTTCCCACCCTCGCCCGGCTGACACGGTCTCGCGTAGGTCCGCACCCGGCCGGACGCGCTGCCCTGGTCCGCAGTCCCCCACGGCTCACGTACACCGTGGCCGCTTTCTCCGGGGACCCTGCCACCGTTCTGGAGCTGAGCTGCCGCCCCCCACCCAGGATCCCGGGATTCTGAAGACAGAGAAAAGAGACCATACTTAATCACAGGCTCTCGCATCTGACACTGGTACGAGTCTGGGGGGCTGCAATGCAGGTCGAGTCTGGGGGCTGAGGGTCGGGGTCAGGGCGCTACGGCCGCCGGATGGCAGAGAAACACGTGGGAGCGGTGATGTCAAATAGTACTTAAACCCTTTGACGCAGATTCTTTACAACGCGGGGAAATCTAGGGAAAAAAGCCAGTACCATCAATGAATACTGAAATCCACTAAAAATTAACCTCGTAATTATCTGCTTAGCCAACGCTCTCTATTCCTGACTTTCTCTCCGACTACGACCCGAATCTATTGAAGCTCTTTGGAAGACTGATTTACTTAACCTCACGGTCCTAACGGTCTTGAGGAGCTACAGTGAAAATAATCCCTAATAAACACGACTAGTGTTACCAGTCAGGTCAGGAGCGCTTCAATCGAAGATGAGTCCCTCGAATTTTTATCCAATACCTTAATCTTGTAGGGAGATGTGCCGCCTTTAAAATACAAATAAATTCACATCTCTTTTAAGCTTTTTACAGTGGGAGTTTGTTTCCACCCGGACAGGGATGGAAGAGCACCGGAGAGTACTTGCGTTTTGGTTGGATGTTTTGGACGTTTCTCTTGGCGCGCATGCGTGTTTGTGTCTCAAGGGCGGGCTTAAAGGGAAGTGGGTGTTGACGCGCAGGCAGCAGAAGCTGTTGTCAGATGAGACCACTGACTGCGAGGTTGCCGGCTTTACTGGAGACGGGGAGTGAATATAGGCATTCGGTGATTGCATCTGGAGGCGTGTGTAAGACTCTGTCGGTGAAGAAAGCTTTTAATCTTATGTGGGTGATTAAAAAAATAGCATTTCGATTTTACCTGCTTGACTCCCTCTTGAACAAATCTTAACCCCGCTTCCACATCTGTTTGGTGTTGCACCGCCAGCCCTCAGGTTGGGGAGGGCATTAACTTTGTTGTTGCTTTGTGGCCATTCTGTTGTCATGCCCTTTCAGATTCATTGGCTTGGTGCATTAATAGACTCAGTGAGATTTATGGGTAAATATGACCTAGTCGTCTTTGGTCCTGGACCAAATGTTAAATTTCAGGTTTGTGAGTATTCTCCTTAGACATTTTAATTTTTAAGTTAATGACTGCATATTCCTAATCATTTTTGGAATTCACGTTCTTTTTTTTTTCTTAATATTTCCCTTCTCCATTCTTGTATTCCCTCAGTCCTCAAAGAGGTGGAAATTTTATTCAGAAGTCTTATGAACCCAGAAGAAAGTTCTTCCATTCAGAATTGTGGGACTAGGTTTGTTGCCAACAATATGAAAAGCTCTGAGCTTAGCCCGGAAAAGAAAAAAAGGGTTAAAATGCCCACAAGGAGACTTCGTGAGGTCCTTTCTCCAAATCAGGCAGTCAATTTGGCTTTGCGGAAAGATGAGTTGCCCTGTGTTCCTCCAGTGTTGTCTGCAAATAAACGTCCTCCTGTTCGAATGAGGACTCGCTGGAATGGAACATTGCGTGGTATGTTATTCCATATTCTGTAGTTTTTCAGCCAGTTTTCTTTTTTGTAAAACTTAGTCCTTATTTTGTTTTTTATGCATCAAAATTTAGGTGTTCTTAATGTTTAAATTCACAAGTGTAAGATATTTCTGGTTTATACAGATGTTTAAAAACTGACCCTGTTCCCTGGGAAAATGGCCAGGCATAGAGGGTCCACAAAATTAATGGATTCGATAAATGAAACTTTAACATTTCCTATCGTGCTTTTTTCTTTGTGTGATTTTTGCACATTATTCTTGTTCACATCTATGATGGACACACTTAACTTGTACAATGTATTTAATTTCCTCCAGTAGTGCTTTTTACCAAGTGCTGTATAGCGCTATCCACTTTGGCATAGTATAAACACAACTGAAGTCATTTGATGACTTCCTTGTTCCAATTCATTTATCCTATCTGGAGCTCAGAGAAGATGGAAACATTATGCTTTTGCCCACTTTACTATAAATTCTACTGGTTATTTTAAGGATAAAATTAATGAATATAAGCTGGGTGCAGTAGCACACACCTGTAATTCCAGCCTCTCAGGAGGCTGGATCAGGAGGATGGCTGGACAATTTAGCAAGATCCTGTCTCAAAATAATAAAGGGCTGGGGATGTAGCTTAGT